>OX451736.1:992200218-992945270 GCA_948472305.1 Vicia faba
TATATAGTCATTGTTGAATAGAGAATGCCAAAATGGAAACTTAAATTTTCATTAAAATAGCCAAAATGGCTTTGGAATCAGTACAACAAGTGATTACATAAATGAAAGAAACAGAATTCAAAAAGGGAGATTAGCCTTAATCTGAAGATACTTAATTCTTGGTAATTTTAGGCGTCGATCACATAGAGTCTTCGATTGATGAAGGGTCTCGAGCTTAGCATCAAGAGATTGGGCTCGATCAACGTGTCTTAACCCTTCAGCCAGTTCTTCTTGGATCTCTAATTCAGTGTTAACAGTGAGGAGTTCCTCCTTCTTTTTGTCGTTGGTAGCAATTTTAGCTTCCAACTCTGCAATCTGCACCCTCAGTTGAGCAGTGTCTCGATTTATCTCTTCGACCTCTTTTTGTCTAGCCTCTTGGGCCTTCAACAAATCCTTTACCTTAGAAGCTGATTCGGTAGCAGCATGCCAGGCAGCAGCCACTTGACCACTGGCTTCTTCAATCTCACGATTAAGAGTCCTTTGACAGTTATAATCAGCTGATACTTGGTCAATAATGGAGATTAAGTCCAAGATAACGCTGGCCACGTCCGGAGAAGCAACGAGGAGATCGACATCCCTCAGGGTAGTCTTTAGAAAAGAGGGAGCCACAAGTTCCCCCTCCAAGGTCAATATTAAATCTCTTTTGAAGATTTGTGCCTTAACTTTCTGAAGGGCCTCATCGAGAGGAGAAGTCGAAGTAGATCTTCCAGACGCAGTTGAGGAACTATGATCAGAGGAACTTTCTCGACCTTCTAGAATTGTAGTCAAATAGCCTAAAGGATTTTGCTGTTTCAGCAAGGCCAAATCCTCCTTGGTTCTAGATCCAGTCGAAGGGACACTTTCGTTGACAGCAAGAACCACGTTAGCCACCTGCTTTGGAATTGCCTCAGTGCCTGTAGGATTCTGGTTTCCTTCAGCAGAACCCTCTTCGCCATCAGCTTCTGGGATCCCTTCATTCTCCCTTGCTATCACAGTCTCAGCATTAGGGATCCTTTCCTCTTCAGTCTCTTGCACGTCAACCAACAGAGTCCTAATCTCTTCGTAATTTCCTACAGGTTCTTCTTCATTGACTTCTTCTATGGTTTCGTGCTGAGGTTCAGAAGTTTGATTCACTTCATCAGCTGAACTCATGAAAGAGCCTTTCGCTGAAGAAGGCCTATAAGTAGGCTATCCTTCACTATTTAATAGGGTGACAGAGCCTTCGACAGGAGTAGGGATTTGTTTGGAGGTGCCAACAGTGTCCTGGAAAATAAAAGAAGTTCGTTTCTTTCAGAATTTTCATAAAGAAAAGAGGGAGTTTGAAAAGTAAAAGATGGTCTGTCGAAGCAGATACCTGGACTGGGATTTCAGCACCGGGACTGGAGTTACCACTCTCGCTAGGGTTGTTTAGCCTGACAATTACTTCCTGTTCAGTAGGCTCTTTGATAACTACAGGAGGAGGCCTCGCAGCTGTAGTCTTAATCTTGATTTTAGGATGAGACTCAACGACATGAACTGGTTTCTTTAACCTTCGCCTCTTCAGAGTAATATGGGGAGACTCCTCTTCTTCATCATTAGAGATTTCGATCTCCTAGACCTTCCATTTTTTGGGGGTAGTTTTCTGAATACCCAGAAAGACAAGCTAAAGGAATCAGTGCCCATATCAGACAACCATAGAAAATAAGGGTATGGAAGAAAGTGAATACCTTGGGAGAGGGGTTGATAGTAGAATCTCCCCCCTTTGTGCTCCCAGCAGCCTTCTTCGAAGTGGTTCTCTTGACAGCTACACAAACAAGAAAACTAAAGTTAATTGAGCATCGAATGATAAATCTGAAGCGAAGAGAAAGAAAAGAGGCAATACCTTTCTTGATCATGTCGAGAACCAGCTTAAACGCCTCACGAAGGTGGTGGGCGAAGTCCTTCTCGTTGAAGAACTCTTCATCATAATACTGTTTCCACCACCCCTCAAAATTACCAGAACTCAAAAAATTGAGGTTAAAGTCGAACAGGGTTAGTATAGTTCGACCAGCGTACCTACCAATATGCTTGGTAGCAGCATATTCTGAGTAGTCTGCATTGTAAAATAATAGCATCTTCTCTCGAGGATAAATGGGTGAGGGAAGTGAATGAACAATACCAAATTGTCGAGAGACAATGTTTGGTTGATAAGCGATCAAGCTTAATTTATTTTTGGAGCTCTTGAATCTCAATGGCATGATTCTAGGGCGAAGAAACGATTCCCACATGCCCACGTATTCATCATTCAAGTCTTCCTCCTCAGTCGAAGGAAATGGTCTGGTGAACCATTTTGGACCAACTTTTCGACTGGCAAAGGGAGCCATGGTCAAAACAAAGCGTTTGCGCTCCGCAAACATCATCACGAAGCTTGTGAAAGCCTTATGAAACTGTTGGCCTTCATCAGTAGGAGTCAGCAGTGCAAGCCTGGTACCTTCGACCCTCCTGTTCAGGATTTCTGGGGCCGCTTCATTAATCTTATTCTTCTGAGGGAGAAAATATTCGAAGGTGGCATTGAGCCAAAGTTGGAGAAGCCAAAAAGGGCCATATAGAAGCAGGCTCCCCCTGTCCCCTATAACCTTGAGTTGGGTCACACCATTACTGATGGACTCATATACATTGGCCAAAATCAATTCGGCCAGACAAAGGGGATAACCGTGGTGAAGCTGCGTCGCAAGCGTGAGCATCTTCTTAGTCACCTGAAGTGACTTAGTACAAAAAACGAAACGGGATAACCACATAGCCAAAAAGGCTATGTGCTCCACCTCCGACACAGTACTGGAGGCTTTATCGTGGAAATGGTTGATAAAGGTGGTGTAGGTGGGTTTTGTAGCTACAAACCCAATAACATCCTCAGACAAATCCTTAGGATCAAAATAATCGCCAGTCGGTCGAAGACCAGCAATTGAAGTTATGTCGAATAGGGTGGGGGTCATCATCCCATAGGGAAGATGAAAGGTAAAATATGCGTTATCCCAGAAATACAGCGAAGATACCAGCATGAGGGGACAATAAGACAATCCTGTCTTCGACAGCATCACCAAATCATAAATTCCCATTTCCTTCCAGACGGAGGTTTGCGCCTTCTCCATCTTATTTAACCAATCTGAATACTCTGAGGAGAGGTTGGGGCATGATCGAAATATTTTGTTCCCTTTGTTCATAAATTGGAGGTTAATATCCTCCATAGTCTGAGCATGCTGTTGATTGGTCGGAGTAGCGTCTTCAAGGTCATCCCTAGGCTTTTTCGCGCAACCTATGGGTCTGAGCCTTGGGTGAGTAAGGAAGAAGGAGCGATTCTTCAGGGGATTCTAGACGCACGAAGACAAAGGACCAGACATAGCATACATGTCTCCATTGTACCTAATGGGAATGAGGAGCTGGGAATCATATGCTTCTCGCCACTCCTTCGTCATGGGTTCAATAACGTACCGAAGCCCATCAATCGAGGAAGGAGAATGGTTAGTGGAAAAGACCTCTGGTGGGTTTTGGATATCATCAACATTTTTAGGTTGAGGATTGTTTGGTGCATTGGAAAGAAAAACCATTGTTGCAGATTTGGAGAAAACGAAGTTGACAGTACAAGGTGTTTGAAAGCAGGAGATTTGGAAATGCTGGAAGTAGTGAAAGTTCTAAATGAAAAGGCTCAGAAGTATTTATAGCCTTCAGAAAGGGATATGTCTCGTCAAGGCCATTTAATGTTTTGAAGATAGTGGGGTACGTGGCGAAGTATGAAGCGGTTACCGTGCAGACGTTGGGAAACGTTTTGACATGCTTGCCTAGGTTCTAGGAATATGACCATCATGGCAGCGTGGTAACGGCAGTTAGAAAAGACATCTTGGAGAAAGAGTAATGATGGTTTTTTCCAAGAGCAGCAGCTGTTGAAATACAAAAAGCGCACGTCAGGACCTTGTGGACAACTAGAAAGACAGGTGTCGAATGGAAAGATCAAAGAATGACTATTTCTTTGAGCGTCGAAATAGACATTCTTGGGGGGAAATTTGTTGGCTCCCAAATTTGACACCTACTATATTTGGTCTTTTAGACCAAAAAACTGGAATAAACCAAGCCAAGAAGAATGTTTCGACGTATGAAATAACTTAGGAAAAAGATCTAAGTTATATTTGAGCCTTCGACCAGGGCTCACTTTCAGGGTTTTCGACTGAAGAGTGCTTATGACCTTCGACTGAGAGAAAATACCCTCGCTTTGATACATGATGCGAGGGACATTTGAATTTAAATTATTGGAGGGAAAGACAGTTTCGCTAGCGGCTAAGAAGAAGCAACGTGGCTGAAAGCCATAGGTCGAGGGACATGCAGAAGACACTTGTCTTCATCTTAGCGCAGATTCATCCTTCGATGGTTACTTAGTTTTTAGTATAAATTAGGAAACCTGTGTATTTTTTAAAGTGTGTTCAACCTATTGTACTAGTCACTCAAATATTGTCCAAGTAACCGTTGTGTGAGAAAGGATAAAACTGAGAAATGTACGTTGGAAACACCTCTTTTTATTAATGAAAGTCTTTTACATTGCTTTAATATTATCTTGCAAGGTTATCTTTCTTGCATCTTTACCTGCATTTCTACATTTTTGTCTAGTTTTCCAAAAATCTCAAATATCTTTTCTCTGGGTCGAACGTGCGTTCTTCCTGATTATCTATCTTATATAAAAATTAGCATATGTTCTGGGATTAATCTGATCGATCCCGTAAATAAACCAAAAAGAACTTTCCTTTTTGGAGGATCAACGGTTGTTTACCAAAAACAACGGTAAACACCAGGCTGCTCGCACGTGTCGGGCAATGCCTCCCCTCTTGCTCTTCTGGCCCAACACCAACCCAAGATGTTCTTCGAGCATCTCCTCAGCCTGCCCGACACCAACGTCGTGTGGGCCTCCAGGAACTGACCAGGGGGATGCCCGTAACCAGCCCTCCCTCGGGACCAACGGCTAGTTACGTGCACATCTGCCCGGTTTGACCAAGTCCTGACAGTTACCTGATTTTTTGGACCCGCATATTTAGGTGAGAAATCAGGAACCAATGGCCACGCGCCATGGACATTATATAAACCCTCACACCTGTGAGGGCTAAGTATCACACATTCATTACTCACTACCTGGTATTTTGCTAGTACCTCATTGCTCCCACTCTTACTTGATTGTTGGAGTACCTTGCAGGTACAACCCTCTCTCTCATCTGTCAGACTGAAGATCATCCTCCGGCCACTCTCCAGGTTCTGATCAATCGCAAGATCAGAGGGTATTTTAGTATTTATTATACTTAATATTGTGTATAAATAGCCTAGTAGTAGATATGTCAATGTATTCAGTATTTTTTATTTTATAGCCGTTATTTAATATATTTCTTTTGTCTTTCATCTCTCTTTTGTGCACCAATAAATTGCACATAGTGAATCAAACTCTCTAAGTGTGCAAAATAAGATGCACTTCTATTACAAGATTAAAGTTTGAAATCACTTATATGATACCAAGATCTTTACTATTACCTCTTTTTTTTTAAAAAAATTGTTTCATTCTCTTAAAATTTTCATCTTAAAATTTTCATCTGTATACATTTTGGTTCACTTCAGAACTCTAAAGCCGTAAAAAAAAAGAGTAGATAAGTTAGATATAAATTAGTAAGACATGCATGTTGTTACCTATTGATCATGACTACAATCTAATATTAAATAGTGATTTTCAACTAATCTACTACAAGGTATAAATAATTCATTGAGATTGTGGTGTAATGAAGAAAGCTCAAGCTTATCAGTTAATTAAACAAGTCAAATCTTCAAAAGATACATATTCAAAACCAATTGAATATGATTGACAATGTTTGGATAGAAGCATATCCGTGCAGTGTGAGTGTGACACCCCCTCTTAACCTTGGAGAAGCATCAATCATTTTAAAAAGTCAAAGAACGTTTGTGATCTTCATAGTTATTTATGCCATTCAAAATGAGCAATTATATGTACTCTCAACTAGACTTTATTTTTTGTCCAAAAAAAACAAACTAGACTTTATATTAAAAAGTTTACACTTTTGTTAAGTCATAGACTATATAGAAAATGATTAAATCACCGCAAGACAAGAAATATACAATAATGATTTATAAATCTAAAAAGAATTAGATTCATGAATTCAAATTTTATTCTTAAAAATAAAATATATTTTTTTTATATTACAATGTTTGTTTCATGTGCTAAGTGTACTTTTTATTTTAAAAAAATATGATTAGTTCATAATTTTTTTATTATTAAGTAAAAAGATGAGAATCTTATATGATTTGTATTTTGTTTTTTATTTTTAAAATTTCAAAATTTTAAATAAAATAAAATTTCAAAATATCCCATAAAATTTAATTTATTTAACATACATATCAGTAGGAATAAAATTAGTGAGGATAATATTTTTTAAAATAACATTTTGAAATTATAATTTTAATTCATCAAAATCACAAGAAAATGATCCGTCATCCACAAAACATTTCTCTATTAAATTGTAACTTTACTTTAATGCATGTAGAAATCACATTGTTGTCAACAACAAAAAAATCCAAAACCCAACCCCTTCTCATACAAGTCGAATGATAACTGCATTTGAGTTTCATACGAAAAGAATGAAATAAAGCCAAAAATAACCTACCTTTACTTCTGATTCTAATCTCTTCATCAGAGTAAAAACATGAAATAGCATTTGAGATATTGGCACGGCTCAATCAAAATCAAAATCTTCACGCTGGTTTATTTTGTCTGAGTAAACCAAGCCAATATCACAATAGCTAATTCATAAAAAAGAAACCATTTCTGTTGAGAGTTTGTTGGAAATAAGAAAAGAAAGAAAGAGTGTATTTGTCTTTCTTTGTGTGTGAGTGTGATGAGAATGAATGTTTGCATGCGTTTAAAAAGAGAAGAGTCTGTAAATAGCATTTAAAGCACTCGACTACCAAAGCGTAAAGAAATGACAGAGCATTAAACTCCATAGTATTGGTTCCATGCTGTTTTTTTACCTTATTTTAACCCATAATGTCATGCTTTTTAAGCTTTAAGTTTTAATGTAGTTTAAGAAACTGCATACCAAGAAACTGCATGCCAAAGTCAAATGTAGCCTTTTAGGTGGGGTATTATTGTGTGGTAATTAAGGAAGGTGTTACTTTATAGTGATACTGAACTGGTTGGGTTAAAAGAGAATGCAGAAACAGCGGAAAAAATTAAATGAGGGAATCTTGACAGACCAAAACATTAATATTGAGGTGAGACTCTGCCTTTTCACCTGCAATAATAAAAACCATTTGGTTTCCTTCTTTATTACTGTTAAAAGATTCTCTTTCTCATATTGAATTTGAACTTTGATATACAGGTAAAAAAAAAGTTTAATTTTAGGTATTGTGTTATTGAGTTTTTTTATTTCATTTTATTTCTTATAAATATATGTCATTTTCATTCTTTTATTTAATTATATTCAATATACATCTGGTAGATATTTTAGTCAATTTTAATATCTAAAATATTTGATTTTAGTCATTCAAATATTAATAACATAAGAAATAAAATAAATAGTCGTAAATAAAATTTTAGACTTTTATTTTAAATTTTTAAAATTTGGATCCACACTTTTTAAAATCATTTTTTTGAGCTCTCAATTTAGTATTTCTTGAAAATTAGACTCATGTTTATTTTAGCATTTCGATGATGTCATATAGTCATTAATGATATGACATATGTATTTAAAAAAATCTATTACTTTTTAAAATTATTATTTTGTTTAAAAATTTAAAATAATTAAATAATATAATAAATAATATTGGAAATTTAAGTTTTATTCCCTAGTTAATAATAATTAATGATATTGTACTCTGCCTTGCTTCAAAATATATAGTTGTTGACTGAACTTTTATAGTTAAAAGTATTTAATCCAAAAGTTTAATCATTTTTAAATGAAAAAGTTAAACATAAAAATTGTCAACTTGTTTATAAGTTATATATTTATTTTAGTATTTAATTATTATTCCACTTTTAAAATAAGAAAATGCCGCCACCAATTACAATTACGGCACAATCTATTATATATACTTTTTTGAACAATGTTCTTCTATATTATTATTTTCATTTTTTTAAATTATAATCATGTTTTCTTACAATCATGTTTTTTAAAATATTTGACTTTAGTCAATCTACTTTGTATGATAGGAAGTTAAAGTTTGTTATTGGTTAGTTACAAATTGTTATTGTATAGCTAATAATAGATAAGAGTAATGTAAAATAATGTGCATTCGATAGTGTAAAATAGTTGAGTTGTTACTTGTAAAATCAAAGTAACAGTAAATAGAAAATGCAAAGCATTTCTAACTTCAACATGGTATCACTCGCTTAGATCTTTTTTCATCTCTCTTTCGCTTCTGTTCCATCTTGTTCTTTTGTTTCAGAGAAACTTATTGTGCATATGGTTCCTTTTGAGAAGCTTCAACCATGGCAAAATCATATTATAACTCACCGTAAGAAAACAACTCATCACAGATACAATCATCACAATTTCCCAGCGCCGTGAGTCATAGTGTTTTCGGGCCAAAATTCTCGATCAAACTTTAAGAAAACAACTTTCTTCTATGGAATCAACATGTTGAAGGTGTGATTCTTTCGCACAAGCTTCACAAGTTCGTGGTGAATCCTCAGATTCCTCCAATGTTCAAGACTGATGAGGATTGATTCACCAATGTCAAATCTAAGGAATATGAAAAGTGGATCATTCAAGATGAAGCCCTCTTCACATGGCTTCTTTCAACAATTTCTGAATTTGTTCTTCCCAGGGTGCTTTCTTGCAAACACCCGTGCCACAAGCATTTCAATGTGCTTATGCGTGCTAGGGTTCATGAACTAAGAGTTGAATTAAAGATCACCAAGAAAGCAAATTGGTCCATCTCTGAATATATTCTGCGAATTTGATCTATTGCGAATTCTCTGCTTGCCATTGGAGATCCTATCTCTGAACGTGATCAAATTGATGCTATATTGAAGGGTTTACCAGAAGAATATAACCCTTTTGTCATGATGATCTATGGCAAAATCGAACCCTCGACAACGTATGATGTTGAAGCCCTGCTCTATGTGCAAGAAGCTCAGCTTAACAAGTATCGTAAAGAACTCTCAATAACAAATGCTACTGGAAATGTAACACACACAGGTGAGAATCACAACTCCAGGAACACTAGAGGAAATTTTCAGCGTGGCAACAACACCAGAGGAAGAGGTCGCGACAGAGCTAGAGGAACCTATACCTCAGGAAACAGGCCTACCTATCAATTGTGTGGTATGTATGGACACTCAGTTGTTGATTGTTGGCATATTGTATGATGAAAATTTTGAACCAACTCAATCAAGAGCACAAGCAAATGGCCAAGGTTCTCAGTCCAATGAAGATCATAAGAATCAAGCTACCACTTCAGCTCAAGCTTCAACATTTCTAGCTCACCAAGATGACTTGAACATACCAACAAGCCTCAAATCACAAGCTTGGTTCACGGATTCAGGTGCATCTCCCCACATCACCTCTTATAATTCCTATCTACAAAATCAACATTCTTATGTATGCTCCAATGAAGTTCTTGTTGGAAATGTCCAAGGACTTAAAATTAAGTCAATAGGATCAACAAAGATCAAATCTAATACTTTACCTCATAATGTGCTATCTTTAAACAATCTCCTTTATGTATCTAGCATTACTCGTAATCTTATTTATGTATCCAAATTTTCCAAAGATAACAATGTATTTTTTGAGTTTTACTTTAACAAATGTTTTGTCAAATCGTAAGCATCTAGATTAGTGCTTCTAAAAGGGTTTCTTGATACCAGTGGACTGCATTACTTTCACAATCCATTCACAGAGTCTACACTTCAACCAACTGTCAACTCTTCTAGTGTCTCCCTCAATAATCAAAACATCAAGTCTCAAGACCCAGGTTTAAACAAATTTACTCTGTGGCACTCTAGATTAGGGCATGTTAATGTTGTAGCAGTTAAAACTGCGTTGTAACTTTGTAATATACCATTGAGCAATAAAGATTATGCTGGGTTTTGTAGTTCTAGTTTTTGTAATATACAACTCCTTTTGAGCTAATTCATACAGATCTATGAGGACCTTCCCCCAATCCTTCTAGTGAAGGCTATTATTACTATATCTATTTTGTAGATATATACACTAAATATAATTGGGTTTATTTTCTGAAACATAAATCTGAAGCATTAGGTGCATTCAAACACTTTTTAGCCTATGTTAAAACTTAACTCAATACGAACATTAAAGTTGTTCAATCATATTTTGGGGGAGAATTTTGCCCCTTTACCAAATATCTTAATGACTTAGGAATAATTCACATGCTAACTTGTCCTCACACATCCCATCAAAATAGAACAATTGAGAGAAAACATAGAACCATTATTGAAATGGGGTTAACTCTTCTTGCTCATGCCAACCTACCCATAAAATACTGGGATCATAGCTTCACTACAACAGTCTACCTTATAAATAGACGGCCCACATTCACCTATCCTGAGTTCACATCACCCTTTCATGCCATGTTCAATCACATACCAGACTATACTAACCTTAGAACTTTTGGATGCTTTTGTTTTCCCCATCTCAGACCCTAAAACAAAAACAAACTTCAACTAAGGAGTGCTGAATGTGTCTATATATGAATCTACCCACATCATAAAGGCTACAAATGTCTGAGTAAGGAAGGAAAATCGTACATTTAAAAATATGTTGTCTTCAATGAAACAAAGTTTCCCTATACTAGCCTCACACAACCTTCTTTGAAAACAAGTACAACATATCCCTCTAAGTCTATTTCTCTGCCTATTATGACCAGTTAAGTGATTAAACAACCTGTCTATCAAAGCCCTCAACTTACTTAGGTGCCTAACACATCTAGTCCTGTCAGTACCCCTGTCATAGGAAAAGTCAGTGTCAATCCTGCTATATCCTCTCATAATGACCAGTCTGTTCTTGTTGTATATGAAGCCCAAACCCAGGTTAGCCCTATTGTTCAACATGACAATCTTATATCCACGGAATCCTTGAACTATACTTCACATAGTGAGTCTGCAGATTCTGCTCCTCCCCAGATAAATACCTCTCAAAGTAATATCTCAACTCATAATATTACCACCTCATCTCCCTTTGTGTCCATCACTAATCCAAACACAAAAAGTTCTTTATCCCTATCTATTCATGATCATCAGTCTCCACCCAATCTGGTTGTCGACCAACATGTCATGCTTACTAGAGGCAAACTTGGAAATTCAAAACCAAATGTCTATCTTGCTCATGCTGAACCCACCATTGTCAAACAAGCATTAGCTTAACCAAAATAGTTTGAGGCTATGCAACAAGAGTATGTTGTTCTCATATCCAACAATACTTGGACACTCACTACCTTACCCGCACACGTAAAATACATATGCTGCAGATGAGTGTTTAGAATAAAAGAAAATTCTGAAGGGAATCTAAACAAGTTTAAATCTAGACTTGTAGAAAAAAGTATTTCATCAACAATATGTTTTGATTTCCATGAAACATTCTCCCCTGTTGTTAAACCAACAACAATAAAGGTTATTATCAATTTAGCCTTAACCTGCAAATGGGAAATCCAACAAATAGATATAAATAATGCCTTTTGTGATACAGTGGGAGAACTGATTTGGGATGTTTTGCGTTTATCGCAATTGTTGAGGTTAGCAAGAGTCGCCACCGACTTTTCTTTTATCCAAAAGGAAAGGCTGAAAAGAACAGGAAATACCTTTGAGATTATTTCTTGAGTTCGGGGGGTAGTGTTGCACCCCAAAATTTACCCTATTGATTTAGGCTTATGTTTCATCTTGAATATCATATTGCATTGCATTCATACATTGTGATGAGATCAAAATACTTTGGTTATAAAGTCTTCCTCAAGCTCTGAAGGTTGATTGCATTGACAAGTTGCTCAAGTAGAACCTTATCATCTAAACCTATGGATCTTTCAAGCTCAAAAGTTATTGCATATCTCAAGATATTTTATCCATCTCTTTGGATCATCAGAGGATTAAAGTTTGTGATTGATTATAAGAAGAATCACTCTTTTGATTCACCAGTCAAAATTAGGGTTTTGCTTGATCAAGGCTATTGATCAATGTACAAGTCTTAATTTGGAATCTACAATATCTCATTGGTATTTTAAAAGTCTTTGTACAAGAAATTGGTCAAGATGCCCAGAGGATTTGAAATTTTGGAGATGATCCATCAGTCTCCTAAGGTGTTAACCAAAATTAGGGTTTGGGATTTTATCAAGATTTATTGAGAATTTTGAAGTGAAACTTTGTACATTGCCTCTATATATTTGGAAGATCATATGTTTTAAGTCTTGATCATCAATTTTGAAGGGAAGTGGGTCAATTGATTCAAAGGGGCAAAATGGTCATTTTGGTCAAAATCAGTCAAAGTCAAGGTTGACCAAGTGAAATTTTGGTCAACCATCAATTCAAGGGTGTACTTTTCATATTTCAAGTTCATTTTGATCATTGGATCAAAAAGATTGAGGTTTGGGTTGAAACTTGTTCATGAAGAAACCCTAAAAGTTTCTAATTTTGGAAAATGAGGACTTAACTTCAAAAATTCATATTTTATTCACCTTTGATCAAAAAAATGCAAATGAAGTATGCTTGGAAAGCTAAGAGGGAGCTCTTTCACATGATTCCATTTTTAAGAACAATGCATGAAGTGGTGGTAAGTTATAAAGCTTGGAAGTCACAAAATTATATGTCATTTTCCAAAATTAGTGAATTTCATGTCAAATTTTGAGGACCTTAATGGATTCAATTGCAAAAACACAAAACGAAGGGATCGTATATATTTTCAATACCTTTCCAAGTTGTACTCATTTGTGTCCAAATTCAAAAGTATGAGCAAGTTATGAGCTTTGGAATTTTGAGGCATTTTATTGAAATTTGACAAGTATGCAAAATGGCAAATTCTTGAGAACTCAAGTTTTAGCCTTTATTTTTGTTTCTAATCAAGCCCATGAAAAATTTGTGACACGCTGAGGCCCATTACACTCACCATTTCGTGCCTCATATGGTATTTCACTTGTTTGATTGAAAAAAATCACAAACTTGCCCGATTTTGCAAATTCATCAACACTCTCTCATTTCAAACAATCATGAGCTGGCATTTTGAGCATGTATTTCTGACCATATTTGGCTCACAAAACTCACAAAAGGAAAGCAAATGCACGAGTGAAACGCAAGCCCCACGTGCAACCTCACTTTTGGCTTAAACTACCAAACTTGCCCTCCAACGGCTTTGAGCGCCAAATACCACTTCTACCCTCTTCCTCTCGTGCTATATAACAAGAATCAAGGCTTAGTTGTGAAGGAGGAGGCTCATAATCAATACATTCTAAATCTGAAAATTTTCAAGTATCTCTGCAAATTGCTTCTAATCTCTCTTCTCCTTGGATCATTCTTCAAAATTCTTGGTGATTCAGCTTCAGTGAAGTAAGGAGATCAAGATTGCACCATTGGATTGCTTCTGGAGTGAAGGAATCGAGTTTCCAGTTTTCACATCCATGTGAGTTTTCTTGAACTTTGATTTATGTGTTTCATTTTGAATTGATGATGTAGATCATGTCCATTGAGTTGCTAGCTGGCCAATCACTAGGATTGATGTATATATGAGCTTTGATTCAAGCAGAATGGATGAAATCGTGTTCTTGGTTTTGATGTTTGCAGTGAGTTTTTTCAGTTTTGTAGACTCGATTTCTTGATCCATGTTTGATCTCTGAGATTGATTCAAATTGCATAGTGTAGTATGATATGTTAACTTTGGTTTGCGCTTAATTTGATGAATTTTGGTTGAGAGTTGAGATAGAACGAAGGATCAGAACATGAGGTGTTGAACTTATTTCTGCACGCGTTTTGCCCTATGCTGGAGGTTGAAGACGATGAGGTGGCGCACCCTGATTGGATGTTTTGAAGTTTTAATGCATTTCATATTATTTGATTTCAATTGATTTTTCTGATTTTTTCTTTGTGATCAAAACATTTTCAAAAATCATGAAAAATTATCATAGGCTAATAATAATTTCTTGTATTTGTCATATTTTTTTTGGAATTTTTTAAAAATGTTTTGATTGGTTTAAAAATTCATAAGTTTAAATAATTGTTTGTTCAATGATTATTTTTGTTTTAATAGTTCTTTTGATCTAAAAATTCCATAAAAAATGTTTTGGACTCATAAAATAATTTAGAAATTGATTCTGATTTTGGTTTAGCATTTTTTTTCTATTTTTGATTAGAAATTTAATTTGAGAAGTTTATTTGAAATGTTTGCTTCATAATTTTTGTTTTAATATTTTCTTTAATTCAAAAATCCTCAAAAAAAATCATATAAGTTTTTTTTTAATCATAGTGTCTGAATATAATTTTGTTTTGACCTTTTTGTGACTTTTGGCTAGGGTTTTCATTTTTATCATTAAATAATGGTTTAATTGTTTAATGGTTGGTTTAATTTTATTTTAATATTTCCTTTAATTAAAAAATTCCACAAAAAATCATGGATGCTGGTTCTTAATTCTAATATTTGAATATAATTTTGTTTGGATATTTTTCTGACTTTTGATTGGAATTTTATTTTGAGATGTGGATTTTTGTTTAATTGTTTAAAGGTTTGAATTTTGATTTTATTTTTGACTTTTCTTTAATCATAAAAATGTAAAAAAAATATGTACTATGATATTTAAGGTTTCCTTGTGATTTGCATGATCTTGGTTTGAATTGTTTGAATTTTGATCTTACCTAATTAATATTTAAGATTAAAATTCAAACAATTAGGGTTTTGTAGCTTACATTGCAAGTTTCAATTTCAAAACCAATTTGCCTTGGGTTTCCATTGGAATTTGGATCTTGTTTAAGGTTCATGGATGTATTGAGGATCTGAAAATCATTTTTCTTGAATTATTTGACTTGATTGAATATTTTTCCACAAATTATTTTGAAAGCTTATCTAGTTTGGTAGTTTTGCCAACTAGTTTTGATCTTTGGGCCTCATTAGATCCTCTCCTATACTATCCATGAACTTAAAACTTATTTTCTGATCTATACACATCTCAAGTATGTTATGGAAATTTTGGTTTGAACTATTGAAATCCTTTTCTATTTTTGATGTATTTTTGAAGTGAAGGTACCCAATTAATGTTGCATATCTTGTTGCAATTTGCTTGATGGCCAGTGAACTTGAGTGAGGCCTATAATTGGGCACCTAATGATAATGTTGGTTCTGTTTATCCACATAAAATCAAGTCATTTCACTTATTGCCCCATGTTTGAATGATTGAACCTTTTGATGCATGTTTTATGACTTTTTGCTTTCTTGTTGATCTTCACTTTGAAACTTGAGTTTTCAATTTGAGTTTGAGGTCATTAGATTGCCAATTATAACATGAAGGGAAATGATACTTCAATGATAGTCTCATGAAGACTTGAGAGTAATTGATCCCTATTACTTAAGTTAGTTCTAATCCTGAATAGAGTTTGGCTTCTTTCTTTCATCCTTGTTGAATTTTTGAGGCATTTTGAATGAACTTGTCATAGAATCAACACTTTAACCTTTGGATCATGTCCTAATCATGTTTTGGGAGCTTTACTTCAAATCTTTGATTGTTACAAACTCTCTAATTTTGTCCTTGTTTGACTTTCTTCCATGATTAGCTTGAGATCTAAGTTTTTGATGTATTGTGTGGGATTCCTCTTCTATTATGCTTGTGAGCTGTGATGAAGTATTTGAGTATGATTGAATTGTGGTTGCTACTGACCTTCATGGTCTTTGATTGTATTCTTCTCAAGCTCCCATTATCCTTGATTGATATTCACTTGTCAATTCAATATGGTGATAGAAAGGAGCAATATTCCTCTAAACTTTTGACCAAATTGTGCATATGCCTGTTTCTTTTTGTCTATCATATCTAATGTTTTGATAGTTGCTATCATGTTTTCTCACTTCATTATGGTGTCATCATCCATCCCTTATGTGAGTCATCATTCTATTTGTGGGAATACTAACTTGGCTTTTGAATGTGCGAGGTACTCTGAGAAAAGTTTTCCATTTTTGACTTGAGGCTACTGTGTTTCACTTTATTTGTGGAACACAATTTATTATATTTGTACTACTCTTGTGCTTGGCATATTTGATAGTCTATGCAGGATATATATATATATATATATATATATATGTGTGTGTGTGTGATTATGAATGCTATACATTGCCCATGGGATCTGTTCATGTATGAAAATCTCAATACTTACATCCTGATGGCGTAATTTCTGACTTGATTTGTCTGCTGATGCCAGCTTGCTTGAAGTTCTCTGGGTTTATTTTATTCTTGTTCAGTTGCTACGGATAGTTATCCGTTTGGTATTTCATTATTTCCTTTCTTCTATTTTCATTTTGTATAGTTCTATGTTGCATGATGGGACCTCTGTTGCTGATATATGTCAGGAGGCCCTCTGTTTTATTTAATACGTGTGTTGTGTTGTGTTTGTTTTCTTTAACTATTGATTGATGAGTCACTCAATTTAGAAATTGAGATCACGACTTCGCTCTCAGTACATGTTCCCTATAGGATGTTTATTGTTTTTCTTTAATTGTTGATCGATGAGTCACTCAATTTAGAAATTGAGATCACGACTTCGCTCTCAGTGCATGTTCCCTATAGGATGTTTATTGTTCTTTTTCTTTAATTGTTGATCGATGAGTCACTCAATTTAGAAATTGAGATCACGACTTCACTCTCATTGCCTGTTCCCTATAGGATAGTTTTGTTAAGCTTCCTTTGACATGTTAATTAAGCTAGGAATCCATGTATGCTAGCATAGGGTAGGATTTTCCTTTATCCTCAACCTTAGGATCAATCATTGTATGATAACACTAGGGATAGTGATAGGCTAGTTTCCCTTAGTTGTTTTTTCCTTCCTTTGCATTTTGCATCTTAAAACAAAAATTGTTTTCTTGGAAAATCCTAAAACACTTCTAATAAACTCAAACTCTTCTTCAAGGTAAAAGATACAAATCAATCCTATGTGTTTGTGCGCCTCTTGGCTTTGTTTTCAAACCTGGTTTATTAATGTTTCGTCATCTTTGCCATGTTATCTTGTCATCTTTTAGCCGATGTTTCGCCATCACACATTTGTTTGAAGCCGATGTTTCGCCATCGCACATGTTTGTTATCCTACTTTGATTCTCAATATCATTGTTAGGTGTGATGTTTTGTTATCCGTTTTATTGATATTTTTCCATCCTTACCATGCCATGCTATCTTGTTGTCTTTTAGCCGATGTTTCGCCATCGCACATTTGTTTGAAGCCGATGTTTCGCCATCGCACATGTTTGTTATCCTACTTTGATTCTCAATATCATTGTCAGGTGTGATGTTTTGTCATCCGATTTATTGATGTTTCGCCATCCTTGCCATGATACCTTGTTATCTTATAGCCGATGTATCGCCATCACACATTTGTTTGAAGCCGATGTTTCGCCATCGCACATATTTGTTATCCTACTTTGATTCTCAATATCATTATCAGTTATGATGTTTTGTGTTGTACCCCAAAATTTTCCCTCCTATTTTTCTCAACATTTCTCATCACAAAGCCCTTGGAGCTCAAGATCCAGTTAGGGTTTTCATCTGCTCAAGACTTCTCCTTGCACTGTTGACCCAAATTAGGGTTTGTGTTTGCACCAAGATGTTTTGACCTAAAATGCCTAAGATGAATTTCATGCTTCATGTTGGACTCCCAAGTTTATCCACATCAAGTTTCAAGCCTTGATTCCAAACTTTGCCCAGTCAATTGGACAGTTGACTTAGAAATCAGCTGTATTGGAAAAAAAGTCAATTGTGGCCAATTGACAGTCAAATCTCATGAAAATTGACCCACATCAACATTATGAACTCACATGGACCATTTGATCAAGTTTGGATCACAATTCCACAAGAAATTTGATCAGATCACCAAAAGGGCAAAATGGTCATTTTTAGGGTTTTGACTGCACAAAGGCAATTTTTGACTGTTTAACCTAGCCAATGGCAAACCAAGCTCACATATGGACTCAAGGACCCCATGGAATTGTCTTGACATACTCAACAAGTTCAAAAGATCCCAAATGCACAAGATTGACAGTTGAATTTCCCGTCAATTGATCAATTTTGACTGTATACTGAAAAGTCAAACTTTGACTTTTTGGTCAAAATCAAGTGTCAAGATTCATTTTTCATCAAAACATGCCAAATCATGAAACTTGTTCATCAAGAAATCAAGAATTGCAAATTAGGGTTTGAAATGAAGATTTTTCATAACTTAGAATTTTTCTAAGTTATGAAAAACCCTAATTTTTTCCTAACTTTGCCCCACTTTCTCACCAAAATTCATTTGGATTAAAGCAAAAGTCAAAACATGAAAGTTGTAGCCTATTGCAAAATCTACAACTTTGATTCACAAAGTTTTCCCAAAAGAAGCTTGTATCTCAAGTTACAATTTTTGGAACAAGGGTACCAAACCATTCTTAACTTAGAGAAAATTTGACCTATTTTAGGCAGGATTTTTGCCTAACTTCAAGACCATTTTTCATATACTTCCACTTGGAATTTAAATTTGCATTTCAAAGATGGATTGTAGTTTACATTCCAAGCTTTCCAAAATGTCCAAGAACTCATCAAACAACCTCATGGTTTGAGAGAATCGAATTTTGCAATATGGGAAAAACTCACTTTTGTTATGGCCAATTTCCATGTTCATACACTTAGGCAATTTTCAAATCAGCATGCATTTCTTGATTACAGGCCCTAAATCTCTTTTACACTCATAAATTTAATGCAAACTCTTTGTGCCAAGACCATATTCTATGTGTTCAAGCATTTCATAAAGGTTTAATCCATTTTTAGATAAAGCATAATATCCATTTTAGAAAAGTTTCACTTTATGTCAAAATACAAATCCAAGCAAGTACAGTTAAGATCTCTTTGGCACAAGTTTATGGACTAATTGCACTGATCAAGACTAAGTTGTGCAGCATAGATTGGGGGTCTCTACCTGTCTAGAACACCAACTTGCCATCTCTTGCTTAAAGTGTAAGAAAGCTTGCATTTTGTACAACAACTCTCATCTCAGAAAAGAACAGCCTAAGCAAACTTTGTCCTCACATTTCACACTCCCTAACTGACCTCAAACACGACCAAACAACCCTTCATCCATCCAGTTACAGAAAATCACAGTTTGTGGCAAAACAGGGCACATTCTGCAACTTGAATCCCACAACTCATTTCCATCGTGCATCTTGGCCAAAAACACTTCAAACACATTCCATAATATTCATATAAACTATTCCAAACCTTGAACTGAGACTGTAACAGCCATAGCACCATTTGCCATTTCCATTTTTCTATCTTGCAGGTGGACTTCTGCAGCTTGATTTGGCACGATTCAAAACACACCAAGCATTGGAATAGCATCACTACACTTCAGGTAAGCTGTACAAATCTTCATCTTGCCCTGAAAACTCCTCCATTGCCAGACACGATTCCAGCTGAACAGGTATATTCTTGAACTTCTAACTCTCAATGTAGGCATTGTTAGCTCTAGGTTTGTGAATAAAAAGTGTTCTACTCATGCCCCTGAAGCTGTACATACCTTTACTTTTCATTTATTTTGCATATGCTGTGAGAATTTAAGGTCTGAATATTGATAAAAAGTTAGGTTAAGATTTGGGAATGGAGAAATTCTCTCTCATTTCTGAGAGTTAGGATGAGTTCTTTACATGTCCAGAATCGTGGCTTGATGCTTAACATTTCTTATGTTGTAACTTTATGCTAAAGGTCCAAGAATCCAGGTGTTTGAATCAGTGTACAAGCACGCGTTTTTTGTCAAAGTTCTGGCCAGAGGTTGAAGAAGGACCTATTGGGATGAGCTTGTTCTATTTTTCTTATTTGCACCTTGCTTTTGCTTTTGAACCTCCCTGGCCCATTTTGATTTTTACTTATCATTTTCCATTTTTTCCTTTTGATTTCATTTCTATATTTTTATTTAAGTATGAAAAAATATAAAAATCTTTTTTTCCACATTTTTTGCATTTATTTTGATATTTATTAGTCTTATTTAGTTTTTGTGCATAAATAATATAAATACTATTATTTAGAATAACTAGAAAAAAATAATGCAAATATATTTTATTTCTGATTTTTATTTCATTTTCTCTTTTGAAAACATTTTATATCAAAAATACTTTTTTTGTAAATATTAAATATTATATTTTTTATACATGTTTAATATATTTATCATATAATATAAATACATATATATATATATATATATATATATATATATATATATATATATATATATATATATATATATATATATATATATATATATATATATATATATATATATTAATATATTTAGGTTAAAATACAAAATATACACACTTTTATTTTTTATTAATATTTAATATTAAAAATACCCTTTTACAAATATACTTCATTTTTATTTTATTCTTATACATAATTATTAAATATTTGTATATATTAAATAATTAATACTTTTATTTAATAAAATTAGGGTTTCGCCCTAAACATAAAAAAGCTCCAAAAAAATAATACTTTTTTTATTTTGTTTATTTGACATAAAAAATACTTTTTTTTTTCATACACATAAAAAGCTTTTTTGCATCTTGCATATTTATCTTATTTCTATTTAATTTGTGCAATTGATTATCTTGTAAATAATTCCAAATTGATGTAATAGCTAGGTTTAAATTCTTTGTCAAATACCCCCCATTTGAACATTTGTACCCCCCTTCCCATATTGTGTTGTAATAGCTTAGGAACTTTAATTTCCGCACTTTAAAGTTTTCTAAATATACCATGATAGAATTAGGGTTTGTATGCAAATAAAAACAACAAAAATAGTTTGACCTAATGTCAAGATAATCAAGCATGGAAATGAACAACACTAATCACACTTGCACCCCTAGGGTATTCCACTTGTTGCCTTCAATATTGGGCCATGTTGCATGTTAGGTCTCTTTGGGCAAAACAAACATAATTCAAATGATCATAGTCCCTCGATGACGCTTTCGAAAAGTTGCCTAAAAATGATCAAGTCCCTTAAAGGAAAATTGCCCAAAGATACTTGGCACCATTGCAATTATGGTCTAAACAATGACCCGCGCCCGTCCCTTTCACATCCTAACACAAGATTGTCCACCAAATGCAATGGTGGAAAAAAATTGTTAAAAGGGTTAAAACATAGCAAAAATCTTTGAGAACTTTAGGGTAGGTGGCTCTTAAGTACTTGTCAACTTGCAAAACAAAAACACTTGCCTATTTTTCAAACCACCCTTCACAAACACTTTCAAAACAAAACTTCAAAAACCTTGAAACATCTTTTCAAAAAGACAAACACCTTTTGTAAAACATTCGAGTAAAGAATTGTTACAAGGGTAGCCTAGACAAGACATCTTTTTCAAAACATTTTCAAAACCACATACAAAGCACCATTTCAAACAATTGAAAACCAAGGCAAGTTGATCTAAGAAAGTACCTAAGAGCCCATGGATAACCATGGATAGAAAGGGTGCTAATACCTTCCCTTTCTATAATCTACTCCCCGAACCCAAGAAAAAAATCTCAAAGGTTTTTGCTGTGCTTTTTAAACCTTTCCTTAGGATAAAATAAAAAGTCGGTGGCGACTCTTGCTCAACCGAAACATTTGCGAAAACAAACGCAAAACCATAGTCAGTTCTCCCACCGTATCACAGAACTGGCGACTCTGCTGGGGAAATTTTAAAAGTGGAGTAACCTTAGGGCTTAGATCACCCTCTTGCATGACTAATTGTTTGATTTGATTGCTTTATATTTTGGCTCTTTTGTTTGGGTTTGCAATCCTACACCCGGATTTTGGGAAACATTCGTAGATAGCAATACGTTGTGGAAACTGTGCGGGGTATACCGACACGGTCGAAGCAATAGCTATATTAGTGCGACATATTTGTGAGTACCGGTAACCCTTGAGTTCAATCAAGGAGAGTACGGGGCCGCTGAGTGATGTCACTAACCACTAATGACCTAGAACCTTACTTGACCATCTTGGCCTTACATTAGGGGTAGTGAGATGACCGACTTTGGTGCAGTCCGAAGTTGGTAGATACTCGATACTACACTCATTGAGGGTTGTTTTCTTGGAATATTTTGGTCGCTAGTTAAGTGGCTAAACCAAAACAATGAACATTGAAAACAATCCAATGATATTGAGCTCCTTAGAACCCGGTTACTATTTATAGGACAGGTTTTTAAGCCAACTACACTCAAGAGGGTACTTACCTATGAAACCCCATGCAAGCCTGAAACTAGGGTTTGGTGTGATTTGCTTGTACATATGTTTGTGCATACATCATGAACATCATAAAGCATTATATGCATTCACTAACCATTTCAAGGGTTTAGATCTTCATCTTTGTTCTTGTTTTGTAGGTCATGGAAATTCCTCGCAGAAAAACCATCCAAGTTAACCTTGTGAGAATCTCTCCTCAACTCAAGGATCTCACCTCAAGGATTCCGAAAAGCTCATCCTTCAGTGAAAGACATGGTAGACTGCTCAGCTTAGTCAACACCAACATTGAAGAAGACATGATGAAAGTGCTATTCCAGTTCTTTGACCCTCTTCACCACTGTTTCACTTTCCCCGATTACCAGTTGGTGCCCACTTTGGGGGAGTTTTCTCAACTCCTGAGAATTCCTATCCTTAATCAACTACCCTTCAACGGTACGGAAAAGGAACCAAAGCCGGAAGATGTTGCTCAAGCATTACATCTACAACCATCCGACATCAAGGGGCATTGGGAAACCAGAAGCGGCGTCAAAGGATTCTTAGCAAAATTCTTGTTTGAGAAGGCACAAGAATGTTGGAATTCATTGGACCTACAAGCCTTTGAAGAAATTGTGGCACTCCTTATCTATGGGTTGGTCTTGTTCCCAAATTCTGACCAATTGGTAGATGTCAACGCCGTCAAAATCTTCTTGTCCAGAAATCCAATACCAACATTGCTTGGGGACATCCTTCACTCATTTTACACACGAACAATGAGAAAGAGGGGTGTTCTCATGTGCTGTACTCCTCTCCTTGCAAGGTGGTTTATTTCGCACCTTCCACAATCTGTCTTGAAGAATGACCAAGGCTCAAGGTGGTCCCAACGATTGATGACTCTTACTCACTCTGATGTACATTGGTGTTCTCGGTCCAGAGAAAATGTCATCATCATCGATCGTTGCGGAGAGTTTCCTAATGTTCCTTTACTTGGAATCATAGGAGGTATCACCTACAACCCTTGCCTAGCTTTGAGGCAATTTGGATATGCACGGAGGGATGGCCCTCATGACATGTTGATTCCTGACCTAGTTTTTGACTTCGACAACGATGCGCAAGGACTTCGCCAAAGATTCATCAGAGCTTGGAGGATGCCTAACAAGGTTGATAGCAAGACACTGGGGCACAAGAACTCCATCCCTCTTGAGCCTTACCTCAAGTGGGTACGAGCCCGAGCCCAGAGTCTAATGATGCCTTATCCTCATGTTCTCCCTGTGATTAAAGAGCCCGTCAAGGAAGGAGAGGTTCCCTACACCATCCTACATCCTGACATGCCTACATCGTGGGAGGAAATGCAGAAAAGTTGGATTCAGCTCAAGGAGGAACGAAACACTTTTGAAGCCAGCTTCTACGCCAGTGAGAAGAAGGTTCTAGAGCTCACCCACTGACTCTATGAGCAAGAGGCCCTCAACACCTACATCGCACCAAAGAGGATGCGCAATGTCTTTTTACCTTGAGAAGTTGTTTTTGTAATATTTGGCCCATGGGGCATTTATGTACTAACAAATTTCTTCTTATTAATATGACGTGCGTTCTTTTTTTTGTCTACAACAATTTTGAATATTCTAAATCCTTGAATGCATTGCATACATAAGCATACCATTCATCATGTGCATAAGCAGGTCTCACTCCAGGTTTCCTTATCTGTCTGCTGTTTATTTCAGTAGGATGGATCTCGAGCAAACAGTCAAAGACCTACAAGCTCAAAATGCACAGTTCCAGCAACTCCTGATGACCTTGGCTAAGGGTCAGGAGGATCTCAAGACCTTGCTGGGGAATAAAGACCCAGTGAAAAAGAATAAAAAGAGACTCGGGGTGGCTACTCTAGGGAGAAGATTTGAAGGAGAGGCCAGGAGAGTGCTTGAATTTCCTCCTACTTCTGATGAAGGGACCAGTAAAGGAGGTGGGGCTGCGGTACCTTCAGAGTCCGATGTGGAAGAAGAGGAGGACGAAGAGGATGAAGACTACTCTGATCAACAATACCCTCCGGCTGATGATAAATACAAAGGTTTAGAAGACAGGTTGGCCGCCATGAAGCTACAGAGAGTACCGGGTTTGGATTTCGAAGACTTGGGTTTAGTTGCCGGGATTGTGATTCCCCCAAAGTTCAAAGTGCCAGTTTTTGTGAGGTATGATGGGTTGTCCTGTCCAAAAATGCATCTCAGGTCCTACGTAAGAAAGATCCAACCTTATACGGCAGATAAAAACCTTTGGATCCATTTCTTTCAAGACAACCTTTCTGGGGCTCAATTGGAGTGGTTCTATCAGCTAGAGGGAACCAGCGTCCGAAACTGGGAAGACTTGGCCACCGCCTTTTACAAACAATATCAGTACAATTTTGACCTTGCTCCTACGCGTACCCAACTTCAGGGTATGTCACTGGGAACAGGCGAAGGATTCAAAGAATATGCACAAAAATGGAGGGATTTGGCTGGCAGGGTGCAACCTCCTTTAACCGACCGCAAACTTGTTGATATGTTTCTAGGGACCCTATCTGGGCCATTTTTCAATCATATGATTGGTAACTCTTCCGCGGGGTTTACCGATTTGATCTTAACGGGCGAAAGAATAGAAGCAGGCATCAAGTCAGGAAAGATTCAGAAGGGTGCCGTTGCAAGCGTTGAGAAGAAGCCTTTCAAGAAGGAAACGGCTGTTGTATACTCCCAAAGAAGAGCAGGGAAGACTGAGCGCCGGCCGACCGTGGGGGCCGTAATGATTCAAAACCCTTCAAGTGAGCAGGCTCGCTATAACCAGTCCAGACCAAATCAGCAACGGGTGGAACGGCCACAACGGCAGTTCACCCGCATTAATATGACTCCAGCGCAAGTGCTTCCCCATCTGTTAAAGTTGAATCTCACCACTATCAAAGAGGCACCAAAAAATGTGAATACGTCCTCTCCGCATTACCATCCTAATGCTAAATGCGCCTACCATTCTGACAGTGTCGGGCACGACACCAACGATTGTTGGGCACTTAAGCATAAAATCCAAGACCTGATAGAGGCGAAGGAAGTGGAGTTCGACGCTCCGGAGAAGCCTAATGTGATATCTGCTCCAATGCCGAAGCACGGCCGAAATGTCAATGCCATTTGAAGAAGATTTGTATGTTGCTGATGTCAATAATATGATAACTCCATTGTTAACCATCAAGTTGAATCTGTTAAAGGCCGGGATTTTCCCGGGATGTAAAGAAGACTGCTATTGTTGTTACTCTCTGCCGTTTGATTATCCGTTACTGAAGAAAGGCATCCAAGGCCTAATGGACAGTCGACAAATTTTGTTTGAAAAAGTTTCTGCCACTCCAACCCATACTGAGGATGTCTCAATCATAACCATTCACGCCAATCTTTCCAAGGCCGTCAGAAAGCCTGTTAAGATTACACCAGCTACGAAATCTGTTCCTTTAAAGATAACAATGCCAGGGCCTGTCCCCTACGTTTCCGAGAAGTCAATACCATGGAACTATGGCGGTGACGTCTACTACCATGGTATTAAACAAATCGAAATAACTGAAGAAAGTTCGGATGAAGAAGAAGCCAGCATTGGAAACATTGCAGGCACGAGCAAAATCACCCGGAGCGGGAGAATATTTTCTCCAGAGATTGCCCCTCCAAGAGCAATCTTTGGACCCTCATCTACTGACAAGGTTATCCCTGCACCAATAAAACTCTCTGCTAGAACCCATTTGATTGAAGATGTTGTTGTTCCTAGTACTGTCCCTCCTACCGCTGCTGATAAAGGTAAGGGAATCCAAGATGAGCTCGTCAGGACGAGGGATCAACCCTTGGTCATCCCGGAGACCTCCAAGAAAGAAATGGATGAGATCTTGAAGATAATCAAAAGGAGTGATTACAATGTGGTAGAACAACTGGGGCAAACCCCCTCAAATATCTCCATGCTGGCACTACTACTTTGCTCAGAAGCGCACGCTAAGGCTCTGATAAAATTCCTGAAGGCAACCCATGTTCCCCAGGAAACCTCTGCAGATCAATTCCAAAATTGCGTGGCCAGCCTTACTGCGGATAATGGATTAGGTTTCTCTGATGCCGACCTAACTCATAAAGGTAGGAACCACAATGATGCTTTGCACATTTCAGTCGAGTGCCGAGGAACTACTCTCGCACATGTCTTGGTCGACACTGGTTCGTCACTGAATGTACTGCCTAAGAAAGCTTTGGACCGACTAGATTATGAAGGGTTAGAGTTGAAGCCGAGTGATATTGTTGTCAGAGCTTTCGATGGGTCGAAGAGAATGGTCCATGGGGAGGTTGATATTCCCATCAAGGTGGGCACCGAGGTGTTTAAATCTACTTTCTATGTGATGGACATCCGTCCGTCATACTCTTGCTTGTTGGGTAGGCCTTGGATACACCATGCCGGGGCAGTCACCTCCTCCTTACATCAGATGTTGAAGTATCCTGTCAAGGGAAAGATCATTACTGTCCATGGTGAAGAGGAGTACATGATCAGCCACTTGAACTCCTTCCGGTACGTGGAGGTAGAAGGTGAGTTCATCGAGACACCTTTCCAGCATTTCGAAGAAGTCCTTCTTGAAATAACAGTAGCAAAGTTGGCAGCTGAAGTACCAAGGTAGATGGCCAGGATGGCATCTCTAGAGGACGCAAGGGCCGCAATAAAGGAGGGGAAGAATTCAGCATGGGGGCAGTTGCCTGATATTCTGCATAAAACAGACAAATTTGGATTAGGGTTCACTACCGCGGGCCAGAAAGCTATGCGCCGTTCAAAGATTGAAAGAGCGCAAGTCAAAATTTCTCCCTACGGAATCAACGCTTTGGAGGATGAAGACAAAGAGAGCAGCATCGAAGAATGGATTTACCCAACTGTCAAAGGAGGATTATGCAACTGGGAGGCAAAAGACTTTGTCCCCATCACTTTTATTCATCAGTAATTTATCTGTCAAACATTTCCTTTTGGTCTGTAATATTTATTTTCGAACAATCCGTACACTATCTTTTCACCTCATGCCTTGCCCGGGGCATGTAGGTCCATCTGTAAGGGTTTTGATTATTTTTCATATCCATATGCCATGTTTAATGATTCATTGGACGTTTTTCATTTGATAAACTGCTTGTGTTCATTTTCTTTCCTTTTGCATTTTTTGTTTAAGGATGGCTATCCCTTACACACACCCACACTCACAAATGCAGGTACCCATCCACTCCAGATTCCATGGGTGACTATTCTGCTATATCCTTCAATAACTCTGAAGATCTGGTCAATCAAGCCGAGTATGAAGATGACGAAGGTTGTGAAGTACCAGGGGAACTAGCCAGACTTCTACAGCAAGAGGAAAGGGCCATCTTACCACACGAAGAGTCATTGGAAATTGTCAACTTAGGGACCGAGGAAGACCGGAAGGAGGTGCAAGTGGCTGCCATTCTGGAACCAAGTGTCAAGGAACGCCTGATACAGTTGTTGAATGAGTATGTTGAAATCTTCGCTTGGTCTTATGAAGACATGCCGGGTTTAGACACAGACATCGTGGTTCACCGTCTCCCCACAAGAGAGGATTATCCACCGATCAAGCAAAAAGTCCGCCGAATGAGGCCTGACATGTCTGAAAAGATCAAAGCAGAAGTGATGAAGCAATTCGACGCTGGCTTTCTGGCTGTTACGTCCTATCCTCAATGGGTCGCTAACATCGTGCCAGTACCTAAGAAAGATGGCAAAGTCAGGATGTGTGTGGACTACCGGGATTTGAATAGGGCCAGCCCCAAAGATGATTTTCCACTTCCACACATTGACATTTTGATCGACAATACAGCTCAGCACAAAGTGTTTTCCTTCATGGATGGATTCTCGGGCTACAATCAAATCAAAATGGCCCCCGAGGATATGGAGAAAACAACTTTTGTCACGCAATGGGGCACTTTCTGTTACAAGGTGATGCCGTTCGGGCTGAAGAACGCAGGGGCAACTTATCAACGCGCCATGGTAGCTTTGTTTCATGATATGATACATCATGAGATTGAAGTTTACGTAGACGATATGATAGCTCGATCACAAACAGAGGAGGAGCACCTTGAACATCTAGAAAAGTTGTTTGCCAGATTGAAATAATACAAACTCAGGCTGAATCCAAGTAAGTGCACTTTTGGAGTTAGGTCTGGTAAACTTCTAGGATTCATTGTAAGCAACAAAGGCATTGAAGTCGATCCAGCAAAAGTGAAAGCAATACAAGAGATGCCTGCTCCCCGTACTGAAAAGGAGGTTAGAGGGTTCTTGGGGCGCTTGAACTATATTGCCAGATTCATCTCTCATCTGACTTCTACCTGTGAGCCAATTTTCAAACTCTTGAAGAAAGATCAGGTAGTCAAATGGAACGACGACTGCCAAGCTGCTTTTGATAAGATCAAGGAGTATTTGCTAGAACCTCCTATTCTGATGCCACCCGTCGAAGGAAGGCCATTGATCATGTATCTGACCGTCTTGGATAATTCAATGGGGTGTGTTTTGGGCCAGCATGACGAGTCTGGTCGAAAAGAGCATGCTATTTATTACCTTAGCAAAAAGTTTACCGACTGTGAGACTCGCTACTCACTGCTCAAGAAAACTTGCTGCGCTTTGGTATGGGCTGCTCGCCGACTAAGGCAGTATATGTTGACTCATACTACCTTGTTGATTTCCAAAATGGATCCTATCAAGTATATCTTCGAAAAGCCCGCCTTATCCGGAAGGATAGCCAGATGGAAAATGATCCTAACTGAGTATGACATCCAGTACACCACCCAAAAAGCTATAAAAGGGAGTGTACTAGCTGACCATCTGGCTCATCAAGCTATCGAAGATTATCAACCCATGAGATTTGACTTCCCAGACGAGGACATCATGAATTTGGACAACATTGAAGGTAACGGACCGTATGACGGACCCGAAAAGGGATCCCGATGGACCCTGTACTTTGATGGTGCTTCAAATGCACTTGGAAACGGTATCGGTGCAGTACTCATTTCTCCGGAAGGTTATCTCACACCTTTCACGGCCCGACTTTGCTTCAGCTGCACAAACAACATGGCTGAGTATGAAGCTTGCATCTTTGGTCTCAAGGCTGCTATAGACTCGGGGATCAAATCTTTGATCGTATTTGGGGACTCGGCTTTGGTTATCAGTCAAATCAAAGGAGAGTGGGATACCAAGCACCCTAATCTTATCCCATACAAAGAACATGTCTTGACATTGTTGCCTCATTTCGAGCAAATTACCTTCGAGCATTTCCCGCGAGAAGAGAATCAGCTAGCAGATGCTCTAGCTACAATGTCCTCCATGTTTAAACTCAACTGGGATAACGAGGCTCCCCAAATCACCATCGAGCGAATGGATGAACCGGCACATTGTCACGAGATTAATACTGAATAAGTAGTGGAACAACCCTGGTTCCATGAGATCAAAAGGTATCTCCAGACTAGAGATTATCCCGAAGGAGCTTCCGTAAATGACAAGAAGTTCTTAAGGAAATTTGCTGCCAAATTCTTCCTGAGCAACGGCATCCTTTACAAACGAAGCCATGATTGTGTATTACTCCGATGCGTAGACAAAGCTGAAGCAGAGTTGATCATGACTGAGATACACAGCGGCACATTTGGCACTCACTTGAGCGGGCATACAATGGCTAAGAAGATCCTTAGGGCAGGCTATTACTGGTCTACCATGGAAGCTGACTGCCATCAACATTCCCGTACTTGCCACAAATGACAAGTCTATGCTGACAAAGTTCATATCCCTCCGGTTCCTCTCAACGTTCTGACTGCTCCTTGGCCATTTGCAATGTGGGGCATTGACATGATTGGAGAGATCAAGCCCACGGCTTCCAACGGACATCGCTTCATCCTAGTTGCCATTGACTATTTCACCAAATGGGTCGAAGCAGCTTCCTTCGCCTCTGTTACTAAAAATGTGGTTGCCTGCTTCATCAAGAAAAATCTCATATGTCGGCATGGTGTTCCAGACAGGATCATCATAGACAACGGTACAAATCTGAATAACACGATGATCACCGCATTGTGCGAACAGTTCAAGATTTATCATCACAATTCATCTCCCTATCGGCCGAAGATGAACGGTGCTGTTGAAGCTGCGAACAAAAACATTAAGAAGATCATTCAGAAAATGACAGTCACTTACAAAGACTGGCATGAGATGTTACCGTTTGCTCTACATGGATACCGTACGACGGCACGTACTTCAACCGGGGCAACCCCATTTTCATTGGTATATGGCATGGAAGCTGTCCTACCTATGGAAGTTCAGATTCCTTCTCTAAGGATTATGAAGGACACAGGTTTGAATGAAGATGATTGGATTCAGACCCGACTTGATCAACTCAATCTGATCGACGAGAAGCGACTCGCTGCTATATGCCATGGTCAGACGTATCAAAAACGGATAATCAAGGCCTTCAATAAGAAAGTCAGACGTCAAGTGTATCAAGTCGGAGATCTCGTAATCAAGCGGATTATCTTGCCGCAAAGTGATCCCAGGGGCAAATGGACTCCTACATATGAAGGACCATTTGTGATCAAGAGCATATTTTCTGGTGGTGCAATGATTCTGACCATCATGGACGGCGACGATTTGCCGCACCCTGCGAACGCAGACATAGTCAAAAGATACTACGCATAAAATAACCCGACAAGTCAAAAACCCGAAAGGGCGGCTTGGGCAAAAAGGGGTTTCCCGGTGGATCGAAAACCCGAAAGGGCGATTCAGGCAAAAGTTAGGGAATTAAAGCGTATGACTATGTCTCGTCGGATCACTTCAAAGACAATCTCTTCATCAACCAGTTCCAGGTTTCTGATCAATCCAGTCATCGGCAAACGAAGCATTAGATGGACAGATATTCAGAGTTGTGAAGGCTATAGCGGAATGGAATCCCATGGAATTATTTCACATAGCCATCTTTATTTTGTATAAATCTTTTAATATTTACGACAAAATCCTCTTACTAGGATGATTGTCTCCTTTGTACAAATATACTCAGAGAAAGTTAATACAAATACTCTTCCCAGAAATTTGTGTCATTTCCTTTTTCTTTTTCTCTTGCACTAATTGTTTTATTTTGAGAAACGTCCAATGTTTTGTTAAATAGGCATATGCATTTGAACATAATCATTTCCTTATAAATCAAGAAAAAGGATTACTGATAGGTTGAAGGTGCAGTTGGATATCTTGATACCCTTTCAAAGGAAACCCCCAGGAGATTTGGAATCCATATCCCCAGCAAGCCTTGAAGCTTATCCCCAGTAGATTCTGGAAATTTATCCCCTGCAGAGTACGGACGTCTCTCCCGAGCTTTATTCAAAGTTACTCCTCACAAGGGCTTATAACTGGGTTATCCTCAGCTTATTGCCACGGAAGATCGCACTCGGCAAATTTCTTCCTATCCCCAGCGGAGTTCATCAAAGTTCCCCAACATAACTTATCAATAAAATCCCCCAGAGGAGCTTATCTTTGTTATCCCCAGCCAGAGAATCCTCCAGAACTCAATTCCCCTCAGAGTTTAAGTTTCAGTATCCCTAACTGAGCTAAAACCTCAAACTATCCATCCCCAGCGGAACCAGACTAGTGAACCTTCTCCCCACTGAGATACTTCCCACCAAGCTGAAGATTCTCAAATCATACTTCCCCAGCATGGGTCTACCAGGTTCTAAAATCCCCAGTAGAAATCACCAGAAATTCTTTTACCCTACAAGTCACCAAGGAAATTCCAAGTCCCCGCAAGTGGTTCCAAGGCCCCTCAACGATTGAAGGTCTGGTATTCCCCAAGCAAATTTGAAGACTTTCAGTTTTCAGTTCCTCATTGTATATTCGAAGATTCTCCAGTGAAGATCTCCTCAAGACAGGAATTCCCCAGAAGATTGGTATACAACCCAAGCTCCTTATTCCCCAGCAACAGCCAAGAATTTATTCTTCCCGACAGCAGTCAGGATGCTTTTATCTTCAGCCATCTAGGATTCATTTTTATCCTCCGCAAGACAGCTCTCCAGCTTACATGCATATTCATTTACATCCATATCATATAACATATGTTGCATCATGCATCATGACATTGCATACAACTAACTCTTTACCTTTTCAGGTAAGATCAGTCAACAGACAAAAATCATTATCTTCCGAGATTCTTTCCAGGAATAGTTCAGATGTGACCCAGACATGGCAACATTCTGATGCTTATTCCAGGTTCATCCAGATACAGTCTTACACGAGCTCATCATCAGGAAACCCTACACCGGTTCCTCCTCAACCTCAAGATTTCTGAAAACATTTCACGAGTTCTCCAAGTAACGGATGTTAACCTATCGCTTGTTCAGTTTCTTCTCAAGACTTTTGAAAACAGTTTACGGATGCTTCCCAACAACGGATGCTGCTCTATTGCTTATTCAACTTCAAGATTTCTGAAAACAGTTCACGGGTTCTCCAAGTAACGGATGTTAACCTATCGCTTGTTCAATTTCTTCTCAAGACTTTTGAAAACAGTTTACGGACGCTTCCCAACAACGGATGCTGCTCTATTGCTTATTCAACTTCAAGATTTCTGAAAACAGTTCACGGGTTCTCCAAGTAACGGATGTTAACCTATCGCTTGTTCAGTTTCTTCTCAAGACTTCTGAAAACAGTTTATGGATTCTTCCCAACAACGGATGTTAATCTATCGCTTGTTCAGATGCAACTTTTGAAAATAGTTTACGGACGCTTCCCAACAACAGATGTTGCTCTATTGCTTATTCAACTTCAAGATTTCTGAAAACAGTTCACGGGTTCTCCAAGTAACGGATGTTAACCTATCGCTTGTTCAGTTTCTTCTCAAGACTTCTGAAAACAGTTTATGGATTCGTCCCAACAACGGATGTTAATCTATCGCTTGTTCAGAGGCAACTTTTGAAAACAGTTTACGGACGCTTCCCAACAACGGATGCTGCTCTATTGCTTATTCAGACCCCAGTTCAAAGGTGGTCCTAAACATGGGCACCTTTCTGATACTCATTCCAGATGGCATCTTTAAGCCCATCCCCGACAAGTTTCTGTCACTCCTCCCGATGGCATCGTTAATCCCATCTCCAAATGGCATCTCTAAGCCCATTCCCGCATCCATTGCTTTGACGAGTGCAAATTTAAGGGCACTCTAGTGTCCAATCTCCTTTTACCCTCGAGTCGCGAAAGGCAAACTTGCCAATCTAACTCTTAGGATTCAAGAAGATTGAACAGGGGCAACTGTTGTACCCCAAAATTTTCCCTCCCATTTTTCTCAACATTTCTCATCACAAAGCCCTTGGAGCTCAAGATCCAGTTAGGGTTTTCATCTGCTCAAGACTTCTCCTTGCACTGTTGACCCAAATTAGGGTTTGTGTTTGCACCAAGATGTTTTGACCTAAAATTCCTAAGATTAATTTCATGCTTCATGTTGGACTCCCAAGTTTATCCACATCAAGTTTCAAGCCTTGATTCCAAACTTTGCCCAGTCAATTGGACAGTTGACTTAGAAATCAGCTGTATTGGAAAAAAAGTCAACTGTGGCCAATTGACAGTCAAATCTCATGAAAATTGATCCACATCAACATTATGAACTCACATGGACCATTTGATCAAGTTTGGATCATAATTCCACAAGAAATTTGATCAGATCACCAAAAGGGCAAAATGGTCATTTTTAGGGTTTTGACTGCACAAAGGCAATTTTTGACTGTTTGACCTAGCCAATGGCAAACCAAGCTCACATATGGACTCAAGGACCCTATGGAATTGTCTTGACATACTCAACAAGTTCAAAAGATCCCAAATGCACAAGATTGACAGTTGAATTTCCCAGTCAATTGATCAATTTTGACTGTATACTGAAAAGTCAAACTTTGACTTTTTGGTCAAAATCAAGTGTCAAGATTCATTTTTCATCAAAACATGCCAAATCATGAAACTTGTTCATCAAGAAATCAAGAATTGCAAATTAGGGTTTGAAATGAAGATTTTTCATAACTTAGAATTTTTCTAAGTTATGAAAAACCCTAATTTTTTCCTAACTTTGCCCCACTTTCTCACCAAGATTCATTTGGATTCAAGCAAAAGTCAAAACATGAAAGTTGTAGCCTATTGCAAAATCTACAACTTTGATTCACAAAGTTTTCCCAAAAGAAGCTTGTATCGCAAGTTACAATTTTTGGAACAAGGGTACCAAACCATTCTTAACTTAGAGAAAATTTGACCTATTTTAGGCAGGATTTTTTCCTAACTTCAAGACCATTTTTCATATACTTCCACTTAGAATTTCAATTTGCATTTCAAAGATGGATTGTAGTATACATTCCAAGCTTTCCAAAATGTCCAAGAACTCATCAAACAACCTCATGGTTTGAGAGAATCGAATTTTGCAATATGGGAAAAACTCACTTTTGTTATGGCCAATTTCCATGTTCATACACTTAGGCAATTTTCAAATCAGCATGCATTTCTTGATTACAGGCCCTAAATCTCTTTTACACTCATAAATTTAATGCAAACTCTTTGTGCCAAGACCATATTCTATGTGTTCAAGCATTGCATAAAGGTTTAATCCATTTTTAGATAAAGCATAATATCCATTTTAGAAAAGTTTCACTTTATGTCAAAATACAAATCCAAGCAAGTACAGTTAAGATCTCTTTGGAACAAGTTTATGGACTAATTGCACTGATCAAGACTAAGTTGTGCAGCATAGATTGGGGGTTTCTACCTGTCTAGAACACCAACTTGCCATCTCTTGCTTAAAGTGTAAGAAAGCTTGCATTTTGTACAACAACTCTCATCTCAGAAAAGAACAGCCTAAGCAAACTTTGTCCTCACATTTCACACTCCCTAACTGACCTCAAACACGACCAAACAACCCTTCATCCATCCAGTTACAGAAAATCGCAGCTTTGTGGCAAAACAGGGCACATTCTGCAACTTGAATCCCACAACTCATTTCCATCGTGCATCTTGGCCAAAAACACTTCAAACACATTCCATAATATCCATATAAACTATTCCAAACCTTGAACTGAGACTGTAACAGCCATAGCACCATTTGCCATTTCCATTTTTCTATCTTGCAGGTGGACTTCTGCAGCTTGATTTGGCACGATTCAAAACACACCAAGCATTGGAATAGCATCACTACACTTTAGGCAAGCTGTACAAATCTTCATCTTGCCCTGAAAACTCCTCCATTGCCAGACACGATTCCAGCTGAACAGGTATATTCTTGAACTTCTAACTCTCAATGTAGGCATTGTTAGCTCTAGGTTTGTGAATAAAAAGTATTCTACTCATGCCCCTGAAGCTGTACATACCTTTACTTTTCATTTATTTTGCATATGCTGTGAGAATTTAAGGTCTGAATATTGATAAAAAGTTAGGTTAAGATTTGGGAATGGAGAAATTCTCTCTCATTTTTGAGAGTTAGGATGAGTTCTTTACATGTCCAGAATTGTGGCTTGATGCTTAACATTTCTTATGTTGTAAGTTTGTGCTAAAGGTCCAAGAATCCAGGTGTTTGAATCAGTGTACAAGCGCGCGTTTTTTGTCAAAGTTCTGGCCAGAGGTTGAAGAAGGACCTATTGGGCTGGGCTTGTTCTATTTTTCTTATTTGCACCTTGCTTTTGCTTTTGAACCTCCCTGGCCCATTTTGATTTTTACTTATCATTTTCCATTTTTTCCTTTTGATTTCATTTCTATATTTTTATTTAAGTATGAAAAAATATAAAAATCTTTTTTTCCCACATTTTTTGCATTTATTTTGATATTTATTAGTCTTATTTAGTTTTTGTGCATAAATAATATAAATACTATTATTTAGAATAACTCGAAAAAAATAATGCAAATATATTTTATTTCTGATTTTTATTTCATTTTCTCTTTTGAAAACATTTTATATCAAAAATACTTTTTTTGTAAATATTAAATATTATATTTTTTATACATGTTTAATATATTTATCATATAATATAAATACATATATATATATATATATATATATATATATATATATATATATATATATATATATATATATATATATATATATATATATATATTAATATATTTAGGTTAAAATACAAAATATACACACTTTTATTTTTTATTAATATTTAATATTAAAAATACCCTTTTACAAATATACTTCATTTTTATTTTATTCTTATACATAATTATTAAATATTTGTATATATTAAATAATTAATACTTTTATTTAATAAAATTAGGGTTTCGCCCTAAACATAAAAAAGCTCCAAAAAAATAATACTTTTTTTTATTTTGTTTATTTGACATAAAAAATACTTTTTTTTTCATACACATAAAAAGCTTTTTTGCATCTTGCATATTTATCTTATTTCTATTTAATTTGTGCAATTGATTATCTTGTAAATAATTCCAAATTGATGTAATAGCTAGGTTTAAATTCTTTGTAAAATACCCCCCATTTGAACATTTGTACCCCTCTTCCCATATTGTGTTGTAATAGCTTAGGAACTTTAATTTCCGCACTTTAAAGTTTTCTAAATATACCATGATAAAATTAGGGTTTGTATGCAAATAAAAACAACAAAAATAGTTTGACCTAATTTCAAGATAATCAAGCATGGAAATGAACAACACTAATCACACTTGCACCCCTAGGGTATTCCACTTATTGCCTTCAATAATGGGCCATGTTGCATGTTAGGTCTCTTTGGGCAAAACAAACACAATTCAAATGATCATAGTCCCTCGATGACGCTTTCGAAAAGTTGCCTAAAAATGATCAAGTCCCTTAAAAGGAAAATTGTCCAAAGATACTTGGCACCATTGCAATTATGGTCTAAACGATGACCCGCGCCCGTCCCTTTCACATCCTAACACAAGATTGTCCACCAAATTCAATGGTGGAACAAAATTGTTAAAAGGGTTAAAACATAGCAAAAATCTTTGAGAACTTTAGGGTAGATGGCTCTTAAGTACTTGTCAACTTGCAAAACAAAAACACTTGCCTATTTTTCAAACCACCCTTCACAAACACTTTCAAAACAAAACTTCAAAAACCTTGAAACATCTTTTCAAAAAGACAAACACCTTTTGTAAAACATTCGAGTAAAGAATTATTACAAGGGTAGCCTAGACAAGGCGTCTTTTTCAAAACATTTTCAAAACCACACACAAAGCACCATTTCAAACAATTGAAAACCAAGGCAAGTTGATCTAAGCAAGTACCTAAGAGCCCATGGATAACCATGGATAGAAAGGGTGATAATACCTTCCCTTTCTATAATCTACTCCCCGAACCCAAGAAAAAAATCTCAAAGGTTTTTGCTGTGCTTTTTAAACCTTTCCTTAGGATAAAATAAAAAGTCGGTGGTGACTCTTGCTCAACCGAAACATTTGCAAAAACAAACGCAAAACCATAGTCAGTTCTCTCACCGTATCACATTTTGTCATCCGATTTATTGATGTTTCACCATCTTTACCATGATACCTTGTTATCTTTTAGCCGATGTTTCACCATTGCATACTTGTTTGAATCCGATGTTTCGCCATCGCACATGTTTGTTATCCTACTTTGATTCTCAATGTCATTGTTAAGTGTGATGTTTTATCATTTGGTGTTTCGCCATCTTTGACATGTTACTTTGTTATTATTTAGCCGATGTTTTACCATCTCATTCATTCGTTGTTTTATTTAATGTTTTGCCATCTTGACTGTCTTTGTTTGTCTTAACTAAAAAACACAAACCAACCAAAATATATAAGCCGAACTACGACTGCTCTGATTCCTTAAAAGGGGATACGTAGGCAAAGGGGTAGGGCCCAACCGAGCATATCTTTTTATTTTCCCTACATTGATTTTCTTTCTTCTTTTTCTTTCGCATGCATTCCCTTTTTAGCTTTAAGCCATAGACATAGGTTTTGACTACACCCATTAGATTAGACAACAAGAGTGGATACCGTAGAGTACTACGGGCGTGTGGGGTGTTAATACCTTCCCCTCGCGTAACAGACTCTCTTACCCGATCTCTCGGTTGAAAGACCGTGATTTCTCCCTCTTCATGTTTTCTCGATGTTTACCTTTCCCTTTCGGCGGGATAAAAGAAGTTCGATGACGACTTCATTGACGTCTCATTATGAGATGACGGTTCCGCCAGGTCATTTCAGGTAGATTATGAAAAGGGAAGGTATTAACACCCTTTTCATCCATAGTTATCTATGGGCTCTTAGTTTCTTACTAGATCACTTGTTTTTGTTTGAAAATGTGCTTTGTGTGGTTTTTGAAAGTATCTTGAAAAGGCGCCTTCGTTTAGGCAAACCTTGTAATAGTTCTCGTTCGTAAGAACATATACAAAGTTTTGGACTTTTTGAAAATATTTCAAGTTTGGAAAGTGTTTTGAAAGTGTTTGGTGTTTGTTTTGAAAATAAGCAAGGATGTTTGATTTGAAAGTGAGCAAGCAACTAGAAACAATCTACCTACTTAAAAGTCTTTGTTTATTTCTTCCTTCCTTTGATATTGCTATCTTACCATTGATTTGGTAAGAAGCCTTATCTTTGGATGTAAAGGGACGGACGTGGGTCATCGTATAGTCATGATAGCAATGTTGTGAGATATCTTAGTATTTCTCTTTGAGGGACTACGGTCATTTTGAAAGGCAACATTTGTAGCGTCATCGAGGGACTATGATCTTGTATTTTTGATTGCTTTTGCTAAGATATCCCACATGCATAACATGGCCATTTTTGTAAGGCAACAAAGTGGAATTACCCTAAGGGTGCAAGTGTTCAAGTGTGTTTTATTTACATGCATTGTTTATCTTGAATTAGGGTTTACTAATTGTTGATTTTAGTCTTGCCATACAACCCTAATTACTAACATTTATATAAAAGCGATAAATTGCGGAAATTAAAATTACTACTCTATTACATCATTAGGGCTGGGGGTATACAAATTTACAAATGGGGATTGCAAGAAAATTAAATCTAATTATCTATTACAACCATATTGAATAATGTACAAAAACTGAAAATATAATGTACAAGAAGATAAATGGAAAAGAAATGATCTTTGTTTTTTTTTTGTTAAGGGTTTTAACCTAATTGCTAAAAAAAGGGGAAAATAATTAATTAAAGATAAATGAAATTAAACCTAAATTAATTAAGAAAAGGAAATAAGTTTTGAAGTATTTTTAGGGTTTTTTATGAAAAAGGTTTAAACTTAATGAAAATAATATGGTAATTAAGTTAATTAAAAGAAACTTAAGTTCTAAATTAATTTAAAATAAAAAAGAAAAACAATTAAACCTAAATCTAATTATTAATTTATTAAGAAAAAGAAATTAAATTTGTTAAGAAAATGTTTTTGTCTTTTGTCTTTATAAAGAAATATAAAATAAACAAGTGTAAAAATAATAAATAAAAATATTTTTGGATTTTTTATTAATAATAATAATAATAATAGTAATAAAAAAATAATAAAAGAAAACTGAAATAAAATAAAATAAGAAAAAGAAACAAATAAAAATTAAATAATAAAAAGTTGGGCCAGGTGTGTGAAAGCAGGCAGGGGGGATGGTGCAGCAAAATGGCAAGGCCTAACTGAGAGGAGGCCCATCGCGCTCGTTGTTGGCAAAAAAGAAGGAAAATATGGAAAATTAAAACAAAAGGTAGCGTTGGGACTTGAACCCATGACCCTTACCATACACGCGTGCTACCTTTGCCACTGGGGTGGCTGTACATCTATTAACATAAGCAAAACAAATAATACATAACATAACTTAGTCCTGAAAATGACTTCATCTTCAACCTCCAACGATGGTTCCTGTAATTTGCTCATTTCTCAATAAAAATTAAAGATGCAAACATGAAAGTTGCTCCATTTTTCCATACGAATCCAACCATATAAATATCATAAGCTATATATCAAAGATGAATGAGAATTTCTAAAAGTACCAAATTCGGACCTAACTTTTTTCAGATATTCAAACCTAAAATTATCTAAACTCAATAAATATAAATAAAATCTATGGACATGTACAGTTTCAGGGCAATGATATATATATATATATATATATATATATATATATATATATATATATATATATATATATATATATATATATATATATATATATATATATATATATATATATATTCACAAATGCAAGCCTAACAATGCCTAAATGAAAAGATAGAAGTTTAGAAATGATACCTCAAAACTGAAAATTGTGAAATGCAAATGAGCTTGATTCAAGGTGCTGCAATGATCAGGTTAGCTTCCTCAAGTTCCCAGGAAGCTAATGTAATGATTAGCTTGAGCAATGGATGGCTGGAATGACTTGGAGAAGTCAACTTGCAGTGCTCTATTTTTGGTTATGAAGGATGATGGAAACGGAGTTACAGAAGTGAAACAGGGACATGGATGTACTATACTTGATGTATAAGAGCTTTGTGATTTATTAGGAAGGAAAACACACGAGGGAATTGTGAGTTTCAAGTTCGAAGTCAGAATGTGCACATAAATGGAGTTTTGATGCAAGTTCTAATTTGAGGGAGTTTGGTAGAGTTTCAGGGTGCTTAAGCTCATGTGTTAACTTGCAAATAGGGCCTTTATTCATAAGCAACAAGTTTGGAGACTTGTATTTGATCAGAATTCAAAATCACATGTTTAAGCTCAACATGTGATTTTCTTGAGAAATCAAGTGTCAATGATTTTTGTACTTGCTATTGTAGAGTGGTTATGCTTTAAACAAACTTTCTTATGACTTTGTAGATGGATTATGATCAGAGGTAACAAGTGAGAGGCTCAAGAATTGACTTTGTGCACAAAGCTTGCTTTTCAAGAATGGCATTGTTAACTTTCTTCCCAAAATGGCAATTTAAATTGGACAATGCTTAAACCACTTGGATTATAGCTCAAAAGTTTGTGTAATCTGTTAATGATGGATAGACACACAAGTTAGAAGGCCTGAAAAGCAAGATTATACAGCCCAACATTGAGATTGAATTATGTGTTCATCAAGAAATGGCTTGTAATTCAAGAATGAAACCCTAACTTCTTGCCTTCGATTCTCCTAGATCAAGCATGATCTCGATGAGTTCTTGGACATTTTGGAAAGATTGTAACATCCTATACAACATTCATGTTGGACATTTTTGAAAATTAAAATTGGAACTAGGTGAAAAATTTCCATGAAGTTAGGTCAAAATTCTGCCTAAACTAGGGCAAAATTTCACTAAGTCCTCAAGTTTCATGAACATGTCTTCACAAAATCATAACTTGAAATCCAAGAATTTATAGAAAAAGTTATGCTCTACAATGTTTTAGATATCATTGAGATCTACAACTTTCATGTTGAAAGTTTCCTTTGAATCATCTTGCATCATGGTGTAAATTTGGCTCAAAGTTGTGAAAAAAAATGTGAATTTCCAACACTTAGAAAAAATTCTAAGTTTAGAAATTTTGACTTTTCACAATAAAATCTTGACTTTTTGATTTCTTGATGTACAAGTTTCATATTTTGACATGTCTTGATGAATTGTGATCTTTGAAACTTGATTTTGATCAAAAAGTCAAAGTTTGACTTTTCAGTGTACAATTGACTTTTCATTAGTTGACTGAAATTCTTCTGTCAATCAATTGATCTTGAGAAATGTTTTGGGCCATGACATTAGGTAAAAATTAAGTATTTTAATCCTTGATATCATTTCTTAAACTAATAAGTCATTGATTAGGTCAAAAGTAAAAAAATGCACCTTCTCAGTCAAAACCCTAATTTTGACCATTTTGCCCTTTTGATGATCTGATCTAATTTCTTGAGGAATTGTGATCCAAACTTGATCAAATTATATATATGAGTTCATGATATTGATATGGATAAAAAATTACTAGGTTTGACTGTAAATTGACCACAATTAACTTTTTCCCTAATACAATTGATTTTAGGTCAACTGGTCAATTGACTGAGCAAAAATGTGATCCAAGACTTGAAACTTGACATGAGAAATCTTGAGGGTCCAAAATGATCCATGAAAGTCATACGGGGCATTTAAAGTCCATTTGTCCTTGTGCAATCTCAAACCCTAATTTGAGCCATCAATGCTGAGGAAGTGTCTTGAGCTGATCAAAACCTTGTGCATTCTTGAATCAATGGAGATCTTGTGAGAGATTACTTGAGAAATGAGATGGAAAATTTTGGGGTACAACAGCTGCCCCTGTTCAATCTTCTTAAACCTTAAGAGTTAGATTGGCGTATCCTTCATTCGTGACTTAAAGGTGGAAGATGATTGAACACTAGAGTGCCTAGAAACTTGCACTCAAAGATTTATTGGGAATGGGCTTATAGATGTCATTTGGTGGAATGATGGTAAATACTGGAAGAAGTATCATCATAAATCCTTGGTCAATTTATACTAAAACTTGATGTTTTACCTGTGGGAAAAAGGTTAGTTAAATGCAGATGTATGCGTGATGTTCACCAGATGAATGAGATCATGCTAAATGCATTTCATATGTATATGCTATGATGTATGAATGTGGGATGCATATTTGTCCGGGAAAATAAATCCCTGACTACTGCTTAGAAGTTCCTAGGAAGCTGAATCTCAAATTGTTGTTGGGGATGAAGAATATACATATCTTCAAACTTTGTTAAAAGAATGCTTCAGTTGGGGAATATCTCTTGAATGTTAGCTGTTATCTGGTCGGATCCAGGCTTCACAATAATTTGCTGAGGATGAGGAAGTCAACTGCTATTTGGTCAGATCCAGGCTTCACGATAACTTACTAGGGAAGAATAAATTAACTTTTATCTGGTCGGATTCCAGGCTTCGTAGAAAATTTCTTGAAATTGAACTGTTATCTGGTCGGATCCAGGCTTCGCAGATTTCTTGAAGTGGTAACTACTATCTGGTTGGGTCCAGGCTTCATAGTTTTTTTGAAAAGTTATACTATTATTTGGTCGGGTCAATGCTTCATAATGTCTTTCTGGGTGTTGTACCCAAATTTTTTCCCTCTCACTTATCAAGAATTTATTCATAAGATATCCTTGACTCAAGACTACATTAGGGTTTGATCAGCTCAAGACACCTCCTTAAGCACAGATGACCAAAATTAGGGTTTGAGTTTGCACAAGGATTTTTGAACTTCCAATGCCCCATATGACTTTCATGGATCATTATGGACCCCCAAGATTACTCGTGTCAAGTTTCAAGCCTTGGATCACACTTTTGCTCAATCAATTGAACAATTGACCTAAAAATCAACTGTATTGGGGGAAAAGTCAACTATGGCCAATTTACAGTCAAACTTCATAACTTTTGATCCACATCAACATTTTAAACCCATATGTATCATTTAATCAAGTTTGAACAAAAATTCCCCAAGAAATTTGATCAAATCTCCAAAAGGGCAAAATGGTCAAAATTAGGGTTTTGACTGAGAAAGGGCAATTTCTGATTTTTGACCTAGCAAATGGTCAATTGGTTTAAGGCATGATCTCAAGAGTCAAATTTCATCATTTTTACCTAATGAAATGGTTGAAAACATTGCAAGTCCATTGGATTGACAGATGAATTTTTCAGTCAACTGATCAAAAGTCAACTTTATACTGAAAAGTCAAACTTTGACTTTTTGGTCAAATTCAAGTGCCAAAGATCATAATTCATTAAAACATGTCAAAATATGAAACTTATTCATCAAGAAATCAAAAAGTCAAGATTTCATTTTGAAAAGTCAAAATTTCTAAACTTAGAAATTTTTCTAAGTGTTGGAAATTTCTTATTTTTTCATAACTTTGAGCAACATTTTCACCATGATGCAAGATGATTCAAGAGAAACTTCCAAAATGAAAGATGTATATCTCCATGAAATCTAAAACTTTTCTTCACACAACTTCTTCCAAAAATTCTTGGATCTCAAGTTATAATTTTATGAACATGTGGTCATGAAACTAAACACTTAGTGAAATTTTGCCCTAATTTGCCAGAATTTTGACCAAACTTCATGACACTTTTTATTATAGTTCCAAGGGGAATATTCAAAAGCAATTCAAATATGGGTTGTATATCACATTTCAAGATTTCCAAAATGTCCAAGAACTCCTTGAGATCATTCTTGAGTAGGGAGAATCGAAGAGATGAAGTTAGGGTTTTATCACTTTTATTACAAGTCATTTTATTGATGAACAAAATTCAAATTCAAACTATGCTGCATAAACACTACTTTGCAGGCCTCAAACTTGTTAGGAACTCCATAATTAATGGTTTACGCAGCTGTTAGAGGCCTCACTTCAAGCATTCAATGCATGAACATGCTTTTTATCCATTTTTGGGAGAAAGGTTAAATTGTCATTTTGGTAAAGTGACTTTTTGTACAAAACTTGTTCTTGAGCCTTGCACTTGTTCTCTTCTGATCAAACAGGTCCTATAACTCATAAGAAATGTTTCAAACACTTACAATCACCCATCCCATGCTTGTACCTCTTCTTGAAACTTGTTTCCCTTTTTTCTTCAAAATCAAGCAACCTAGCCAAAAGCTAAGAACTTGTACTTCTGACTTGCCAATGAACTCAAACACTTTTGTTTATACATACACAAACCATTTGACACAAACACACGAATGATCAAGCCTTGAAAGAACCTAGAACTCAGAATCACACTACACACTTCCATTTTCACACAAACTGACCAAAAACTTGAAACTCATAATCTACTCGTGCGTTTCTTGGCATTTTGGCTTTTAAAGTTTCTAAACATCACATAGAATCAATCCCACATCCTGTTATAGAACTGTAACACCATTAAAACCATCCTCCATTTCCAAAAACAGAGCTCTGCACATTGACTTCTTCAGACCATTTCAGCCATCCATTGCTCAAGCTAATCATTGCATTAGCTTCCTAGGACCTCAAGGAAGCTAACATGATCATCACCACCACTTGAAACAAGCTCAAACTCAAAACATGATTTTCAGTTTTGAGGTAAGTTTTCTCAACTTTGAAATCTTCATATAGGCATCATCAATAATTTATTTGTGAACAAAACATGTAGATATCATTGCCCTGAAGCTAACCATGTCCATAGTTTCCACTAATTTTGCTTGAGCTTAGAGAATTTTGAAATTTATGAGATTTTTAGGGTTCAGATTAGGGACATTAAAATTCATGCTTATCTTTGATCTGTAATTTTAATGCTTTACATTTCTGAAACCGTGAGAAAATTTGCTACAAGTTTCATGTTTACAGTTTTTATTTTTGATAAGAAATAAGCAAGTTACAGTTGGTCTGGCTGGAGGTTAAAGATGAAGTCATCAGGGCGCGTTTTACCTTGTATATTTATTGTTTTGCTTATGTTAATGGATGTATAGCCACCCCAGTGGTAGAAGCGCGCGTCTGTAACCTATGGGACCTGGGTTCGAGCCCCAATTGTATCCTTTTGTGTTTTTTTACATTTTTTTTACTTTTTCTGACTTTTTTTGCAGGCGCTGGGCTCCAGCTTTGGGACTATGTTTTTTTTGCTATTCCTCACCCATTTGCAGGCTATCTGCACCTTGGCCCAATTTTATTTTATTTCTTTATTTTCATTTTATTTATTTTCTTAAGATATTTTCCTAATACTAAAAAATGATAAAAAAATACAAAAAATGTTAGATTTTCATTTTAACTTAGTTTATTTATTTTTGTCACACAAAAATTATTTTATTAATCATACCTTATTTATTTTTTAGTTATTATCTTGTAAATTTAATTAAAACTAGGTTATTTACTTATTTTCTTTTACACCCATTAAATAAATTATTTTAATATAAAAAGTCCAAAAATATTTTATAATGTCATAAATATTTTCAAGATAAAAATACTAAAAAAATATTTTTCTTAAACTTATTTTCTTTTGATTAATCGATAGAACTAGGGTTTTATTTAAAATCTTTTCTTAAATAAATTTAAGTTTAATTAATTATTTTCTTTAAATTAATTAGGTTAAAACAATTTCCTTTTTTTTCTTCATAAAAATCCAAAAATACCCATTTTTTTTAACAATTACATTTCTTGTATATTTATTTCATCTTGTACATTTAAATCTTTGTACATCAATACCTATTCAATATGGTTGTAATAGACTAACTAGGTTTATATTTTTGCAATCCCCATTCAATTTTTATACCCCCCCCCCCCACACACACAAATATTGTGATAGCGTAGTAACTTTAAATTTCGCAATTTATCGCTTTTATATATAACATGCTAGTAATTAGGGTTTGTATGGAAAGACTAAAACCAATACTTAGAAAACCATAATTCAAGACAAAAACAAGCATGAAAATAATACACTTACACATAAGCACTCCTAGGGTTATTCCACTTGGTTGTCTTATACAAAATGGCCATATTACGCATGTAAGGTATCTTAGCAAAAACAAAGCAAATACAAGATCATAGTCCCTCGATGACGCTATCTAAGTTGCCTTTCAAATGATATTAGTCCCTAAAAAAGAATGCTAAGATACCTTGCAGCATTACTAATTCGGGTTATACGATGACTCACGCCCGTCCCGTTTACATCCAAAGATAGGGTTTCTTACCAAATCAATGGTAAGACAACAATGTCAAAGGAAAAGAAAATAAATAAGAAAGACTTTTGAGTAGGTAGAATGCTACTAATTACTTGCTCAATTTCAAAACCAAACATCCTTGTTATTTTCAAAACAAACACCTACACTTTCAAAACATATTATAAACTTGAAAACATTTTCAAAAGATCAAACATCTTTGCATACATTCTTACAAACAAGAATCATTACAAAGATTGCCTAAACAATGGCCTCTTTTCAAAATACTTTAAAAAACCACACAAAACACAATTTCAAACAAAAGCAAGTGATCTAGAAAGTAACTAAGAGCCCATGGAAAACCATGAGTGAAAAGGGTGCTAATACCTTCCCTTTTCATAATCTACCCCCCGAACTCAAGAAATAATCTCAAAGGTCTTTATAGTGCCTTTTTACCTTTTCTTTTGGATAAAGGAAAAGTTGGTGGCGACTCTTGGTTACTGCAACATTTGCGATCAAACGCAAAACCCTCAAGTCAGTTCTTCCACAGTATCATAGAACTGGTGACTCTGCTGGGGAAATTCTAAAAGTGGGGTTACCTTAGGGTTAGATCACATTTATTTACTTGCATTGTTTGACTTGTTTGCTTTACAATATGGTTCTTTGTTTGGGTTTGAATCCTCTACGCGGATTTGGGATACATTATAGGTAAGTAGCAATACATTGTGGAAACTGTGCGGGGTATACCGACATGGTCTAAGTAATAGCTACATTAGTGCGACATATTTGTGGGTACCGGTAGCCCTTGAGTTAATCAAGGAGAATACGGGGCCGCTGAGTAATGTCATGAAGCACTAATGAACTTTTAGAACCTTTACTTGACCAACTTGACCTTTAGGATGTAGTGAGATGACCATCTTTAGTGCAGTCAAAAGTTGGTAGATACCCAATACTACACTCATTGAGGTTTGGTTTCTTGGGATATTTCGGTCGCCATTAAAGAGGCTTGTGCTGAAACAATGACCAAGGAAACAGACCATTGATATTGAGCTCCTTAGAACCCGGTTACTATTACTAGGACATGTTGAGCCAACTAAACTTCAAGAGGGTACTTACCTATAAAACTCCATGTAAGCCTAAACCTAAGAACTTGTTTTCTTTGTTTGTATATACATACTTATACATAACATCATGAACATCATAACATCATGCACATTCACTAACAATTTCAAGGATTTTGGGATTCATCTTTGTTCTTGTTTTGTAGGATATGGATTCTCTTCGCAGGAAAACTATTCAAGTCAACCTTGTAAGGATCCATCTACAACTTAAGGAGCTAGCTTCAAGGATCCCTAAAAACTCTCCATTCACCAAGAGACATGGTCGCCTACTCAACTTGGTCACCTCCAACACAGGTGAGGAAATGATGAAGGTGCTCTTTCAGTTCTTTGACCCCTTACACCATTGCTTCACATTTCCCGACTATTAACTTGTGCCTACTTTGGAAGAATTCTCCGACTCTTGAGAATTCCCATTCTCAATCAACTACCTTTCAACAGCACGGAAAGAGACCCAAATCCAGAAGAGATTGCTCAAGCTCTACACTTGCACTCATCTGATGTCACTACTCATTGGGAAACAAGGAGTGGTGTCAAAGGTTTCCTAGCAAAGTTCTTGTTTGAGAAAGCCCAAAACTGTTGGAACTCCTTGGATTTGCAAGCCTTTGAGGAAATTGTGGCTCTCCTAATCTTTGGGATGGTTTTGTTTCCAAATCCTGAACAACTCATATATGTGAACACCGTCAAAATCTCCATATCCCGCAACCCGGTACCTACATTGCTAGGGGACATTCTGCATTCTTTTCACACTCGCACTATGAGGAAAAGAGGTGTCCTTATGTGTTGTCCTCCTATCTTGGAAAGATGGTTTATTTTGCATCTTCCCCAATCTGTATTAAAGAACAAGCAAGGTTCAAGGTGGTCACAAAGGTTGATAACGCTCAAACATTCAGACATCCATTAATGCTCCCGATCCATAGAGAATGTTACTATTGTTGACCGTTATGGAGAGTTATCTAATGTCCCCTTACTTGGAATTATGGGAGGTATCACCTACAACCCCTGCTTAGCCTTAAGACAGTTTGGTTACGCCCAAAGGGATGGCCCACACGAGATGCTGATTCAAGGTTTGGTATTTGACTACAACAACGACGATCAAGGTCTTCGCCAGAGATTTATCCGAGCTTGGAGGATGTTGAACAAGGTAGATAGAAAGACTTTGGGGCATAAAAATTCCATCCCTCTTGAGCCTCACCTCAAATGGGTACGAACTCGTGCTCAAAGTCTTATGATGCCTTATCCCTCCATTCTCCCAGTAATCATTGAGCCTGTCATGGAAGGAGATGTTCCATATACTATCTTACATCCTGACATGCCCACCTCTCTTGAAGACCTACAAAGAGATTGGATACAACTCAAGGGGGAGCGAGATACTTTCGAAGCCCAATTCTATGCAAGTGAGAAGAAGGTTTTGGAACTCACTAGACTACTTCATGAGGAGCAGACTCTGAATGCCTACATTGAACCAAAGAGGATGCGTACTACCTTTTTATCCTAGAGTTTCTGTATTATTTTTCCCAAGAAGGCATTGATGTACTCGAGCTTTAATCTATTAATATAACGTGTGTTTCCTTTTTGTCTAAAAACAAATTTGAATCTTAAAATCCTTGGAATCATTGCATATGCATTTACCATTCATCATAACATAAGCAAGTTTCTTGTAACAAGTCTCCTCATCTCTCTACTGTTTATTTCAGTAAGATGGATCTCGAGCAAACGGTGAAGGACCTCCAAGCTCAAAACGCACAGTTTCAACAGTTATTCTTAACTCTAGCCAAAGGACAAGAAGAGTTGAAGACCTTGCTGGATGAGGAGAAGAAAAAGAAGACGAAGAAGATAACCGGGGTTCTAAACATGGGAAGAAGATTCCAAGGGAAAACAAGAAGGGCCTTAGACTTTGCAACAACATCCGGTGAGAAAGACAACCAAGATGGGAAAGGCAAAGAAACAATTATTCAGTCAGATTTAGAAGAGGAAGAGGAAGAAGAAGACTATTCTGAAGAACAATACCCTCCAACCAACGACAAGTATAAACATATAGAAGAGCGGTTGAGTGCAATGGAAAACCAAAAAGTTCCTGGCTTGGACTTTGAGGAGTTGGGGTTAGTATCGGGAATTGTCATTCCTCCAAAATTCAAAGCACCTGTGTTCGCCAAATATGACGGAGTTTCATGCCCTAAAATGTATCTCCGGTCCTATGTGAGGAAAATTCAGCCCCATACCGCTGACAAAGATTTATGGGTACACTTCTTCCAAGACAGTCTGTCTGGAACTCAACTTGATTGGTTTTATTAGTTAGAAAGAGCCAATGTTCATAACTGGGAAGATCTTGCTGCAGCCTTTTACAAACAATATCAATACAATGTTGATCTTGCACCTACCCGTACTCAACTCCAGAGTATGGCCATGGTTTCAAGTGAAGGCTTCAAGGACTATGCGTAAAAATGGAGAGACTTGGTCGGAAGAGTTCAACCTCCCCTATATGAAAGAGAGTTTGTAGACATGTTTTTAGGCACCTTGTCTGGTCCCTTCTTAAATCACTTAATTGGGAGTTCATCGACAAGTTTTACTGAATTGATATTGACCGGAGAAAGGGTAGAATTTGGGATAAAGAATGGAAAGATTCAAAAAGATGCATCATCTGCTGCTGTAAGGAAGCCATTCATCGGAAAGAAAGAAGTGGTTGCTGTATATCCTCAGAGAAATCAAGATAGGCCGAACGCCATCCAATGGTGGGGGATGTTATGATTCCTAAACCTGCGCCTTATCAACAAAGAAACAACCAACCAAGAATGGAAAGACCAGTCAGACAGTTCACCAGAATTAATATGAAACTATCTCAAGTATTGCCACATCTATTAAGATTCAACCTAGTTACTTTGAAAGAAGCTCAAAGAATCCTAACACAACCTCTCCTCACTATCATCCCAATGCCCGCTGTGCATACCATTCTGAGAGTCCCGACCATGACACTAATAACTATTGGGCTCTAAAGAACAAAGTACAAGACCTCCTTGAAGCCAAGGAAATTGAATTCGATGCGCCAAAAAAGCCAAATGTCATTTCTGCCCCTATGCCTAAGCACATCCATTATGCCAACACTGTTGAAGAGGATATGTTTGTTACTTCAGTTGATGAACTTATGACCCCACCCCTAACTATCAAAAAGAACTTATTGAATGCCAGTGTTTTCCCAGGCTGTGATGAAAGCTTCCATTTCTGTTTGTCCTCACCAACCATCTGTCCTTTGTTGAAAGTGTAATTGCAAGCTTCTCAAGTCATATTTAAAGCATGTGTTTTGATGAAGACAACATGGACATCAACATTCAAAGGATGTGCAAAAAGCTTATCAACATCATATAAAAGTCTTGAAGATTATTGAAGAATTATTGAAGAATCATCAAATGTCAAATGGTATAAATAATTCTTAAAATCTTGAATATAGATGTTCACAATATGCATTCATCAACATATACATATTCCATAACTTTAACATCAAGAAAAACTTTGTTTGAAATATTTTTCAAAAAGTATTTTTGAAAATAACCCTTTAGGAACCGGTTCCTCCCTAACAGGGAACCGGGTTCCAGACTTACTCAAAAAACATGTCCCTGGTTTTTGTACCAGGAACCGGGTTGTACCAATAGGGGAACCAGTTCCTGCGTGATATTTTTGAATTCTAACTTCTAACGTTCACTAAGAATCGGGTTCCTCCTGTGTCGGAACCGGTTCCTAGCGAACCAGTGCAACTTTTCTTTTGTTTTTTAAACATTTTTCAAGTGGTATCTTTTCATGAATGCATTGCAAGTTTTCATATGAATTGGCATGAATGAAGAGGTTTTTATGACTTTATAAAATGCAGATTTTTTCAGATTTAAAAAAAAAGAACACATATAACATTTTCATACAAAAAATATACTTTTTCAATAAACAATTTTCTCATTCATTCACATTTGAATTCAAACTTTCATGTGTTCATAATCTTGTGAAACTTGCCATATACAATTTCATTATCATTACAAGTTTCATACATACATTGTGAACATTTATATACATTGTTTGAGAATTGTTTTTATCTTGAAGAAGAAGATCAATTGAAGATTGATAAAGCTCTCCATATACTTAAAATAAACTATTGTATTACTTAAAGGTTTTCCCTTACTATCCAGGATTGTTGGAAGTAAGTGTTGTGATTTGAAGAGGATTGTTCTTCATTCACATTAGTGTTTGTTTGGTCTTAAAGGTGTTAAGAACCTTTGATCACCCTATAGGTTAGATAGTAAGCATAGGCTGTACAATCATTCTAACTATAGTGAAATCTCTTTCGTGTTGGAAAGGGGACTGGAGTACTCTCGGATTCTGAGGGGAACCAGGATATATCACCGTGTTCTTTACTTTTCCGCATTTATCGCTTTCATCACCATAATCAGGAAAAGATAAAGATATAATCAAAACCTTCAAAACACTTAACTAAAAATTACTACCAAGCATTCTCTTAAAACCGAATAAATTTTTATAAGACCTAATTCACCCCCCTCCTCTTAGGCACTCTGAGACTTACAATTGGCATCAGAGCAAGTTATAGGTAACTTGTTCCTAAAGATCCAGAATGGCTTCCACAAATCATCAACCAATTTTCAGAGATGGTGGTAGTAACAACAAGCCTCCTCTATTCTATGGTGAATATTTTGACTTCTGGAAAATATGCATGAAGGCGCATTTAGAAGCGCAAGGAGAGGAAGTATGGGATGCTGTTGAAAATGGTCCATTTATCCCGATATCAGTAATCAATGGCATTGGTTCTGTAAAGCCCAAAACTGCATGGGACAACGATGATAAAAAGAAAGTTCTCTATGACAAAAAGGCAATAAACCTTCTTCAAGGTGCACTCAGTATGGACGAATTTTTCCGTGTCTCGAACTGCAAGACAGCAAAAGAAATATGGGATACCCTGGTTCAAACTCATGAAGGAACGACTGAAGTAAAAAGATCAAGGCTAAATACCTTGAGTCAAGAATATGAACTATTTCGAATGCAGCCCGGAGAATCCATTCTTGACTTACAAAAGAGATTTGTGCATTTGACAAATCACTTAAATGCTCTTGGTAAAACCTTGACAAATGATGAACTCAACTTGAAAATCCTTAGATCATTGACTAGGGAATGGCAACCAAAGGTAACGGCAATCTAGGAAAAGAAGAGTCTCTCCGCAATGACTTCCGCTACATTATTTGGCAAACTTCAAGAATACGAAACGGAACTCGGTAGACTTGAAAAACATGAAAATTTAGAGAAGAAATCCAAAGGCATTGCTTTGAAAGTTGATTCAAAAGAAAGTCAAGATAAAGATGCATCGGAGGAAGATGAAAACTTCTTGCTTCTTGTAAAAAGGTTAGGAAAATATTTTGGTCATAAAAATAATCTTCATAATGCTAACTTTGTCAAAAGGAAGAAATTTTTTAATCATAAAGATAAAGAAGCCTCCACATCAACACAAGATGTCACATGTTATGAATGTGGAAAGCAAGGTCACATAAAGCCGGATTTTCCAAAACTCTCCAAGAAAAATGGATTCAAAGGCAAAAAGGAGTTCAAGAACAAAAAGGCTTATGTTGCATGGGAAGATAATGAGATAAGTTCTTCATCCGATTCGGAAAGCGACGAATGTGCAAATCTAGCATTAATGGCTTCACATCACTCCGATGATGAAGAAGAGGTATGCTTGAAATCCACATCAAATGTTTGGTATCTTGATAGTGGATGTTCAAAGCATATGACAAGAGATGTACACCAATTTTCATATCTAGTACATAAAGCCAAAGGGTATGTCACCTATGGAGACAACACCAAAGGAAAAATTCTTGGCGTTGGAATAGTTGGCACACCTCCATCCATTCAAATTGAGGAAGTTCTCTATGTTGAAGGATTAAAGCACAATCTTCTTAACATAAGTCAACTTTGCGATAGAGGGTTCAAGATCAAATTCAACAAAGAAGAATGTCTCATTATGGATGAGGCAACCAATGAGGTAAAACTCAAAGGTATAAGATCTAACAATATTTTTATGATTACTCTAGATGATTTGTCTCTGAAGGTATAATGTCTTATGGTAAACAACAATGACGCTTGGTTATGGCACAAGAGGATTGCTCACATTCACATGGAGCACTTGAACAAATTGGTTAAGCATGACTTAGTTATTGGTCTACCAAAGATGAAGTTCATCAAAGACATTATGTAGCGCTTGCCAAAAGGGCAAACAGACCAAAACAACTTTCAAATCTAAGAATGTGGTGTCTACTACAAGGCCACTACAATTGTTACACATGGATCTCTTTGGTCCATCAAGAACAAAAAGCTTCGGAGGTAATGTATACGCTTTAGTCATTATTGATGATTTTTCTAGATATTCTTGGACTTTGTTTCTTGTGCAGAAAAGTGATGCTTTTAAAGCTTTTAAGAAGTATGCTAAGCAAATCCAAAATGAAAAATCACTAAAGATTGTATCCATAAGAAGTGATCATGGTGGAGAATTCCAAAATGCACAATTTGAAGAATTTTGTGAAGAACATGGTATCTCTCATAATTTTTCAGCACCAAGAACTCCACAACAAAATGGAGTAGTTGAAAGAAAGAATAGGTTTCTAGTGGAACTTGCAAGAACAATGCTTAGTGATGCAAATCTTCCTAAATATTTTTGGGCGGATGCGGTTAGTACGGCATGTTATGTTGGAAATTGAGTTATCATTAGACCTATAATAAAGAAGACTCCATATGAACTCTTCAAAGGAAGAAAGCCAAATATTGCTCACTTTCACATTTTTGGATGCAAGTGCTTTATTCTTAATAATGACAAAGATAATCTCGGTAAGTTTGACGAGAAATCCGACGAAGGTATTTTTCTTGGTTATTCGCTTTCTAGTAAAGCATATAGAATTTATAATAAAAGAACTTTAACTATTGAAGAATCTATGCATGTCTCTTTTGATGAAACTAACCCCTCTAAGGAGGAAGTAGTTGTTTGTGATGATGATGATCCTATAGATTTACCCCCGAAAGATCTTTCAATTGATCAAATTAAGAAATCACCGAAAAAGTCAGAAAACGTTGTTCAACAAGATTCAAACATCAATGATCTACCAAAAGAATGGAGAACTCATAGAGACCATCCTATTAACAAAATTATTGGTGACATTATCCAAGGAGTATCAACAAGATTGAATCTAAAAGATGCTTGCTTAAACATGGCGTTTGTTTCTCAAATTGAACCTACCAAAATTGATGAAGCCTTAGGAGATGATCAATGGATTATTGCTATGCAAGAAGAATTAAATCAATTCGAGAGAAATCAAGTTTGGGAACTTGTTCCTAGACCAAGTGGTAAACACATCATAGGTACCCGATGGGTGTTTAAGAACAAACTTGATGAGAATGGTCTAATTGTTCGAAACAAAGCAAGGTTAGTTGCCCAAGGCTACAATCAAGAGGAAGGAATCGACTTTGAATAAACATTTGCTCCGGTTGCAAGGTTAGAAGCTATACGTCTTTTACTTGCTTATGCTTGTTCATTAAATTTTCAGCTTTTTCAAATGGACGTCAAAAGCGCATTCTTGAATGGATACATCAATGAAGAAGTCTATGTCAAACAACCCCCGGGATTTGAAGACTTCAAACATCCTACACATGTCTTTAAGTTGAGAAAGGCTCTTTATGGCTTAAAGCAAGCACCAAGAGCATGGTATGATAGACTTAGCAATTTTTTGTGTGAAAAAGGTTTCGAAAAGGGTAAGGTTGATAAAACCTTGTTCATTAAGAAAATCCAAAGTAACACTTTATTGGTTCAAGTCTATGTTGATGATATCATTTTTGGATCGACTAACAAAGAAATGTGTGAGGAATTCTCATTGATGATGCAAGGAGAATTCGAGGTGTCTATGATGGGAAAGATGAACTACTTTCTTAGACTACAAATAAAGCAACTAGAAGATGGAATCTTCATCAACCAATCTAAGTATTGCAAAGAATTATTGAAAAAGTTTGATATGGAAAATTGTAAAGCAATGAATACTCCAATGGGCTCCGGTACATATGTTGATCAAGATGAATCCGGTACTTCAATTGATATTACAAAGTACAGAGGTATGATTGGTTCTTTATTGTATTTGACGGCAAGCCGTCCTGACATCATGTTTAGTGTTTGTCTTTGCGCTCGCTTTCAAGCAAATCCAAAGGAATCACACCTCATGGCAGTTAAAAGGATCATGAAATATCTAAAAGGAACAACCAATGTTGGCTTATGGTATCCGAAAGGTAGTATTTGCACTTTAATTGGTTATTCTGACGCGTATTATGCAGGTTGTAAAACTGATCGTAAAAGCACAAGTGGTACTTGTCACATTATTGGAAATGCATTAGTATCATGGGCTTGTAAAAAGCAAGCATGTGTTGCTCTTAGCACGACCGAAGCAGAATAAATAGCAGCGGGTAGTTGTTGTGCACAAATTCTTTGGCTCAAGCAACAACTCCGTGATTACGGACTTGATCTCGGATGCATTCCTCTTCGATGCGACAATACAAGTGCTATCAATATTACAAAGAATCCGGTCATGCATTCAAGAACCAAACATATAGATATTCGACATCATTTTATCCGTGATCATGTACTTACAGGAGATGTCGAAGTCACTTTTGTGGATACTCATAACCAATTCGCAGATATCTTCACTAAACCGCTTGCTCGAGAACCTTTCTTCAAAATCCGAAGAGAACTTGGTATTTTGGATGAAGGTAATATCTAATGTTTCTCTTAAGATGCACGTCTTAATTTTTATATGTATTTATTTCACTCTTTTTCCCCATCCTTTTTGATGTTAACAAAGGGGGAGAAGAATATGCATATGTGTTGTTTTGTTTCAAAGAAATTGTAGGCCCAAATAAATATCAAACTCACTCCAAAATTCAATGAATCATGGACTTAGGGGGAGCATACAATTTAGGGGGAGCCTTGCATTTGCTCAACATGTTTGCTACACAAAGCAACATAAAACATTTCAAGAAATTGTTTTCAAGACTTGGTTGTCATCATCAAAAAGGGGGAGAATGTAATTGCAAGCTTCTCAAGTCATATTTAAAGCATGTGTTTTGATGAAGACAACATGGACATCAACATTCAAAGGATGTGCAAAAAGCTTATCAACATCATATAAAAGTCTTGAAGATTATTGAAGAATTATTGAAGAATCATCAAATGTCAAATGGTATAAATAATTCTTAAAATCTTGAATATAGATGTTCACAATATGCATTCATCAACATATACATATTCCATAACTTTAACATCAAGAAAAACTTTGTTTGAAATATTTTTCAAAAAGTATTTTTGAAAATAACCCTTTAGGAACCGGTTCCTCCCTAACAGGGAACCGGGTTCCAGACTTACTCAAAAAACATGTCCCTGGTTTTTGTACCAGGAACCAGGTTGTACCAATAGGGGAACCGGTTCCTGCGTGATATTTTTGAATTCTAACTTCTAACGTTCACTAAGAACCGGGTTCCTCCTGTGTCAGAACCGGTTCCTAGCGAACCAGTGCAGCTTTTCTTTTGTTTTTTAAACATTTTTCAAGTGGTATCTTTTCATGAATGCATTGCAACTTTTCATATGAATTGGCATGAATGAAGAGGTTCTTATGACTTTATAAAATGCAGATTTTTTCAGATTTAAAAAAAAAGAACACATATAACATTTTCATACAAAAAATATACTTCTTCAATAAACAATTTTCTCATTCATTCACATTTGAATTCAAACTTTCATGTGTTCATAATCTTGTGAAACTTGCCATATACAATTTCATTATCATTACGAGTTTCATACATACATTGTGAACATTTATATACATTGTTTGAGAATTGTTTTTATCTTGAAGAAGAAGATCAATTGAAGATTGATAAAGCTCTCCATATACTTCAAATAAACTATTGTATTACTTAAAGGTTTTCCCTTACTATCCAGGATTGTTGGAAGTAAGTGTTGTGATTTGAAGAGGATTGTTCTTCATTAACATTAGTGTTTGTTTGGTCTTAAAGGTGTTAAGAACCTTTGATCACGCTATAGGTTAGATAGTAAGCATAGGCTGTACAATCATTCTAACTATAGTGAAATCTCTTTCGTGTTGGAAAGGGGACTGGAGTACTCTCGGATTGTGAGGGGAACCAGGATATATCACCGTGTTCTTTACTTTTCCACATTTATCGCTTTCATCACCATAATCAGGAAAAGATAAAGATATAATCAAAACCTTCAAACACTTAACCAAAAATTACTACCAAGCATTCTCATAAAACCGAATAAATTTTTATAAGACCTAATTCACCCCCCCCCCTCTTAGGCACTCTGAGACTTACAATTGGCATCAGAGCAAGTTATAGGTAACTTGTTCCTAAAGATCCAGAATGGCTTCCGCAAATCATCAACCAGTTTTCAGAGATGGTGGTAGTAACAACAAGCCTCCTCTATTCTGTGGTGAATATTTTGACTTCTGGAAAATACGCATGAAGGCGCATTTAGAAGCGCAAGGAGAGGAAGTATGGGATGCTGTTGAAAATGGTCCATTTATCCCGATATCAGTAATCAATGGCATTGGTTCTGTAAAGCCCAAAACTGCATGGGACGACGATGATAAAAAGAAAGTTCTCTATGACAAAAAGGCAATAAACCTTCTTCAAGGTGCACTCAGTATGGACGAATTTTTCCGTGTCTCGAACTGCAAGACAGCAAAAGAAATATGGGATACCCTGGTTCAAACTCATGAAGGAACGGCTGAAGTAAAAAGATCAAGGCTAAATACCTTGAGTCAAGAATATGAACTATTTCGAATGCAGCCCGGAGAATCCATTCTTGACTTACAAAAGAGATTTGTGCATTTGACAAATCACTTAAATGCTCTTGGTAAAACCTTGACAAATGATGAACTCAACTTGAAAATCCTTAGATCATTGACTAGGGAATGGCAACCAAAGGTAACGGCAATCTCGGAAAAGAAGAGTCTCTCCGTAATGACTTCCGCTACATTATTTGGCAAACTTCAAGAATACGAAACGGAACTCGGTAGACTTGAAAAACATGAAAATTTAGAGGAGAAATCCAAAGGCATTGCTTTGAAAATTGATTCAAAAGAAAGTCAAGATAAAGATGCATCGGAGGAAGATGAAAACTTCTTGCTTCTTGTAAAAAGGTTAGGAAAATATTTTGGTCATAAAAATAATCTTCATAATGCTAACTTTGTCAAAAGGAAGAAATTTTTTAATCATAAAGATAAAGAAGCCTCGACATCAACACAAGATGTCACATGTTATGAATGTGGAAAGCAAGGTCACATAAAGCCGAATTTTCCAAAACTCTCCAAGAAAAATGGATTCAAAGGAAAAAAGGAGTTCAAGAACAAAAAGGCTTATGTTGCATGGGAAGATAATGAGATAAGTTCTTCATCCGATTCGGAAAGCAACGAATGTGCAAATCTAGCATTAATGGCTTCACATCACTCTGACGATGAAGAAGAGGTATGCTTGAAATCCACATCAAATGTTTGGTATCTTGATAGTGGATGTTCAAAGCATATGACAGGAGATGTACACCAATTTTCATATCTAGTACATAAAGCCAAAGGGTATGTCACCTATGGAGACAACACCAAAGGAAAAATTCTTGGCGTTGGAATAGTTGGCACACCTCCATCCATTCAAATTGAGGAAGTTCTCTATGTTGAAGGATTAAAGCACAATCTTCTTAACATAAGTCAACTTTGCGATAGAGGGTTCAAGATCAAATTCAACAAAGAAGAATGTCTCATTATGGATGAGGCAACCAATGAGGTAAAACTCAAAGGTATAAGATCTAACAATATTTTTATGATTACTCTAGATGATTTGTCTCTGAAGGTACAACGTCTTATGGTAAACAACAATGACGCTTGGTTATGGCACAAGAGGATTGCTCACATTCACATGGAGCACTTGAACAAATTGGTTAAGCATGACTTAGTTATTGGTCTACCAAAGATGAAGTTCATCAAAGACAAATTATGTAGCGCTTGCCAAAAGGGCAAACAGACCAAAACAACTTTCAAATCTAAGAATGTGGTGTCTACTACAAGGCCACTACAATTGTTACACATGGATCTCTTTGGTCCATCAAGAACAAAAAGCTTCGGAGGTAATGTATACGCTTTAGTCATTATTGATGATTTTTTTAGATATTCTTGGACTTTGTTTCTTGTGCAGAAAAGTGATGCTTTTAAAGCTTTTAAGAAGTATGCTAAGCAAATCCAAAATGAAAAATCACTAAAGATTGTATCCATAAGAAGTGATCATGGTGGAGAATTCCAAAATGCACAATTTGAAGAATTTTGTGAAGAACATGGTATCTCTCATAATTTTTCAGCACCAAGAACTCCACAACAAAATGGAGTAGTTGAAAGAAAGAATAGGTTTCTAGTGGAACTTGCAAGAACAATGCTTAGTGATGCAAATCTTCCTAAATATTTTTGGGCGGATGCGGTTAGTACGGCATGTTATGTTGGAAATTGAGTTATCATTAGACCTATAATAAAGAAGACTCCATATGAACTCTTCAAAGGAAGAAAGCCAAATATTGCTCACTTTCACATTTTTGGATGCAAGTGCTTTATTCTTAATAATGACAAAGATAATCTCGGTAAGTTTGACGAGAAATCCGACGAAGGTATTTTTCTTGGTTATTCGCTTTCTAGTAAAGCATATAGAATTTATAATAAAAGAACTTTAACTATTGAAGAATCTATGCATGTATCTTTTGATGAAACTAACCCCTCTAAGGAGGAAGTAGTTGTTTGTGATGATGATGATCCTATAGATTTACCCCCGAAAGATCTTTCAATTGATCAAATTAAGAAATCACCGGAAAAGTCAGAAAACGTTGTTCAACAAGATTCAAACATCAATGATCTAACAAAAGAATGGAGAACTCATAGAGACCATCCTATTGACAAAATTATTGGTGACATTATCCAAGGAGTATCAACAAGATTGAATCTAAAAGATGCTTGCTTAAACATGGCGTTTGTTTCTCAAATTGAACCTACCAAAATTGATGAAGCCTTAGGAGATGATCAATGGATTATTGCTATGCAAGAAGAATTAAATCAATTCGAGAGAAATCAAGTTTGGGAACTTGTTCCTAGACCAAGTGGTAAACACATCATAGGTACCCGATGGGTGTTTAAGAACAAACTTGATGAGAATGGTCTAATTGTTTGAAACAAAGCAAGGTTAGTTGCCCAAGGCTACAATCAAGAGGAAGGAATCGACTTTGAAGAAACATTTGCTCCGGTTGCAAGGTTAGAAGCTATACGTCTTTTACTTGCTTATGCTTGTTCATTAAATTTTCAGCTTTTTCAAATGGACGTCAAAAGCGCATTCTTGAATGGATACATCAATGAAGAAGTCTATGTCAAACAACCCCCGGGATTTGAAGACTTCAAACATCCTACACATGTCTTTAAGTTGAGAAAGGCTCTTTATGGCTTAAAGCAAGCACCAAGAGCATGGTATGATAGACTTAGCAATTTTTTGTGTGAAAAAGGTTTCGAAAAGGGTAAGGTTGATAAAACCTTGTTCATTAAGAAAATCCAAAGTAACACTTTATTGGTTCAAGTCTATGTTGATGATATCATTTTTGGATCGACTAACAAAGAAATGTGTGAGGAATTCTCATTGTTGATGCAAGGAGAATTCGAGATGTCTATGATGGGAAAGATGAACTACTTTCTTGGACTACAAATAAAGCAACTAGAAGATGGAATCTTCATCAACCAATCTAAGTATTGCAAAGAATTATTGAAAAATTTTGATATTGAAAATTGCAAAGAATTCTTCATACAAAACCGTACCATGGAATTATGGGGGAGATGTCTACTACCACGATATCAAGCAAGATTGGCCAGCTGCCGAAGATTCAAGTTATAAGGAGGTTGACTCCAATATCAGTAATATTGCAGGGACTAGCAAGATTACCCGAAGCAGAAGGATATTCTCTCCAGAAATTGCTCCCCCAAAAGCAGTTTCTGGACTCATAATCATTCTTATTGTTTTTGCTCCTCCAAAGGTTGTTCCCAGTTCTACAATCATCACTACTCCTACTGACAAAGCTGTTACAATACCCACTATCACCCCTACTGATATTCCTGCTGCCGAATCAATTAAGACTCGAGGTAAAAGTATTCTGATTGAGCCTGTCCGGACGAAGGCACAATCATTGGCTATCCCTGAGACCTCCCGGAAAGAGATGGAGGAAATTCTAAAGATCATAAAAAGAAGCTACTACAATATAGTCGAGCAACTGGGGCAAACTCCATCTAAAATTTCCATGCTGACTCTATTACTATGTTCCGAGGCTCATGCAAAAGCCTTGGTAAAGTTCCTGAAAACTGCTCATGTACCCCAAGAAACATCTGCTGATCCGTTCCAAGACTACGTAGCCAGCTTTACTGCAGATAATGGTCTAGGTTTTTCGGATGCTGATTTAACGCTAAGAGGAAGGAAGTATAATGAGGCATTGCATGTCTCAGTGGAATTCATGGGCACAACCTTGGCTCATGTATTGGTTGACACCGGTTCATCTCTGAATGTATTGCCTAAAAAGGCTCTTGACAGGCTTGACTACGAGGGATTGACATTGAAACCAAGCAACATGGTAGTGAGAGCCTTTGAAGGCTAAAAAAGGATGGTGCATGGAGAAGTGGTATTGCACCCCAAAATTTACCCTCTTGATTTAGGCTTACGTCTCATCATAAACATCATAGTGCATTGCATTTATACATTATGATAAGATCAAAGTACTTTGGTTATCAAGTTTTCCTCAAGCTTTGAAGGTTGATTACATGTACAAGTTGCTCAAGTAGAATCTTATTGTCTAAACCTATGGATCTTTTCAAGCTCAAAAGTTATTACATATCTCAAGATATTTCATCCATCTCTTTGGATCATTAGAGGATTTAAGTTTGTGTTTGATTATAAGAAGAATCACTCTTTTGATTCACCAGTCAAATTAGGGTTTTGTTTGATCAAGGCTATTGGACAATGTACAAGTCTTGATTTATGGAGCTACAACATCTCTTTGGTATTTGAAAAATCTTTGCACAAGGAATTGGTCATGATGCCCAAAGGGTGTTGACCAAAACTAGGGTTTGGGATTTCATCAAGTTTTCTTGAGAATTTTGAAGTGAAACTTTTTACATGGCCTCTATATATTTGGAAGATCATATGTTTAAGGTCTTGATCAACAATTTTGAAAGGAAGTGGATCAATTGATTCAAAGGGGCAAAATGGTCATTTTGGTCAAAATCAGTCAAAGTCAAGGTTGACCAAGGGAATTTTTGGCCAACCATCAATTCAAGGATGTAATTTTCATATTTCAAGTCCATTTTGATCATTAGATCAAAGAGATTGAGGTTTGGATTGAAACTTGTTCTTGAAGAAACCCTAAAAAGTTACTAATTTTGGAAAATAAGGACTTAATTTCAAAAATTCATATTTTATTCACCCTTGATCAAGAAAATGTAAATGAAATATGCTTGGAAATCTAATAGAATGATCTTTCACCTCCTTTTGGTCTCATGTACAAATTGACAAGGAATCAAGAGTTATGGTCTTTTGAAGTCACAAAATTATTGGTCTTTTTTCAAAATTAGTGAATTTCAAGCCAAATTTTGAGGACCTTAATGGATTATTTTGAAAAAACTTTAAACTAAGGGTTTGTAGATCCTTTCAATACCTTTCCAAATTGTTCTCATTTAAGTCAAAATTCAAAAGCATAAGCAAGTTATGAGTCTTGGAATTTTGAAGCATTTTATTGAAATTTGGCAAATATGCAAAATGGCCAATTCATGAAAACTCAAGTCTCAGTCTTTATCTTGGTTTCTAACCCAGCCCATGAGCAATTTGAAACATGCTGAGGCCCATCACACCCACCATTTCGTGCCATGCTTGGTTCTGTACTTGTTGAATTTGGAAAATCAAACACTTGCCCAAAATTGCAAAAGCTCCAACACTTTCTGATGAGATGGAATTAAGGGCCAAGATTCTAAGCACGATCTTCTGAAGTTATTTGGCTCATAAAATGCATAAAAGGCAGAAGAAAGCACGGGTAAATGACCTGATTCAATATACACTTCATTTTTGGCCAAAATTCCTAATCCTGCCCTCCAACGACTTTAAGGACATATTTCCACTTCTATGCTCCTCTACAAACTCTATATAAGAAGAAGCAAGCAAAGAGAGAGGGAGAGAACGCACCATTTGTAAGAAATTCAGATATGAGATTTACTTTCTTCTTCTGCAACTTGATTCGATTCTCTCAATTCCTTGGTGTTTTCTTAAAAATTCTTATGGATTCAGCTTCAGTAAAGGGAGTAGATCAAGCTAGCACCATTTGTTTGCATCTGGAGTGAAGGAGACAGTAGAACACTTTTCGCCTTGAGGTAATGATTCCAAACTTCAATTTCTGAGATGCGCTTGTTTATTGAGATGTTTGAGCTTGGATTTGTGTTCAATGATGTTAATGGAATGTTTCTGAAGCTTTATAGCATTTGATTTGGTGAATTATGCATGATTGGATACTCTGAAACTCGTAATTCAGAATGATTTTGCTCATATTCTTGACTTGATTGTGAACAATGTGGTTGATGTTTTGATTTGATTCCAATTGCAATATGAAGTATGAAATGCTAGCTTTAAATTGCCCTTGATTTCATGAAGAATAGTGTGAAATTGAGTATGTTATGCTAACCTAAACATGAGGCCTAAACCTGAATGTTGTGCGTGTTTTTGAAATGTCCAAAGGTTGAAGATGATGTGGTGGCGCTTTCTCATTGGCCCGTTTGAATTTTTGGCTTATTTGAATTATTTGTTTTATTTGACATTTTGTTTGATTTTATTTTCTGATCAAAACACTTTCAAAAATCACAAAAAAATTATCATAAGTCAATAATATTTTCTAGTATTTGTCATATTTTTTTTTGGATTTTTTTTTAAATTTTCTGATTGGTTCAAAATTTTATAGGTTTAAATAATTGTTTATTTGAAGATAATTTTTATTTTAATATTTCTTTGATCCAAAAAATTGCACAAAAATTGTTCTAGACTCACAAAATAATGTAAAAATTGATTCTGACTTTGGTTTATCATTTTCTTTATTTTTGATTTAAAATTTAATTTCAAAGGTTATTTGTAATATTTGTTTGTTTGATTTTTAATTCAATATTTCCCTTAATCAAAAAAATTCAAAAAAATCATGTAAGCTTGTTTCTAGGCAGGGAGTCAGAATATAATTTTATTTTTGACCTTTTGTTGATTTTTGGCTAAGATTTGTATTTTGCCATTTAAATAATAGTTTAATTGATAATTGTTTATAATTTTTATTTTAATATTTCCTATAATCCAAAAAAACTCACAAAAATTCAGGGATGTGTGTTTTTAGTTCTATTATTTGAATAGAATTTTTGTTGGGCATTTTTCTGAATTTTTGATTTAAATATCATTTTAATATGTGAATGTTTGTTAATTGAACAATTGTTTGATTTTAATTTCATTTTTGATTTTTCCTTAATTCAAAAAAATGTGAAAAAATATATTTTCTGACATTTAGGGTTTCTTGGTGATTGGTATGACCTTAGTTGAATTTGTTTGAATTTTGATCTTACTTAATCAATATTTAAGATTAGAAGTCAAAATTTAGGGTTTTGTTGCTTATGGTGCAAGTTTCAAGTTCAAAACCCTTGTGCCTTGGACTTTTATTAGGATTAAAGTCTTGATTAGGGTTCATGAATGCATGGAGGATCTCAAAACCATTCATCTTGATTTTTTAACTTGGTTTGACATTTTTCCACAAATTATTTTGAAAACTTGTCTAGCTTGGTAGTTTTGCCAACTAGTCTTTGAACTTTGAGCTTCATTTGGTCTCCTCCTCAATCATTCATGAACTCAGGGCTTGCATTATGACTTCTATACCTTTCAAAGTTGCTAGTAATTTTTTGGTTGGAATTATGGACCATTATTTCTATTTTTTATGTAATTGTGAAGTGAAGGAATCCAATTATGTTTGCATGTCTTGTTGCCATTTGTTTGATGGCCAATGAACTTGAGTGAGGCCTATAATTAGGAACCTAATGATCATGTTGATTCTGATTGTCCATGTTAGCTTAATCCATTTCATTTGAATGCCTCATGTTTGAATGTTTGAACCTTCTAGTGCATTATGTAGGTTCCATCTTTTATTGTGTTCATGAAGTTGTGATTGAATTAATTGTGCATGATTAAAATGTGTTTGCTACTGACCTGCATGGTCTTTGTTCATTTTATTCTCAAGCTCTTATGATCCTTGATTGATATTCAATTGTCAACTCAACATGGTGATAGAAAGGAGCAACATTTCTCTGATTCTTTTGACCTAATCTGTGCATATGCCTGTGTCCTCTTTTTCTATCATGTTTAATGTTTGATAATTGTTATTATGTTGTTCTCACTTCATCATGTTGCATCCATCCCATGTATGAGCCATCATTCACCTTATGGAATACTAACTTGGTTGTTGAATGTGCGAGGTACTCTGAGAAAGTTTCCACTTTTGACCTAAGGCTTTTGTGTTTCACTTTATTTGTGAAACACAACTTGTTATATTGGCACTGCTATCGTATTTGGCATATTTGATATTCCATGCAGGACATATACATTTGATTGTGAATGTTGCACATTGCCCCTGGGATTTGTTCATATATGATAAATTGCTTACATCCTGATGGTGTAATTCCTGACTCAATTTGTCTACTGATGCCAGCTTGCTTGAAGTTTCTCTGGGTTTATTTTATTCTTGCTTGACTGCTATAGATAGTTATCTGTTTGGTATTATACCACTTCCTTTCTCCCATTTTCATTTTGCATAATTCTCTGACTGCATGATGGGACCTCTGTTGCTGATATATGTCAGGAGGCCCTCTGGTTTTTGTCTAATTGCATGTGTTGTGTTTGTTTTTGATCGACGAGTCACTCAATTTAGAAATTGAGATCATGACTTCGCTCTCATTGCATGTTCCCTATAGGATGTTTATTGCTTTTCTTCTTTGATTGTTGATCGATGAGTCACTCAATTTAGAAATTGAGATCACGACTTCGCTCTCATTGCATGTTCCCTATAGGATAGTTTTGTTGAGTTCCCTTTAACATGTAAATTAGGGTAGGATTTTCCCTTATCCTCAACCTTAGGATCAACCATTGTATGATAACACTAGGGATAGTGCTAGGCTAGTTTCCCTTAGTTTTTTTTTCTTTCTTTGCATTTTGCATCTTAAAACAAAAATTTGTTTCTTGGCAAATCATAAGACATTTCTAATGAATTCAAACCCTTCTTCAAAGTAAAAGATACCAACCAATCTTGCCTTGTCTGTGTTATCTCTTAGCCTATGTTTCGCCATCACACATTTTTCTGAAGCCGATGTTTCGCCATCGCACATGTTTGTTATCCTACTTTGATTCTCAATATCATTGTTAGGTGTGATGTTTCATCATCCCTTTTTATTGATGTTTTGCCATCTTTGCCATGATATCTTGTTATCTTGAAGCCGATGTTTCACCATCGCACATGTTTGTTATCCTACTTTGATTCTCAATATCATTGATAGGTGTGATGTTTTATCATCCGATTTATTGATGTTTCGCCATCTTTACCATGATATCTTTATTATCTCATAGCCGATGTTTCGCCATCACACATTTATTTGAAGCCGATGTTTCGCCATCGCACATGTTTGTTATCCTACTTTGATTCTCAATATCATTGTTAGGTGTGATGTTTTATCATTCGATTTATTGATGTTTCGCCATCTTTACCATGATATCTTTATTATCTCTTAGCCGATGTTTCGCCATCTCACATTTGTTTGAAGCCGATGTTTCGCCATCGCACATGTTTGTTATCCTACTTTGATTCTCAATATCATTGTTAGGTGTGATGTTTTGTCATCCAATTTATTGATGTTTTTCCATCCTTGCCTTGATATCTTTGTTACCTTTAGTCGATGTTTCGCCATCGCACATTTGTTTGAAGTCGGTGTTTCGCCATCGCACATGTTTGATTATCTAACTTTGACTCTCAATGTCACTGTTAGGTGCGTTATTTTACCATTTGATGTCTCGCCATCCTTGACATGTTACTTTGTTATTATTTAGTAGATGTTTTATTATCTCTTTTGTTTGATTGTTTTATTTGATGTTTCGCCATCTTGATTGTTTTTGTTGTCTTAACTAAAAAAAAACACAAACCAACCAAAACATGTAAGCCGAACTACGGCTGATCTGATTCCTTAAAAGCGATACATAGGCATTGGGGTAGGGCCCAACCGAGCATAATTATTATTTTCCCTAAATTATTTTCTTTTTCCTTTATCATGCATTCCCTTTTCAGTTGGAAGCCATAGACATAGGATTTGACCACACCCATTAGATTAGACAACAAGAGTGGATACCATAGAGTACTACGGGCGTGTGGGGTGCTAACACCTTCCCCTCGCGTAACAAACTCCCTTACCCGATCTCTCGGTCGAAAGACCGTGATTTCTCCCTCTTCAGGTTTTCTCGATGTTTACCTTTCCCTCTCGGCGGGATAAAAGACGTTCTGTGGCGACTTCATTGATGTTTCATTAACATCCAGATGACAGGTTCCGGTCGCGTTGTTTCAAGTGGATATCCCCATAAAGGTTGGAACCTAAACATTTGATTCAAATTTTTATGTAATGGATATTCTCCCTTCATATTCCTGCTTGCTAGGCCGACCGTGGATTCACAATGCTGGCGTTGTTACTTCTACGTTGCACCAAATGCTGAAATACCCGATTCAAGGGAAGATAATCACCGTTCATAGAGAAGAAGAGTATATGATCATCCATCTCAATTCCTTCATATATGTGGAATTAGATGGTGAATTTATTGAAACTCCATTCCAGCACTTTGAAGAAGTCCCGCAAGAGGTGGAAGTAACCAAGGTTGTGTCTCAAGTTCCCAAGATCACAAGGCCTCCGCTTAGGATGTCGTCTTTAAAAGATGCCAAGGCAGTAATAGAAGAAGGTGGGTGCACTATTTGGGGACAACTCCCATATATCACATACAAATCTGGCATGTTCAGTATGGGTTTCACTTTAGGTGCCCAGAAGGTTGTACGCCGTGCTCGTGCCAGAGGACCACCCTTGAAGATCAGCAACGGCGAAGTCAATGTGGTAGAGGATGATGAAGACAACTACAACCTAGAGGATTGGATTTTCCCAACTGTCAGCGGAGGGCTTAGCAACTGGGAGCCTATAGACTTTGTCCCGATCACTTTTATCCCACATTAATTTGTCTTTACATTTTGTTGGATATGTAATATTAAAACAATTCAGACTCTTAAAACCTTGTGTCTTACCCGAGACACAATGGTCCATTTGTAAGGGTTATTATCTCATTTTCATATGACATCAATGAGTCATGGATGTTTTTGCATACAAAATTAGTTCTCATTGTTTTTCTTTTTTACATTTTCATTTCTTTCAAAGATAGCTATACTGTTACACACACTCACACTCACAATGCAGGTCTACATTCATTCAGGATCCCATGGGTAACGGTGCTGCTATGGCTTTTTGTGACTCTGATAATCTAATCTACCAAGCGAAGATGAAGGTGAGGAAGATTGTGAAGTACCAGGGGAACTTGCCAGATTACTACAACAAGAAGAGAGAACCATCCGGACCCACGAGGAACCAGTGGATACAATCAATCTAGGTACCGAAGAAGACAAAAGAGAAGTCAAGGTGGGTACCAATCTGGAACCCAGTGTCAAGGAGTGTTTGATTTAGTTGTTACACGAGTATGTTGAGGTCTTTGCTTGGTCGTACGAAGACATGCCAGGACTTGATGCAGATATCGTGGTATATCATCTACCAACAAAAGAAGATTGTCCACCAGTAAAACAAAAGGTCTATCGTATGCGACCAGATATGTCAGAGAAGATTAAAGCAGAAGTCATGAAACAATTCAACGCTGAATTCTTGGCCGTCACCTTCTATCCGCAATGGGTTGCCAATGTTGTTCCCGTGCCCAAAAAGGACGGCAAGGTAAGAATGTGCGTGGACTACAAAGATTTGAATAGGGCAAGCCCTAAGGATGATTTCCCACTTCCCCACATTGATATCCTAGTTGATAATACATCACAACACAAATTGTTTTCCTTCATGGACGGTTTCTTAGGTTACAACCAAATCAAAATGGCGCCTGAGGACATGGAGAAGACAACCTTTGTCACACAATGGGGGACATTCTGCTACAAGGTCATGCCTTTCGGACTGAAAAATGTTGGGGCAACCTATCTGCGCGCCATGGTCGCTCTATTTCATGGCATGATACATCATGAGATAGAGGTCTATATGGATGACATGATAGCTAGATCTCAAACAAAAGAAGAGCATCTTGATCATTTATGAAAACTATTTGAGAGGCTAAAGAAATACAAGCTGAGGTTGAACCCAAATAAATGCACGTTCGGGGTGAGGTCTGGTAAAATCCTAGGCTTTATCGTCAGCAATAACGGTATTGAAGTGGATCCCGCCAAGGTGAAAGCGATACAAGAGATGCCCGCTCCTCGTACTAAGAAGGAAGTCAGAGGATTCTTGGGACGTTTGAACTACATTTCCAGATTCATTTCTCACCTGACAGCTACTTGTGAACCAATCTTCAAGTTACTGAAGAAAGATCAAGTAGTCAAATGGAATGGTGAGTGCCAAAATGCTTTTGACAAGATCAAAGAGTACCTGCAAGAGCCTCCTGTTTTAATTCCAACAGTCGAGGGAAGACCATTGATCATGTATCTAACCGTTTTGGAAAATTCAATGAGGTGTGTGATGGGGCAGCATGACGAGTTTGGCCGAAAAGAGCATGTTATTTATTACTTGAGCAAAAAGTTTACCAAATGTGAAACAAGATATTCACTGCTCAAGAAAACTTTCTGCGCTCTAGCATGGGATGCTCGCCGACTAAGACAGTATATGTTGAACCATACTACCTTGTTGATATCTAAAATGGATCCAATAAAATACATCTTCGAGAAGCCCACACTCTCTGGGAGAATAGCGAGATGGCAGATGATCCTGACAGAATATGACATACAGTATACTACCCAAAAAGCAATAAAGGGCAGTGTACTAGCTGATCACCTTGCTCACTAAGCTGTGGAAGACTACTAATCCATGAAGTTCGAATTTCCAGACGAAGACATCATGATGGTAAACAACTATGAAGAATTCAGGCCATATGACAGACCTGAAAAGGGATCCGGATGGACCCTGGTTTTTGATGGGGCATCTAACACACTCGGTAATGGTATTGGTGTTGTACTCATATCTCCGGAAGGATGTCACACTCCCTTTACGGTAAGACTCTGCTTCAACTGTACAAATAACATGGCGGAATTGGAAGCGTGCATCTTTGGTTTTGAAGCTGCCATAGACTTGGGAATCAAATCCTTGAATGTATTCGGAGATTCAGCTTTGGTTATCAGCCAAATCAAAGGGGAATGAGACACCATACACCCTAACCTTATCCCTTACAAAGAACATGTTTTGACATTGCTCCCACATTTTGAGAAGATTACCTTCAAACACTTCCCGCGAGAAGAAAATCAGCTAGCATACGCACTAGCCACAATGTCATCTATGTTTAAACTTAAATGGGATAACGAGGCTCCCCAGATTACCATTGAACAAAGGGATGAACCAACACACTGTCACAATATTAATACTGAAGAAGTAGTGGACCAACCTTGGTTTCACGAAGTCAATAGGTATCTCAAAACCCAAGAATATCCAGAAGGAGCTTCAGTAAACGATAAGAAGTTCTTAAGGAGATTCTCCGCTAAATTCTTCCTTAGTAATGGCATTCTTTACAAACGCAACCATGACTCTGTGTTACTTCGGTGCGTAGACAAGGATGAAGCTGAAAGGATCATGGCTGAGTTACATGAAGGCACTTTTGGCACCCATTCCAGTGGGCATACGATGGCAAAGGAAATCCTACGGGAAGGCTATTACTGGTCTACCATGGAAGCAAATTGCTATCAACACTCTCGAACTTGCCACAAGTGTCAGATTTATGCTGACAAAGTGCACGTACCTCCGGTTCCTCTGAATGTCTTGACGGCTCCTTGGCCCTTTGTTATGCCGAGAATTGATATGATTGGGGAAATCAAGCCAACAACCTCTAATGGACACCGCTTCATCTTAGTGTCCATTGACTATTTTACCAAGTGGGTAGAGGCAGCTTCTTTCGCTTCCGTTACCAAGAATGTTGTCACCCGTTTTATCAAGAAGAATCTCACCTATCGGTATGATATCCTGGAGAGGATCATTACAGACAATGGTATGAACCTGAACAATACTATGATCACTGCCCTATGCGAGCAATTCAAGATCCAGAATCACAATTCTTCCCCTTACCGGCCAAAGATGAATGGTGTTGTTGAAGCCGCGAATAAGAATATCAAAAAGATCATACAGAAAATGACAGTCACATACAAAGACTGGCATGAGATGCTACCATTCGCTCTCCACGGGTATCTTACCACATCTCACATGTCAACCGGGGCAACACCCTATTCTCTGGTTTACAACATGGAAGCTGTCTTTCCTATTGAGGTTCAGATCCCCTCTCTGAGAATTATGAAGGATGCAGGGATGAATGAAGACGATTGGATCCAGAATCAACTTGATCAACTAAACTTGATTGATGAGAAAAGGCTTACTGCCGTCTGTCATGATCAAATGTATCAAAAGCGGATGATCAAGGCTTTCAACAAAAAGGTCAAACGTCAAGTGTATCAAGTTGGAGATCTGGTGATCAAACGTATCATACTTCCGCAAGGTGATCCCAGGGGAAAATGGACTCCTACAAACGAAGGACCATTTGTAATCAAAAACATATTCTCTGGTGGAGCAATGATCTTGACCACCATGGATGGCGACGGCCTGCCGCACCCTGCGAACACAGACATAATCAAAAGATACTACGTATAAGAGACTCGCTAGGTTGACACACCTAGGAAAAACAAGGGCATCCCGGAGAACCAAAAAGGTTCAGGAAAAAATTAGGGATAAAACAAAAATATGTACACCTGGCAAGTTGAAAACCCGAAAGGGAGACTTGGGCAAAAAAGGGTTTCCCGGTGGACTGAAAACCTGAAAGGGCGATCCAGGAAAAAGTTAGGGAATTAAAGCGTGTGATTATGTCCTGTTGGATCACCTTACGGGAAACCTTTGACTTCCATTGACAAACTCAGAGGTTCTGATCAATTTAATCATCTTCGGACGAGGCAACAAATAGACAAGATGCTCAGAGATACGAAGGCTATAGCAGAATGGGAACCCCATGGGATTATCGCACATAGCTATCTTTTCTTTGTATCAAAATTTTCATTTTTACGACGGAATTATCTTACTATAATGTTTGTATCATTATACAAAAATACTTACTCAAAGTCAATACAAAGATGTCCCTTTGAAAGTGCAAAACTATCTGTTTTTCTTTACTCTTGTGTTTTGTTTACAAAAATGTCCAATGGTTTATTTTTGAACATATGCATTTGAACATATTTACTGTTTACAAATAAACAAAATAAAAGGCAATCACTAATGGCTTTAAGAGATAGGGAAATCTCTCTAAGTTTATCTCCATAAAATTCCCCACAGTATGCAGTTTAATCCCCTGCGGAACAAAACTTCCAGTTTATCAATCCCCGGTAGAAGCCGTCGAATTTCTCAGGATTTCCCAAAAAGATTTTACAAGTAGTATGCGGAATTTCCATGACAACATAGTTTATTTCTCTAGATGGAAACTCATTGTGATCGGTGGATCTGGAACTGACTGTTTAACGCTGGTTCGCGAAATGTCGCGGAAGCAAGAGTCGCCACCGTCTTTTATTTTCTCCAGATGGAAAGGACAAAAGCACAGAAAAATTCCTTAAAGAGATTGCTCTCGGTTCGGGAGGTAGATTATAGAAAGGGAAGGTGTTAGCACCCTTTCTATCCATGGTTATCCATGGGCTCTTAGATACTTGCTCATTGTGTTTTCAAAAATGGTTTGTTCGCTTTTCAACTGTGGGTTTTAAAAAATGTTTCTTTGAAAATTCCAGTTCGACTCTTGTATCGGTCCTCAAGAGTGTTTGAAAAATTTGCTTTCGAAAGCTTTTTGAAAAGGTGTCGGTGTGAAAAGTATTTTTGAATTTGTTTTGAAATTAGAGCAAGTATCTAGAGTCGTCTACCTACCCTAAGGAATTCGTCTGTGTAAATGTCCTTAAAGTAGTGCCATCCCACCATGGAGAGGTAGGTAGCACCACCGTTGGAGGTGTTCGGGTCAATTCGAGGTTCGGGACATGGTGATCACCAGAGCAATAGGAAGACACCTTAGAAGCTACCCTCATGCCAGGTTCCCGGATCATGGGGACTTACTAAAACATCCTCTACTCGACGATCACCTTTCGAGGCAAGGCAACAGTGAGGCGTACCCTAGGGGTGGTGTGTGATTTGTGTGTCAGATTCATTTATTTTTATCTTGTCATGGTATAGATGATCTAGCGTTTGTTTTTTATTTTTGTCCATTCATTCTTACATGCCATTATTAACAGTTAAAAAAAAAGTTGCGGAAAGGTAAAGTTCTAAACTATTACAAAAGGCGCGGGTCCACATCGCCAAAATTTCCAGGACCCGTTTTGACAGAAAAAATAAAGAATTAAAGCAAGGTGCGAAAAATTATATTACATGGCTTTGGGAGAGGTACATAAATAATTAAAAGGAAAAGAAATAAATACGCGAATTGAAATTTTAAATTGAAACGAGGGCGTTGGACCCCTTTTTTATGAAATTAGATTAAATTGTTAAATTAATTAAATTAAAGAAAAAGAAATTATTTTTTTGGTTCTTTTGTATTTTATGAAAAATTAATGAAATTGAATTAAATTGAGAAACTACCCTAATTCTAATTGTTTTTAGTTTATTAACAAAATTTTAAAGTTAAACCTAAATTAACCTAATTAATTACATTGAATTTTGATTTATAAAAATAAATAATATTTTAATAATTAATGAAGAAAAAGAAAAAAGGGTAAAAATTATTACAAACCCTAATTCTACCAAATTTTAAATTGATTAAGGAAAATATTAAGATTAAACCTAGATTAAAACTAATTAATTAATAAAGGCTTTATTTACAAAATACTAAAATATTAAATAAAAAATACTTATTTTTGTCTTTATGATCTTTATATTGTTTTTTATATTTTTTATGAAAATATTTAAATTAATTAACTAATTAAAAATAAGAAATAATTGAATCAAAATAATAAAATAAAATAGAAAAGATGTTGCAAACCTAGGGGGGTCTGTCCCCATTTGGGAGGTTTCATTAGCACTTTAGGCCCATTAAGCTTCTGACTTTGTTGACCTTTTGACTAACATGCATGTGTGTTGACCAACGATCATGGTGCCCCTCTGATCAGAGCCAACGGATCAATCTCAGTGGGCGCGTGGCATAGCTGGATCAAAGGTTGTATGGTGTTCCCTGTATTGAAATTGCATAGGAGTATTAATTGAAAAATAATATGGAAAGAGTGAGGACCTGGGGCTCGAACCCAGGTCCTGGAGATTACCAACGCTTATGCCTGCCAGTGGAGCTGCTTTACTTCTTTGTACATTATGCAATCAATAAACATAATAAAATAAACAAACGTTGATGCTCTTTTTTCCGCGCGAAATTTTGAACGGACCAACCAATGCTCTACACATCATCGTCTTCCTCCTTAATGCGCTTTTCCCTGAAACATACAAAAGGTTAGCGGGGGTTTTTAACCCCCCCAAAACATGCTTGATTTGATAATAGCGATTAGGCCGTCCGGCCACATAAATTAGGCGCGAGGGTCCTGTTCTCTTCGTCCAAGCACGCTAATTATGGTCATGGTATTGGCATGTTCCAATTTTTCCATATTCAAAAACCCCTAATTCGAAAGCTGAAAAACCCTAATATCCAACAATGGTGAAATCGCGTATGGGTGATAAAAATGCAATCAAATTACACAGTTAGCATCAGAATCCATCAATTAGTCAGAATCCATAAGAAAAATGCAATGAATGTGCTTGAAAATCAAAATACGATTATGCATATTATGTGAAAAAATTTGATTTCTATATACCAATTCAAAGGGCTATGCGTATGGAAAGCTATCCAGTTAGACTCAGTGATGTCCTAGGAAGGTAATGGGATGAATTTCTTGGCTTGAATCGACCTAGAAGATGGTTTTCAGATTTGAGTTTTCCTTGAAAAATTCCAAGTTTGTTTTTTGGTATATGGCGCAGCTTTGGGTCCAAAGGCACGAGGGTTTCCTTGCCTATATATGTATGAATGATTTAGGTTAAGAATTTGATCAAAAAATCCATGAATTGAAGGATTCAATATTTGATTTTTATGCCATGATTTTCCAAATCTTTTCATGCTTTTTTAGCTTCAATCACATCCAATCACCTTTGATTCTTTCCTAACCTGATTTGCACGAAATATTAAGTATATATCATGCATAAAAAGATTGAAAAACCTAGGTTTAGTATTTTTTATATATTTTAATTAATTAAATGAATTTCTAGCATTTAAAAATTCAAATAAATAAAATAAAAATGATAAAAACTTCCCTTTGGGCCAAATGGTCGTGCACATGCCTTGGATGATGAATTGTGGAAGAAAAAGAGGCCCATTTGCATTTTCAGGTCATTTGAAGCAATGTTGACTTTTCAAAATACCTAAAAATTTCCCAACTTCCACAAGGCATAACTTGCTCAATTTTTAAGCTTCGCTCATGTTCTTGGACATTTTGGAAAGGTCTTTGAGTCCTCTAACCAATTCCTTTAGTCCCATGTCATTTTGATTTACCAATCTCAAGTTATGGCCTTTGACTTAAAGTCCCTTTTTGTTGACTTTTGAAAATGACCTATAATGTTGAAATTGATAACTTTTTGTGAGAGCATTTCTTGGACTTGAAGTATGAAGAGGAGTTGTAGGAAATGTCTTTATCTTCACAATGAGCTTTGGATGGAATTTTTCTGATAATCCATGTGAAAGTTATGCCTTGGTCAATTTACGGTTGACTTTTTCAACTGTCCAAATATGGAAACTTTTGCATCTTGATGATTTTTTGAGCCAAGCTTTGAGAATCATGATCAAGCATTGATCAAATGATGTTTGTGGCTTCAAAATGAAATGTTGACAAAAAATTTGAACTTTTGACTGTCAAATGACCATTTTGCCCCTGCAGTTGACTGTAGTGCAATTAGGGTTTTGATTGTGCAATTTTGTGCTGTAAGTCTTGAAAATTGGTATGAGGATGCTTGACCATGTTTATAGGCATGTGGGACTTGATTGGACTCTTGGAAACTTCATTTTCTTTGTCAGAACCAAAACCCTAATTTTGACTGTTAGGAGGCCCTTACACTGTGCAACCCTTGGGGAATTTTGAAGCATGACTTGGCAATTTCTTGAAGAATATGGGAGGGAAAATTTTGGGGTACAACAGTTGCCCCTGTTCAATCTTCTTAGACCTGAGGATGCAGATTGGCTGACGTGCCTTTCGTAATCCGAAGGTGGAAGATGATTGAACACTAGAGTGCCCAGAAATTTGCGCTCACATAGTAGTAGTGATGGTGGGGAATGGGCTTATAGATGCCATTTGGAGATTGATGGATAGGATGATGGGCTTATAGATGCCATGCTAAGAGATAATGGAAGGTGGATGGGCTTATAGATGCCATCTGGATGTTGATCGCGTAAGAGCTTCCTTAGCGGGAACTTGCATACCTGCAAAAAAGGAAAAATGATTAACTGACCTGTTACGGGAGCTGGTCTTCAAATTCTTTGTGTAGATGTGTCCTGACTGGTTACAGGAGCTGAATCTGGAGCTTCAAATGGTGATGAATGAACCAGTGATGGTTACTACCTCAACAGGAACGGTGAGAGAACCTTGGATGACTTTAACCTCAACAGCAATCGTTGAGAAAATCTTGGGATGATTACCACCTCCGCAGGATCAGGGAGAGAACCATAGGCGACTACAACCTCAACAGCAAACATTGAGAGAATCTTGGATAACTTCACTTCAACAGCAATCGTTGAGCGAAATCTGGGATTACCAACTCCGCAGGATCGGGGAGAGAACCATAGGCGACTACAACCTCAACAGCAAACATTGAGAGAATCTTGGATAAATTCACTTCAACATCAATCGTTGAACGAAATCTGGGATTACCAACTCCGCAGGATCGGGGAGAGAACCATAGGCGAGTACCACCTCAACAGCAAACATTGAGAGAACCTTGGATAACTTCTACTGAGTCTTTATCAGGAAAATCTGTTTGGGGTCGATTTAGCTGGACTAGAGAAGGCCTTGGACTGGATAAGAAACAGAGAATCTTAGGGTCGATTAACTGAACCGGTCTAGGTCTTGGAATGTCTTCAACTGGGTCTTTATCAGAAAAATCTGTTTGGGGTCGATTTAATTGGACCAGAGAAGGCCTTTGACTGGATAAGAAATCTTTGGAGTCGATTAACTGAACCGGTCTAGGTCTTGAAATATGACTGAGAATTTAACTGAATCTTTCCTGAAAGGTAAAGGTCAGTCATATGCAATGCATGATATGGATCAAGCAATGATGTTCTCAACATAAATGAGATTTGTAAAATATGATGCGTCTATGCATGCTATAATGATGTATGGAAGTGCGATGTTTATGAATGTATTTTTTTTTCCGTCTTAGGAAAGTAAATCCTTGACGGGTGCCGGGAAGTCACTCCTGGGCTGATGTTGGAGAATAGATCTTTGCTTCCGCTAGGGATGATAGTTGCAAGAATACCAATAGGAGGAGATAACTCCGTTGGGGAATATACTTGGCGAATGGAATATTCTGTGGGGAGAAAAGTACTCTAACGATCTTGATGGGAAACAAAACTCTGTGGGGAAAGAGGTACTTTGCTGTGCGTTGATAATAACTTGTCGGGGATACCCTTGTTGTGCTGGAAGTGTTAATAGACTTCGCTGGGGGTAAGAAAGAACTGTGTTGACGACGACCTTTCCGTGGCTTTTTGGCTGAGGATAACCCAGTTATATCCTGGTAAGGAAATAACTCTTTGAATAAAGCCGGGAGACGCGTTTGTGCTTTGCGAGGGATAAGCTTCCAGAATCTACTGGGGATAAGCTTACTGCCTGGGGAGGTGAATTCCAACTTTCCTGGGGAAACCGGATTGGACTCTCTTGGGGAAGTTTTGAACTGCGGGGGAAATGATTCCTTTGAATGTTTCGTATACCGCCGGGGAACAATCTTTAGGTCAAGACTGCCGGGGATGCTTGTTATGGATATGTGTGCTGCTGGGGAATGTTGAGATCTGCTGGAGGATACTCAACTTCCTTAAGTTTGATAGTAGCTTCGCTTGAGGAGAGTGTATTGACTTGCTGACGTACTCTCTGGGGAATTAAGATATGCCAGTTATGTTCTTTAGCTGAACCTACCTTGGTACCTTGGAGGATAGAACAATTAGATTGCTTAGACAACTCTTTATTGCCCCTGTTTCTAATGTTACCTGTAATTAATTCTTTGTTTCGCATGCAAATATTCATGAGTTAGCCAATTATTGTCAATGCATATATCACAAATTGAACCTTGGACGTTCTTCGCAAAACAAAACAGAAAAGGAAAACAATTGGCAATTTTAACTGAAAAGTGATTTGTATTGATTTTTGAATGGCCTGTAAATAGGCGTTTTGTGTACAAGAGGCTGACGTCCTAGTAAGAGAACTCCGCCGAGCAAAAGAGTTTATACAAATTTTGTACAAGAGAAAATAAAACAGCTGCGTGAAATGAATGATCCCACTGGGTTTCAACTCTGCTATCGCCTTTATATCCCCGAGCGTCTCATCACTCGATGACCTAAACGAAGATGAAGCTGACTGATCGATGCCGTCTGAACTTGATGTAGATACCGGATTCTGGATGCAAAGTGATCCAATGAGACATAGTATTACGCTTTATCCCTAATTTTTGCCTGGACCGCCCTTTCGGGTTTTCAGTCCACCGGGATACCCATTTTTGCCCAAGCCGCCTTTTCAGGTTTTCGACTTTCCGGATGTACAGATTTTTTTCCATTTCATCCCTTCATTTTGCCCGAACCCTTTTGGTTCGTCGGGAAGCCCTAATTTTTGCCTAGACATGTCAGCCTAGCGGGTCTTTTTTCATGCGTAGTATCTTTTTACTATGTCTGCATTGGCGGGGTGAGGAAGGTCGTCACCATCCATACTGGTTAATATCATTGCTCCTCCTGAGAACACATGCTTAACCACAAATGGCCCTTCGTGCGTAGGGGTCCATTTTCCCCTTGGATCACTCTGAGGAAGGATGATTCGCTTGATTACCAGATCCCCAACTTGATATTCCTGTGGTCTGACCTTTTTGTTAAATGCCCCGATCATCCGTTTCTGATACGTCTGACCATGATAGATAGCAGCAAGTCTCTTTTCATCAATGAGATTTAACTGATCAAGTCGTGTCTGGATCCAATCATCTTCATTCAGATTTGCATCCTTCATTATCCGGAGAGAGGGTATTTGCACTTCGATCGGTAAGACTGCCTCCATACCATAAACCAAAGAGAAAGGAGTTTCCCCGGTTGACGTCCTAGCTGAGGTACGGTACCCATGTAGAGCGAATGGTAACTGTTGTACCCCAAAATTTGCCCTCCCATATTCTTCAAGAAATTGCCAAGTCATGCTTCAAAATTCTCCAAGGGTTGCACAGTGCAAAGGGTATCCTAAACAGTCAAAATTAGGGTTTTGGTTCTGATCAAGAAAATGAAGTTTCCAAAGGTCCAATCAAGCCCCACATGCCTATAAATATGGTCAAGCATCCTCATATCAAGTTTCAAGACTTTCAGCACAAAATTGCACAGTCAAAACCCTAATTGCACTACAGTCAACTGTAGGGGCAAAATGGTCATTTGACAGTCAAAAGTCCAAATTTTTGGTCAACATCTCATTTTGAAGCCACAAACATCATTTGATCAAGGCTTGATCATGATTCTCAAAGTTTGGCTCAAAGATCATCAAGATGCAAAAGTTTCCTTATTTGGACAGTTGAAAAAGTCAACTGTAAATTGACCAGGGCATAACTTTCACATGGATTATCAGAAAAATTCCATCCAAAGCTCATTGTGAAGATAAAGACATTTCCTACAACTCCTCTTCATACTTCAAGTCCAAGAAATGCTCTCACAAAAAGTTATCAATTTCAACATTATAGGTCATTTTCAAAAGTCAACAAAAAGGGACTTTAAGTCAAAGGCCATAACTTGAGATTGGTAAATCAAAATGACATGGGACCAAAGGCATTGGTTAGAGGACTCAAAGACCTTTCCAAAATGTCCAAGAACATGAGCAAAGCTTAAAAATTGAGCAAGTTATGCCTTGTGGAAGTTGGGAAATTTTTGGATATTTTGAAAAGTCAACATTGGTTCAAATGACCTAAAATTGCTAATGGGCCTCTTTTTCTTCCACAATTCATCATCCAAGGCATGTGCACGACCATTTGGCCCAAAGGGAAGTTCTTATCATTTTTTATTTATTTATTTGGATTTTTATTATTAATAATTCATTTAAATTAAAATAAATACATGAAAAATACTAAACCTAGGTTTTAAATCTTTTTATGCATATTATATACTCAATATTTCGTGCATAGCTAGATTTGGAAAGAATTGAAGAGAATTGGCCATGATTTGTACAAAATAGCATGAAAAAAGATTGAAAAAGATCTTGAAAAATCAAATCTTACAAACCATGAATGCAATGGATTTTGATCAAGTTTTTTAACCCTAATCACTCTCCTATACATACACAAGCAAGACCTAATCCTCCTAACCAGAAAGCTGCGCAGAAAACACCATTTGAAAACTGGAAATTTATCAAGAAAACTCAATTCTGAAAACCTAGTTCTAGGACGATTCAAGGCCAAGTAATTGTTCCATTAGCTTCCTGAGGTGTCAAGGGAAGTGTTCCAATCGAAATCAATCATCCCAACACCCAGAATTGGTATACAAAAGTCAAGCTTTTTTCACTTTTTCTCATAATCGTATTTTACAATCTATGCATATTCATGGCATTTTATTTATAGATTCATGCTAAGTGATGTGTTTTAAAGCTAACCATATACCTTGATTGGATTTTTATGCACTGTATGCAAAGATGCCATTGGTATATTTTAGGGTTTCAGGCTTGGCAAATTGGGGCTTTACATTCAAAGAAAAATTGAGACTCGAGACTTGGACCATTAAAACGAGCGTGTTTGGACGAAAACAATGGCACCCTCGCGCCTAATTTATGAGGCCCTAGGGGCTATTCGTTATTTTTCATAAAGGTGCCTATGAGAACGGTGTAAAACCGTTGCTAATGTTTTTCATGTTTCAGAAAAAAAAAGCACAACGAAGAGGACGATGAAGTGGAAGGCGCTGATTGGATCATTTAAATTCTTCGCGCGTTTTTGAGCCACTAACCACTTTTCTCTTATAATGATTGTTAGTTGTTATATGATAAACGCGTGTGGGATGGTTCAGTGGTAAGCATAGGCGTTGGTAACATTCATGACCTGGGTTTGAGCCCCAGGTCCTTACTATTTCCATGTTATTTTTCAATCAATGTTTCTATGCAGTTTCAATGCCGAAGACCATCATACGTCCCTCCATCAAGCCGTCCACTTGGTCAATCTCATTCATCCAAGGGTTCAGATCTAAAGAACAGGATGCACTCTAGTCAACGGAGATCCATGCCAACGCAATAGTCAACCAGGCCAAAGAGTAAATGGGCCCAGATTGCTAAAGGAAAACCTCCAAAATTAGGGGCAGACCCCCTTAGGTTTGCAAATTTTTACTTTCTTTATTTTTTTACTTTCTTTTAATCATTGTTTTTTTAATTAATTTAATATTTTCATAATATATAAAAAACACAAAAAAAAATCAGAAAAGATAAAAAAGATTAAAAAAAAATAATAAATATTTTTTTTAACTAGTATTTTGTAAATAAATTCATTAATTCATTTAGTTTTAAATTTAGGTTTTAATCTTAATATTTTTTACTAAAACTCAAAACTTATAGAATTAGGGTTTAATTAATTTTTATCTTTTTTTATTCCATAGTAATTAATTGTTAAAATATTACTTATTTTTATTTTTATAAATTAAAAATTGCATGTAAAATAATTAGGGTTAATTTTAGGTTAAACTTTGATATGTTTTCATAATAAAATAAAAATTGTAGAATTAGGTTTAATTGCATTAAAATCATAAAATACCAAAAACAATTTCTTTTCTTTTTTTAATTAATTAATTCCATCATTAATTTAATTTTGCAAAAAGGGTCCAACGCCCTCGTTTTAATTCTTATTCAATTCGCATATTTATTTTTTATTCTTTATAATATTTATGTATCTCTCCCAAGGCCATGTAACATCTTTTATTTGTCGCACTTTCAATTCTTTATTTTTCTGTCAAATCGGGTCCTGGAAATTTTGGCGATGTGGACCCGCGCCTTTTGTAATAGCTTAGAATCTTTACTTTTCTCGTACTTTTAACTGTTAATCAAGGCATGAAAGAATGAATGGACAAAAATAAAAACAAATGCTAGATCACCAATAACATGACAAAAGACAAAAATAACTGAACATGACACACAAATCACACACCACCCCTAGGGTACGCCTCACTGTTGCCTTGCCTCGAAAGGTGATCGTCGAGTAGAGGATGTCTTAGTAAGTCCTCATGATCCGGGAACCTGGCATGAGGGTAGCTTCTAAGGTGTCTTCCCATTGCTCTGGTGATCACCATGTCCCGAACCTCGAATTGACCCGAACACCTCCAACGGTGGTGCTACCTACCTCTCAATGGTGGGATGGCACTACTTTAAAGGACATTTACACAGACAAATTCCTTAGGGTAGGTAGACAACTCGTAGATACTTGCTCTAAATTTCAAAACAAATCAAAAATACTTTTCACACCGACACATTTTCAAAAAGCTTTCGAAAGCAATTTTTCAAACACTCTTGAGGACCGATACAAGAGTCGAACTGGAATTTTCAAAGAAACTTTTTTAAAACCCACAGTTGAAAAGCAAACAAACCTTTTGAAAACACAAATGAGCAAGTATCTAAGAGCCCATGGATAACCATGGATAGAGAGGGTGCTAACACCTTCCCTTTCTATAATCTACCTCCCGAACCGAGAGCAATCTCTTTAAGGAATTTTTCTGTGCTTTTGTCCTTTCCATTTGGAGAAAATAAAAGACGGTGGCGACTCTTGCTTCCGCGACATTTCGCGAACCAGCTTTAAACAGTCAGTTCCAGATCCACCGATCACAGAACTGGCGACTCTGCTGGGGAATTAAACTTAAAGTGAGGTGTACCTTAGGGTTAGTTCATAACTGTGTTTTCAATTGCTTTCCTTGTGTGCTTTAAATTGTGGGTTGCTTGGGAGTTCTATAGATCCTAACCCGGATCTGGGGGATACCTTCTTAGAAAGTAGCAACAAGGCTGTGAGGGAACTGTGCGGGGTATACCGACATGGTTGAAACAGTCTGCTACGTTGATGTGGCACTTTGGTGTGTACCGGTAACCCTTGAGTTCAGTCAAGGAGAGTACGGGGCCTCCGCGTGGTGTCGTGAAGCATCAACAGACCTTAGGAACCTTAATTGAACTATCTTGGCCTCTTTAGGGTAGTGAGATAACTGACTTTGGTGCAGTCCGAGGTTGGTTGATACTCGATACTACACTCAATTGAGGGTTGCTTTCCTGGAATATTTCGGTCGCCAGTTCAGTGGCTAAATCGAAACAATGAACAATGAAAGCAATCCCGTGATATTGGGACCCTTAGAACCCGATTACTTCTAGTAGGACAGGTTGAACCCACCAACTTCAAGAGGGTACTACCCAGACCCCATGCTGGCCTTAAACCCTAAGGGCTTGTCTTGTGTGCCTTGTGTGCCTTACATGTTTGTCTTTGTAAATATCTGTGGTGTGTTTAATCATAGCATCATGACATCATCCAGCATCATATGCATTGACTAACCATTTCAGGGGTTCGAATTTTCATCTTTGTTCTTGTTTTGTAGGACATGGAAACCGTTCGTAGAAAGACGATTCAAATCAGCCTTGTAAAGATCCCTCCTCAGCTTAAGGAGCTTATATCCAGGATTCCCGAGAACTCATCATTCAGTGAAAGACATGGAAGCCTCGTCAGCTTGGTCAATACCAACATTGAGGAAGATATGATAAAGGTCCTGTTCCAATTCTTTGACCCTCTGCATCACTGTTTCACCTTCTTGGACTATCAGCTGGTACCTACATTGGAGGAGTTCTCCCGGCTCCTGAAGATCCCTATCCTTGATCAGCTACCCTACAACGGTACGGAAAAGGAACCTAAGCTTGAAGAGATTGCTAAAGCCTTGCATCTACAGTCATCTGACCTCAAGGGACATTGGGAAGTTAGAAGTGGTATCAAAGGGTTCTTAGCCAGGTTTCTGTTTGAAAAGGCCTATGAATGTTGGAATTCCCTTGACCTACGAGCTTTTGAAGAAGTTGTGGCCCTCCTTGTCTATGGTTTGGTGTTGTTCCCTAACCCAAATCAGCTTATTGATATCAGTGCTGTCCAGATCTTTATGTCCAGGAATCCTATACCTACGTTGCTGGGGGACGTCCTTCACTCATGTTACACTCGAACCATGAGAAAAAGAGGTGTCCTTATGTGTTGCACTCCCCTCCTGGGAAGGTGGTTTATTTCGCACCTTCCACAATCATTCTTGAAGAATGAGCGGGGTTTGAGATGGTCACAACGGTTGATGACTCTTACACATGCGGATATACATTGGTGCCCTAGGTCCAGAGAGGATGTCACTATCATTGATCGTTGCGGGGAGTACCCTAATGTTCCTTTACTTGGAATCAGAGGAGGTATTACTTACAGCCCATGCCTGGCTTGGAGACAGTTTGGTTATGCTCAGAGGGATGGTCCTCATGACATGTTAATTCCTGACATAGTTTTTGACTTCGACAACGATATTCAAGGACTTCGCCAGAGATTTATCAGAGCCTGGAGGATGCCAAGTAGGATAGACAGCAAGACACTGGGGCACAGGAACTCCATCCCGTTGGAACCTTATCTCAAGTGGGTACGCGCCCGCTCCCAAAAGTTAGTGATGCCCTATCCTCACATGCTCCCTGTGATCAAAGAGCCAGTCTTGGAAGGAGAAGTGTCCTACACTATTCAGCACCCTGATATGCCCACATTCTGGGAAGAGATGCAGAAGAGCTGGATCCAGCTTAAAGAAGAACGGAATTCTCTTGAGACCAGTCTACATGCCAGTGAAAAGAAGGTCTTGGAGCTCACCCGCCTGTTGCATGAGGAGAGGAATCTCAACACTTACATAGCTCCAAAGAGGATGCGCAGTATATTTTGGGATTGATTTGCTTTTGTATTATTTTGCCCATGAGGCTTTGATGTACTGAATAACTATTTCCTTAATGATAACGTGTGTTCCTTTTTGTCCACAACAAATTTGAACTTTCGAACCCTTGAATGCATTGCATAAACACATATCATTCATCATGTGCATAGCAGGTTTTTTCTCTTTTCAGGTTGCTTACAGTTCTTCGCTGTTTATTTCAGCATCATGAATCCCGACTCGTCATCAACTGAGACATCCATCAAAGCTCTTCAGGCACAGAATGCGTAATTTCAGGAATTAATCAAGGGTTTGGCTCAAGGCCAAGAAGAGCTGAAGGCTCTGCTCCTGAAGAAGGAGAAGAAGAAGAAGAGAAGAACTGTTCTGTTCAGCTCGGGCCGAAGGTTTGGCAATACTCTGCAGAATGAAGAGGATGGTTCTTCTATCGGCAAGAGTACTCCTCAAGCAGAAAAGGGTCCTAGTCCGGTAGTCTCTGACAACGAGACTGATTTTGATGAAGAGCAGTACCCTCCTGAAGAAGACAGATACAAGCAACTGGAGGATAGGTTGAATGCTATGGAGATACAACAGGTACCTGGGCTGGATTTTGGAGATTTGGGTTTGTCAACTGGTGTAATCATTCCTCGTAAATTCAAAGCACCATCTTTCACTAAGTACGACGGGGCGTCTTGTCCCAAGCTACATCTCAGGTCCTATGTTCGGAAGATTCAACCGTACTCAGCGGATAAGAATTTGTGGATCCACTTCTTCCAAGAGAGTCTTTCAGGGACTCATCTCGAATGGTTCTATCAGCTGGATGGGACCAAGGTTCGTAACTGGGAGGAGTTGGCTACTGCTTTCTACAAGCAGTATCAGTATAATGCCGACCTTGCCCCTACACGTACCCAACTCCAGGGTATGTCGTTAGGTTCAAGTGAAGGTTTTAAGGAGTACGCTCAGAAGTGGAGGGATCTGGCAGGCAGAGTGCAGCCTCCGTTGACTGATCGGGAGTTGGTAGACATGTTCTTGGGGACCCTATCTGGGCCATTTTTCAACCATCTTATCGGGAATTCATCTGCAGGGTTCACTGATCTGATTCTGACTGGAGAGAGAATTGAGGCTGGGCTGAAGTCTGGTAAGATTCCAAAGGGTGCATCTACAGGTTCAGAGAAGAAACCCTTCAAAAAAGAGGCCAGTGCGGTGTATGGGCCTAGAAGGCAGGACAAACCAGAGCGCCGCCAATCTGTCAACGCATTGGTGATTGCGAAGCCTGCAGCCGCTCCTCGGCAAGCTAACCAACCAAGGGCTGAGAGACCCAGAAAGGAATTCACCCGTTTGAGTATGACCTTGTCGCAGATCTTACCACAGTTGCTCTCAACCAACTTAGTAACCGTCAGAGAGGCTCCGAAGTTTGCAAATACTACATCTCCTAAGTACAACCCAAATGCTCGTTGTGCTTATCATTTTGATAGCCCGGGGCATTCCACTGATGACTGTTGGGCATTAAGGAATAAGGTGCAAGACCTTATCGACGCGAAAGAGATACAGTTTGAAGCGCCTGAGAGGCCGAATGTGGTTACTGCTCCTATGCCCCAGCATGGAGTAAATGCTGGTGACGAAGATGTTTATGCTGTTTTTGTGGATGATCTAGCTACTCCTTTGAAGACCGTCAAGAGGAACCTACTGCTGGCCGGTTTATTTCCGGGTTGCAGTGAGGGTTGCCTGTTCTGTGCTGTTTCCCTATCTGGTTGTCCCTTACTGAAGTTAGGCATCCAAAGCCTAATGTATAGCAAGGAGATTCTGTTTAAGAAGTCTGTTGTTCAGTTGGTTCCGGTAGAAGAAGTTTCTGTGGTTACCATCTTCAATAATCCAATCAAGGCTCTCCCGAAGAAGCCTGTTCAAATCATGATTATCGCACCTGTTGTTATCACTGTTCCGGGGCCTCTTCCCTACGTATCTGATAAAGCTGTCCCCTGGCATTATGGGGCAGATGTGTATGTAAATGGGATCAAACAAGAATTCAACACTGGCGCCAGTATCTGTGATATCACTGGTCTAGCCAAGGTTACCCGCAGTGGCAGGCTCTTCTCGCCTGACATTGCACCGCCCGCTACTCGAAGACCCCTCCTCATAACACCTACAAGTGTACCTGTTCCTGTTGCTGATCAAGTTGTTTCCCCTGCTGCCGAGTCATCCAATGCTCGGGGCAAAGGGATTGAAGTTGAGCCTACCCGGATGGAGGCACCGATACTTGTAACTGCTGAAGCCTCCCAACAAGAAATGGAGGAGATTCTAAAGATAATAAAGAAGAGTGACTTCAATGTTGTGGAACAGCTGGGGCACACGCCCTCCAAGATCTCCATGCTCTCTTTATTGCTGTGCTCCGAGGCCCATGCTAAGGCCTTGATCTCGTTCCTCAAGACGACCCATGTGCCACAGGAGACATCTGCAGTCCAGTTCACTGATTGCGTAACAAATCTGACAGCAGACAATGGCTTGGGTTTCTCAGATGCTGACCTGACTGCGAAGGGAAGAGACCACAATGATGCTCTGCATGTCTCTATCGAATGCAGGGGCACTACCTTGGCACATGTGTTGGTGGATACTGGTTCGTCCTTGAATGTGCTACCCAAGAAGGCTTTAGACCGTTTAGATTGTGAAGGCCTGGAACTGAAACCCAGCAATATCATCGTCAGGGCCTTTGACGGTTCAAAAAGGATGGTTTATAGAGAGGTTGACATTCCTATTCGTGTGGGCTCTCAGGTGTTTGACTCTACTTTTTATGTGATGGATATCCGTCCATCGTACTCTTGTCTACTGGGTCGACCTTGGATCCATAAAGCTGGGGCAGTGACCTCTACCTTGCACCAGAAGCTGAAGTACCCCGTCAGAGGGAAGATCGTCACTGTGCAAGGAGAGGAGGAGTATATGGTAAGCCATCTGAATTCCTTCAGATACATTGAGATGGACGGGGAGTTTATTGAAACCCCCTTTCAGCATTTCGAGGAGGTGCTTCCAATTGCAGCAGCAGCATAAACAGCAGTAGAAGAGAATGTTCCTTTGAAGATGGCTTCCCTGAAGGACGCCCGGGCTGTGGTTCAAAAAGGTGAATGTGCTAACTGGGGCAGGCTTCCAGACTTTACACAGAAAACTGACAAATTTGGGCTGGGTTTTACTGCAGAGGGTCAGAAAGCTATGCGGAAGGCGAAGACCAGAAGGCCTCCTGTGTTCATTACAAATCCAGGAGTGAATGCTGTTGGTGAAGACATTGAAGTGGATGAAGCAGAATTCAATAGCTGGATCTACCCGACGACCGAAGGCGGATTGACCAATTGGATTGCTAAGGACCATACTCCTGTTACTTTTGTTACGCAGTAATAAACTTCTTTGTTTCGTTATTTGTAATAAACAATAAATAAACTCTATGGCCCGGTGTCTTACCCGAGGCACCGTGGTTTCATTTGTGAGGGCATATAAATTGTCATTTCATATATCATAAATGAAAATCTTGGACGTTTTCTCGCATTTCAAATCTTGTGCTCCTTTCCTGTCTTTCTTTCCTTTACATATATTTCAAAACAGCTGTATTTACACACACACTCACTCATACAGGTTTCAATCCACTCTGGATCTCACTGATAACGACTCTGCTACTGCCAGTTATGACTTCGAAAATCCGATCAACTTAGCCGAAGACGAAGGTGAAGATGATTGCGAAGTGCCTGGCGAGCTTGCAAGACTGTTACTTCAGGAGGAGAGGGCAATTCAACCACATGAAGAGCCAGTGGAAACAATAAACTTGGGTACTGAGGCAGACATGAAAGAGGTAAAGATTGGTGCCAACCTAGAGCTCAGCGTGAAGCAACGGTTGACTCAGATGCTACATGATTATATGGAGATCTTTGCCTGGTCCTACAAAGACATGCCCGGGTTGGATACCGATATTGTGGTCCATCACTTGCCAACTAAGGAAGATTGCCCTCCGGTTAAGCAAAAGGTCCGCCGTATGCGTCCAGAGATGTCTGAGAAGATCAAAGCCGAGGTTATGAAACAGTTTGATGTCGGGTTTCTTGCAGTGACTTCTTACCCTCAGTGGGTTGCTAATGTGGTGCCGGTACCGAAGAAAGACGGTAAGGTCAGAATGTGTGTCGATTACAGGGATCTGAACAGGGCCAGCCCCAAGGATGACTTCCCCTTACCTCACATTGATGTCCTTGTTGATAATACAGCTCAGCATAAGGTGTTCTCTTTCATGGATGGCTTTTCAGGTTACAATCAGATCAAGATGGCACCTGAAGACATGGAAAAGACTACATTTGTTACTCAGTGGGGCACCTTCTGCTACAAGGTCATGCCATTCGGGTTGAAGAACGCAGGGGCAACCTACCAACATGCCATGGTTGCTTTATTTCATGACATGATCCATCATGAGATAGAAGTGTATGTTGACGACATGATCGCAAGGTCCCAGACTGAGGAAGAGCATCTAGATCATCTGCAGAAGTTGTTTGACCGGTTGAAACTATACAAGCTGAGGTTGAACCCGAACAAGTGCACCTTCGGGGTAAGATCTGGAAAGTTGCTAGGCTTCGTTGTAAGTAACAAGGGAATTCAAGTGGACCCTGCTAAGGTCAAAGCTATTCAAGAGATGCCAGTTCCTAGGACAGAGAAGGAAGTCAGAGGCTTTTTAGGACGCCTGAATTACATTGCTCGCTTCATCTCACACCTAACTGCTACCTGTGAGCCAATCTTCAAGCTGCTGAAGAAAGATCAGGTAGTACGTTGGAACGATGAATGTCAGGCTGCTTTTGACAGAATCAAGGAGTATCTCCAAGAACCACCCATCCTTATGCCACCGGTTGAAGGGAGACCTCTGATATTATACCTGACAGTACTTGACAACTCAATGGGGTGCGTGCTGGGGCAGCATGACGAGTCTGGTCGAAAAGAGCATGCCATTTATTACCTTAGCAAAAAGTTTACCGAGTGAGACCCGATACTCACTGCTTGAGAAAACTTGCTGCGCTTTGGTATGGGCTGCTCGCCGGCTGAGACAGTATATGCTGACTCACACTACTTTGTTGATCTCAAAGATGGATCCTATAAAGTACATATTCGAAAAGCCTGCTCTGTCTGGGAGAATTGCAAGATGGCAAATGATCTTGACAGAATACGACATTCAGTATACAACCCAGAAAGCCATCAAGGGAAGTGTACTGGCAGACCACTTGGCACATTAGGCCATAGATGACTATCAGTCAATGAACTTCGAGTTTCCGGACGAAAGCATCATGATAGTGACTGATTGTGAAGTACCTGGATCGGATGAAGGACCTGAGGAAGGGTCCCGATGGTCTATGCACTTTGACGGAGCCTCCAATGCTTTGGGTAACGATATCGGCGCTATAATCATATCACCTCAAGGCACTCGTACTCCACTCACTGCCCGGCTATGTTTCAAATGTACCAACAACATGGCCGAGTATGAGGCGTGCATCATGGGTCTTCAAGCTGCGATCGACTTAAGGATCAAGTTTCTGAGTGTCTTCAGAGATTCCGCTCTCGTGATCAATCAGATCAAAGGAGAGTGGGATACGAAACATCCAAACCTGATTCATTACAGAGAATGTGTGTTGACCTTGATCCCCCACTTCACAGAGATAACCTTTGAACACTTTCCAAGAGAAGAGAATCAGCTGGCGGACGCGTTAGCTACAATGTCTTCTATGTTCAAAGTTAAATGGGATAATGAGGCTCCCCGGATCATCATCTGGAAACTGGACGAACCGACATATTATTGTGATCTCGAGACTGAGTTGGTGACTGAGAAGCCTTGGTACCATGAGGTGAAGAGATATCTGGAAGCTCAGGAATACCCTGAAGGTGCCTCTGTCAATGATAAGAAGTTCCTGAGAAGGTTCGCGGCAAAGTTCTTCCTTAGCAACGGCATCTTGTACAAGCGAAACCATGATTCAACCTTACTGCGTTGTGTGGATAAGACTGAAGCAGAAAGGATCATGGAAGAGCTACACGAAGGGACCTTTGGTACACATTCCAGTGGGCATACAATGGAAAAAAAGATCCTACGGGCAGGATATTACTGGTCCACCATGGAAGCTGACTGCTACCAACATTCCAGGACATGCCATAAGTGCCAGATTTATGCAGACAAAGTGCATGTTCCTCCAGTTCCTCTGAATGTTCTGACTGCGCCTTGGCCGTTTGCAATGTGGGGCATAGACATGATCGGTGAGATTAAACCTACGGAATATAATGGGCATCGCTTCATCCTGGTAGCGATTGATTATTTTACAAAGTGGGTTGAAGCAACTTCATACGCTACGGTAACAAAGACTGTTGTGGCACGGTTCATTCGGCATAATCTGATCTGCCGGTACGGCGTCCCAGAAAGGATTATTACAGACAACGATACCAATCTGAATAACAAGATGATCACTGAGCTCTGCGAGCAGTTCAAAATACAGCACCACAATTCTTCTCCTTACAGACCGAAGATGAATGGGGCTGTAGAAGCAGCAAATAAAAATATCAAGAAAATCGTGCAGAAAATGACAGTGACTTATAAAGATTGGCACGAGATGTTACCGTTCGCTCTACATGGGTACCGTACCTCAGCTAGGACGTCAACCGGGGCAACTCCTTTCTCCTTGGTCTACGGCATGGAGGCAGTCTTACCGATCGAAGTGCAAATACCCTCTCTTCGGATAATGAAGGATGCAAATCTGAGCGAAGATGATTGGATCTAGACACGACTTGATCAGCTCAACCTTATTGATGAAAAGAGACTTGCTGCTATCTGCCATGGTCAGACATACCAGAAACGGATGATCAGGGCATTTAACAAAAAGGTCAGACTACAGGAATATCAAGTTGGGGATCTGGTAATCAAGCGAATCATCCTTCCTCAGAGTGACCCAAGGGGAAAATGGACCCCTACGTACGAAGGGCCATTTGTGGTTAAACATGTGTTCTCAGGAGGAGCCATGATTCTAACCAACATGGATGGTGACGACCTTCCTCACCCCGCTAATGCAGACATAGTAAAAAGATACTACGCATGAAAAAAAGACCCGCTAGGCTGACATGCCTAGGCAAAAATTAGGGCTTCCCGGCGAACCAAAAGGGTTCGGGAAAAATGACGGGATGAAATGGAAAAAAATCTGTACACCCGGCAAGTCGAAAACCTGAAAAGGCGGCTTGGGCAAAAATGGGTATCCCGGTGGACTGAAAACCCGAAAGGGCGGTCCAGGCAAAAATTAGGGATAAAAGCGTAATACTATGTCTCATTGGATCACTTTGCATCCAGAATCCGGTATCTATATCAAGTTCAGACGGCATCGATCAGTCAGCTTCATCTTCGTTTAGGTCATCAAGTGATGAGACGCTCAGAGTTATAAAGGCAATAGCAGAGTTGAAACCCAGTGGGATCATTCATTTCACACAGCTGTTTTATTTTCTTTTGTACAAAATTTGTATAAACTCTTTTGTTCGGCGGCGTTCTCTTACTAGGACGTCAGCCTCTTGTACACAAAACGCCTATTTTCAGGCCATTCAAAAATCAATACAAATATACTTTTTAGTTAAAAGTGCCAATTGTTTTTCTTTTTCTGTTTTGTTTTGCGAAGAACGTCCAAGGTTCAATTTGTGATATATGCATTGACAATAATTTGCTAACTAATGAATATTTGCATACGAAACAAAGGATTAATTACAGGTAACATTAGAAACAGGGGCAATAAAGAGTTGTCTGAGCAATCTAATTGTTCTGTCCTCCAAAGGTACCAAGGTAAGTTCAGCTAAAAAACATAACCAGTACATCTTAATTCCCCGGAGAGTGAGCCAGCAAGCAGTACACTCTCTCCAAGCTATATTGTCAAACCTTAAGGAAGTTGAGTATCCTCCAGCAGATCTCAACATTCCCCAGCAGCAATATACATATTCTTAACAAGCATCCCCGGCAGTCTTGGTCTAAAGATTGTTCCCCGGCGGCATATCAAACATTCAGTGGAGTTACTTCCGATACAATTCAAAACTTCCCCAGGAGAATCCCATCTAGTTCCCCAGGAAAGTTGGAATCCATCTCCCCAGGCAGTAAGCTTATCCCCAGTAGATTCTGGAAGCTTATCTCCGCAGAGCACGAGCGCGTCTCCCGGCTTTATTCAAAGAGTTATTTTCTTACTAGGATATAACTGGGTTATCCTCAGCCAAAAGCCACGGAAAGATCGCCGTCAACGCAGTCTTCTTATCCCCAGCGAAGTCTATCCGCACTTCCAACACAGCAAAGATATCCCCAGCAAGTTATCGTCAACAACTCAGCAAAGTACCTCTCTCCCCACAGAGTATTGCTTCCCAGCAAGATCGTTAGAGTACTTTCCTCCCCGCAGAGTTATTCCATTCGCCAAGATTATTCCCCAACGGAGTTATCTTCTCCTACCGGTATTCTTGCAACTATCATCCCCGGCGGAAGCAAAATCTATTCTCCAACATCAGCCCAGGAGTGACTTCCCGGCACCCGTCAAGGATTTACTTCCCTAGACGAAAAAAATACATTCATAAACATCTTCATACATTATAGCATGCATATACGCATCATGAACATATAATCTCATGTATTCAGAGAGCATCTCGCATGTCATACCACATGACATCGCATACAACTAACGGTTGTCTTTTCAGGACAAAAGTACAAAAATGATTCCCATCAATGGTCGCAACTAAAGATCCGATTCCTGAATCTTGCCAGGGTGTATCTGTTGACGACCAATTACCAGATCCGATTCCTGTATCTTGCCAGGGTGCGTCTGAAGAGTTCGAGGATCCGATACCTGAATCTTGCCAGGGTGTATCCGTTGAAGACTAGCATTACCAGATCCGATTCCTGTATCTTGCCAGGGTGTGTCTGAAGAGTTCGAGGATCCGATACCCGAATCTTGCCAGGGTGTATCCGTTGAAGACTAGCATTACCAGATCCGATTCCTGTATCTTGCCAGGGTGTGTCTGAAGAGTTCGAGGATCCGATGCCTGAATCTTGCCAGGGTGTATCCGTTGAAGACTAGCATTACCAGATCCGATTCCTGTATCTTGCCAGGGTGTGTCTGAAGAGTTTGAGGATCCGATACCTGAATCTTGCCAGGGTGTATCCGTTGAAGACTAGCATTACCAGATCCGATTCATGTATCTTGCCAGGGTGTGTCTGAAGAGTTCGAGGATCCGATGCCTGAATCTTGCCAGGGTGTATCCGTTGAAGACTAACATTACCAGATCCGATTCCTGTATCTTGCCAGGGTGTGTCTGAAGAGTTCGAGGATCTGATGCCTGAATCTTGCCAGGGTGTATCCGTTGAAGACTAGCATTACCAGATCCGATTCCTGTATCTTGCCAGGGTGTGTCTGAAGAGTTCGAGGATCCGATACCTGAATCTTGCCAGGGTGTATCCGTTGAAGACTAGCATTACCAGATCCGATTCCTGTATCTTGCCAGGGTGTGTCTGAAGAGTTCGAGGATCCGATGCCTGAATCTTGCCAGGGTGTATCCGTTGAAGACTAACATTACCAGATCCGATTCCTGTATCTTGCCAGGGTGTGTCTGAAGAGTTCGAGGATCCGATACCTGAATCTTGCCAGGGTGTATCCGTTGAAGACTAGCATTACCAGATCCGATTCCTGTATCTTGCCAGGGTGTGTCCGAAGAGTTCGAGGATCCGATACCTGAATCTTGCCAGGGTGTATCCGTTGAAGACTAGCATTACCAGATCCGATTCCTGTATCTTGCCAGGGTGTGTCTGAAGAGTTCAAGGATCCGATACCTGAATCTTTCCAGGGTGTATCCGTTGAAGACTAACATTACCAGATTCGATTCCTGTATCTCGCCATGGCACGTCTGAAGAATTCGAAGATCCGATTCCTGTAACCAGTCAGGACATATCTACACAAAGCATCTGGAGACCAGCTCCTGCAACATGTCAGGTACTCATTTTTCTTTTGCAGGTACGCAAGTTCTCGCTAAGGAATCTCTTACGCGATCAACATCCAGATGGAATCTATAAGCCCATCATCCTATTCATCAACCTCCAAATGGCATCTATAAGCCCATTCCATCATCACACTGCTACTATGTGAGTGCAAATTTCTGGGCACTCTAGTGTTCAATCATCTTCCACCTTCGGATTACGAAAGGCACGCCAGCCAATCTGCATCCTCAGGTCTAAGAAGATTGAACAGGGGCAACTGTTGTACCCCAAAATTTGCCCTCCCATATTCTTCAAGAAATTGCCAAGTCATGCTTCAAAATTCTCCAAGGGTTGCACAGTGCAAAGGGTATCCTAAACAGTCAAAATTAGGGTTTTGGTTCTGATCAAGAAAATGAAGTTTCCAAAGGTCCAATCAAGCCCCACATGCCTATAAATATGGTCAAGCATCCTCATATCAAGTTTCAAGACTTTCAGCACAAAATTGCACAGTCAAAACCCTAATTGCACTACAGTCAACTGTAGGGGCAAAATGGTCATTTGACAGTCAAAAGTCCAAATTTTTGGTCAACATCTCATTTTGAAGCCACAAACATCATTTGATCAAGGCTTGATCATGATTCTCAAAGTTTGGCTCAAAGATCATCAAGATGCAAAAGTTTCCTTATTTGGACAGTTGAAAAAGTCAACTGTAAATTGACCAGGGCATAACTTTCACATGGATTATCAGAAAAATTCCATCCAAAGCTCATTTTGAAGAGAAAGACATTTCCTACAACTCCTCTTCATACTTAAAGTCCAAGAAATGCTTTCACAAAAAGTTATCAATTTCAACATTATAGGTCATTTTCAAAAGTCAACAAAAAGGGACTTTAAGTCAAAGGCCATAACTTGAGATTGGTAAATCAAAATGACATGGGACCAAAGGCATTGGTTAGAGGACTCAAAGACATTTCCAAAATGTCCAAGAACATGAGCAAAGCTTAAAAATTGAGCAAGTTATGCCTTGTGGAAGTTGGGAAATTTTTGGATATTTTGAAAAGTCAACATTGGTTCAAATGACCTAAAATTGCTAATGGGCCTCTTTTTCTTCCACAATTCATCATCCAAGGCATGTGCACGACCATTTGGCCCAAAGGGAAGTTCTTATCATTTTTTATTTATTTATTTGGATTTTTATTATTAATAATTCATTTAAATTAAAATAAATACATGAAAAATACTAAACCTAGGTTTTAAATCTTTTTATGCATATTATATACTCAATATTTCGTGCATAGCTAGATTTGGAAAGAATTGAAGAGAATTGGCCATGATTTGTACAAAATAGCATGAAAAAAGATTGAAAAAGATCTTGAAAAATCAAATCTTACAAACCATGAATGCAATGGATTTTGATCAAGTTTTTTAACCCTAATCACTCTCCTATACATACACAAGCAAGACCTAATCCTCCTAACCAGAAAGCTGCGCAGAAAACACCATTTGAAAACTGGAAATTTATCAAGAAAACTCAATTCTGAAAACCTAGTTCTAGGACGATTCAAGGCCAAGTAATTGTTCCATTAGCTTCCTGAGGTGTCAAGGGAAGTGTTCCAATCGAAATCAATCATCCCAACACCCAGAATTGGTATACAGAAGTCAAGCTTTTTTCACTTTTTCTCATAATCGTATTTTACAATCTATGCATATTCATGGCATTTTATTTATAGATTCATGCTAAGTGATGTGTTTTAAAGCTAACCATATACCTTGATTGGATTTTTATGCACTGTATGCAAAGATGCCATTGGTATATTTTAGGGTTTCAGGCTTGGCAAATTGGGGCTTTACATTCAAAGAAAAATTGAGACTCGAGACTTGGACCATTAAAACGAGCGTGTTTGGACGAAAACAATGGCACCCTCGCGCCTAATTTATGAGGCCCCAGGGGCTATTCGTTATTTTTCATAAAGGTGCCTATGAGAACGGTGTAAAACCGTTGCTAATGTTTTTCATGTTTCAGAAAAAAAAAGCACAACGAAGAGGACGATGAAGTGGAAGGCGCTGATTGGATCATTTAAATTCTTCGCGCGTTTTTGAGCCACTAACCACTTTTCTCTTATAATGATTGCTAGTTGTTATATGATAAACGCGCGTGGGATGGTTCAGTGGTAAGCATAGGCGTTGGTAACGTTCATGACCTGGGTTCGAGCCCCAGGTCCTTACTATTTCCATGTTATTTTTCAATCAATGTTTCTATGCAGTTTCAATGCCGAAGACCATCATACGTCCCTCCATCAAGCTGTCCACTTGGTCAATCTCATTCATCCAAGGGTTCAGATCTAAAGAACAGGATGCACTCTAGTCAACGGAGATCCATGCCAACACAATAATCAACCAGGCCAAAGAGTAAATGGGCCCAGATTGCTAAAGGAAAACCTCCAAAATTAGGGGCAGACCCCCTTAGGTTTGCAAATTTTTACTTTCTTTATTTTTTTACTTTCTTTTAATCATTGTTTTTTTAATTAATTTAATATTTTCATAATATATAAAAAACACAAAAAAAAATCAGAAAAGATAAAAAAGATAAAAAAAAAATAATAAATATTTTTTTTAACTAGTATTTTGTAAATAAATTCATTAATTCATTTAGTTTTAAATTTAGGTTTTAATCTTAATATTTTTTACTAAAACTCAAAACTTATAGAATTAGGGTTTAATTAATTTTTATCTTTTTTTATTCCATAGTAATTAATTGTTAAAATATTACTTATTTTTATTTTTATAAATTAAAAATTGCATGTAAAATAATTAGGGTTAATTTTAGGTTAAACTTTGATATGTTTTCATAATAAAATAAAAATTGTAGAATTAGGTTTAATTGCATTAAAATCATAAAATACCAAAAACAATTTCTTTTCTTTTTTTAATTAATTAATTCCATCATTAATTTAATTTTGCAAAAAGGGTCCAACGCCCTCGTTTTAATTCTTATTCAATTCGCATATTTATTTTTTATTCTTTATAATATTTATGTATCTCTCCCAAGGCCATGTAACATCTTTTATTTGTCGCACTTTCAATTCTTTATTTTTCTGTCAAATCGGGTCCTGGAAATTTTGGCGATGTGGACCCGCGCCTTTTGTAATAGCTTAGAATCTTTACTTTTCTCGTACTTTTAACTGTTAATCAAGGCATGAAAGAATGAATGGACAAAAATAAAAACAAATGCTAGATCACCAATAACATGACAAAAGACAAAAATAACTGAACATGACACACAAATCACACACCACCCCTAGGGTACGCCTCACTGTTGCCTTGCCTCGAAAGGTGATCGTCGAGTAGAGGATGTCTTAGTAAGTCCTCATGATCCGGGAACCTGGCATGAGGGTAGCTTCTAAGGTGTCTTCCCATTGCTCTGGTGATCACCATGTCCCGAACCTCGAATTGACCCGAACACCTCCAACAGTGGTGCTACCTACCTCTCAATGGTGGGATGGCACTACTTTAAAGGACATTTACACAGACAAATTCCTTAGGGTAGGTAGACAACTCGTAGATACTTGCTCTAAATTTCAAAACAAATCAAAAATACTTTTCACACCGACACATTTTCAAAAAGCTTTCGAAAGCAATTTTTCAAACACTCTTGAGGACCGATACAAGAGTCAAACTGGAATTTTCAAAGAAACTTTTTAAAACCCACAGTTGAAAAGCAAACAAACCTTTTGAAAACACAAATGAGCAAGTATCTAAGAGCCCATGGATAACCATGGATAGAGAGGGTGCTAACACCTTCCCTTTCTATAATCTACCTCCCGAACCGAGAGCAATCTCTTTAAGGAATTTTTCTGTGCTTTTGTCCTTTCCATTTGGAGAAAATAAAAGACGGTGGCGACTCTTGCTTCCGCGACATTTCGCGAACCAGCTTTAAACAGTCAGTTCCAGATCCACCGATCACAGTAACATCTCGTGCCAATCTTTATAAGTCACTGTCATCTTCTGCACGATTTTCTTGATATTTTTATTTGCTGCTTCTACAGCTCCATTCATCTTCGGTCTGTAAGGAGAAGAATTGTGGTGCTGTATTTTGAACTGCTCGCAGAGCTCAATGATCATCTTATTATTTAGATTGGTGCCGTTGTCTGTAATGATCCTCTCTGGGACGTCGTACCGACAGATCAGATTATGCTGAATGAACCGTGCCACAACAGTCTTGGTTACCATAGCATAGGATGCTGCTTCGACCCACTTTGTAAAGTAATCAATCGCTACCAGGATGAAGCGATGCCCGTTGGATGCCGTAGGTTTGATCTCACCGATCATGTCTATGCCCCACATTGCAAACGGCCAAGGCGCAGTCAGAACATTCAGAGGGACTGGAGGAACATGCACCTTGTCTGCATAAATCTGGCACTTATGGCATGTCCTGGAATGTTGGTGGCAGTCAGCTTCCATTGTGGACCAGTAATACCCTGCCCGAAGGATCTTATTTGCCATTGTATGTCCACTGGAATGTGTACCAAAGGTCCCTTCATGTAGCTCTTCCATGATTCTTTCTGCTTCAGTCTTATCCACACAACGCAGTAAGGTTGAATCATGGTTTCGCTTGTACAAGATGCCGTTGCTAAGGAAGAATTTTGCCGCGAACCTTCTCAGGAACTTCTTATCATTGACAGAGGCACCCTCAGGGTATTCCTGAGCTTCTAGATATCTCTTCACCTCATGGTACCAAGGCTTCTCAGTCACCAATTCAGTCTCGAGATCGCAACAGTATGCCGGTTCATCCAGTTTCCAGATGATGATTCGGGGAGCCTCATTATCCCATTTGACCTTGAACATAGAAGACATTGTAGCTAACGCGTCCGCCAGCTGATTCTCCTCTCTCGGAAAGTGTTCAAAGGTTATCTTCGTGAAGTGGGGGATCAAGGTCAACACACATTCTCTGTAAGGAATAAGATTTGGATGTTTCGTATCCCACTCTCCTTTGATCTGATTGATCATAAGAGCGGAATCTCCGAAGACACTCGGAAACTTGATCCTTAGGTCGATCGCGGCTTGAAGACCCATGATGCACGCCTCGTACTCCGCCATGTTGTTGGTACAGTTGAAACATAGCCGGGCAGTGAGCGGAGTATGAGTACCTTGAGGGGATATGATTACAGCGCCGATACCGTTTCCCAAAGCATTAGAGGCCCCATCAAAGTGCATAGACCATCGGGATCCTTCCTCAGGTCCTTCATCCGGTCCAGGTACTTCACAATCAGTCACAATCATGATACTTTCGTCCGGAAACTCGAAGTTCATTGACTGATATTCATCTACGGCCTGATGTGCCAAGTGGTCTGCCAATACACTTCCCTTGATGGCTTTCTGGGTTGTGTACTGAATGTCGTATTCTGTCAAGATCATTTGCCATCTTGCTATTCTCCCAGACAGAGCAGGCTTTTCAAATATGTACTTTATAGGATCCATCTTTGAGATCAACAAGGTAGTGTGAGTCAGCATATACTGTCTCAGCCGGCGAGCAGCCCATACCAAAGCGCAGCAAGTTTTCTCAAGCAGTGAGTATCGGGTCTCACAGTCGGTAAACTTTTTACTAAGGTAATAAATGGCGTGCTCTTTTCGGCCAGACTCATCATGCTGCCCCAGCACGCACCCCATTGAGTTGTCAAGTACTGTCAGGTATAGTATCAGAAGTCTCCCTTCAACCGGTGGCATAAGGATGGGTGGTTCTTGGAGATACTCTTTGATTCTATCAAAAGCAGCCTGACATTCATCATTCCAACGTACTACCTGATCTTTCTTCAGCATTTTGAAGATTGGCTCACAGGTAGCAGTCAGGTGCGAGATGAACCGAGCAATGTAATTCAGGCGTCCTAAAAAGCCTCTGACCTCTTTCTCTGTCCTAGGAACTGGCATCTCTTGAATAGCTTTAACCTTGGCAGGGTCCACTTGAATACCCTTATCACTTACGACGAAGCCTAGCAACTTCCCAGATCTTACCCCGAAGGTGCACTTGTTCGGGTTCAACCTCAGCTTATACAACTTCAGACGGTCAAACAATTTCTGTAGATGATCTAGGTGCTCTTCCTCGGTCTGGGACCTTGCGATCATGTCGTCAACATACACTTCTATCTCATGATGGATCATGTCATGAAATAAAGTAACCATGGCACGTTGGTAGGTTGCCCCAGCGTTCTTTAGTCCAAAAGGCCCTTGTAGCAGAAGGTCCCCCCACTGCGTTACAAATGTAGTCTTTTCCATGTCTTCAGGTGCCATCTTGATCTGATTCTAACCTGAAAAACCATCCATGAAAGAGAATACCTTATGCTGAGCTGTATTGTCAACAAGGACATCAATGTGAGGTAGAGGGAAGTCATCCTTGGGGCTGGCCCTGTTCAGATCCCTGTAATCGACACACATTCTGACCTTGCCGTCTTTCTTTGGTACCGGCACCACATTAGCAACCCACTGAGGGTAAGAAGTCACTGCAAGGAACCCATCATCAAACTGTTTCATAACCTCGGCTTTGATCTTCTCAGACATCTCTGGACGCATACGGCGGACCTTTTGCTTAACCGGAGGGTAGTCTTCCTTAGTAGGCAAGTGATGGACCACAATATCGGTATCCAACCCGGGCATGTCTTCGTAGGACCAGGCAAATATCTCCATGTAATCATGTAGCATCTTAGTCAACCGTTGCTTCACGCTGAGCTCTAGGTTGGCACCAATCTTTACCTCTTTCCTGTCTGCTTCAGTACCCAAGTTTATTGTTTCCACTGGCTCTTCATGTGGTTGAATTGCCCTCTCTTCCTGAAGCAACAGTCTTGCAAGCTCACCAGGCACTTCGCAATCATCTTCACCTTTGTCTTCGGCTAAGTTGATCGGATTTTCGAAGTCATAACTGGCAGTAGCAGACTCGTTACCAGTGAGATCCAGAGTGGATTGAAACCTGTATGAGTGAGTGTGTGTAAATACAGCTGTTTTTGAAATATATTAAAGGAAAGAAAGACAGAAAAGGAGCGTAAGATTTGAAATGCGAGAAAACATCCAAGATTTTCATTTATGATATATGAAATGACAATTTATATGCCCTCACAAATGAAGCCACGGTGCCTCGGGTAAGACACCGGGCCATAGAGTTTATTTATTTATTACAAATAACAAAACAAAGAAGTTTATTACTGCGTAACAAAAGTAACAGGAGTATGGTCTTTGACAATCCAATTGGTCAATCCGCCTTCGGTCGTCGGGTAGATCCAGCTATTGAACTCAGCTTCGTCCACCTCATTGTCCTCCCCAACAGTATTCACTCCTGGATTTGTGATGAGCACAAGAGGTCTTCTGGTCTTCGCCTTCCGCATAGCTTTCTGACCCTCTGCAGTAAAACCCAGTCCAAATTTGTCAGTTTTCTGTGTAAAGTCGGGAAGCCTGCCCCAGTTAGCACATTCACCTTTTTGAACCACAGCCCGGGCATCCTTCAGGGAAGCCATCTTCAAGGGAACATCCTCTTCGACCGCTGTTTCTGCTGCTGCTGAGATCGGAAGTACCTCCTCGATATGCTGAAAGGGGGTTTCAATAAACTCCCCATCCATCTCAATGTATCTGAAGGAATTTAGATGACTCACCATATATTCCTCCTCTCCTTGCACAGTGACGATCTTCCCTCTGACGGGATACTTCAGCTTCTGGTGCAAGGTAGAGGTCACCGCCCCAGCTTTATGGATCCAAGGTCGACCCAGTAGACAAGAGTAGGATGGACGGATATCCATCACATAAAAAGTAGAGTCAAACACCTGAGAACCCACACGAATAGGGATGTCAACCTCTCCATGAACCATCCTTTTTGAACCGTCAAAGGCCCTGACGATGATATTGCTGGGTTTTAATTCCAGGCCTTCACAATCCAAACGGTCTAAAGCCTTCTTTGGTAGGACATTCAAGGAAGAACCAGTATCCACTAACACATGTGCCAGAGTAGTGCCCCTGCATTCGATAGAGACATGCAGGGCATCATTGTGGTCTCTTCCCTTTGCAGTCAGGTCAGCATCTGAGAAACCCAAACCATTGTCTGCCGTCAGATTTGCTACGCAATCAGTGAACTGAACTGCAGATGTTTCCTGTGGCACATGGGCCGTCTTGAGAAATGAGATTAAGGCTTTAGCATGGGCCTCGGAGCATAGCAATAAGGAGAGCATGGAGATTTTGGAGGGCGTATGCCCCAGCTGTTCCACAACATTGAAATCACTCTTCTTTATTATTTTCAGAATCTCCTCCATTTCTTGTTGGGAGGCTTCAGCAGATATAGGTATTGGTGCCTCCATCCGGGCAGGCTCAACTTCAATCCCTTTGCCCCGAGCATTAGACGACTCGGCAGCAGGGGAAACAACTTGATCAACAGGTACACTTGTAGGTGTTATAAGAAGGGGTCTTCGAGCAGCGGGCGGTGCAATGTCAGGCGAGAAGAGCCTGCCACTGCGGGTAACCTTGGCTGGACCAGTGATATCGCAGATACTGGCGCCAGTGTTGAATTCTTGTTTGATTCCATTCACATATACGTCTGCCCCATAATGCCAGGGGACAGCCTTATCAGATACGTAGGGAAGAGGCCCCAGATTAGTGATAACAATAGGTGCGACAGTCATGATTTGGACAGGCTTCTTCGGGAGAGCCTTGATTGGATTATTGAAGATGGTAACCACAGATACTTCTTCTACCAGAACCAACTGAACAGCAGACTTCTTAAACAGAATCTCCTTGCTATCCATTAGGCTTTGGATGCCTAACTTCAGCAAGGGACAACCAGATAGGGAAACAACACAGAACAGGCAACCCTCGCTGCAACCCGGAAATAAACCGGCCAGCAGCAGGTTCTTCTTGACAGTCATTAAGGGAGTGGCTAGATCATCCACAGAAACAGCGTACACCTCTTCATCAACAGCATTTACCCCATGCTGAGGCATAGGAGCAGTAACCACATTCGGCCTCTCAGGAGCTTCAAACTGTATCTCCTTCGCGTCAATAAGGTCTTGCACCTTACTCCTTAATGCCCAACAGTCATCAGTGGAATGCCCCGAGCTATCAGAATGGTACGCACAGCGGGCATTTGGATTGTATTTCGGAGAGGCAGTGTTTACAGCTTTGGGGGCCTCTCTGACAGTCACTAGATTGGTGGATAGCAACTGTGGCAAGATCTGCGATAAGTTCATGCTCAAACGGGTAAACTCTCTCCGGGGTCTTTCAGCCCTTTGAGGATTGGTTGGCCGAGGAGCGGCAGCAGGCTTGGCAATCATTACCGCACTGACAGATTGGCGGCGCTCAGATTTCTCTTGTCTCCTGGAGCCATATACAACGCTGGCCTCCTTCTTGAAGGGTTTCTTCTCTGAACTAGACGATGCACCTTTCGGAATCTTTCCAGACTTCAACCCAGCCTCAATTCTCTCTCCAGTCAGAATAAGATCAGTGAATCCAGCAGAAGAATTACCGATAAGATGGTTGAAAAATGGCCCAGATAGGGTCCCCAAGAACATGTCTACCAACTCCCGATCAGTCAACGGAGGCTGCACCCTGCCAGCCAGATCCCTCCACTTCTGAGCGTACTCTTTAAAACCTTCACTTGAACCTAACGACATACCCTGGAGTTGGGTACGTGTAGGGGCAAGGTCGGCATTATATTGATACTGCTTATAGAAAGCAGTAGCCAACTCCTCCCAGTTACGAACCTTGGTCCCATCCAGCTGATAGAACCATTCGAGATGAGTCCCTGAAAGACTCTCCTGGAAGAAGTGGATCCACAAATTCTTATCCATTGAGTACGGTTGAATCTTCCGAACATAGGACCTGAGATGTAGCTTGGGACAAGACGCCCCGTCGTACTTAGTGAAAGATGGTGCTTTGAACTTACGAGGAATGATCACACCAGTAGACAAACCCAAATCTCCAAAATCCAGCCCAGGTACCTGTTGTATCTCCATAGAATTCAAACTGTCCTCCAACTGCTTGTAACGGTCTTCTGCCGGAGGATATTGCTCTTCATCAAAATCAGTCTCGTTGTCGGAGACTACCGGACTAGGACCTTTTTCCGCTTGAGGAGTACCCTTACCAATAGAAGAACCAGCCTCTTCATTCTGCAGAGTGTTGCCAAACCTTCGGCCCGAGTTGAATAGAACAATTCTTCTCTTCTTCTTCTTTTCCTTCTTCAGAAGCAGAGCCTTCAGCTCCTCTTGGCCCTGAGCCAAACCCATGATTAATTCCTGAAATTGCGCATTCTGCGCCTGAAGAGCCTTGATGGACATCTCAGTTGATGACGAGTCGGGATTCATAATGCCTTACTGGAAAATTAGTGACCTGGAAAGAGGAAAACCTGCTATGCACATTATGAATGATATGTGTTTATGCAATGCATTCAAGGGTTCGAAAGTTCAAATTTGTTGTAGACAAAAAGGAACACACGTTATCATTAAGGAAATAATTGTTCAGTACATCAAAGCCTCATGGGCAAAATAATACAAAAGCAAATCAATCCCAAAATATACTATGCATCCTCTTTGGAGCTATGTAAGTGTTGAGATTCCTCTCCTCATGCAACAGGCGGGTGAGCTCCAAGACCTTCTTTTCACTAGCATGTAGACTGGTCTCAAGAGAATTCCGTTCTTCCTTAAGCTGGATCCAGCTCTTCTGTATCTCTTCCCAGGATGTGGGCATATCAGGGTGCTGAATAGTGTAGGACACTTCTCCTTCCAAGACTGGCTCTTTGATCACAGGGAGCATATGGGGATAAGGCATCACTAACTTCTGGGAGCGGGCTCGTACCCACTTGAGATAAGGTTCCAACGGGATGGAGTTCCTGTGCCCCAGTGTCTTACTGTCTGTCCTACTTGGCATCCTCCAGGCTTTGATAAATCTCTGGTGAAGTCCTTGAGTATCGTTGTCGAAGTCAAAAACTATGTCAGGAATTAACATGTCATGAGGACCATCCCTCCGAGCATAACCAAACTGTCTCCAAGCCAGGCATGGGTTGTAAGTAATACCTCCTCTTATTCCAAGTAAAGGAACATTAGGGTACTCTCCGCAACGATCAATGATAGTGACATCCTCTCTGGACCTAGGGCACCAATGTGTATCTGCATGTGTGAGAGCCATCAACCGTTGTGACCATCTCAAACCCCGCTCGTTCTTCAAAACTGATTGTGGAAGGTGCGAAATAAACCACCTTCCCAGGAGAGGAGTGCAACACATAAGGACACCTCTTTTTCTCATGGTTCGAGTGTAACATGAGTGAAGGATGTCCCCCAGCAACGTAGGTATAGGATTCCTGGACATGAAGATCTGGACGGCACTGATATCAATAAGCTGATCTGGGTTAGGGAACAGCACCAAACCATAGACAAGGAGGGCCACGACCTCTTCAAAAGCTTGCAAGTCAAGGGAGTTCCAACATTCATGGGCCTTTTCAAACAGAAACCTGGCTAAGAACCCTTTGATACCACTTCTAACTTCCCAATGTCCTTTGAGGTCAGATGACTGTAGGTGCAAGGCTTTAGCAATCTCTTCAAGCTTGGGTTCCTTTTCCGTACCGTTGTAGGGTAGTTGATCAAGGATAGGGATCTTCAGGAGCTGGGAGAACTCCTCCAATGTAGGTACCAGCTGATAATCCAAGAAGGTGAAACAGTGATGCAGAGGGTCAAAGAACTGGAATAGGACCTTTATCATATCTTCCTCAATGTTGGTGTTGACCAAGCTGATGAGTCTTCCATGTCTTTCACCGAATGAAGAGCTCTCGGGAATCCTGGATATAAGTTCCTTAAGCTGAGTAGGGATCCTTACAAGACTGATTTGAATTGTCTTTCTACGAACAGTTTCCATGTCCTACAAAACAAGAACAAAGGTGAAGATTCGAACCCCTGAAATGGTTAGTCAATGCATATGATGCTTGATGATGTCATGATGCTATGATTAAACACACCACAGATATTTACAAAGACAAACATGTAAGGCACACAAGGCACACAAGACTAGCCCTTAGGGTTTAAGGCCATCATGGGGTCTGGGTAGTACCCTCTTGAAGTTGGTGGGTTCAACCTGTCCTATTAGAAGTAACCGGGTTCTAAGGGTCCCAATATCACGGGATTGCTTTCATTGTTCATCGTTTCGATTTAGCCACTGAACTGGCGACCGAAATATTCCAGGAAAGCAACCCTTAATTGAGTGTAGTATCGAGTATCAACCAACCTCGGACTGCACCAAAGTCAGTTATCTCACTACCCTAAAGAGGCCAAGATAGTTCAATTAAGGTTCCTAAGGTCTGTTGATGCTTCATGACACCACGCGGAGGCCCCGTACTCTCCTTGACTGAACTCAAGGGTTACCGGTACACACCAAAGTGCCACATCAACGTAGCAGACTGTTTCAACCATGTCGGTATACCCCGCACAGTTCCCTCACAGCCTTGTTGCTACTTTCTAAGAAGGTATCCCCCAGATTCGGGTTAGGATCTATAGAACTCCCAAGCAACCCACAATTTAAAGCACACAAATCAATACAATTGAAAACACAGTTATGAACTATCCCTAAGGTACACCTCATTTTAAGTTTGTCCCCAGCAGAGTCTCCAGTTCTGTGATCGGTGGATCTGGAACTGACTGTTTAACGCTGGTTCGCGAAATGTCCCGAAAGCAAGAGTCGCCACCGTCTTTTATTTTCTCCAGATGGAAAGGACAAAAGCACAGAAAAATTCCTTAAAGAGATTGCTCTCGGTTCGGGAGGTAGATTATAGAAAGGGAAGGTGTTAACACCCTTTCTATCCATGGTTATCCATGGGCTCTTAGATACTTGCTCATTGTGTTTTAAAAAATGGTTTGTTCGCTTTTCAACTGTGAGTTTTAAAAAAAGTTTCTTTGAAAATTCCAGTTCGACTCTTGTATCGGTCCTCAAGAGTGTTTGAAAAATTTTCTTTCGAAAGCTTTTTGAAAAGGTGTCGGTGTGAAAAGTATTTTTGAATTTGTTTTGAAATTAGAGCAAGTATCTAGAGTCGTCTACCTACCCTAAGGAATTTGTCTGTGTAAATGTCCTTAAAGTAGTGCCATCCCACCATGGAGAGGTAGGTAGCACCATCGTTGGAGGTGTTCGGGTCAATTCGAGGTTCGGGACATGGTGATCACCAGAGCAATAGGAAGACACCTTAGAAGCTACCCTCATGTCAGGTTCCCGGATCATGAGGACTTACTAAAACATCCTCTACTCGACGATCACCTTTCGAGGCAAGGCAACAGTGAGGCGTACCCTAGGGGTGGTGTGTGATTTGTGTGTCAGATTCGTTTATTTTTATCTTGTCATGGTATAGATGATCTAGCGTTTGTTTTTTATTTTTGTCCATTCATTCTTACATGCCATTATTAACAGTTAAAAAAAAGTTGTGGAAAGGTAAAGTTCTAAACTATTACAAAAGGCGCGGGTCCACATCGCCAAAATTTCCAGGACCCGTTTTGACAGAAAAAATAAAGAATTAAAGCAAGGTGCGAAAAATTATATTACATGGCTTTGGGAGAGGTACATAAATAATTAAAAGGAAAAGAAATAAATACGCGAATTGAAATTTTAAATTGAAACGAGGGCGTTGGACCCCTTTTTTATGAAATTAGATTAAATTGTTAAATTAATTAAATTAAAGAAAAAGAAATTATTTTTTTGGTTCTTTTGTATTTTATGAAAAATTAATGAAATTGAATTAAATTGAGAAACTACCCTAATTCTAATTGTTTTTAGTTTATTAACAAAATTTTAAAGTTAAACCTAAATTAACCTAATTAATTACATGGAATTTTGATTTATAAAAATAAATAATATTTTAATAATTAATGAAGAAAAAGAAAAAAGGGTAAAAATTATTACAAACCCTAATTCTACCAAATTTTAAATTGATTAAGGAAAATATTAAGATTAAACCTAGATTAAAACTAATTAATTAATAAAGGCTTTATTTACAAAATACTAAAATATTAAATAAAAAATACTTATTTTTGTCTTTATGATCTTTATATTGTTTTTTATATTTTTTATGAAAATATTTAAATTAATTAACTAATTAAAAATAAGAAATAATTGAATCAAAATAATAAAATAAAATAGAAAAGATGTTGCAAACCTAGGGGGGTCTGTCCCCATTTGGGAGGTTTTCATTAACACTTTAGGCCCATTAAGCTTCTGACTTTGTTGACCTTTTGACTAACATGCATGTGTGTTGACCAACGATCATGGTGCCCCTCTGATCAGAGCCAACGGATCAATCTCAGTGGGCGCGTGGCATAGCTGGATCAAAGGTTGTATGGTGTTCCCTGTATTGAAATTGCATAGGAGTATTAATTGAAAAATAATATGGAAAGAGTGAGGACCTGGGGCTCGAACCCAGGTCATGGAGATTACCAACGCTTATGCCTGCCAGTGGAGCTGCTTTACTTCTTTGTACATTATGCAATCAATAAACATAATAAAATAAACAAATGTTGATGCTCTTTTTTCCGCGCGAAATTTTGAACGGACCAACCAATGCTCTACACATCATCGTCTTCCTCCTTAGTGCGCTTTTCCCTGAAACATACAAAAGGTTAGCGGGGGTTTTTAACCCCCCCAAAACATGCTTGATTTGATAATAGCGATTAGGCCGTCCGGCCACATAAATTAGGCGCGAGGGTCCTGTTCTCTTCGTCCAAGCACGCTGATTATGGTCATGGCATTGGCATGTTCCAATTTTTCCATATTCAAAAACCCCTAATTCGAAAGCTGAAAAACCCTAATATCCAACAATGGTGAAATCGCGTATGGGTGATAAAAATGCAATCAAATTACACAGTTAGCATCAGAATCCATCAATTAGTCAGAATCCATAAGAAAAATGCAATGAATGTGCTTGAAAATCAAAATACGATTATGCATATTATGTGAAAAAAATTGATTTCTATATACCAATTCAAAGGGCTATGCGTATGGAAAGCTATCCAGTTAGACTCAGTGATGTCCTAGGAAGGTAATGGGATGAATTTCTTGGCTTGAATCGACCTAGAAGATGGTTTTCAGATTTGAGTTTTTCTTGAAAAATTCCAAGTTTGTTTTTTGGTATATGGTGCAGCTTTGGGTCCAAAGGCACGAGGGTTTCCTTGCCTATATATGTATGAATGATTTAGGTTAAGAATTTGATCAAAAAATCCATGAATTGAAGGATTCAATATTTGATTTTTATGCCATGATTTTCCAAATCTTTTCATGCTTTTTTAGCTTCAATCACATCCAATCACCTTTGATTCTTTCCTAACCTGATTTGCACGAAATATTAAGTATATATCATGCATAAAAAGATTGAAAAACCTAGGTTTAGTATTTTTTATATATTTTAATTAATTAAATGAATTTCTAGCATTTAAAAATTCAAATAAATAAAATAAAAATGATAAAAACTTCCCTTTGGGCCAAATGGTCGTGCACATGCCTTGGATGATGAATTGTGGAAGAAAAAGAGGCCCATTAGCATTTTTATGTCATTTGAAGCAATGTTGACTTTTCAAAATACCTAAAAATTTCCCAACTTCCACAAGGCATAACTTGCTCAATTTTTAAGCTTTGCTCATGTTCTTGGACATTTTGGAAAGGCCTTTGAGTCCTCTAACCAATTACTTTAGTCCCATGTCATTTTGATTTACCAATCTCAAGTTATGGCCTTTGACTTAAAGTCCCTTTTTGTTGACTTTTGAAAATGACCTATAATGTTGAAATTGATAACTTTTTGTGAGAGCATTTCTTGGACTTGAAGTATGAAGAGGAGTTGTAGTAAATGTCTTTATCTTCACAATGAGCTTTGGATGGAATTTTTCTGATAATCCATGTGAAAGTTATGCCTTGGTCAATTTACGGTTGACTTTTTCAACTGTCCAAATATGGAAACTTTTGCATCTTGATGATTTTTTGAGCCAAGCTTTGAGAATCATGATCAAGCATTGATCAAATGATGTTTGTGGCTTCAAAATGAAATGTTGACAAAAAATTTGAACTTTTGACTGTCAAATGACCATTTTGCCCCTGCAGTTGACTGTAGTGCAATTAGGGTTTTGATTGTGCAATTTTGTGCTGTAAGTCTTGAAAATTGGTATGAGGATGCTTGACCATGTTTATAGGCATGTGGGACTTGATTGGACTCTTGGAAACTTCATTTTCTTTGTCAGAACCAAAACCCTAATTTTGACTGTTAGGAGGCCCTTACACTGTGCAACCCTTGGGGAATTTTGAAGCATGACTTGGCAATTTCTTGAAGAATATGGGAGGGAAAATTTTGGGGTACAACAGTTGCCCCTGTTCAATCTTCTTAGACCTGAGGATGCAGATTGGCTGACGTGCCTTTCGTAATCCGAAGGTGGAAGATGATTGAACACTAGAGTGCCCAGAAATTTGCGCTCACATAGTAGTAGTGATGGTGGGGAATGGGCTTATAGATGCCATTTGGAGATTGATGGATAGGATGATGGGCTTATAGATGCCATGCTAAGAGATAATGGAAGGTGGATGGGCTTATAGATGCCATCTGGATGTTGATCGCGTAAGAGCTTCCTTAGCGGGAACTTGCATACCTGCAAAAAAGGAAAAATGATTAACTGACCTGTTACGGGAGCTGGTCTTCAAATTCTTTGTGTAGATGTGTCCTGACTGGTTACAGGAGCTGAATCTGGAGCTTCAAATGGTGATGAATGAACCAGTGATGGTTACTACCTCAACAGGAACGGTGAGAGAACCTTGGATGACTTTAACCTCAACAGCAATCGTTGAGAAAATCTTGGGATGATTACCACCTCCGCAGGATCAGGGAGAGAACCATAGGCGACTACAACCTCAACAGCAAACATTGAGAGAATCTTGGATAACTTCACTTCAACAGCAATCGTTGAGCGAAATCTGGGATTACCAACTCCGCAGGATCGGGGAGAGAACCATAGGCGACTACAACCTCAACAGCAAACATTGAGAGAATCTTGGATAAATTCACTTCAACATCAATCGTTGAACGAAATCTGGGATTACCAACTCCGCAGGATCGGGGAGAGAACCATAGGCGAGTACCACCTCAACAGCAAACATTGAGAGAACCTTGGATAACTTCTACTGAGTCTTTATCAGGAAAATCTGTTTGGGGTCGATTTAGCTGGACTAGAGAAGGCCTTGGACTGGATAAGAAACAGAGAATCTTAGGGTCGATTAACTGAACCGGTCTAGGTCTTGGAATGTCTTCAACTGGGTCTTTATCAGAAAAATCTGTTTGGGGTCGATTTAATTGGACCAGAGAAGGCCTTTGACTGGATAAGAAATCTTTGGAGTCGATTAACTGAACCGGTCTAGGTCTTGAAATATGACTGAGAATTTAACTGAATCTTTCCTGAAAGGTAAAGGTCAGTCATATGCAATGCATGATATGGATCAAGCAATGATGTTCTCAACATAAATGAGATTTGTAAAATATGATGCGTCTATGCATGCTATAATGATGTATGGAAGTGCGATGTTTATGAATGTATTTTTTTTTTTCGTCTTAGGAAAGTAAATCCTTGACGGGTGCCGGGAAGTCACTCCTGGGCTGATGTTGGAGAATAGATCTTTGCTTCCGCTAGGGATGATAGTTGCAAGAATACCAATAGGAGGAGATAACTCCGTTGGGGAATATACTTGGCGAATGGAATATTCCGCGGGGAGAAAAGTACTCTAACGATCTTGCTGGGAAACAAAACTCTGTGGGGAAAGAGGTACTTTGTTGTGCGTTGATAATAACTTGCCGGGGATACCCTTGTTGTGCTGGAAGTGTTAATAGACTTAGCTGGGGGTAAGAAAGAACTGTGTTGACGACGACCTTTCCGTGGCTTTTTGGCTGAGGATAACCCAGTTATATCCTGGTAAGGAAATAACTCTTTGAATAAAGCCGGGAGACGCGTTTGTGCTTTACGAGGGATAAGCTTCCAGAATCTACTGGGGATAAGCTTACTGCCTGGGGAGGTGAATTCCAACTTTCCTGGGGAAACCGGATTGGACTCTCTTGGGGAAGTTTTGAACTGCGGGGGAAATGATTCCTTTGAATGTTTGGTATACCGCTGGGGAACAATCTTTAGGTCAAGACTGCCGGGGATGCTTGTTATGGATATGTGTGCTGCTGGGGAATGTTGAGATCTGCTGGAGGATACTCAACTTCCTTAAGTTTGATAGTAGCTTCGCTTGAGGAGAGTGTATTGACTTGCTGACGTACTCTCTGGGGAATTAAGATATGCCGGTTATGTTCTTTAGCTGAACCTACCTTGGTACCTTGGAGGATAGAACAATTAGATTGCTTAGACAACTCTTTATTGCCCCTGTTTCTAATGTTACCTGTAATTAATTCTTTGTTTCGCATGCAAATATTCATGAGTTAGCCAATTATTGTCAATGCATATATCACAAATTGAACCTTGGACGTTCTTCGCAAAACAAAACAGAAAAGGAAAACAATTGGCAATTTTAACTGAAAAGTGATTTGTATTGATTTTTGAATGGCCTGTAAATAGGCGTTTTGTGTACAAGAGGCTGACGTCCTAGTAAGAGAACTCCGCCGAGCAAAAGAGTTTATACAAATTTTGTACAAGAGAAAATAAAACAGCTGCGTAAAATGAATGATCCCACTGGGTTTCAACTCTGCTATCGCCTTTATATCCCCGAGCGTCTCATCACACGATGACCTAAACGAAGATGAAGCTGACTGATCGATGCCGTCTGAACTTGATGTAGATACCGGATTCTGGATGCAAAGTGATCCAATGAGACATAGTATTACGCTTTATCCCTAATTTTTGCCTGGACCGCCCTTTCGGGTTTTCAGTCCACCGGGATACCCATTTTTGCCCAAGCCGCCTTTTCAGGTTTTCGACTTGCCGGATGTACAGATTTTTTTCCATTTCATCCCTTCATTTTGCCCGAACCCTTTTGGTTCGCCGGGAAGCCCTAATTTTTGCCTAGACATGTCAGCCTAGCGGGTCTTTTTTCATGCGTAGTATCTTTTTACTATGTCTGCATTGGCGGGGTGAGGAAGGTTGTCACCATCCATACTGGTTAATATCATTGCTCCTCCTGAGAACACATGCTTAACCATAAATGGCCCTTCGTACGTAGGGGTCCATTTGCCCCTTGGATCACTCTGAGGAAGGATGATTCGCTTGATTACCAGATCCCTAACTTGATATTCCTGTGGTCTGACCTTTTTGTTAAATGCCCCGATCATCCGTTTCTGATACGTCTGACCATGATAGATAGCAGCAAGTCTCTTTTCATCAATGAGATTTAACTGATCAAGTCGTGTCTGGATCCAATCATCTTCATTCAGATTTGCATCCTTCATTATCCGGAGAGAGGGTATTTGCACTTCGATCGGTAAGACTGCCTCCATACCATAAACCAAAGAGAAAGGAGTTGCCCCGGTTGACGTCCTAGCTGAGGTACGGTACCCATGGAGAGCGAATGGTAACATCTCGTGCCAATCTTTATAAGTCACTGTTATCTTCTGCACGATTTTCTTGATATTTTTATTTGCTGCTTCTACAGCTCCATTCATCTTCGGTCTGTAAGGAGAAGAATTGTGGTGCTGTATTTTGAACTGCTCGCAGAGCTCAGTGATCATCTTATTATTTAGATTGGTGCCGTTGTCTGTAATGATCCTCTCTGGGACGCCGTACCGACAGATCAGATTATGCTGAATGAACCGTGCCACAACAGTCTTGGTTACCGTAGCATATGATGCTGCTTCGACCCACTTTGTAAAGTAATCAATCGCTACCAGGATGAAGCGATGCCCGTTGGATGCCGTAGGTTTGATCTCACCGATCATGTCTATGCCCCACATTGCGAACGGCCAAGGCGCAGTCAGAACATTCAGAGCGACTGGAGGAACATGCACCTTGTCTGCATAAATCTGGCACTTATGGCATGTCCTGGAATGTTGGTGGCAGTCAGCTTCCATTGTGGACCAGTAATACCCTGCCCGAAGGATCTTCTTTGCCATTGTATGTCCACTAGAATGTGTACCAAAGGTCCCTTCATGTAGCTCTTCCATGATTCTTTCTGCTTCAGTCTTATCCACACAACGCAGTAAGGTTGAATCATGGTTTCGCTTGTACAAGATGCCGTTGCTAAGGAAGAATTTTGCCGCGAACCTTCTCAGGAACTTCTTATCATTGACAGAGGCACCCTCAGGGTATTCCTGAGCTTCTAGATATCTCTTCACCTCATGGTACCAAGGCTTCTCAGTCACCAATTCAGTCTCGAGATCGCAACAGTATGCCGGTTCGTCCAGTTTCCAGATGATGATTCGGGGAGCCTCATTATCCCATTTGACCTTGAACATAGAAGACATTGTAGCTAACGCGTCCGCCAGCTGATTCTCCTCTCTCGGAAAGTGTTCAAAGGTTATCTTCGTGAAGTGGGGGATCAAGGTCAACACACATTCTCTGTAAGGAATAAGATTTGGATGTTTCGTATCCCACTCTCCTTTGATCTGATTGATCACAAGAGCGGAATCTCCGAAGACACTCAGAAACTTGATCCTTAGGTCAGATATGCTCCAGACACGGATGCCATCCTGATACTCAATCAGATTCAGCTTCTCAGATACAGTTCAAATACACTCCAAAAACAGATGCCATCCCAATACTAATTCAGATTCAACTTTCAGATACAGTTCAAATATGCTCCAGACACGGACGCCATTCTGATACTCATTCAGTTTCAGCTTACAAATACGGTTCAACAATAATTTCTGGACGGCATCTACAAGCCCATCTCCAAACAACTTTTCATCATTCCTCTAAATGGCATCTTTAAGCCTATTCCCTCTACCATCACATCACCGAGTGCAAATTTCTAGGCACTCTAGTGTCCAATCATCTTCCACCTTCGAGTCACGAATATCAAAACTCGCCAGTCTAACTCTTCAGGTTTAAGAAGATTGAACAGGGGCAGATGTTGTACCCCAAAATTTTCCCTCTCACTTATCAAGAATTTATTCACAAGATATCCTTGAATCAAGACTGCATTAGGGTTTGATCAGCTCAAGACACCTCCTTAATCATTGATGACAAAAATTAGGGTTTGAGTTTGCACAAAGATTTTTGAACTTACAATGCCCCATATGACTTTCATGGATCATTATGGACTCCCAAGATTACTCATGTCAAGTTTCAAGCTTTGGATCACACTTTTGCTCAGTCAATTGAACAATTAACCTAAAAATCAGCTGTATTGGGGAAAAAGTCAACTATGGCCAATTTACAGTCAAACTTCATAATTTTTGATCCACATCAACATTTTAAACACATATGTATCATTTGATCAAGTTTGGACCATAATTCCCCAAGAAATTTGATCAAATCTCCAAAAGGGCAAAATGGTCAAAATTAGGATTTTGATTGGGAAAGGGCAATTTCTGATTTTTGACCTAGAAAATGGTCAATTGGTTTAAGGCATGATCTCAAGAGTCCAATTGCATCATTTTGACCTAATGACATGGTTCAAAACATTGCAAGTCCATTGGATTGACAAATGAATTTTTCAGTCAACTGATCATAAGTCAACTGTATATTGAAAAGTCAAACTTTGAATTTTTGGTCAAATTCAAGTGCCAAAGATCATAATTCATTAAAACATGTCAAAATATGAAACTTATTCATCAAGAAATCAAAAATTCAAGATTTTATTTTGAAAAGTCAAAATTTCTAAACTTAGAAATTTTTCTAAGTGTTGGAAATTTCTTATTTTTCCATAACTTTGAGCAAAATTTTCACCATGATGCAAGATTATTTAAGAGAAACTTCCAACATTTATGTTGTAGATCTCCATGAAATCTACAACTTTTATTCACACAAATTCTTCCAAAAAATCTTGGATCTTAAGTTATAATTTTATGAACATGTGGTCATGAAACTAAACATTTAGTAAAATTTTGCCCTAATTTGGCCAGGATTTTGACCTAACTTCATGAAACTTTTTCATATAGTTCCAAGGGTAATATTCAAAAGCAATTGAAGTATGGGTTGTATATCACATTTCAAGCTTTCCAAAATATCAAAGAACTCCTTGAGATCATTCTTGAGTAGGGAGAATCGAAGAGATGAAGTTAGGGTTTTATCACTTTTATTACAAGTCATTTTAGTGATGAACAAAATTCCAATTCAAACTATGCTGCATAAACACTACTTTACAGGCCTCAAACTTGTTAGGAACTCTATAATTAATTGTTTACACAACTGTTAGAGGCCTCACTTCAAGCATTCAATGCATGGACATGCTTTTTATCCATTTTTTGGAGAAAGGTTACATTGTCATTTTGATAAAGTGACTTTTTGTACAAAACTTGTTCTTGAGCCTTGCACTTGTTCTCTTCTGATCAAACAGGTCCTATAACTCATGATAAATGTTTCAAACACTTACAATCACCCATCCCATTCTTGTACCTCTTCTTGAAACTTGTTTCTCTCTTTTATTCAAAATCAAGCAACCTAGCCAAAAGCTAAGAAATTGTACTCCTGACTTGCCAATGCACTCAAACACTTTTGTTTATACATACACAAACCATTTGACACAAACACACGAATGCTCAGGCCTTGAAAGAACCTAGAACTCATAATCACACTACACACTTCCATTTTCACACAAACTAACCAAAAACATGAAACTCATAATCTACTCGTGCGTTTCTTGGCCTTTTGGTTTTTAAAATTTATAAACATCACATATAATCAATCCCACATCCTGTTATAGAACTGTAACACCATTAACGCCATCCTCCATTTCCAAAAATAGAGCTCTGCACATTGACTTCTCCAGACCATTTCAGCCATCCATTGCTCAAGCTAATCATTGCATTAGCTTCCTGGGACCTCAAGGAAGCTAAACTGATCATCGCCACCACTTGAAACAAGCTCAAACTCAAAACACGATTTCCAATTTTGAGGCAAGTTTTCTCAACTTTGAACTCTTCATACAGGCATCATCAATAATTTATTTGTGAACAAAACATGTAGATATCATTGCCCTGAAGCTAACCATGTCCATAGTTTCCATTAATTTTGCTTGAGCTTAGAGAATTTTGAAACTGAAATTTTTGAGATTTTTAGGGTTCAGATTAGGGCCATTAAAATTCATGCTTATCTTTGATCTATAGTTTTAATGCTTTACATTTCTGAAACCGTGAGAAAATTTGCTACAAGTTTCATGTTTATAGTTTTCATTTTTGATAAGAAATAAGCAAGTTACAGTTGGTCTGGCTAGAGGTTGAAGATGAAGTCATCAGGGCACGTTTTGCCTTGTATATTTATTGTTTTGCTTATGTTAACGGATGTATAGCCACCCCAGTGGTAAAAGCGCGCGTCTGTAACTTATGGGACTTGGGTTCGAGCCCAAGTGGTACCCTTTTGTATTTTTTACATTTTTTTTGCTTTTTCGGACTTTTTTGCAGACGCTGGGCTCCAACTTTGGGCCTATGTTTTTTTTTCTATTCCTCACCCCTCTGCAGGCTATCTGCACCTTGGCCCAATTTTATTTTATTTCTTTATTTTCATTTTATTTATTTTCTTAAAATATTTTCCTAATACTAAAAAATCATAAAAAATACAAAAAATGTTAAATTTTCATTTTAACTTAGTTTATTTATTTTTCTCACACAAAAATTATTTTATTAATCACACCTTATTTATTTTTACTTATTATCTTGTAAATTTAATTAAAACTAGGTTATTTACTTATTTTCTTGGCTTAAATGCAGTTTTGACCCCCCTAGTTTAATGTTTTTGGAGTTTAGACCCCCCTAGTTTAAAAGCCAGGTTTCTAGTCCCCAAAGTTTTCAAATTTGGGATTTTTGAAGCCCTCCTCCATCTGGCTGCCCAAAAAGTGACATGGCACAGGGAGAGTAATGCCAAAAAGTGGTCATCTACAACCTTCCTTCTTGGTACGACCTCCATCTACCTTCTATTCCATCTACGTGGCATTACTCTCCCTGTGCCATGTCACTTTTTGGGCAGCCAGATGGAGGGGGGCTTCAAAAATCCCAAATTTGAAAACTTTGGGGACTAGAAACCTGGCTTTTAAACTAGGGGGATCGAAACTCCAAAAACCTTAAACTAGGGGGGGTCAAAACTGCATTTAAGCCTATTTTCTTTTACACCCATTAAATATATTATTTTAATATAAAAGGCCATAAATATTTTATAATGTCATAAATATTTTCAAGATAAAAATACTAAAAAAAGACTTTTCTTAAACTTATTTTCTTTTGATTAATCAATAGAACTAGGGTTTTATTTAAAATCTATTTTTAAATAAATTCAAGTTTAATTAAGTATTTTCTTTAAATTAATTAGGTTAAAACAATTTCCTTTTTTTCAAAAAAATCCAAAAATACCCATTTCTTAACAATTACATTTCTTGTATATTTATTTCATCTTGTACATTTAAATCTTTGCACATCAATACCTATTCAATATGGTTATAATAGACTAACTAGGTTTATATTTTTGCAATCCCCATTCAATTTGTATACCCTCCCCACAAATATTGTAATAGCATAGTAACTTTAAATTTCGCAATTTATCGCTTTTATATATAACATGCTAGTAATTAGGATTTGTATGGAAAGACTAAAACCAATACTTAGAAAACCCTCATTCAAGACAAAAACAAGCATGAAAACAATACACTTGCACACAAGCACCCCTAGGGTTATTCCACTTGGTTGCCTTATACAAAATGGCCATATTACGCATGTAAGGTATCTTTGCAAAAACAAAGCAAAAACAAGATCGTAGTCCCTCGATGACGCTATCTAAGTTGCCTTTCAAATGATCTTAGTCCCTAAAAAATAATGCTAAGATACCTTGTAACATTGCTAATCATGGTTATACGATGACCCACGCCCATCTCGTTTACATCCAAAGATAGGGTTGCTTACCAAATCAATGGTAAGACAACAATGTCAAAGGAAAAGAAAATAAATAAGAAAGAATTTTGAGTAGGTATAATGCTCCTAATTACTTGCTCAATTTCAAAACCAAACATCCTTGCTATTTTCAAAACAAACACCTACACTTTCAAAACATCTTACAAACTTGAAAACATTTTCAAAAGATCAAACATATTTATATACATTCTTACAAACAAGAATCATTACAAAGATTTCCTAAACAATGGCCTCTTTCAAAAATACTTTTAAAAACCACACAAAACACAATTTCAAACAAAAGTAAGTGATCTAGCAAGTAACTAAGAGCCCATGGAAAACCATGGATGAAAAGGGTGCTAATACCTTCCCTTTTCATAATCTATCCCCCGAACTCAAGAAATAATCTCAAAGGTCTTTCCTGTGCTTTTTCACCTTTCCTTTTGGATAAAAGAAAAGTCGGCGGCGTATCTTGCTAACAGCAACATTTGCGATCAACCGTAAAACCCTCAAGTCAGTTCTCCCACAATATCACACCGGGGATTGTAGCTAATTGTTATCTGGTCGGGCTCTAGGTTTCACAATAAGTTACTTGAATAGACGAAGTTGAACTGATATCTGGTCGGATCCAGACTTCACAGATTTTGAGGTGGATGAAGTTAATTGCTATCTGGTCGAGTCCAGGCTTTACAATAAACTTGTATGAAGAAATAAAGTTGAACTGATATTTGGTCAGGTCCAGGCTTTACAGTAACTTTCTTGCAATTTAGTTGTTATCTAGTCAAACACAGGCTTCACAATGAACTTTCCTGAAGAAATAAATTTAAACTGATATTTGGTCGGATCCAGGCTTTACAGTAACTTGTTGGGATATAGGAAAACTCTATTGGGGAAAAGGAGTTAAACCCTTGTCTGGTTGAGTCCAGGTTCTTATATATCTTGAAAAGCTAAACTATTATCTGGTCGGGTCCAGGCTTCATAGTATCTTGAAAATTGTACTAATATCTGGTCGGGTCTAGGCTTCATGGTTTCTTGAAAGTGTGGCGGTAGAAATGTGCAAGACTAAGCCATTGGATTGACTAGACTTTATACAAATCAAAATCAAAATCTCCACCGCGCTTTATTGTTTCCAAAGGAATGGGAAAAGAGCGAATAACCCAAAAAGAGGGGGAAAGATTCAAGGTAAGGGGTTTGGTTATGCAAAGGAAATGTATTAGCACCCTAAACATCTATGGTACTCCGCAGGAACCTCTTTGAAAAATCTGTATATTTTGGCTATAAAAATGTGTTGTATATAAAATGGATGGTGGAGGTGAGAAAAGAAATATTTTTATGATTTTTGCACCCGCCGCGGTTGCGAACCTTTAGTGCCTACGTACCACCTTTCGTGCAATAGGGGATCAGGGTACACGTAGTTCCTCTTTTAAAAATTTGAAACACAAGTGTGTTGGTTGATTTTATGAGATAAGACATCATCGCAATTGTCCGTGTGAAAAAACATACTTACTACCCACAATCATGAGAAAGGAGAATTTGCATCATCTCAAAGTGGAGGATATGTCTTGGATTTTAAAATCAACAATGCCTCACTCAACACCCAAGTGGAAAATATCTCACTTCACTACATATTGTAGAAGTATAGTTGTTTGCATCACTACAAGGATTGACAAGAGTATAATATTTTGAGAAAAGTTTAAAGATAAAAGCCAAAGTGGCAAAATGGTTTGAAATGAGATTGATTGAATTTTAGTCTTCTCACAAAAAAAGGTCAAGGTATTATTAAATTGATTGAAATTTATTTATGAAAATGTTTCAAAGATGCATGGACCTAAGTCCAAGTTTATTATGAAAATGTTTCAAGTTTCAAAACAAGAAGAGTTTTTTTTAAAGGAGGGAGAAGATTTTTGAAATTAAAGAAGATGGGAGGAGAAGAAGAGGCTATCCTAAAGCATAAGGTAAAAGCTAGGGATAAGAACCATCTAACCAACAAGAAGCCAATACTTGACATTATGAGTCAATATAGAATTCCCATTCTTTGGATTGAAACCAAGCAAGCAAAGATACTAGACCTCTTGAGAGAACCAAACTTCAAGTGTTTTAAGTCTTCGCAAAAATTGGGCAGAGTAACGGCTGTATACGGGTGAATTCCAGATTACAAACAAAGATCGTAATCTCAGTAACCTGCACACAAAACAAACAAACAACCCAATGTCTTGAGGTAAACCTCAAGAACTCCAGAAAAATATCAAATAAAGTCACAAAGTCTCCAAGATAGGCCAAGGTCTCTAATCCTAAGTCCAAGAAGTCCATCACTCCATAATGCAAAGGATAGTAACCATGTAGTCCAAGTATCATTAATGATTTTTATGGTTCATGTTGATTATTAGGTGTATTTAAAAAGAAAGAAAAGCTCAAGTGAGCAAAATAAAAATGACATAAAAGTAAATGCTCAAGTGAGCAAAGATGAAAATAGCATGAAATGTAAAATGCTAAAAGTAAATGGTACATAAAGCATGAAAATAAAAGCGTAAAGTAAAATTAATTGTTAGTAATTAGTGGTTAGTTGGATGACCATCTTGAAACTTGAATTTGGAACTCATTAGAGGATTGGTAGAACCAAAGCCTCCACACAACAAGTTGCATTTGCTTTTTGTCAAGTATATCATCCATTTTGGAATTCTCACAAGGCAACATGTAATGATCAACGATGTTTAAGTGATCCGCGTTGACCAAAGGTGTTATAGATCCATTAGAGGATTGGTATAACCAAAGCCTCCCCACAATGAATCTCAAGGTTATTGGATCAAAGAGATCAAATTAACATACTTGGGCTTGCAATCATAAGTTTGGGCCACAAATGATCATTTATTCGAATCGGGACAAAATTTAGCGCTATGTTAAGCAATCGTAAGTGGACTTATGTAGAAGTCACACCTATTTTGAGGTCGGTCAATATCAATCTATGTACTTCATGTTTGGATAAATGATATAGAGATCACCATCCCTTAACATGTAGCACAATTAAAAAAGAAAGGGATAAGATGAAGAGGGAGGGGAATGATAAGCTAATTTGGATCACCATTTCAAAATTCTTTCATCTTTAAATTCAACCACTCCTCTAGATGGATTAAAGCACTAAACATATCATTAATCCAAAGCACCAAAAATGAATTAAATAATTCACTCTTAGGTAGATTTGAATTGATGAACATTTATCCAACTTCATCTACATCACAAATTCCATTGAGTTTAAAGACAAATTGGACATTTAAAATTGCAATCCAAAAAACAACAATCAAAAGGAGTGAGTAGAAAAAGCATTTTGGATCAAAGTTGTCCCAAAACAAGTTAAAAAAGTGCATTTTGTCCCTGCGTAAATTGATTTCACTATTGTGTAAATCGATTTACACAGTACAGTTTTCTAAAAATTGTGCAAAATTGCTTCTGTGCAATCGATTGCACTACAGTGCAAATCGATTGCACATAGTAACAGTAGCAAAAACAACATTTTAAAAGGGGGATTTCTTGTTCAAACTTTCCATCAAACACCTTATGATCATGGATCCACTTGAGCACCAAAATTCCATCAAATTATGAGAAAATAACACCATTGAAATCACAAAATAATGCTCAAAGAATTAATCCCAAAGATCACCAAGAGATCACATTGTGAAAGATGAATTATCCAACTTACCAAAGGTAGATCTAGAGAATTATCAAAACAACTTCAAGAATTTGCTTCAATTCAACCACAAGAATCAATTGACCAAGCTTGGATGTAGAGAATTGATGGAGAAAAAGTGTTTGGATGAAGGTTTAGCTCAAAGATTAGTAAGCTTCAATGCAAAGCTTACTAACTTTTTGAAAATGGAGCTTTGAGTGAATTTGGTAGATGGAGAGAATTGAGAGATTTTTTAGCAAGGTGGATTTGGCTATCAAAAGCTTGAAATTTGAATGAAATGAGAGCTCTATTTATAGAGTTTTAGGATTGGGATTAGTGGTAATTTGGTAATTGATTCTTGGAGCCAAAATTTGAATTAATGACAACTCTTTCAAAAATTAGAGCCAAAATTTGAATTAATGATAATTCTTTCAAATATTAGAGCCAAAATTTGAATTAATGATAATTCTTTCAAATATTAGAGCCAAAATTTGAATTAATGATAATTATTTTTAAAAATGAAAGATTGACACTAAATTTTGAATAAATGATACATCTTTCAAAAGTGAAGGAAAATTGGAGGCAAAATTTTGACAAGTTTAAAATTGCTGATTTTTTTTCTTCAAATTTTCACGTTGTGCAATCGATTGCACTACAATGCAAATCGATTTGCACAGTGTATTTTTTAAAAAATGGTGCAAAATGCACTATGTGCAATCGATTGCACTTTAAGAGCAATCGATTGCATCAGTGAAAAAATGAAAATTATTAATTCTTTTTCTTTGCAAATAGAGATTTTAGGAAAATAATACCAGAAATCCTTATTTGTCAGATGCTTCAACTTGGTACCTACAAAACAAAAATATTCAAAGACAAAGACAAATATTTTTTGTATTTTGATTAGAAGTTAGTCAACAACACATATACAAAATACACAACCAAGGTGCTTGGAGATTCCTCAAGGGAAAACTTAAAGATAGGAGATAGAAAAAGAGGAAGAACCAACCCTAATGTGATCTTGTTATGATCGAGTTGATATGATATGATAGAGGAATCTTAGGGGAAAAAATTAGGGTACAACAGCTGCCCTTATTTAAGTGTCTTCTATCCGGAGATACGAAGGTTAAAAATCTTCGTGTCGACGCGATTGGATATACTTAAATATAAAATAAGCCCTATTTTTGTCTCTAAGATGCCATGCAATGCTTATGATTATGAATGCATATGAATAGAACAAAAGAGCTACAAAGTATCACTGGGGATGCCACAAAAATGAAGAAACAAAGAAGAAACCCCACCAGGAAAATAAATCACTGGTGAACAAAAGACATGACTCTATTGGTGTAAAACCCAAAGAAGAGATAAGGTAGCATCAACTCAAATATTGAGGAAAAAGTAAAGAATGATAACGATCGACAGATAACTGTGAACTACCAACTCAATAGATGAAGGTAGAAAAGTAATAAGATACCGGCTCACAGATGACAGTAAACTACCAACTCAATAGTTGAAGGTAGAAGATCAAAAATATACCGACTCACAGATGACGGTAAAATATCAACTCAATAGTTGAAGGTAGAAGATCAAAAAGATATACCGACTCACAGATGACGGTAAACTACCAACTCAATAGTTGAAGGTAGAAGATCAAAAAGATATACCGACTCACAGATGACGGTAAACTACTAACTCAATAGTTTAAGGTAGAAGATTAAAAAGATATACCGACTCACAGATGACGGTAAACTACCAACTCAATAGATGAAGGTAGAAAATTAATAAGATACCGGCTCACAGATGATGGTAAACTACCAACTCAATAGTTGAAGGTAGAAGATCAAAAAGATACCGACTCACAGATGACGGTAAACTACCAACTCAATAGTTGAATGTAGAAGATCAAAAAGATACCGACTCACAGATGACGGTAAACTACCAACTCAATAGTTGAAGGTAGAAGATAAAGATATACCGACTCACAGATGACGGTAAACTACCAACTCAATAGTTGAAGGTAGAGATAAAAAGATATACCGACTCACAGATGACGATAAACTACCAACTCAATAGATGAAGGTAAAAAGTAATAAGATACCGGCTCACAGATGACGGTAAACTACCAACTCAATAGTTTAAGGTAGAAGAGAGAAATATCATACCATCGCCGTTCACTAACGATGAACTATCAACATTCACTGATGATAGCAAAAAGATAATATCTCAAGTTTTCCCCAAAATTCTGGTGTTTCACCTAGAACGGGTCTCAACTTCTTCTTTAACCAAGGCACTCTACCTGGAAAGGGTAATATGTAAGCTTATCTCAAATAAAGAGACTTCCACTCATTGTCAATGGGAATTGCAAAGAGAAATGACTTTCTAGGGATAGAAATATGGCTTCTTGGGGAAAGAGATATGACTTCCTGGGGAAATGCCACGATATTCCTGCTGAGGAGATAAAGTCTTCTCGTGCCAAAATAAATGCACATTCTCAAACCATGGCTCAAAGCTTGCAAAAATCCAAAGTAATAATATTGTTGGGGATCACAGATTCAAACCCGAAATGAACTTGAATGAAACAGGAAACCGTAATACATCCTTTGAGAAATAAACTCAAGAGGGAACATCAAATCCATCCAGACAAAGAGCTGTACAGGAAGGTTGAAGAAAAAATCTTCCACGAGGGATAACTCAGTGGGTAAGTTGAAAGAATGTATACTTTCTGCTTAAGGCCGACACTCTATTGGAGAGAGGACAACACAACTATGTAAAAAAGGGTAATATGTCAACACAATAAAATTGATGAATGCAAATGAGCAATGATTTTCGAAATTCAACTATGTATGATGTATGTATGAATGTATGAGTGATATCAACATATGCTGCTAAAAGGATACATAATCAGTACAAACAAAAAAAACCGCCTCAGGTACCAACAACATTGGGCTAAACTTCAAACAGAGAGATCACTCCAAGAAAGGTAAAAGCAATTGTTGAAACCAAACCTATTTCCTGCCCTAACTTTACCGAGGAGAAACATAATCCGGGTGTAGCTAAATCAAACAGATACCAGGATAGAACATCTTTCTTCCGGTTTCATCGGAGAAGCAGTTTTTCAAAAGCAGCATACCTACTGGAGATTGCAAGACCAGCCTTAAATAAAGCAGACTGACGCCGAGACAATCAAACCTCACTGGGGAATTCAAGTCTACCTCCTTGGAGAAAAAACTGCAGATTGAAAACTTTTCATCATAAATATTCATTCCAACAAGAGATGCCCTGGGATAACCTTCCCGGGGAATAGCACACAAACTTCAATGGGGAAAACAAATATTTCACAGTCCGTACTCCTAATGGGGATTTCGATACTGATTGTGAATAAGGCAAATGGAAACCAAATTGTCAAAACATTCACTGGGGAATTCAGGTCCACTTTGAAGGAAGAAAAACATACGGACTTCACTAAGGGAGACAATGCTTCATCATCGAGACATCTACTGGGGACTTCATGATGACTTTAATGGGGAGGTCAAAACCACATCATCGAGGGGAAACCAAGATACGTTCTTCGCTGGGGAGACCGGAGATACGTGCTCCACTGGGGAAACCGGTGATTCGTTCTTCGAGAGTAATTATTGCACCAACTTCTTTGGGGAGAAATATTTCTATCAAATAAACAAGGCCTTCACTGGAGAATATTGGATCGAGTCTTCATATCATACAAACCTATTCCAACAAAAAATGCCCTGGTATAGTTTTCCTGGGAAATCAAGAAGTCAACACTAATGCCAACACTGCAAAAGGATCGATATCTTAACACACAAAGGGAATAAAACCTTTCATCATATGAGGGAAATTTTGCTGGGGAATCTGGGACGGAGGCTTCTGACCATGCAAACCCAAAATCAAAAGCAAACCGAGACCTGGCCGGGGATAATAGGATCACAAACCAAATACTGTACCTTGCACCCACTAGTATCATCTTCAACTATCCGAGAAACACACAAAGATTGCGCACATACCAACAAGATGACTTGAGAGAACCTTCCTGGGGAACCAAGAAGTTAACACTATAGTAAGAAGTCAAAATTATGGGGATTTTAAATCAAACTCAACACTTGGTGAGAGAAAACCCAAAAACTTGACAACTGTCTCAACACCTCTTAGAAAATATACTGCCCTTGTCTAGCTACTTGGGAAGAACATAACAACAATAATGTCGTAACAAGAGAAAGCACTGCTCTACAAGAGATTCCATATCAATAAAAAGGGAGAAAGAACTCCATCAAATGAGCAAAGGCTTCATAGCTCTTTTTAATCTCCGTTTGATCACCACTTGGATGGGTAAAGAATCACACTCAGTTGGAGAAGTCTGCAGCAAGACTGGAAAAAATGGGATTATGAACCCAACATCATAACACAACTTGAGGAAGGTTCTCATCTTGGGGTAGACATAGTAACTATCTTGACGAAATCTGGATATGCCCATGGAAACCAATCTGGTGTCTCAAGCTTACCATGCTGATCAAAGTAACTTTCGTAACTTGCCCTTAGCTACATGCTTTTAAGATAACCTTCCTAATCAAATGGCTTTCATAGATTTGTCGAATCTTGACGTAACTGCCCTAGATTGGCTGAATGTTGCATCCTCTTTGCTCCACAACTCTTCCCGGTAACATGCCTTTTGCTGATACTCAAATGTAAACTTTCATGATATCAAGCAGTTGTTTTACAAGAAGAAAATGTTTATTCTAAGAATGAAAAATATAATGCAACAATTATGTAAGTCTTGAAGATTTTATTTGAAAAGATGTCGCAAAACCCTGTGAATGAATCACTAGCCAGGATGCGACATGGATTTTTTGTATGAAAGATAACAAAAGCATATGATACCAATCACAATAATTTATCAAAATTAATGGGAGTCAGGAAACACTATTTCATCGGAGTATGCTTTCAAAATAAACCTTGTTTCAATTAGGAATTTTGAGGGTTGTAACTTGGCCTGGTTCACGGTTTTTAGAAAAAAAAGATTTTAAGGCTCAAAAATATTTGGTGCCCACCCCCTTCATGATGTTCTTCGATCCTAAGTTCAGTTAACTTGACACGAACATGCATCTCTCAAAAGAAGTTTCGAGATAGTTGAGGAATCAAACAAGGTTTTCTTTGGACATGCAAGTCACTCATTCCTGCTTCTTTTGGGTTTCTTGTCACGCGACTCTGTTCTTTGCTAATGATTTCACATTGTAATCCTTTATCGCATTTTAGGCTTTCCATTTCTTCCTTGACTTCGGGACAAATTCCTTTTGACTTTGACTCTGAAGTGCAGCGGGATGCCCTGACTTTTTCCTAAGCGACTTGTTTTTTCAAGTTCCGACTTAGCGTGGATTTTTGTCTCTTTATTTTTCATCATAATTTTTTTATTCATATTATCTTTTTCTTTTTTTCTTTTAACATGTCGCGTGACTTTGAGTCATTTGTGACTTGTCAGAAGAATTGTGACTGCCCTATTTCTGAGTAGATGAAAGATAACCATTGTTGTATCGTCATCTGTTGATCTCCTAGTGTGCGAGAGATAGCCATTAGGATAACATCTTCTTTTGATGCACACTACTGATATGCGGAGGTTAAACATTGCGGTTTTGACTTTCCTCAACATCTTGAAGGATAACCATTATTGTATCCTTGGATGCGCACTCTTGATGAGTTCCGAATGTTTGATCAAATTAACTTAACACTACCCTGCCCCGGGTTTAAAAAAATGAGGGTTTTTTCTGAATAGAAAAAGAAACTCCTACTTCAAGGCTCAAAGGGGTTAACAAAGGTTTCACTCCCTTATATCTCCGGTGTTTGAGGATTTGAAACAATGCCTGTACATCGTCAACAGGGTTTTATCCAAAAGCATACAACTAGAAAATTTGTGTTTTAATATCATCATCATCCTCCCAATCTCTGCCTAGGCAAGAGAATGGGTAACAAGTTGGTATCATAAAGCAATTTAAAATTGAAAACAAATACGATTGAAACGAATGAATTTCTTCAAGACTAACATACTCATTGTATTAAGATTAAACATTCAAATGCAAACAAGTTCTTACATGCAAACAGTGCAATGATAAACAAGAAAAATTACAAATGAGAAAGCAGTAAAATGCTAATAAACTAAGAAGGCTAATCATCCTTAAACTCCAGAGCATTCTTCAATCACCTTTATCCTTCGGCAAAGACTTGACTTGAACTTCAAGACAAATATACTTAAACGACAAGATACCACTCCGAACCAACTTCTGAACTTCAATTTTCAATGGATAACAATTTTCAATGCTATGCCCCGGGGCTCCCTGATGAAATGCACAAGTCAAATCAGCTTTGTAGTACCACGACATTTTCTCAGGGACCTTTGGTGGAAGTCGGGTCTGAACCAAATTTCTCTACATCAGGATGGGAAACAATTTTGTATAGGTCGTTGGGATTGGATCAAACTGATTTTTCCTCTGATCAGGAACTTGCTGATTTTGTTGAAAAATTGGAGCAACAAGAGGTAAGTTGAACACAGGGATGACAGGAGGAACATGTTGATTCTGATGATAATTGTTTCTTCCTCTGGTTCTCTTCTTAGAAAAGTTATTATCAAACTTCTTCACACCACTAGCCGAGACACCATCTTCAGATGAACACCCCTTTTGGACATCCTCCTCTAGAGGAACTCCCACATTTACTTTTTCAGGGAAGTCATTGGATGCATTGACCATCACCTTCTAATGAAAGAATGATTTCAGAGTTTCTGTGAAGACCTTTTCCATCTCTTCTTCCTTCCTAGAAGGATTGACTTGGGCAGCAACCAAAGTTTTAACCAAAGCAGTTAGATACTCCATGCCAACCTTCAAAGTAGTTATCTCTTTGCGGAGTTCAAAGATCTCTTTCTTAATGTTTTCCATCCTCTCTTTGAAATTAGCCCGAGTATTGTAGTGATGAGTCAGCTTGCTGAGTGAAGTAAAGAAGCTGGGTAAGGCACCTGGATATGCATAACAAATGCAAGAAATATGTGAAATATGATGCATGATATGCAATGCATATGATTATTTTTACTTCATCATTTAATATTTCGAGGGATTTAAGATTTATAGACACATTGCAAACATCCAAGTAATAAAGCTTTTGTTTCTCTTTCCATATTCCATGGTTTAAAAGTACCTGAGATATTCACAAATAGTCAACCTTTAAATCCCTTGAAATATTGTTTTTTCAAAAGATGCTTATGAGTGCATGGATGCATGATGCAACAATCACACACAAGATCACACATATAGGGTTCATAGGTTCAATGTCACGAGCATGAGGTCGAAGGTACTACCCATAAGGTGTTGGTATAAAAAATTATCACCTTCCGAACAAGGTTCTAAGAGGTTCCCAGAGTCTACATCCTTCCTTCGGATATTACCAACTTCTCGATTAACTCAGTAATTAGTAATATTCTCAAGAAAGACTCGTCCGAGCGTAGTATCGCGTGACAACTATTTCCGGATTACTCCGTCATAGCTTCCGCACTACACCTAAAAGGCCAATATGGGTTAGGTAATCTACGGTCCTCAGCTTCAACATGCTCCCAGGTCGAAAGCAGTATGTCTTCTCGATTACTCGGTAAACGACACTACAGTCAAAGGGGCCTCCACTGAGTGGGGGATATCATGCCTCCTTTTTTGGGATTACTCCCTCAAAGTTAACATGACTATACCGCCCATCCTATCTTAAAGTTTGCCCAAGTTCGGGTATAGGACTTATGAGTAATCACCAAGCACCCTGTAAACCAAGAAAATCCAGACAAACATATATACAAAATATAACACATAAACAACAATAGCACATATACAGATATAAACAAAGATAGGTTTAACCCACTTAGGGATGGACTAGCAAGATGTCAATCTGTCCCTAGTGAAGTCGCCATTTTTTCTGTGGCGGTAGAAATGTGCAAGACTAAGTGTTGTACCCCAAAATTTGCCCTCCCATATTCTTCAAAGTTTTGACAAGCATCATCTAAATTTGCTCAAAATCTACTCAAGGGCTACACAGTCAACCATCCTCCTAAGCCAGTCAAATTAGGGTTTTGTTTCTTTCAAGGAAGATGAGGTTTTCAAAGGCTAAATCAAGTCCCATATGCTCATATACATTGTCAAGCACCTACATGTCAAGTTTCAAGGCTCACAGCATCAAGTTGCACAGTCAAAAACCCTAATTGCTTCACAATCAACTGTAGGGGCAAAATGGTCATTTGGCAGTCAAAAGTCAAAAATTTTGGTCAACATCTTATTTTTAAGCCACAATCATAATTTGGTCAAATCTTGACCATGATTTCACAAGAATGGCTCAAAAATCATCAAGGTGTCAAAAGTTTCTATTTTTGGACAGCTGAAAAGTCAACTGTAACTTGACCAAGGCATAACTTTTTCATGGTTCATCAGAAAAATCCCATCCAATGCTCATTTTTAAGGGGAGGACATTTCCTACAATTCATCTTCACATTCCAAGTCCAAGAAATGCTCCCACAAAAAGTTATCAATTTCAACATTATAGGTCATTTTCAAAAGTCAACAAAAAGGCATTTTAAGTCAAAGACCATAACTTGAGATTGGTAAATCAAAATGACATGGGACCAAAGGCATTGGTTAGAGGACTTCAAGACCTTTCCAAAATGTCCAAGAACATGTTCATATGATTAAAATTGAGCAAGATATGCATTGGAGAAGTTGGGAAATTTTTGTGAAATGGCCAAAGTCAACTATCCTTGAAACTTCAATTTTTGACAAAAGGGCCCACTTTTTTCCGCTTGATTCATCCTTTTCATGCCACCCACGTTTCCCATGATTTATTTCAAGATTAAAAATTAATTTTTCTATTTTTATTTAATTTTATTGATTTAATTCATTTTAAATCCATAAAATTCAAATAAAAATCAAAAAAATTAATTAAGGGATATCTTGTGGCTTGAATGGCTTTGATACATCATAATCCACCTACCAATTTCGTGTAAGGTCCATTTTAAGCATAAAATTCAAATTTGGACAAAAATGGCAAGTTTCTTTAATGGTGGTTATGGAAAAATCTCAAACTTAATTGCATTGGTTAAGAGCTCATAATAGTGACTGATTCTCATTCAAGCATATATGTATAAGCCTCTCATACAGTATTCAAGACCTAGAAACCTCTGAAACGGCAACCCTAATTCTCTCAAATTTTCCATAAAATTGACAAATTCGAATTTGTTTGTTGAGCAAATTTCAAGGAGTTTTAAGGATTCAATCGTGTTCCTGGGCATAGCAGCAATCATTCCCAACTCTTACACGAAGCAAAACCATCCCACATCGTGCTCCCTAGCTCTCACTAGTTTGGTAAATTTCTGGAATTCGGTTTGCATATTTCATGTAGTATTAATTGTTTTCGATTGTTTGTGTGAACTCAGGATGCCTATTAGAATGTATTTGATGCATAGCATGCAAGCTTTAACGCAGGAATAAAGACTTGCCATTGTTAGGGCAGTTTTTGTTATCTGCTTCGAAACTCACCATACAGTCGTTTTCAGGCCAAAACAAGGGCACCATTGAATCCGCAGGGGTCGAATTAGGGTGATAGGGTTTTTCTTTTGCTTTGATTTTGCCTATTTTGCAGGATCGGCCATGGTGCTTGCCGGAGAAGACGACCGGAGCTAGGGCTCGGGCGTCGTTGACTGATTTGGACTCTAGCATGGCACGATAGCGCATTCTGATTCGCTCCCATGTTACATCTGGGTCCCACGCATGTTGACTGTGTTTGAAATTCAAATATGCCACGTTTTCACTTTTAACCCATTGATTGCAGATTACAAGCACTAAAGACAGCTAGCTCAGTTGGCAACGTGTTGGTTGATTTCTCCAGAGGCCATGAGTTCGATTCTTGGCCCTGGTATTTTCTCTTTACCATTTTTCATAACTAACATGTTTCTCTATTTTCTTTTTAATATTTTATCCTAATTTAATTTATCTTTAAATAATTTTCTCATGCAAAAAAAAATCACAAAATATTTTCCTTTTGCATTTTAATCAGAAAAATGTTTATTTAATTTTTGACATTAAAATTAATATTTTTGCATGCATATTTTAATTAATTGTTAAATAATCATTAAACTGACTTTTAATTGCTTTTAATTATCAAAATCGATCCAGAAAATTACCAAAAATTATTCTATCATTAAATTAACATAACTAACTCATTTTTATAAAAAATCAAAAAAAGAACTAATATTATTATTGTTATTAATTTCATTTTATTTTTGTAAATAAATATTAATAAATTGAATTGGTTTTTTTAATTAGGCAACTTTATCCCTTTTTTTAAACTAAAATAAATTTAGAATTAGGTTTTTTATTAACTTTTAATTTTTAATTCTTTTATTTTATTTCATTAAAAAAGCATAAAAATACAAAAAAAAAACATTTTTTTTATTAATTAATCAATTAGTTTAATCATTAGTTTTAATCTCATTTAATCACAAAAAAGACAAAAAAATTCATTTCTTTTCTTAAAAGGGTCAAAAGCCTTAAGGCATTCCAGATTAATTTTTATTCGCGCGCATTTTATTTTGATTATTATGTAATTGCTTCCAAGAATGTAATAGTAATTAGGTTTACCGCTTTATTTAATTTCTCGTACTTATTTACCAAAACGGGTCTTTGTTTTTGTTTGGCGATGTATAGACCCGCGCCTTGTAATAGCTTAGAATTTACATTTCTGCAATTTACTTTCTGCACCCCTAACTGTTAAATGCATGAAAGAATGTATGTAAATAAAATTAATCCGTAGCTCACAAATAACATGTACAAAACAATTAACTGAAAAACAACACACAAAGCACATGCCACTCCTAGGGTACGCTTCACTCGTTGCCTCAAAACGTGGTCATCAAGTATAGGGTGTCTTAGAGGTCGCCCTTTGTCTAAAGATCCAGTTGCCTCGAAACGGTTGCCTCAGATAAAAGGATCTAGGACATTAGGGTTACTTCTAAGATGTCCTACCATTGCTTTGGTGACCACACTGTCCCGACAATCGAATTGACCCGAACACCTCCAACGATGGTGCTACCTACCTCTCAATGGTGGGATAGCACTATCTAAAGGACTCTTACACAGCTTAATTCCTTAGAGTAGGTAGATTCTCTTAAGTACTTGCTCTTTTCAAACAAACAAAAACAACTTTTCGCACCCCACACTTTCAAAAAGTTTTCAAACAAAACACTTCATACACTCTTGAGGACTGATACAAGAGTTACTTAGAAGTTTTCCAAACGAAACTTTTTTTCAAAACTCACACACACTTGAAAAGCAAACAATTTTTGAAAACATAAGAGCAAGTACCTAAGAGCCCGTGGATAACCACGGATAGAAAGGGTGCTAACACCTTCCCTTTCTATAAATCTACCTCCCGAACCGAGAGACATCTCGAATAAGGAATTTTGCTGTGCTTTTGTCCTTTCCATGTTGGAGAACATAAAAGACGGTGGTGACTCTTGCTTACCGCGACATTTCGCGAAACCAGCTTTAAACAGTCAGTTCTATTCCCACTGATCACACTAAGCCATTGGATTGACTAGACTTTATACAAGTCAAAATAAAAATCGCAACCGCGCTTTATTGTTTCCAAAGGAATGGGAAAAGAGCGAATAACCCAAAAAAAGGGGGAACGATTCAAGGTAATGGGGTTGGTTATGCAAAGGGAAGGTATTAGCACCCTAAACATCTACGGTACTCTGCAGGAACCTCTTTGAAAAATCTGTATATTTCGGCTATAAAAATATGTTGTATATAAAATGGATGGTGGAGGTGAGAAAAGAAATATTTTTCTGATTTTTGCACCCGTCGCGGTTGCGAACCTTTAGTGCCTACGTACCACCTTTCATGCAATAGGGGATCAGGGTACACGTAGTTCCTCTTTTAAAAATTTGAAACACAAGTGTGTTGGTTGATTTTATGAGATAAGACATCATCACAATTGTCCGTGTGAAAAAACATACTTACTACCCACAATCACGAGAAAGGAGAATTTGCATCATCTCAAAGTGGAGGATATGTCTTGGATTTTAAAATCAACAATGACTCACTCAACACCCAAGTGGAAAATATCTCACTTCACTATATATTGTAGAAGTATAGTTGTTTGCATCACTACAAGGATTGACAAGAGTCTAATATTTTGAGAAAAGTTTAAAGATAAAAGCCAAAGTGGGAAAATGGTTTGAAATGAGATTGATTGACTTTTAGTCTTCTCACAAAAAAAGGTCAAGGTATTATTAAATTGATTGAAATTTATTTATGAAAATGTTTCGAAGATGCATGGACCTAATTCCAAGTTTATTATGAAAATGTTTCAAGTTTCAAAACAAGAAGAGTTTTTTTTAAAGGAGGGAGAAGATTTTTGAAATTAAAGAAGATGGGAGGAGAAGAAGAGGCTATCCTAAAGCATAAGGTAAAAGCTAGGGATAAGAACCATCTAACCAACAAGAAACCAATACTTGACATTATGAGTCAATATAGAATTCCCATTCTTCGGATTGAAACCAAGAAAGCAAAGATACTAGACCTCTTGAGAGAACCAAACTTCAAGTGTTTTAAGTCTTCACAAAAATTGGGCAGAGTAACGGCTGTATACGGGTGAATTCCAGATTACAAACAAAGATCGTAATCTCAGTAACCTGCACACAAAACAAACAAACAACCCAATGTCTTGAGGTAAACCTCAAGAACTCCAGAAAAAATATCAAATAAAGTCACAAAGTCTCCAAGATAGGCCAAGGTCTCTAATCCTAAGTCCAAGAAGTCCATCACTCCATAATGCAAAGGATAGTAACCATGTAGTCCAAGTATCATTAATGATTTTTATGGTTCATGTTGATTATTAGGTGTCTTTAAAAAGAAAGAAAATCTCAAGTGAGCAAAATAAAAATGACATAAAAGTAAATGCTCAAGTGAGCAAAGATGAAAATAGCATGAAATGTAAAATGCTAAAAGTAAATGGTACATAAAGCATGAAAATAAAAGCGTAAAGTAAAGTTAATTGTTAGTAATTAGTGATTAGTTGGATGACCATCTTGAAACTTGCATTTGGAACTCATTAGAGGATTGGTAGAACCAAAGCCTCCACACAACAAGTTGCATTTGCTTTTTGTCAAGTATATCATCCATTTTGGAATTCTCACAAGGCAACATGTAATGATCAACGATGTTTAAGTGATCCGCGTTGACCAAAGGTGTTATAGATCCATTAGAGGATTGGTATAACCAAAGCCTCCACACAATTAATCTCAAGGTTATTGGATCAAAGAGATCAAATTAACATACTTGGGCTTGCAATCATAAGTTTGGGCCACGAATGATCATTTATTCGAATCGGGACAAAATTTAGCGCTATGTTAAGCAATCGTAAGTGGACTTATGTAAAAGTCACACCTATTTTGAGGCTGGTCAATAGAAATCTATGTAATTCATGTTTGGATAAATGATATAGAGATCACCATCCCTTAACATGTAGCAAAATTAAAAAAGAAAGGGATAAGATGAAGAGGGGGAGGGGGGGGGGGGGGGATGATAAGCTAATTTGGATCACCATTTCAAAATTCTTTCATCTTTAAATTCAACCACTCCTCTAGATGGATTAAAGAACTAAACATATCATTAATCCAAAGCACCAAAAATGAATTAAATAATTCACTCTTAGGTAGATTTGAATTGATGAACATTTATCCAACTTCATCTACATCACAAAGTCCATTGAGTTTAAAGACAAATTGGACATTTAACATTGCAATCCAAACCAACAATCAAAAGGAGTGAGTAGAAAAAGCATTTTGGATCAAAGCTGCCCCAAAACAAGGCAAAAAAGTGCTTTATGTCCCTGTGTAAATCGATTGCACTATTGTGTAAATCGACTTACACAGTACAGTTTTCTAAAAATTGTGCGAAATTGCTTCTGTGCAATCGATTGCACTACAGTGCAAATCGATTGCACACAATAACAGTAGCAAAAACAACATTTTAAAAGGGGAATTTCTTGTTCAAACTTTCCATCAAACACCTTATGATAATGGATCCACTTGAGCACGAAAATTCCATCAAATTATGAGAAAATAACACCATTGAAATCACAAAATAATGCTCAAAGAATCAATCCCAAAGATCACCAAGAGATCACATTGTGAAAGATGAATTATCCAACTTACCAAAGGTAGATCTAGAGAATTATCAAAACAACTTCAAGAATTTGCTTCAATTCAACCACAAGAATCAATTGACCAAACTTGGATGTAGAGAATTGATGGAGAAAAAGTGTTTGGATGAAGGTTTAGCTCAAAGATTAGTAAGCTTCAATGCAAAGCTTTCTAACTTTTTGAAAATGGAGCTTTGAGTGAATTTGGTAGATGGAGAGAATTGAGAGATTTTTTAGCAAGGTGGATTTGGCTATCAAAAACTTGAAATTTGAATGAAATGAGAGCTCTATTTATAGATTTTTAGGATTGGGATTAGTGGTAATTTGGTAATTGATTCTTGGAGCCAAAATTTGAATTAATGATAATTCTTTCAAATATTAGAGCCAAAATTTGAATTAATGATAATTCTTTTAAATATATAGAGCCAAAATTTGAATTAATGATAATTATTTTTAAAAATGAAAGATTGGCACTAAAATTTGAATTAATAATACATCTTTCAAAAGTGAAGGAAAATTGGAGCCAAAATTTTGACAAGTTTAAAATTGCTGATTTTTTTCAAATTTTCACGCTGTGCAATCGATTGCACTATAGTGCAAATCGATTTGCACAATATATTTTTTTAAAAATGGCGCAAAATGCACTATGTGCAATCGATTGCACTTTTAGAGCAATCAATTGCATCAGTGAAAAAAATGAAATTTTTTAATTCTTTTTCTTTGCAAATAGAGATTTTAGGAAAATAATACCAGAAATCCTTATTTGTCAGATGCTTCGACTTGGTACCTACAAAACAAAAATATTCAAAGACAAAGACAAATATTTTTTGTATTTTGATTAAAAGTTAGTCAACAACACATATACAAAATACACAACCAAGGTGCTTGGAGATTCCTCAAGGGCAAACTTAAAGATAGGAGATAGAAAAGAGGAAGAACTAACCCTAATGTGATCTTGTTATGATCGAGTTGATATGATATGGTAGAGGAATCTTAGGGGGGAAAATTGGGGTACAACAGAAAGGTTGCACTATTATCTGGTCGGCTCCAAGCTCTATAGTGACTTGAGAAGTTGACTATTATCTGGTCGGATCCAGACTTCACAGTGTTTTGAATGAATGGAGTTGATTGTTATCTGGTCGGATCCAGGCTTCACAGCAACTTTTGGAGATAGTAAAGACTTTGTTGATTACTTTACTGGGGATTAGGGGTTGTGGCCCTCTAATTTGTAAGAGTCTGAGAGGAAAACTCAAGTTGGAGAGTATAGACTCGGCCGAGGAACATAAACTCAGCTGGGGAGGATAGACTATGCCGAGGGAATTTTTGTTGTGCATTGATTGTTATATGTTGGGGAAATAAACCCTGTTGATGAGGCGAGCTCTTTTTAAGAAGGGATCTGCATGGTTTCTTCTTGTAGGATCAACTTAGCTGGGGAGAGAGCCTTCAAGAGATTAAGACTCTGGCTGTATATCATTCTATGCAAAGAGACTTTGTGGGTAATTCTGTTGAGGATTGGTTTATTGTAGTCGTCTTTGTGGGGATAATGATAATGAAATAAATCTGTGGGGATATTCCATATACATTAAAGAGATGCTTGCTACTTCTTAGCAGAACACATGTGTCAAATAGTCTTAATTATGTTCATATGCATATGTTCGTTCAATTTTAGTCATTGGACATTTTTGCATTAAAAAATAAAACAGAAAGTTTGCACTTTAAAGTATATTTGTATTGATATTTTTCCCATGAATAGGCGTTTTTTTACAAAGAGACAGAGATCCTAGTAAGAGGAAATTGTCGAAAGGAAAACAAAATTGAAAACAAAAATAATAGCCATGTGAAATGATCTTATTGCATTCCAACTCTACTATCGTCCCAATGTCTTCGAATGCTCCCTTGCCGTTGACAGAAGTTGATTGGACTGATCTTGGACCGTTTGAACTCGGACCTTGGTAGCAAAGTTGACTGTGGTGATTCCACGGGAAATAGTCACACGCTTTCAATCCTTAACTTTTTCCTGGACCTCCCTTTCTGGTTTTCAGCCCACCAGGATACCCATTTTTGCCCAAGTCGCCCTTTCGAGTTTTCAACTTGTCGAGTGTACAATCTTTTGCATATATCCCTAATTTTTGCCCAAACCTTTTGGTTTGTCGAGATTCCCTTATTTTGCCTAGGTGTGTCAACCTAGCGTGTCTATTATGCGTAGTATTTTTTAAATATGTCCCTGTTCACAGGATGTAGGGAGTATTCACCATCCATGGTAGTCAGCATCATGGCACTGCCAGAGAAAACTCTCTTGACAACAAATGGCCCTTCATAGGTGGGAGTCCATTTGCCCCTGGGGTCGCCTTATGGAAGAATGAATCGCTTTATCACTAAGTCACCAGTTTGATATACTCGAGGCTTGATATTTTTGTTGAAAGCCTTGATCATACGTTCTTGGTACGTCTGACCATGACAAACAGCAGCAGTCGCTTTTCATCAATTAAGTTCAACTGATCCAATCTTGTCTGAATCCACTCGTCTTCACCTAGGCTTGACTCATTCATAATCCTCAGTGAGGAAATCTGAACTTCTACTAGCAAAATAGCTTTCATGCCATAGACCAAAGAAAAGGGATTTGCCCCAGTTGATGTTCTAGCTGAAGTACGGTAGCCATAAAGAGCAAACAGTAACATCTCATGCAAATCTTTGTAGGTTACTACCATCTTCTTCATAATCTTCTTAATGTTTTTGTTGGCTGCTTCGACTGCGCCATTCATTTTAGGTCTATAAGGAGAAGAATTGTGATGCTTGATTTTGAGCTGAGTGTAAAGTTCAGTAATCATAGCATTGTTGAGGTTAGTCCCATTGTCGATGGTGATCCTTTCGGGGATACCATAGCGGCAGACGAGGTTATGCTTGATGAATCTGGCTACCACATTCTTGGTGACTGAGGCAAATGAGGCGGCTTCGACCCATTTGGTGAAATAATCAATAGCAACCAGAATGAAGTGATATCCATTGGAAGCAGTGGGCTTGATCTCTCCAATCATGTCAATGCCCCACATTGCAAACGGCGACGGAGCAGTCATGACGTTTAGAGGGATATGAGGAACATGGACCTTGTCAGCATAAATTTGAAATTTATGACAGGTCCTAGAGTGTTGATGGCAATCAGTGTCCATTTTCGACCAATAGTAACCAGCTCTCAGGATTTTCTTGCCCATGGTATGTCCACTAGAGTGAGTGCCAAAGAGACCATCGTGCATGTCTTCCATAATTTCCTTTGCCTCCTTCTTGTCCACATATAGGAGTATAATAGAATCATGGTTGCGCTTGTACAATATTCCGTTACTTAGGAAGAATTTAGCTGAAAATCTTTGTAAGAATTTTCTGTCATTGATGGATGCTCCCTCAGGATACTCTTGTGCTTCAAGGTACCTCTTAACCTCATGGTACCAAGGCTTTTCTATATCAGTGTCAAGCTCACAACAGTGTGCAGGTTCGTCAAATCTCTCAATGGTAATCATAGGAGCTTCGTTGTCCCATTTGAACTTGAACATAGAAGACATGGTGGCTAAAGCATCGACCAACTGGTTTTACTCCCTAGGGAAGTGTTCAAAGGTGATCTCTTAGAAGTAAGGAATTAGAGATAGCACAAGCTCCTTGTAAGGGATGAGATTAGGGTGTTTAGTGTCCCAATCTCCTTTTACTTGGCTAATCACTAGATCGGAATCCCCAAACACATTCAAATGCTTGATCCTCAAATCAATGGCAGCCTTCAGACCCAAAATGCATGCTTCGTACTCAGCCATATTGTTCGTGCAATTGAAGCATAATATGGAAGTGAAAGGAGTGTGGCAACCTTCAGGGGATATGATCACATCACCAATTCTGTTACCCAAGGCGTTGGAAGACCCATCGAAGACCATAGTCCATCGGGATCCTTGTTCAGGTCCGTCATACGGTCCAGGTTTCGCCTAGTCGGTTACTAGCATGATGTTCTCATCTGGGAAGTCAAAGTTCATAGACTGATAATCATCAACAACTTGATGGGCCAAATGATCTGCTAGTATGCTTCCTTTGATGGCCTTATGCATTGTGTATTGAATATCGTACTCAGTCAAGATCATTTTCCATCTAGCTATCCGTCCAGAAAGAGCAGATTTCTCGAAGATGTACTTGATTGGGTCCATCCTAGAAATCAATAGAGTGGTATGAGTCAACATATACTGTCTTAGCTGGCGAGCAGCCCATGCCAGAGCGCAACAAGTTTTCTCGAGAAGTGAATGTCTGGTTTCACAGTCGGTAAACTTTTTGCTCAGATAGTAAATAACATGCTCTTTTCGGCCAGACTCATCATATTGGCCCAAAACACACCCCATAGAGTTCTCGAGCACTGTCAAGTACATGATCAAGGGTCTTCCTTCAACTGGAGGCATGAGAATAGGAGGTTCTTACAGATATTCTTTGATTTTGTCGAAGGCAGCTTGGCACTCATCATTCCAACTGACTACTCGATCTTTCTTCAAGAGTTTAAAGATGGGCTCACAAGTAGCAGTCAAGGGAGATATGAAGCAGGCGATGTAATTAAGACGACCCAAGAATCCTCTAACTTCCTTTTCAGAGTGGGGGACTGACATTTCTTGGATGGCCTTTACCTTCACAGGATCGACTTCGATGCCTTTACCGCTGACAATAAAACCTAGAAGCTTTCCAGATTGTACTCCAAATGTGCATTTGTTAGGATTTAACCTCAACTTGTACTTTTTCAACCTTACGAATAACTTGTATAGGTGATTGAGATGTTGCTCTTCAATTTATGATTTGGCAATGAATTCATCCACATATACCTCTATTTCATGATGGATCATATCATGAAACAAAGCTACCATAGCCCTTTGATATGTTGCCTCTGCATTCTTCAACCCGAACGGCATGACCTTGTAACAAAAGGTGCCCCATTGCATAATGAAAGTGGTCTTCTCCATGTCTTCGGGAGCCATCCTAATTTAATTATAGCCTGAGAAACCATCCATGAAAGATAATACTTTATGTTGAGCAGTGTTATCGACCAAGACGTCAATATGAGGTAGAGGGAAGTCATCCTTGGGGCTTGCCCTATTCAGATCCCTATAGTCTACGCACATGCAAACTTTTCCGTCTTTCTTTGGCACTGGCACCACATTTGTAACCATTGGGGATAAGATGTCACAGCTAAGAATCCTGCATCAAATTGTTTCATCACTTCAGGTTTTATATTTCCAGACATGTCATGCCTCATGCAACGAACCTTTTGTTTGACAGGAGGACGATATTCTTTTGTCTGCAGACGATGAACTACAATGTCAGTATCCAAACATGGCATATCTTCATACGACCAAGCAAACACTTCCACATAGTCATGCAACATCTGAACCAATCTTCTCTTGACACTGCTTTCCAGGTTAGCGCCGATCTTGACCTCTTTCTTGTCTGTCTCGGTACCTAGATTGATGACTTCAACTGATTCTTCGTGCGGTTGAATAGCTTTTTCCTCTTGTAATAGAACTCTGGCTAGTTCTCCCGGTATTTCACAATCTTCCTCGCCTTCTTCTTCGACTTGGTTAGTTGGACATTCGAAGTCATAATTGGCAATAGTAGAGTCATTGGCAATAAGATCCAGAGTGGATGGGGACCTGCAAGGGTGTGTGTGTGTTTGTGCATGTAAGATACATGGCTATTTTAAAAATGTATTTGAAGGAAAAGAAAGACAATGAGCACAAAGATTTGAATGCAAAAGAGTCCAATGATTTGTATTGAATGATCATATGATAAGATGAACATAAATAAAACCCATGACAAATGGACCAAAGTGCCCCGGGCCAGGCACATGGCTTAAAAGTTATCTTTTAGTATTACAGACAAAATGTTCTTGAATTAATAAAAAGAAATAAACAAGTGATTACTCCTCAATGAAGGAGATGGGCATGAAGTCCTTTACATGCCAATTCTTGAGCCCCGTTGTAGTAGGATACACCCAATCTTCAAATGCAACTTCATCATCAAAATCACCTACAGCGTTGACTTCGTAGCTTCCAACACAGAGAGGGGGCTTCCCTGCGCGAGCGCGCCTCACTTCCTTCTGAGCCTTGACAGTGAAACCAAAACCGCACTTGTCTGCTTTGAATGGGATATCGAGGAGTTGCCCCCAAGTATCACAGCTTCCTTCTTCAACTGCAACACGAGCATCTTTGAACGAAACTAACTTCGGTACAACCTTACCAGCTTTGGACACATCAGAGGAACATTTGGTAGTGGCAATCATTGGTGGAACAACTTTAAAGGCTTGACACTGGGTCTCTATGAATTCTCCATCCATCTCCACGTATTTGAAAGAGTTGAGGTGGCTTACCATGAACTCATCCTCACCATAGACTGTGACAATTCTTCCTTTAACCGGATACTTGAGCTTTGGATGAAGAGTTGAGGTTACTTCCCCAGCTCCACGGACCCAAGGGCGACCCAACAAACAAGAATAGGCAGGACGAATATCCATGATGTAGAAGGTGGAGTTGAAAATTTGTGAGCCCTCCTTGATTGGAAGATCTACCTCTCCATGAAATGTCCTTTTTGATCCATCGAAGGCCCTCACAATAATATCACTGGGTTTCAGAACTAAACCTTCACAGTCTAAACGGTCTAACGCCCTCTTGGGTAGCACGTTTAAAGAAGAACCAGTGTCAACCAGAACATGTGCTAAGGTGATCCCATTGCACTCGACGGAAACATGTAGAGCTTTATTATGGTTCTTCCCAAGCGGTGTTAGATTGACATCTAAGAACCCCAAACCATTATCAGCCGTCAAGCTTGCCACACAATTCTCAAACTGGTCAGTTGTGGTCTCATGAGGGACATGAGCCTTCTTCAAGAATTTGATTAATGCTCGAGCATGATCGTCAGAGCAAAGTAGCAAAGACAACATGGAAATCTTGGAAGGGGTTTGCCCCAACTGTTCCACAATCTTGAAATCGCTCCTTTTTATGATTTTCAAGATCTCGTCCATCTCACGAGCGAAAGGTTCTCCATCAGCAATGTCCTTTGTGGGTATCTCCGTCTAAACAAGCTCAACAATCTTCTCCTTTCCCCTTGTATCAGTACTTGGCTTAGCAACAGTGATGCGGATAGGTGCCTTTGTAACAACTGGTGGTGAGATGTTGGGTGAAAAGATTCTCCCAGCTCTGGTCACTTTGCTTGAACCAGTTATGTTACCAACGTCATCAGCTTTGCCTTCTTCAATCCATGCGTCTTGTTTTATCCCATGGTAAAACACCTCAGCACCATAGTTCCATGGCACTGCCTTGTTATAAGAGTAGGGAGTTGGTCTGGGATTAGTAATTATTAGGGGAGAAACAGTTGGTTCATTTGAAATCTTGATAGGAACTTTGGAAGAGACCCTAAGAGGCTTTTTTGAGATGGTTATAATGGATAGGTCTTCACATTTATTAGTCAAACTTTTGGAAAGCGGAGTCTTCTCAAATAGAATCTCGTGGCTATCCATCAGGCGTTGAGTGCCTTCCTTAAGCCCTTCGCATCCATTGAGTTGTTTGGTACAACAAACACAGTCCTTCACACAGCCAGGGAAAATCCTAACTTTCAACAGATTCTTTTTGATGATGTATAATAGAGTAGTCAAGTCTTCAACAGAGGAAACAAAAATTGTATCTTCAACAACATTGACACCCTTGCCATGGTTTGGCATAGGTGCAGTGATTACATTCGGAGTTAGAGGAGGATCAAATTCAACAGTCTTATTATCGATCAAGTCCTGAATTTTATTCTTCAGTGCCCAACATTGGTCAGTCTCATGCCCAGGACTACTTAAGTGATATGCATATTTACCGTTCAGATTGTACTTTGGTGAACAGGAATGGAAGTGGAGGCAGATGCCATGGAAATCTTCCCACTTTTGATACCGCTTTCAACTCTTTCACCGGTTAAGATCAGCTCGGTGAAACTGGAAGAAGAACAGCCAACTAACAAGTTAAAGAAAGGACCAAATAAAGTGCCCATAAACATGTCAATGTGCTCCCTATCAGTCAAAGGTGGTTGAACCCTACTGGAAAGGTCTCTCCACTTTTGTGCGTATTCTTTGAATCCTTCATTCTTCCCTATTATCATATCTTGCAACTGAACTCTTGTCGGCGCCAAGTCGGCGTTATACTGGTATTGGTGGTAGAAAGCGGTAGCTAAGTCTTCCCATGTATTGATACGGGAACCATCCAACTGGTAGAACCACTCTAGTTGTGTTCCGACCAAGCTTTCTTGAAAAAAGTGAACCCAGAGCTTCTTATCAGCGGTGTGCGGCTGTATCTTGCACACATAAGATTTCAGGTGAAGTTTTGCACAGGAAACTCCATCATACTTTGCAAAGACTGGTATTTTGAATTTTTGGGGAATGACAACCCCAAATATCAAACCGAAATCATCAAAATCTAAACTGGGGACGGCTTGGATCTCAACAACCTTCAATCTGTCTTCTAACTGCTTGTACTTGACATCAGCGGGGGATACTGCTCGTCAAAAATCATTATCAGACGCTTGATCATTGATACACCCAGCTTGGGTACTTCTAGCTTCTCCGATCTGCTTCTCGTCTTCCTCAGATGAGTCTTCCACTACCGGGATCTGACGGACTGGCTCTCTGAACCTTCTTCCCATGTTTACCAGAGCTTTCCTCTTGGGTTTCTTTTTAGCTGCCAGCAATGCTATCATATCTTGTTGCCCCTTGGCTAGGGCCAGTAGAGTCTCTTGGAATTGAGAGTTTTGTACTTGAAGGTCCTTCATTGTTTTCTCTAGATCCATCTTGCTGAAGTAAACAACAGAAAGATAAGGAAGCCTGTTGTGTGAAAACCTGTCATGTTATGATGCATGGAAGATGTGTATGTAAATGATTTCAAGGATTTATGAAAATTAAATTTGTATAGACAAAGCATGAACAAACGTCAAATTTCATTTATTAGTTCAAAATAACTACAACACGCCTCTTAGGCTTACAAAATAAATCTCTAAGATGAAAAGAATGAGCGCATCCTCTTCGGTGCAATGTAGCGTTCACACTTTACTCCTCATGTAGCTTCTTTTTAAGCTCCAAGACCCTTTTCTCACTAGCGTAGAATTGAGATTCGAAGGTATCTCATTCCTCCTTCAGCTGAATCCGACCCTTTTGCAAGTCTTCAAGAGAAGTAGGCATGTCGGGATGGAGGATAGTGTACGAGACATCTCCTTCAACCACAGGTTTCAAGATAACCGGTAAGATAGAGGGATAAGGCATCACAAGTTTCTGAGCACAGGCTCGTACCCACCTAAGGTAAGGCTCAAGGGGAATGGAATTCTTGTGTCCCAACGTCTTACTGTCCACCTTGTTTACCATCCTCCAAGCTCGTATAAACTTCTGACGGTAACCTTGATCGTCGCTCTCGTAGTTGAAAACCACTCCTTAGACGAGCATATCATGAGGACCATCCCTTTGGGCATAGCCAAACTGTCGTAAAGCTAAGCCAGGGTTGTAAGTGATACCTCCTCTAATGCCAAGAAAAGGGACATTAGGGAATTCCCCACAACAATCAATGATAGTAACGTTCTCCAAGGTTCGAGAGCACCAATGGATATCTGAATGTCTGAGTGTCATCAACCTATGAGACCACCTCAAACCTTGCTCATTCTTCAGCACAGATCAGGGAAGATGCGAAATAAACCATCTAGCCAAGATAGGAGTGCAACACTTAAGGGCCCCTCTCTTCCTCATAGTGCGAGTGTGGAGAGAGTGCAAGATATCTCCCAATAAAGTAGGCACCAGATTGCGAGACATGAATATTTTGACAACATTTACATATATAAGTTGGTCAGGGTTTGGAAACAAAACCATCACATAGATGAGAAGGGCCAATATTTCTTCAAAATCTTGTAAGTCCAAGGAGTTCCAACAATCTTGAGCTTTCTCAAACAAGAACTTGGCTAAGAAACCTTTGACACCACTCCTTGTTTCCCAAATAGTTGTGACATCAGATTGTTGCAAGTGTAGTGCTCGGGCAATCTCTTCAGGTTTTGGATCTCTTTCTGTACCGTTTAAAGGTAGTTGATTGAGAATGGGAATCCTCAAGAGTTGGGAGAATTCTTCCATAGTAGGTACAAGCTGATAATCGGGAAAAGTGAAGAAATGGTGTAGAGGATCAAAGAACTGGAAAAGCACCTTCATCATATTTTCATCAGTGCTAGAGGTAACCAAGTTTAGGAGGTGACCATGTCTTTCGGTGAATGAAGAATTCTCAGGGACCTTTGATGCTAACACTTTGAGTTGGGAAGGAATCCTTACGAGGTTAACTTGGATAGTATTCCTGCGGATAAAAGCCATGTCCTACAAAACAGAATAAAGATGAATCCCAATAATCCTTGAAATAGTTAGTGAGAATAAGTATGATGTTATGATGTTTATGATGTTATGTACAAACATATACAAACAAGTACTTAGGTTTAGGCTTGCATGGAGTCTCATAGGTAAGTACCCTCTTGAAGTTTAGTTGGCTCAACCTGTCCTAGTAATAGTAACCGGGTTCTAAGGGATCTCAATATCACTGATCTTTCTTGTCGGGCATGGTCTCAGCGTAAGCCTCTTTAATGGCGACCGAAATATCCCGAGAAGTCTGATCTCATTGAGTGTAGTATCGAGTATCAACCAACTTTAGACTATACCAAAGCCGGTTATCTCACTACTTCCTAATGGACAAGTTGGTCAAGTAAAGGTTCTAAAGTCAGTTAGTGCTTCATGACACCATACAACGTCCACGTATTCTCCTTGACTATTCAAGGGCTACTGGTACCCACAAATATGTCACACTAATGTAGCTATTTCTTAGACCATGTCGATATACCCTGCACAGTTTCTACAATGTATTTCTACTTACCTATAAGGTATCCAAAATCCGGATAGAGGATTAGAACAAGCCTAAACAAGGAAGCAAAATGTAAAGCAAACAAATCAAACAATGAAAGCAAGTAAAGGTGATCTAGCCCTAAGGTAACCCCACTTTTAATTTTGTCCCCAGCAGGGTCGCCAGTTCTGTGATACAGTGGGAACTAACTTGGGATGTTTTATGTTTATCGCAATTATTGCGGTTAGCAAGAGTCACCACCGACTTTTTTTTATACAAAAGGAAAGGCTGAAAAGAACAGGAAAGATCTTTAAGATTATTTCTTGAGTTCGGGGGGGTAGATTATGAAAAGGGAAGCTATTAACACCCTTTTCATCCATAGTTATCTATGGGCCCTTAGTTTCTTTCTAGATCACTTGCTTTTGTTTGAAAATGTGCTTTGTGTGGTTTTTGAAAGTATCTTGAAAAGGCGCCTTCGTTTAGGAAAACTTTGTAATAGTTCTCGTTCGTAAGAACATATACAAAGTGTTGTACTTTTTGAAAATATTTCATGTTTGGAAAGTGTTTTGAAAGTGTTTGGTGTTTGTTTTGAAAATAAGCAAGGATGTTTAATTAGAAAGTGAGCAAGCAACTAGGAACAATCTACCTACTCAAAAGTCTTTGTTCATTTATTCCTTCCTTTGATATTGCTATCTTACCATTGATTTGGTAAGAAGCCTTATCTTTGGATGTAAAGGGACAGGCGTGGGTCATCGTATAGTCATGATAGCAATGTTACGAGATATATTAGCATTTCTCTTTGAGGGACTAAGATCATTTTGAAAGGCAACATTTGTAGCATCGTCGAGGGACTATGATCTTGTATTTTTTATTGCTTTTGCTAAGATATCCCACATGCATAACATGACCATTTTTGTAAGGCAACAAAGTGGAATTACCCTAAGGGTGCAAGTGTGCAAGTGTGTTTGATTTACATGCATTATTTATCTCGAATTAGGGTTTACTAATTGTTGATTTTAGTCTTGCCATACAAACCCTAATTACTAACATTTATATAAAAGAGATAAATTGCGGAAATTAAAATTACTACGCTATTACATTATTAGGGGAGGGGGTACACAAATTTACAAATGGGGATTGCAAGAAAATTAAATCTAATTATATATTACAACCATATTGAATAATGTACAAAAATTGAAAATATAATGTACAAGAAGATAAATGAAAAAGAAATGATCTTTGTTTGGTTTTTTTTGTTAAGGGTTTTAACCTAATTGCTAAAAAAAGGGAAAAATAATTAATTAGAGATAAATGAAATTAAACCTAAATTAATTAAGAAAAGGAAATAAGTTTTGAAGCATTTTTAGGATTTTTTATGAAAAAGGTTTAAACTTAATGAAAATAATATGGAAATTAAATTAATTAAAAGAAACTTAAGTTCTAAATTAATTTTAAATAAAAAATAAAAACAATTAAACCTAAATATAATTATTAATTTATTAAGAAAAAGAAATTAAATTTGTTAAGAAAATGTTTTTGTCTTTTGTCTTTATAAAGAAAAATAAAATAAACAAGTGTGAAAATAATAAATAAAAATATTTTGGATTTTTTATTAATAAATATAATAAATATAATAATAATAATAATAGTAATAAAAAAATAATAAAAGAAAACTGAAATAAAATAAAATAAGAAAAAGAAAATAAATAAATATGAAATAATAAAAAGTTGGGCCAGGTGTGTGAAAGCAGGCAGAGGGATGATGCAGCAAAATGGCAAGGTCCAACTGAGAGAAGGCCCAGCGCGCCTGTTGTTGGCAAAAAAGAAGGAAATTGTGGAATATTAAAACAAAAGGTAGCGTTGGGACTTGAACCCATGACCCTTACCATACACGCGCTACCTTTGCCATTGGGGTGGCTGTACATCTGTTAACATAAGCAAAACAAATAATACATAACATAAACTCAGTCCTGAAAATGACTTCATCTTCAACCTCCAGCCATGGTTCCTGTAACTTGCTCATTTCTCAATAAAAATGAAAGATGCAAACATGAAAATTGCTCCATTTTTCCATACGAATCCAACCATATAAATATCATAAGCTATAAATCAAAGATGAGATAGAATTTCTAAAAGTACCAAATTCTGACCTAACTTTTTTCAGAGATTCAAACCTACAATTCTCTAAACTCAATCAATATAAATGAAATCTATGGACATGTACAATTTCAGGGAAATGATATCTACATTTTATCTTCACAAATGCAAGCCTAACAATGCCTAAATGAAAAGATAGAAGTTTAGAAATGATACCTCAAAACTGGAAATCATGAAACGCAAATGAGCTTGATTCAAGGTGCTGCAATGATTAGGTTAGCTTCCTCAAGTTCCCAGGAAGCTAATGCAATGATTAGCTTGAGCAATGGATGGCTAGAATGGCTTGGAGAAATCAACTTGCAGTGCTCTGTTTTTGGTTATGGAGGATGATGGAAATGGAGTTACAGAAGTGAAACAGGGACATGGATGGACTATACTTGATGTATAGGAGCTTTGTAATTGATTAGGAAGGAAAACACATGAGGGAATTGTGAGTTTCAAGTTCAAAGTCAGAATGTGCACATAAATGGAGTTTTGATGCAAGTTCTGATTTGAGGGAGTTTGGGAGTGTTTCAGGGTGCTTAAGCTCGTGTGTTAACTTGCAAATAAGGCTTCTATTTATAAGCAACAAGTTTAGAGACTTGTATTTGATCAGAATTCAAAATCACATGTTTAAGCTCAACATGTGATTTTCTTGAGAAATCAAGTTTCAATGCCTTTTGTACTTGCTATTGTAGAGTGGTTATGATTTAAAAAAACTTGCTTCTGACTTTGTAGATGGAGTATGATCAGAAGGAACAAGTGAGAGGCTCGAGAATTGACTTTGTGCATAAAGCTTGCTTTTCAAGAATGGCATTGTTAACTTTCTTCCCAAAATGGCAATTTAAATTGGACAATGCTTAAACCACTTAGATTATAGCTCAAAAATTTGTGTAATCCATTAATGATGGATATATACACAAGTTAGAAGGTATGAAAAGTAAGATTATGCAGCCTAAAATTGAGATTGGATTATGTGTTCATCAAGAGATGGCTTGTAATTCAAGAATGAAACCCTAACTTCTTGCCTTCGATTCTCCTAGCTCAAGTATGATCTCAATGAGTTCTTGGATATTTTGGAAAGATTGTAACATCCTATAAAACCTTCATGTTTGAAATTTTTGAAAATTCAAATTGTAACTAGGTGAAAATTGCCATGAAGTTAGGTTAAAATCCTTCCTAAACTAGGGCAAAATTTCACTAAGTCCTCAAGTTTCATGAACATGTTTTCACAAAATCATAACTTGAAATCCAAGAATTTCTATAAAAAGTTACGCTATACAATGTTTTATATCTCATTGAGATCTAAAACTTTCATGTTGGAAGTTTCCTTTGAATCATCTTGCATCATGGTGTAAATTTGGCTCAAAGTTGTAAAAAAAAAGTGAATTTCCAACACTTAGAAAAAAATCTAAGTTTAGAAATTTTGACTTTTCAAAATGAAATCTTGACTTTTTGATTTCTTTATGTACAAGTTTCATATTTTGACATGTCTTGATGAATTGTGATCCTCGAAACTTGATTTTGATCAAAAATTCAAAGTTTGACTTTTCAGTGTATAGTTGACTTTTCATCAGTTGACTGAAATTCATCTGTCAATCAATTGATCTTGAGAAATGTTTTGGGCCATGCCATTAGGTCAAAATGAAGTATTTGAATCCTTGAGATCATGTCTTAAACCAATAAGTCATTGATTAGGTCAAAAGTCAAAATTGCACCTTCTCAGTCAAAACCCTAATTTTGACCATTTTGCCCTTTTGATGATCTGATCAAATTTCTTGAGGAATTGTGATCCAAACTTGATCAAATGACATATATGAGTTCATGATGTTGATATGGATAAAAAATTACGAAGTTTTACTGTAAATTGACCACAGTTGACTTTTCCCCCAATATAGTTGATTTTAGGTTAACTGGTCAATTGACTGAGCAAAATTGTGATCCAAGACTTGAAAATTGACATGAGCAATCTTGAGGGTCCAAATTGATCCATGAAAGTCATATGGGGCATTTAAAGTCCATTTGTCCTTGTGCAATCTCAAACCCTAATTTGAGCCATCAATGTTGAGGAAGTGTCTTGAGCTGATCAAAACCTTGTGCAATCTTGAATCAATGGAGATCTTGTGAGAGATTACTTGAGAAATGAGAGGTCAAATTTTGGGGTACAGCACCTTTCTTAATGGAGCACTTCATGAAGAAGTATACATGAAACAACCACCAGGGTTTAAGCATTCAAATAAATCCCTAGTCTGCAAACTCAATAGGGTTGTATATTGCCTCAAGTAGGCCCTAAGATCGTGGTATAGAAAACTAAACCAAGCTCTGTTTCACTTTGGATTCACAACTAGAAAGTGTGACCAAGGTGTTACACTCTATGCTATGGTCTATGTTGATGATATTCTAATCACAGGTTCCTCCCCTATTCTTATTCACAAATTGATCAACAAACTACATGAGCAGTTTGCACTTAAACAGTTAGGAAAATATGAGTATTTCCTTAGACTAGATGTCAAATACCAGACAAATGGATCACTTATTTTGACACAAACGAAATACATTAGATATCTGCTATCTAGGGCAAACATGGAAGAAGACAATGAAGTTCATTCTCCTATGATGAGTCATTGCAAACCCAACAGATTTGGCACTAATTTTATGCAGGATTATACACTATACATGTCTGTAGTTGGTGCATTACAATATGCAACAGTAACAAGACCTTATATAGCATATTATGTTAACAAGGCCTTCCAATTAATGATCAGTCCTCTTGACAGTCATTAGAGCATAGTAAAGAGAATTTTGAGATATTTGAGTGGCACATGCACACATGGTCTGTTATTATCTCCTGCAAATCCCAGTCAAGTTTTGTCCCTAAGAGCCTACACTGACTTTGATTGGGCCAATCATCCTGATGACAGAAGGTCAACCTCTGGAACATGCATCTTTATTGGTCCCTGTAATACGGTGGCATAACTGACTGTTATACTGGTTTTATGTTTGTATTCGCAAATGTTGCGGTTAGCAAGAGTCGTCACCGACTTTTCTTTTATCCAACAAAGGAAAGGGTGAAAAGAACAGGAAAAACCTTTCGAGATTTTTTCTGAGTAAGGGGGTAGGTTATGGAAATGGAAGGTGTTAGCACCCTTTCCATCCGGTTATCTACGGGCTCTTAATTGCTAGCTCATTTTGAAAATGCTTTTTTTGTGTAAGTGTATTTTTGAATATATTTTGAAAAGACACCTTAGTACGACGAACTTTGCAATGTTTCTCGTTTCGGCGAGAACGTATACAAAGTGTTTTTTGTCTTTGAAAATATTTAGAAAAGAGTTTGTGTTTGTGTGCAAATTTTTTTTATTTGTATGAGCAAGCAACTATGATCTATCTACCTACTCGAAAGATTTTGTTCTTTTCCTCATTTACTTTAGATAGTGTTATCCTACTATTAGTCAGTAGGTAGCCTTATCGTTGGATGTTTTGAGGGACAAGCGCGGATCACTGTACAGTCATTGAAGGCAACTGGTAAGGACGCTTTAGCAATTTCATTTAAGAGACTAGATCATTTTACCAAAAGGCAACGTCGAAGGGTCATCGAGGGACTATGATCTTTGTATCGAGGGACTTTTCTAAAGCATCCCCACTTTCGAGGGACATGACTGTTTATTCCGAAGACAACAAGTGGAGGTACCTTAGAGGTGCTCATGTGCGAGTGTGTTGTATTCAGTTATTTTTATTTGATGTTAGGTTTGCTAACATTTTGTTTTTTATATTTTTTTCATGCAATCCTATTGGGCATACATCTAACAGTTGAATATCAGTGCGGGAAATTAAAGTACGGAAATTAAATCTAACTATTACATGGCTTCGGGGAGGGGGAAAATTACAAGTCCAAAAATTAGGGATAACATCGGTAAATAAAATCCTAATTTTTAACTGTTACAAACCATAAGCAGATACAATAATAAGGAAATAATAATGCTGGATGTAAAATGAACGCACGAGGGTTAAAAGAATGTTCGAAACCATAAGAAAGGTTTAAGTAATTTAAGAATTTTTTTTTGATTGTTTTTGTTTTATTTTAAGAAAAATGTTTAATTAATAAAAAATAATTAACTAAACTTGATCTAATCTTACAAAAAATATTAATTATTAATGAGAATTAAAATTAATAAAAAGAAAACTAATTCTATTAATTTTTGTATTTTTTTAAAAAGAATTGAATTAAATCCTAAATTCTAATTGATTTTATAATTACGGAAATAGTCAAAGTAACTAACTAATTGATTCATGAAAATTAAATTTAATAAAAAAACAAAATCTAAATTTTTGGTGATTTTCTGATTTTACGATATTTTTTATGATTTTTTTGTTATAAAAAGAAAAGGGAATTAATTAAAAAAAAAGAAAATAAATAAGACAAAGGATAATATGGGCCATGTTGCAACAAGCAAATATGGGATGAGAATCTGAAAACATCCCAAGCCCAATAAATCAGAGCCCAGGTATTTGCACATGATCCTGTACGTATGACCATTGAAGGACGTATGGTGGGAACGCGCCTTTGAATCTTTAGATCTGGCTTTAGTTTGGCCTGAAAGTCCCTGCATTTTGAATAATGAAGCTCAAAAGTTCTTGATCCCTAACAATGGAATCCTGTGATTTAATCATTTAAACTCACATGTGATACGTTAAACATGCTCTAATCATTTCCAAAAACATATATGCATGCCTTAGATTTAACAATATATATTAACAGATTGAATCCAAGGAAACTATACCAAACCGGTGATGATCATAGTGAACGTTCTGAACATGAAGGGACTCAGTTATGAGTTGGATTCGATTCTGGATGCCTCAGAGAGGTGATTCGATCACTTGTTTGGATTGTTGGGGATTTGAAATGCAAATACGACTTTGCACTAGTTTGAGATTTTTTTTTGAAAATTTTGTAGAGCTTTTGTTAGGCAATTGGAGAGATTTTTGAAGAGGGATTTCGTGCTCTTGGCTTATACTTTTGTTTTGTATCTATAGAGGGATGGAATGGTGAGTAAACATGACAAGAATCCACACATAATGGCCCCCTTTCAAAGCAATATCAAACATATTAAAATACTTCCAAAATTGTGAAAAAATTGCCCTTCTTGAGAAGCAATGAACCTGGTCTTTTTCCTCGTGCCTTGCATGAATTCTAAGGCCCAATATCAAACCAAATCATCAGCCCATGTATCCATACTTTTTATTTATTATTTTATGTAATTTATTTTGTGTTTCTTTGAATAAAAACAAAATAAATATGAATAAAATAGATAAAAAATGCAAAGCAAGGTGAGAGTGAATTTAGGGGTCCTTGAGTAAGTGATAAACATATTTGAATCCCACAAAATAGGTCTATGAACTTAAAAATGCATTTTTACTCAAAGTTGACTTTTTTGCATTTTCACCAATTTGTACTAGTCATAACTTGCTCAATTTTTTATCTTTTGGAGATGATCTTGGACTTTTTAGAAAGCTCAAGATGTTCCCTACAATCTCTATGTTGGCCATTTTTGCATTTGGAGAAATTATCTTGACGTAGCTTACCTTGACAAAAAATGCTTTTTTGTTGACTTTCAAAAAGACCTGTAATATATTGGCTCTATCTTTCTAATGATGCATTTTTTTGAACTTTAGGACAAAAGAAAAGTTGTAGGGAATTGAATTTTCTTCACAATGAGCTTTGGCTGGGGCAAAATGGATGAAGCATGTGAAAGTTATGTTTGGTCAAAGTTTAGTTGACTTTTCCTAGGAAAAAACTAATTTTGCACTTTTGGATTCTTGATGATTTGAGTGTGTTGTACCCCAAAATTTGCCCTCTCATTCTCACATAAGACATATGCATTGAAGTCCCTAACTTGCCATAGGATGACTAAGAATTGACCAGACAAATTCTCCTCCTAAGGCAATGAGCCCCAACTATGGTTTCCATTTTCATCAAGATGTTTGAGCTCCAATGGTCTCCAATGCTTCCCATGGTCATAATATGTCCTCAAGATCATCCATGCCAAGTTTCATTCTTTGCTCAATAAGTTTGCTCAGTCAATTGCTCAAGTATTGGAAAATCAACTATGCTAGGTCAAAAGTCAAATGTGAACTATATACAGTCAAACTTCAAGGTTTTTGGTCAACATCAACATTTTGAAGTGATATCCATAATTTGATGAAAGGTTGATCATGATTCCTCAAGATATGCTCCTAACTCATCAAAAGTCAAAAATGGAAAATTAGGGTTTCTATAGGAAAAGTCAACCAAACTTTGACCAAGCATAACTTTCTCATACTTTATCGGAAAGTTTTCCACAAAGTCTCATATTTAAGAGAATCCAAGTCCCTACAACTTCTCTTCAGCCCTCAAGGTCAAGAAATGCCTCAATCAAAAGATACAAGCTCATACATTACATGTCATTTTTAGAAAGTCACAAAAGGAACTTTTTGTCAAGAACATTTACCTCAAGATAAATATTTCAAATGCAAAATTAGTCAAAAGAGGGATTGAAGCAGACATATTGGGCTTTCAAAAAAGTCCAAGATCATCATCATGAGATAAAAATTGAGCAAGTTATAGCTTGCCCAAGTTGGGAAAATTTTGGAAATTTCAAGAATGGTGCATTGAGCAAATTTGGATTTTTGAGTCAATGGCCTAACTTTTCAAGGTTCAAATATCTTCTTAATGTCATAGAGGACCTCTAATCTTATTTTTGCATGGCCTTTCATTTTCTACCCATTTTTTACATATTTATTTAGATTTATTTCAAATAAATACAAAATAAATGGTATAAAATAATTGGAAATGAGCCTAGGCATTTGGGCTGGTGCTTTGACTTGTCTTGAGGCCCAAAATTTTGTGCAAACATGACCAGGTTTATTCAAGAAAGGATAAGGCATGTTTTGGCAAAATTGGAAAGCCTTAAATGTGTTGGATTTTTATTGGAAAACAAGAGTTATGGCAATGATTTCTTCCATTCAATCTTGTCCCCTTCCTCTCTATTATATATACCTCATTTTTCCAGGCCAAAAGAGACAGAAAAAGCTTGAAAAATCGCTGCACAAATTACCCAAAAAAATCAAACTGTCAAAATTTGAATTACAAGTTCCAACTGGCTTTGGCCCCAAACAAAGGTTCAAACACATTTATGGAAGTCCCCTGGATCGATTCCAATCATGACCAAGCCTCAAAATAGTCTGAAGCACGTTATCACTACCTCACGGTTTGCATTCTTCTTTTGAATCTGATTTATTTGATTTATGTAATATAAACACATTTTGATCATGCATTATTGACCACTCTTATGTTTTCTAGCTATCTGCATGGTTAGATTTGAGTTTTGGTGCAGGAATCAAGTATCACCATTTTTAGGGTTCTAAGCTTAAATTTGAGATTTTTGGAAATAGGCAAAATTGGACATAACCAAGGGTCTCTGCGTGCTCAGGAGGTTGAGGCCAATTCATCCATGGCCTCACCATAAATTTATCATGCGTATTTTTGCTTGTTTTGATTTACAGGTACTATAGTGACAGACAAAAAACTGTTACTATAGGTTATAGTCTAAGACGACGGACGAGGGAGGAAGACAATGTGTGGCAGTCCCCCACTGAAGGATTCAAACTTGCGCGTGTTTTGTTTTTTTTCTCAGATAATGTTTCTTTTTTATATAATATATTAATATTATTGTATGTTTGAATTATCAAGACAACTCAGTTGGTAAGCTAGCGTGTGCATAACGGAGAGGACCTGGGTTCGAGCCCCAGGTTCAACAATTTATTTTTTCTAATAATTGTTCAACAGATTCAGCGCTTCACATACTCAGGCGCATACCATGCAACCCAGATCTATGCTAGAAAATTATATGGGATCTAAATCTAACACCCAGGATGTGCAGACCACTGTGGACACTCAGTGGGCGTCCCCACAGGATCCCAAGGTGTATTGGGCTTGGCCTCATTTGGGCCATATGGGAATTCAACAACACACCTCCTTTTTTGCTTTTTTACCAGGCCCATGTTGTTTTGTTTATCTTTCTCATTTTTGTTTTTTGTTTATTATTTTCAAATTCATTCTTTTTAAGTCATAAAAAATCAAAAATATTTTCTTTATTTAAGTAGATTCTTTAGGATATTTAATTTATTCTCGCGCGAATTTATTTATTTATTTTTCCAATTATTGTATGTGTTTCGAGTTTGTAATAGCTTTTAACTTAGGTTTATTACTTCTTTTATTTACCGCTTTCCCCCAAGTTTGGTTATGTAACCCCCTCCCCAAAGCCTTGTAATAGCTAGGTTTAAGATTCTCACATTTTATTTTCTCGCTACTATTAACTGTTAGATGAATGATCATATGATTGAATGGAAAGATTAAATGATTAAAACAGTAAAACATCCTAACTGTGCAAAGATAAACAAACCGAAATCAAAAACTTTCACATGCTCACCCCTGTGGTATCTCCCACTTCGGTTGCATCGGAAAAATACGGCCACTATTCTTGAACGTGAGAATTCTTAGTGACTGTCCTCTAATTCAGAGATCGCAAGTCCTTTTCAAAAGTTGCCTCGGTAAAACAAAATACAATCTTAGAACTTTAGGACAGTTACTAAGAGATCTTGACCTGTTATCGTAAGTGACTTTAATCGTCCCTTTCGATTGTCCCTCAAACTCCAACGATGGAGCTACCTACTCCTTAATAGTAGGATAACGCTGTGTAAAGGAAATAAGAAAATGAACAGTCTTTTTCGAGTAGGTAGAAACTTTTAAGTATTTTCTCAAAACAATCAATTTTTCACACTTACACTTTCAAACACTTTTCAGCTAAAGTTTTCAAAAACGCTTTATCATACTCTTGAGGACTGATACAAGGGTTACCATAAAGTGAAACGCCGCACTAAGGCATTTTCAAAGCTTTTCAAAACACACACAAAGGCAATTTAAAAATGAGCAAGTACCTAAGAGCCCGTGGAAAACCATGGATAGAAAGGGTGCTTACACCTTCCCTTTCTATAATCTGTAAGTACGAAGAGTGCTCCTTGGAGGGGGGTGAATTAGGTACTTTAAAATTTTTACCGTTTTAGTGATGATGGATATTATTTTTCTGGTTTAGTGCATGAGTTTACAAATGTGTTTCTTTCTTTTCTGGTTTATGACTAGTGATGAAAGCGGTAAATGCGGAAAAGTAAAGAACACAAAGATGTATCCTGGTTCCCCTCACGGTCTGAGAGTACTCCAGTCCCCTTTTAACATGAAAGAGATTTCCTTATTGTTAGATCTCTAGACAAGACACCCTAGTCCTTCTATACAAGACTCTAACCAATAAAACCACCAAGAACAATCCTCTTGGTTTTCACTATGTCAACAATGAGAACGATCCTCTCAAGGTGACCTTACTTGTATCCAACAATCCTGGAAAAACAAGATTTCAAAACTACTTGAACTTATTTTCAACAATCCTGAAAAATAAGCAAGTACATAGCAATATTTGATTTGAGTGAGTTTGTAGTGTAATAATCACTATGAGTGATTTTATCAATGAATTGATCTTCTCTTCCAATGATAATAATATACAATGACTCAAGATATATAATGCTCAAAGTTTTCTGGTTAACAATATGTGAAAGTGTGCAGAAAAACTTTGTGTATGAAAGTGAAGAAAAGTTTGAGTTTGATATTTTGAAAATTCAGAAAAATATATTTGGAAGTGGTGTTGAAATGATTTTGAAAATGAGTATTTATATGTTCATAGCACCTTTTTGAAACATCATAAAGTTCTGTAAATAAATCATGAACAATTGCCAAGATTAAGTGAAAGGTTTCCATGAAATGGTGTTACGAACAAGCATGTGCAAAGCTGCTATTTTTCAAAATCGTGCAGCATGCAATCGATTGCACCCTTTGTGTAAATAGATTGCACGGGGTTTCAACAGCTAGAATTTCAAATATTTTGAGTGTGCAATCGATTGCACAAGAGTGTAAATCGATTGCATGTGAAGTCAGTAGCAAAAAATTGATTGAGTGCAATCGATTGCACAAGCAATGTAAATCGACTGCACTGAGAAACAAAAGCAAATGTTTTGAAAATATTAAGCATGCAATCAATTGCACTAATATGAAAATCGATTGCACTGAGAAATAGTAGTAAAAGATCTGAAAAATTGAAGCATGCAATCGATTGCACTAATATACAAATCGATTGCACTCAAGTGAAAAATGAATTTTAACTTAGAAAAACTTGAGTAAGGATTTTTAAAAACATTTATTTTCACCATTGAGCATCTATGTCTTAAGTTCAAAGTAAGTATAATCATTATACCTTGAAAGTTGCTAAGAGCTTGAACTGAAGACTTTGTCCATAGATGCCTTGAGCTTGATCAAAAATCTTTTCCTTCTTTGTCAATCATGGTTTGTCTTCATCAAAACCAAAGTTCATTTGAGAAGCTTGATTTTATATTCTCCACCTTTTTGATGATGACAAACAATATTGCTTTATGCTCTGTAATTTCCGGAAAGAGCTTCTCCCCCTAAGATGCATACCTCCCCCTTTGTATGAGAAGGTTGGAATCCTTTGGATTTGTTCATCTTGGTTGAAGAGTACCTTATAAATTTAAGACAAGGAAATACACAAACATAAAGTACAACATCCTTCTCCCCCTTTGACATTATAAAAAAGAAGGGAAATATGCAATAAAAAAATGGACAAAATATATGTAGTAATATTGAAAACTTAACCATATCCATATTGCTCCATGATGCTTTTTCTCATCCTTTGATAAATGCACATAGTAGTTATCTTCATCAAAACATAATGTTGAAGATGCTTGACTTTTTTAGAAAGAATGAGAAACTCTTATGTAAATGCTCCCCCTATCTTTGATAACTCCCTCTTGATCAAAGTTCTCCCTTGAGTCATAGAGAATTTTCATCTTTCTTTGGGCTGCAATAGTTAGAGACAAGCATACAAATATATATATATTCTCCCCCTTTGTCATTAAAAAAAAGATGGGAAGAGCCTTATAATACATAAAGAAATTATTGAAAGTATAAACAATTTATACCAATAAGTTTCACCTTAAGAGTGACTTCATAAATCATTCATCTTTTGAGAACATGATGTTGAAGCCTTTGTCACAAAGTTGACTTGTACTTAGAAGTTGTCTTTTGTTCTTCAACATGAAGTACATCTTCAATGGATATGAAAGTTAGTGTGTCAACTTTGCCAATGCCAAGAATTCTTCCTTTAAGGTATTCCCCATATATGAAATAATCCTTGGACTTTAACTAGATTTGAAAGTTAGTGTATGTCTCCCGTCATATGCTTTGAACAACCACTATCAAGATACCAAATATTGCATGTGGTCTTCAAGCATACCTACAAAACAAATTAAGATTGATTTGGTACCCAATGTGCTTTGGGTCCATTATAGTTAGTTCCTTTCTTTAACCACACATAATGCCCACTTGCCACACAAAAGTTTCTAACATAGCAAGCATTAGGTGTGTGGCCTTTAATACCACAATAAAAACAAGTAGGTTCATAGATACTTCTATATCTAGAAGGGTAAGATTTATTCTGAACAAATCTTTTCTTTTTAGGATATTGATGAACTACTTTAGGTTTGTTCACTTTCTCTTTGGATGATTGATCACTAGCCTTAACAAAAATAGTTTTATTAGAACTTGGTTTTGAAAACTTTGAATATCCAAGTCCACTTTTATCATTGGAATATCTTTGTTGGCTAAGAACACCTTCCAATCCAATTTGACATTTTTCATATCTTTCAATAACTCTTTTTAATTGGACAATTTGGAAAGAGAGTGATTCACAATTTTTGCATACAAAATTCTCATTTTGCTTACTAAATTTTTATTTTTCATCTTTGAGATATTTTTCCATAGACTCAAATCTTTATTCTAAAGATGAAATTTGTTTTTTTTAGATGAAATAGTTTTGTATAGAATTTTGCATTTATTTAATAGTTCATCTATAGAACCTTGTGTGTCACTATCAAAAAGAGAAAATTCATTACTAACCTCGTCATCTTCACTATCGGAATGGTGTGAGGCCATTAATGCGAGATTAACACGTTGGTTGTTTTCGGAATCGGAAGTTAAACTTTCCCATGCTATATATGCTTTCTTTGACTTCTTATCTTTATTTCTCTTGAAATATTTCTTCTTCTTTTCAAGTGTAGGACATTCACTTTTAACATGTCCCTTTTCTCCACATTCAAAGCATATAACCTTCCTTGTTGGTGCTTCCCTTTTTTTTTTCTTCGTAGAACCTTTTCAATCTTCTTGATAAGATCATCATCTTCACTACTAGTGGATTCATCCTCTTGATTGCTATTGTGATACGGTGGGAGATAGAACTGACTGTTTTTTGGAATGCTGGTTCGCGTTTTGCGTTTGTTTTTGCAAAATGTCGCGGTAAGCAAGAGTCGCCACTGTCTTTTATTTTATCCAACTAGGAAAGGAAAAAAGCACAGAAAAATTCCTTTTTCGAGATGTTTCTCGGGTTCGGGAGGTAGATTATAGAAAGGGAAGGTGTTAGCACTCTTTCTATCCGTGGTTATCCACGGGCTCTTAGGTACTTGCTCAAAGTGTTTTCAAAATTTGCTTTTCTTTGTGTTTGTGGGTTTGAAAGAAATTTTTTGTTTGAAAGGAGTGTAAGTGCGAAAAGTTTTGTTTTGTTTTAGAAAGAGCAAGTACTTAAGAACCATCTACCTACTCGAAAAGGGAATTAAACTGTGCTAATTTCCTTTAGACAATGCTAGCCCACTATTGATGAGTAGGTAGCACCGTCGTTGGAGTTTTAGGGCCAATTCGATTAAGGGACGTGTGGTCACTAAAGCAATGTTAGGACGCCTTAGCGGTAACCCTAATGTCTTAGATCATTTTTCCGAGGCAACCGTTTCAAGGCAACTATGATCTTTGGACAAGAGGGCGACCTCTAAAACTTCCTATACTCAATGACCACGTTCGAAGGCAACCAAGTGAGGTGTACCCTAAGAGTGCGCATGTGCGAGTGTGTTAGTTCGGTTATATTATCTTTGTACATGTCATGGGTTATCTATGTTGATTTTAAGTTCATACATTTGATCTTGTCATGCATTCCCTATTATCAAACATCTAACAGTGTATAGTTGCGGAATTTAAATTGCGGAAATTAAATCTAAACTCTTACAAGGTGTCGGGTATTTACATCGCCAAAAGCAACCCTTTAATTTAAATTGCGGAAAGTAAAATAAAGCGGTAAATAATTAAAGTCCTAATTAAAAGCTATTACATTACGGAAGCAATTACAATAATAAGACAAAATTGATCGCGTGCAAGAAAATTAAATCGGCGTATTTTTTAGGGTTTTGACCCTTTTTTTTATTAAAGAAAAGATTATTGTGGTTTTTGAATTAAATGGAATTAAACCTAAGCTAATTATTAATTAATTAATAATAAAGTATATTTTTGGATTTTTTATATTTAAGGAAATAAAATAAATTTGGTCAAAGTTATTAAAACCTAATATTCTACATTAATTTTAATTATTGCAAAAATATTGAAATTATACCTAATTAAATCTAAATCGATTAAATTAATTTATTTACAAAAATAGAAGTGATGAAGTTAATTTTAATAAATAAAATATTTTTGTGTTTTCTGATTTTATGAGGAAAAATAATTAATTGGTTAGTTTAAATAATAAAAATAATAATACAAAAACAATTAAATAAATAAAATATAAAAAGGATAGAAATAACCAAGGGGGGTGTTGGGCCCAATCTGGAGGTATGACCAACATTTTTGAGGCCCAAACGTAAATAAGCCTGGCTGACTTTTTGATCCAGTGTGCGCCTTTGACTAGGGGACATGATGGTCCTTTATTCCTGGCCACCAGATTTGGCCTGAAGGCCATCTAGCACGTTGAGATTTGCAGGCATATGGTGGACAACAACTTAAGAGGCACGCTGGAATACCTGGCAGAAAAATGTAACAAATATATTGGGGACCTGGGATTCGAACCCAGGTCCTGTTAGCCAATGAACAAACGCCCTAGCCACTGAGCCACTTGCTTCTTTTGTAATTATAATACACAACAATTAATATATGTAGAACACAACTAATATGCCAGAAATTATAAAAACGCGCGCCAGATTTTTGAATGGGCCAATCGGACATCAACACGTCTTCATCTTCTCCAATGGCCCTGGTTATTTTTCCTGCGGATTTGAATCCGCAGCAAAATCCCTAGATGTCTCCTAAAATCATCTGTAGGCCATGGAAACGAATTTTGAGAACATCATCATGCTCGTCTCTTCCTCTTGGTTTCATTTATGTCCATGGTTTGTTCCAATTTTTCCTGAAACTCAAACACCTAAAAAAACAAGAACCAAAACCCTAGTTTCGGGTACAGGGTTACAGGCTACAAAAACGAAATCAAATAATGCAGAAACATTCTAAATGGAACGATAAACATGATAGTGTCAAGATTTTGGCAAAAAGATGCAAGAATAAGAGGTTATGTTTTCGTGTACAGGGCCATGTTCAAGGAGACTTACAGTGCGATTTATGGAGGGAGAGGGATTGATTCTGATTACTTTAGCCTCAATGGATGTCAGGCAAGAAGTCTACGTTGAGCTTTTGCCTTGAATTTGCCTCTAGTATGGATTTCAGTTTCACACTTTTCAAGCTTTTTTTTCAAGTTTTGATATTCTGATTATGCAGCCTCCTGGTCCTTCTTTTTGTGCCTCTAGCTTGTACATGTATAATGGAATGAATTAGGTTTAATTTTGGGCTTTGAATCCATGAGCTTTGATGGTTTAAGATATGATATGATCCTCTATTGAAAAAGCTTCCAAATATGTCCAAATCCAATATTTTATGCATAATAAGGCTTGATACGAGTTTGATTGTGTACATCATGATAATTAAGACCTGTAATGATCAAAAAGATACCAAGTGATTAAGATTTGGATTTCATTTGGATTTAAAATGATTTAAAATGAATTAAATCAATAAAAATCAAATAAAATAGAAAAAATAATAATTGGACATAAAACTAAAGATAGGACACGTGTGTGGGGTGACAAGATCAAATCAAGTGGAAAAAAGTGGGCCCATTTGACAAAATTTGATGTTTTGAGGATAGTTTACTTTTGGCAATTTTGGAAAAATGCCCAACTTCAACAATGCATAACCTCTTCAATTTTGAACTTTTGGAGGTGTTCTTGGACTTTTTAGAAACCTTGAGATGTCCTATAACCAACCCTTTTGGTATCATTTCATTTTCATATTCCATGCTCAAGTTATAAGCTTTGGCAAAAAAGGTGTTTTTGTTGACTTCCAAAAATGACCTATAATGTCCAAATTTGTAACTTTTGTGAGTGCATTTCTTTATCTTGGGGTGTGAATATGTATTGTAGGAAATTTCATCTTCTTCAAAATGAGCTTTGGATGGGTCATTTCTCATAAAGTATGAGAAAGTTATGCTTGGTAAAAGTTGAGTTGACTTTTCCTACAAAACCCTAATTTAGCAACTTTTGAATCTTAATGAATCGTGAGCAATCCTTGATGAATCATGATCAACCCTTGATAAAATGATGAATTATCCTTCAAAATGAGAATGTTGACAAAAAATCTTAAGGTTTTACTATTTGTAGGTCACAATTGACTTTTGCCCTAGCACAATCGATTTTTGGGCCTCTTGAGCAATTGACTGACCAAACTTCCTATGCAAGGCTTGAAATTTGACATGGATGAACTTGATAACATATTAGGACATTGGGGAGCACTTTAGGTCATTTGGATGCAAGGACCTTGACGCAACACAAAACCCTAATTTGAGATTGACTGCCTTAGGAGATGTTTTGACTGTCTAACTTTTGAGCAATCTTGAACCATTATTTTTGCAATGTCTTGAGAAATATGAGAGGGAAAATTTTGGGGTACAATAGTTTCCCCTGTTTAATCTTCTTAAATATGAGGATATAGATTGGCTTTCGGGCCTTTCGTGATCCGAAGGTGGAAGTTGATTGAACACTAGAGTGCCCAGAAATTTGCACTCGCATGAACTGGTATCAACATTGTGATGTCGGGAATGGGCTTACAGATGCCATTTGGAGATTGTTGGTAAGTGTTCTACGACTGGAATATGAATCAGGGAGATCTTATCGTCGATCTGACTGAAACATATGAGGTTTTGTCTCTTTTGACTGGATTTGTCTCCTTTGACTGGATTCGCCTCCTTTGACTGGATGGTATCAGAAAAATCTTTAGGAATCGATTTAACTGGTCTTGAGGGGTTTTTGTCTCCTTTGACTGCATTTGTCTCCTTTGACTGCATTAGCATTAGAAAAATCTTTAGGAATCGATTTAACTGGTTTTGTCTCCATTGACGGGTTGGCCTCAGAAAAATCTTTAGGAATCGATTTAACTGGTCTTGTCTCCTTTGACGGGGTGGCCTCAGAAAAATCTTTAGGAATCGATTTAACTGATTTTGTCTCCTTTGACGGGTTGTCTCTTTTGATGGGTTGTCTCCTTTGACTGCGTTCGCATCAGAAAAATCTTTAGGAATCGATTTAACTGGTTTTGTCTCCATTGGCTGCGTTCGCATCAGAAAAATCTTTAGGAATCGATTTAACTGGTTTTGTCTCCATTGACTGTGTTCGCATCAGAAAGATCTTTAGGAATCGATTTAAGTGGTTTTGTCTCCATTGATTGTGTTCGCATCAGAAAAATATTTAGGAATCGATTTAACTGGTTTTGTCTCCATTGACTGCGTTCGCATTAGAAAAATCTTTAGGAATCGATTTAACTGGTTTTGTCTCCATTGACTGGCTTTGCCTCAGAAAAATCTTTAGGAATCGTTTAACTAGTTTTGTCTCCATTGACTGGCTTTGCCTCAGAAAAATCTTTAGGAATCGATTTAACTGGTTTTGTCTCCATTGATCGCGTTCGCATCAGAAAAATCTTTAGGAATCGATTTAACTGGTTTTTGTCTCCATTGACTGCGTTCGCATCAGAAAAATATTTAGGAATCGATTTAACTGGTTTTGTCTCCATTGACTGAATTGGCCTCAGAAAAATCTTTAGGAATCGATTTAACTGATTTTGTCTCCATTGACATAATCGGCCTCAGAAAAATCTTTAGGAATCGATTTAACTGATTTTGTCTCCATTGACATAATTGGCCTCAGAAAAATCTTTAGGAATCGATTTAACTGATTTTGTCTCCATTGACTGAATTTGCCTCAGAAAAATCTTCAGGAATCGATTTAACTGATTTTGTCTCCATCGACATAGCTGAGAACTTTAACTGCATCTTTCCTGAAAGGTAAGGGCCAGTCATATGCAATGCATGATATGGATCAAGCAATGATATTCTCAACATAAATGAGATTGTATTATATGATGCGTTTATGCATGTATCATGATGTATGGAAATGTAATGTTTTAGCTGGGGAAAATAAATCCCGGAGCTGTTGGAGAATAGAGTTGAATTCTTCGTTTCCGCTGGGGATGATGAACGAAGATGATAAACTTGCAGGAGAGGATAACTCCGTTGGGGAATAAACTGATGAGAAGATTACTCTGAGGGGAATTACTCTGTGGGGAAGAGATGTTCTGCTGAAAATTGTCACTGATAAACTCTATTGGGGATTCCGCTGATAAGTTCCGCTGGGGATTTCAACGATAAATTCTGCTGGGGATGGATTACCGTTGCTGGTGATATTAAATCTGTTGAGGATTGAATTCCTGCTTGTGAAAGGAAAGAACTTCGTTGGGGACGATCTTTCAGTTGTAACTTGCTGGGGATAACCCTGTTAGACTCTTGTGGGGATAATCCTCTGAATTTGGCTGGGGAGATTTATTTATGCTCTACAGGGGATAAGCTTCCAGAGTCTACTGGGGATGATGATTCAACTCTGTTGAGGAAGCTTTTTCAGACTGCGCTGGGGAAATTGACTCCACTAGAGGTATCTCGTGTTCTGTCGGGGAACATTCTTATACTCCGTTGAGGAATATTAAGACTTTCGGGGATGCTCTTATGTTTGCTGGGAAATATTCTTACACTCCGCTTGGGGAATATTAAGACCCTTTTAGTGCTGATGGTAGACTAACTCTGCTTGGGGAAAGTATTGCTGATTCGTTTATATTTGCAAGTCTCAGCTGGGAGAGCTACCATTATTGTCTTACTCTGTGGGGAGTGAAAGTATCTTAGCCACATTCTTCAGCTGAATATACCTTGGTACCTGGTGGACAGAGCAACTGTACAGTTCAAACAATTTTTATGCCCCTGTTTCTGCTATTACCAGTAATTCATCTTTCATTTCGCATGTAAATATTTATGATCAGCAATTAATGTCAAATGCATATATCAAAAAATGAACCTTGGACGTTCTTTGCAAATCAAAACAGATAAAGGAAAAACATTTTGAAATTTGTCTGAAAATGAATTTGTATTGATTTTGAAGTTTGGCCTGTAAATAGGCGTTTTTGTACAAGAGGCTGACGTCCTAGTAAGAGAACGCCGCCGAATAATAGAATTTACACAATTTGTGAAAAACTAAACAAAACAGCTATGTGAATGATCCCACTGGGTTCCAACTCTGCTATTGCCTTTATATCCTCGAGCATCTCATCACTTTGCTACTAGTTGAAGGTGAATCAGATTGATTAATGCCATCTGAGCTTGATAGTTGATACCGAAGTCTGGACGCAAGGTGATCCAATGAGACATAGTGTTACGCTTTGATCCCTAACTTTTGCCTGGACCGCCCTTTTAGGTTTTCAGTCCACCGGGATACCCATTTTTACCCAAGCCGCCCTTTCAAGTTTTCGAATTACCGAGTGTACAAATTTTTTCATTTTCATCCCTTATTTTTGCCCGAACCTTTTTGGTTCGCCGGGAAGCCCTTATTTTGGCCTAGGCCAGTCAACCTAGCGGGTCTTTGATTATGTGTAGTATCTTTTTACTATGTCTGCATTGACGGGGTGAGGAAGGTCGTCACCATCCATGGTGGTAAGAATCATAGCTCCTCCTGAGAAAATGTTCTTAACCACAAATGGCCCTTCATACGTAGGGGTCCATTTTCCCCTGGGATCACCTTGAGGTAGGATAATGCGCTTGATTACCAGATCCCCAACTTGATACTCTTGTTGTCTGACTTTCTTGTTAAATGCTTTGATCATCCGTTTTTGGTACGTCTGACCATGACAAATAGCAGTAAGTCTCTTTTTTTCGGTTAGGTTCAGCTGATCAAGCCGGGTCTGAATCCAGTTATCTTCTCTCAAACCTGCATCCTTCATGATTCGAAGAGAGGGAATCTGAACTTCAATGGGCAACACTTCCTCCATGCCATAAACCAAGGAATAGGGTGTTGCCCCTGTTGACGTTCGTGCTGAGGTACGGTACCCATGAAGAGCAAATGGTAACATCTCGTGCCAATCTTTGTATGTCATTGTCATCTTCTGCACAATCTTCTTAATGTTTTTATTAGCTGCTTCAACAGCCCCATTCATCTTCGGCCGGTAAGGAGAAGAGTTATGATGCTGTATCTTGAATTGCTCATAGAGCTCAGTGATCATATTGTTGTTGAGATTGGTACCATTGTCCGTAATGATCCTCTCTGGTTCACCATATCGATAAATTAGATTGTGCCGAATGAACCGTGCTACGACGTTCTTGATTATAGTAGCAAAGGAAGCTGCTTCGACCCACTTCGTAAAGTAATCAATAGCTACCAAAATGAAACGATGCCCGTTGGATGCCGTAGGTCTGATCTCGCCGATCATATCAATGCCCCACATTGCAAAAGGCCAAGGAGATGTCAAGACGTTCACATCTTTTGGTATCAAAAGGGCAGTATGAGCCAACATGTACTGTCTCAGCCGGCGAGCAGCCAATGCCAAAGCGTAGCAAGTTCTCTGGAGCAATGAGTATTGGGTCTCACAGTCAGTGAACTTTTTGCTAAAGCAGTAAATAGAATGCTCTTTTCGGCCAGACTCGTCATGCTGTCCCAACACTTCTTTGTATTGTCCAGCACTTTTAAGTATAAGATCAACGGTCTTCCTGCAATTAGAGGCATCAGAATTGATGGCTTGGAGGTAGTGTGGCCCTCTCTTCTTGAAGTAGTAGTCTAACAAACTCAACAGACACTTCGCAATCATCTTCACCTTCGTCTTCGGTTAAGTTGATCGGACTTTCAAAGTCATAACTGGCAGTAGCAGAGTCGTTATCAGCGGGATCCAGAGTGAATGTAGATCATGATACGTGAGTGTGTGTAAAACAGCTGTTTTGCAATATTAATAATAAAAGAAAAACAAGGAGCGCAAGATTTGAAATGTAAGAAACGTCCAATGCTTTTATTAATGATATATGAAAATGACACACATAAAGCCCTCACAAATGAAGCCACAGTGCCCCGGGTAAGAAACCGGGCCATAAAGTTTTAAACATTTTCTGTTACAGATTCAAAACAAAAGTTTCATTACTGGGTAACAAAAGTAATAGGGATGAAGTCCTTTGCTGTCCAGTTGCATTGTCCATCGTCGGTCGTAGGATAGATCCAACAGTCGAATTCAGACTCTTCCACATCATCTTCAATGGCATTCACTCCCGAGTTGCTGAAGAACACGAGAGGTCTTCTGATTCATGCATTCCAAATAACCCTTTGAGCTTCTGCAGTGAAACCCAAACCAAACTTGTTAGTCTTCTGTGTAAAATCAGGGAGTCGGCCCCAATTTGTACACTCACCCTTCTCAACAACAGCCCAAACATCCTTAAAGGAATCTATCTTCATAGGAGAGTCTTCAACAACAGTCTCAGCTGACGCCAGCGTCTAGGGAACCTCTTCAAAGTGCTGAAACGGGGTCTCAATGAACTCCCCATCCATCTCTACATATCGGAAAGAGTTGAGGTGGCTAACCATGTACTCTTCCTCCCCGTGTACTGTCACAATCTTCCCTTTGACCGGGTACTTCAGCTTCTGGTGGAGTGTTGAGGTTACGGCCCCAGCTTTGTGGATCCATGGATGACCTAACAAACAAGAATAAGATGGCCGAATGTCCATCACATAGAATGTAGAGTTGAAAACCTGAGAACCAACCTTGATCGGAATATCAACTTCTCCGTGCACCATCCTCTTAGACCCATCAAAGGCCCTGACGACAATTTTTCTTGGTTTCAGCTCCAACCCTTCACAGTCCAACCGGTCTAGAGCTTTCTTAGGCAGGACGTTTAATGAGGAACCAGTATCCACCAATACATGTGCAATAGTAGTGCCCCTGCATTCAATGGAGACATGCAGGGCATCGTTGTGATTCTTCCCCTTAGCAGTCAAGTCGGCGTCAGAGAAACCCAACCCATTATCAGCAGTAAAATTGGCCATGCAATCCGTAAATTGATCAGATGATGTCTCTTGTGGAACGTGGGCAGTCTTCAAGAAGGTAATCAGAGCCTTGGCATGGGCTTCTGAGCATAGAAACAGTGACAACATAGAAATCTTGGACGGGGTTTTCCCCAGCTGTTCAACTACATTGTAATCACTCTTTTTGATGATCTTCAGGATCTCTTCCATCTCTTGTTTAGAAGCTTCAACAGTAATCGTCTTTGGGGCCTCCGTCTGGGAAGGCACATCAGTAGTGATCCCTTTGCCCCGAGTGTCAGATGACTCGGCGACAGGGGTAAGAATAGGAACTTGAATAGGAATAGTAGCAGGTACACTAACAGGTGTAATAACAACAGGTCTTCGGGCTGTTGGTGGAGAGATATCGGGCGAGAAAAGTCTTCCGCTGCGGGTGACTTTAGCAGGTCCAATAATATTGCTGACATCAGTATCAACATCCAACTCTTGCTTAACTCCATGAAAATAAACATCAGCCCCATAGTGCCAAGGGACAACTTTATCAGAGGTGTAGGGGATGGGCCCCAGAACAGTGATGATCACAGGTGCGATTCTTGGAACGGATGTAATTCTAACAGGCTTCCTAGAGGGAGCCTTGGAAGAATTGTCGAAAATGGTAATGATGGCAACTTGTTCAGAATGAACTGAGGGAACAACAGTCTTCTCAAACAGAATCTCCTTACTATCCATCAGGCATTGGACACCTGACTTCAAGAGATGGCAACCGGTAGGTATAACATAACACATACGACAACCTTCGTCACAGCCCGGAAATAAACCGGCTAGCAAAAGGTTCTTCTTTACAGTCATCAAAGGGGTAACAATATCATCCACATAAACTACAAACAAGTCTTCTTCTAGAGCAATCACTCCATGCTTGGGCATGGGAGCAGTCACAACATTAGGCCTCTCGGGCGCCTCGAACTCAATCTCCTTCGCATCAATTAAGTCATGTATCTTATTCTTCAAAGTCCAACAATCATCTGTATTATGCCCCGGGCTATCAGAGTGATAAGCACATCGGGCATTAGGGTTATACCTTGGTGATGTTGTATTTGAATTCTTTGGGGCTTCCTTTAGAATCAACAGATTGGTCTTCAGCAATTGTGGAAGAATCTGAGATAAGGTCATGCTGAGACGGGTGAATTGCCTTCAAGGTCTCTCGTCCTTTTGTTGATTATTATGCTGAGGAGCACCAGCAGGTTTTGAAATAACGACCGCATTAACAACTTGGCGATGGTCAGTCCTGTTCTGTCTTCTTGCACTGTAGACAGCACTAGACTCTTTCTTAAACGACTTCTTCTCGGTGCTCGATGAAGCACCCTTTTGTATCTTACCAGCCTCAATCCTCTCACCAGTCAAAATAAGCTCTGTAAACCCAGACGAGGAGCTTCCAATCAGATGGTTGAAGAATGGACCAGACAAGGTCCCCAGAAACATGTCCACAAGTTCCCGATCAGCCAAGGGTGGTTGTACTCTACCAGCGAGGTCTCTCCACTTCTGAGCATAATCTTTGAATCCTTCACCCGTTTCCATTGACATACCCTGGAGTTGGATACGCGTAGGAGCGAGGTCGGAGTTATACTGATACTGCCTGTAGAATGCAGTAGCCAAATCTTCCCAACTGCGGATGCTGGCTCCGTCCAACCGGTAGAACCACTCAAGCTGAGTCCTTGAGAGACTGTCTTGAAAGAAATGGATCCATAAGTTCTTATCAGCGGTGTACGGCTGAATCTTCCTCACATATGACCGGAGGTGCAGCTTCGGACAAGAAACTCCGTCATACTTGGCAAAGGCTGGTGCCTTGAATTTGTGGGGAATTACCACCCAGATGATAGACCTAGATCACTAAAGTCCAGACCAGGCACTTTCTGAACTTCCATAGCACTCAACCGGTCTTCCAGTTGCTTGTATCTATCCTCGGCATGAGGATACTGTTCTTCATCATAGTCTGTCTCGTTGTCGTAGACCACAGGGCTAGGAGCCCTCATTTCCTCTTGACTACCTTTCCCTCCAGATTAGATGGTCAGATCAACTTCATTCTAAAGTCTGTTTCCAAACCTGTGCCCTATGTTAAACATGATTATCTTATTCTTCTTCTTCTTCTTCTCTTTCAGAATCAAGGTCTTCAGGTCTTGCTGACCCTTAGCTAGATTCATGAACAACTCTTGGAATTGGGCATTCTGGGCCTGGAGGGCCTTGATGGCTTGCTCAGTTGAAGGTTCAGCAGACATGATGAGTGATGAAATAAATAACGAAGAAGATAAGAGACCTGTAATGGGCACCTATTTATGAAGTGCATGAGATGAAATGCGTATGATTATGATTTCAAAGACAATCGGGAGATTCAAATTTGTAAGCCAGAAAGGAAACACACTTTATTAGGTTTAAACTTTGAAATTCCGAATTGTTCAACAAATTGCCCTTAAGGCATTACAAGAATGGAAATACTGAAAAGGAAATAAAAACTAGAAAAGAAATCATCAAAGGTCAGTCAACACTCCCATGGTCTCTTCTTATCAGTGCGGACATAGTCATTAAGAATCCGCTCGTTCTCCAACTGCCTGGTCAACCTCTGGATCTTCTGCTCTTGCTCGTTGAACTTCTCTCGATAAGAATATCGTTCTTCCCTCAGTTACATCCAAGACCTTTTTAGTGCCCCAATGTCAGTGGGCATATGAGGATGGAAGATGGTTGGAGGAACCCCTTCTTCATTAGCAATTTCAACAATGACAGGCCGGACAGCTTCATATGGCATACCTAACTTCTGGGCACGGATACGGACCCATCTGATATATGGCTCCATCGGAAGTGAAGTCTTTGGGCCCAGCTCATGTGGATCAGATTGGTGAACTCTATCCCAAGCCCTTATGAATCTGCGATGTTGCTCGTCACTATCCCCTTGAAAATCAAAGATGATACTAGGCATTAGCATCTCTTGAGGTCCTTCTCTTCTGGCACGTCCGAACTGACGTAGAGCTAAGCATGGGTTGTAAGAAATTCCTCCATGGGTTCCTAACAATGGAACATTGGGGTACTCCCCACATCGATCAATAATAGTCACCTCTTCTATACCCTTGAGAGTCCAGATGATGTCGTTATGAGAGAGAGACATCACCCTATAAGCCCAGCCCATGCCTTCTTTATTCTTCAACACTGACTTGGGAAGGTGCGAAATAAACCACCTTGCCAATAATGGAGCATAGCACATCAAGGTTCCCCGCTTTCGGGCAGTACGAGCATAGAGCTGATGAAGGATGTCACCTAAGAGAGTGGGTACCGGGTTCCGAGAGATGAAGATCTTTACCGCATTAACGTCAACAAAGGAGTCAGAGTTCAAAAACAAAACCAAGCCATATATCATAAGAGCCAGAATAGCCTCGAATGCCTTGAACTCTAGGCTATCCCAGAAATAGTTATCCTTACCAACCAAGAACTTAGTCAGAAAGCCCTTTGCTCCACTTCTAGTCTCCCAATTAGCCATTACTTCCTCTTTGGTCAAATGAAGGGCTGCAGCAATCTCTTCGGGCCTAAGCATCTTTTCCCAACCAGTAAACGGGGTCTGTTCCAGAATAGAGATACCGAGCAACTCAGAGAATTCTTCTAGGGTGGGAACCAGCTGATAGTCTTGGAAAGTAAAGCAATGGTGCAGCGGATCATAGAATTGGACCAGAACACTCATCATCTTCTCGTCCAATTTGGAGGTGACCAAACTGAGAAGATAACCATGTCTTCTGAGGAAGGAAGTAGTATCAGGCATCTTTGCAACCAATTCTTTAAGCAAGGTGGGAACTTGGACAAAGTTGATCCGGATGGTATTCCTACGCATGGGCATCATGATGACCTACAAAACACGACAAAGATGAATCCCTCCTATCTTTGAAATAGGTTAGTCCAATGCAAGATGTATGCAATGTTATGATGTCATGATGTCATGATAGTAAGCACACCACAAGTATCCACAAATAGCAAACATGGTAAAGGCACACAAGTCATACAGAGAGCCCTTAGATTTCAAGATTGCAAGGAGCTTAGGTACTACCCTCTTTCAGTTCAGTTGGTTTAAACCTGTCCTAAAAATAGTAACCGGGTTCTAGAGGATCTCAATATCACTGACTACCCTCAATCGGTCATAATTCCAGTTTAGCAACCTTTTCTTGCGGTCGGAATCATCGCGAGAGTTTAGTCTCAATGAGTGTACCATACTGCTACTGTTCTATGGCCAAGTTGGTCAATTTAAAGGTTCTAAGGTCAGTTGGTGCTTAATGACCCCTTAGAAGACCCATATTCTCCTCGTTCCAACACAAGGGATATCGGTACAGTCTAAAGTGCCACACCAACGTAGCTACTGCTTCAAACGTATTGGTCTACACCGTACAGTTCCCTCACAGTTTATTGCTACTTACCTAAAGGGTATCCCCAGATCCGGGTTAGGATCTATAGAACTCCGATACAATCCCACAAATATAAATCATACAAAGCATACAATTGAAAACACAATGATCTAATCCTAAGGTACACCTCACTTATTAACTCCCCAACAGAGTCGCGAGTTCTGTGATACAGTGGGAGAGAGAACTGACTGTTTTTTGGAATGCTGGTTCGCTTTTTGCATTTGTTTTCGCAAAATGTCGCGATAAGCAAAAGTCACCACCGTCTTTTATTTTATCCAACTAGGAAAGGAAAAAAGCACAGAAAAATTCCTTTTTCGAGATGTTTCTCGGGTTCGGGAGGTAGATTATAGAAAGGGAAGGTGTTAGCACCCTTTCCATCCGTGGTTATCCAAGGGCTCTTAGGTACTTATTCAAAGTGTTTTCAAAATTTTCTTTTCTTTGTGTTTGTGGGTTTGAAAGAAATTTTTTATTTGAAAGGAGTGTAAGTGCGAAAAGTTTTGTTTTGTTTTAGAAAGAGCAAGTACTTAAGAACTATCTACCTACTCGAAAAGGGAATTAAATTGTGCTAATGTCCTTTAGACAATGCTAGCCCACTATTGATGAGTAGGTAGCACCGTCGTTGGAGTTTTAGGGTCAATTCGATTAAGGGACGTGTGGTCACTAAAGCAATGTTAGGACGCCTTAGCAGTAACCCTAATGTCTTAGATCATTTTTCCGAGTCAACCGTTTCGAGGCAACTATGATCTTTGGACAAGAGGGCGACCTCTAAAACTTCCTATACTCAATGGCCATGTTCGAAGGCAACCAAGTGAGGTGTACCCTAAGAGTGCGCATGTGCGAGTGTGTTAGTTCGGTTATATTATCTTTGTACATGTCATGGGTTATCTATGTTGATTTTAAGTTCATACATTTGATCTTGTCATGCATTCCCTATTATCAAACATCTAACAGTGTATAGTTGCGGAATTTAAATTACGGAAATTAAATCTAAACTATTACAAGGCGTCGGGTATTTACATCGCCAAAAGCAACCCTTTAATTTAAATTGCGGAAAGTAAAATAAAGCGATAAATAATTAAAGTCCTAATTAAAAGCTATTACATTCCAGAAGCAATTACAATAATAAGACAAAATTGATCGCGTGCAAGAAAATTAAATCGGCGTATTTTTTAGGGTTTTGACCCTTTTTTTATTAAAGAAAAGATTTTTGTGGTTTTTGAATTAACTGGAATTAAACCTAAGCTAATTATTAATTAATTAATAAAAAAGGATATTTTTGGATTTTTTATATTTAAGGAAATAAAATAAATTTGGTCAAAATTATTAAAACCTAATATTCTACATTAATTTTAATTATTGCAAAAATATTGAAATTATACCTAATTAAAGCTAAATCGATTAAATTAATTTATTTACAAAAATAGAAGTGATGAAGTTAATTTTAATAAATAAAATATTTTTGTGTTTTCTGATTTTATGAGGAAAAATAATTAATTGGTTAGTTTAAATAATAAAAATAATAATACAAAAACAATTAAATAAATAAAATATAAAAATGATAGAAATAACCAAGGGGGGTGTTGGGCCCAATCTGGAGGTATGACCAGCATTTTTGAGGCCCAAACGCAAATAAGTCTGGCTGACTTTCTGATCCAGTGTGCGCCTTTGACTAGGGGACATGATGGTCCTTCATTCCTGGCCACCAGATTTGGCCTGAAGGCCATCTAGCACGTTGAGATTTGCAGGCATATGGTGGACAACAACTCAAGAGGCACGCTGGAATACTTGGCAGAAAAATGTAACAAATATATTGGGGACCTGGGATTCGAACCCAGGTCCTGTTAGCCAATGAACAAACACCCTAGCCACTGAGCCACTTGCTTCTTTTGTAATTATAATACACAATAATTAATATATGTAGAACACAACTAATATGCCAGAAATTATTAAAACGCGTGCCAAATTTTTGAATGGGCCAATCGGACATGAACACGTCTTCATCTTCTCCAATGACCCTGGTTATTTTTCTTGCGGATTTGAATCCGCAGCAAAATCCCTAAATGTCTCCTAAAATCATCTGTAGGCCATGGAAACAAATTTTGAGAACATCATCATGCTCGTCTCTTCCTCCTGATTTCATTTATGTCCATGGTTTGTTCCAATTTTTCCTGAAACTCAAACGCCTAAAAAAATAAGAACCAAAACCCTAGTTTCGGGTACTAGGTTACAGGCTACAAAAACGAAATCAAATAATGCAGAAACGTTCTAAATGGAACGATAAACATGATAGTATCAAGATTTTGGAAAAAAGATGCAAGAATAAGAGGTTATGTTTTCGTGTACAGGGCCATGTTCAAGGAGACTTACAGTGCGATTTAGGGAGGGAGAGGGCTTGATTCTGATTGCTTTAGCCTCAATGGATGTCAGGCAAGAAGTCTACGTTGAGCTTTTGCCTTGAATTTGCCTCTAGTATGGATTTCAGTTTCACACTTTTCAAGCTTTTTTTTCAAGTTTTGATATTCTGATTATGCAGCCTCCTGGTCCTTCTTTTTGTGCCTCTAGCTTGTACATGTATAATGGAATGAATTAGGTTTAGTTTTGGGCTTTGAATCCATGAGCTTTGATGGTTGAAGATATGATATGATCCTCCATTGAAAAAGCTTCCAAATATGTCCAAATCCAATATTTTGTACATAATAAGGCTTGATACGAGTTTGATTGTGTACATCATGATAACTAAGACCTGTAATGATCAAAAAGATACCAAGTGATTAAGATTTGGATTTTATTTGGATTTAAAATGATTTAAAATGAATTAAATCAATAAAAATCAAATAAAAAAGAAAAATTAATAATTGGACATAAAACTGAATATAGGACACGTTTGTGGGGTGACAAGATCAAATCAAGTGGAAAAAAGTGGGTCCATTTGACAAAATTTGAAGTTTTGAGGATAGTTGACTTTTGGCAATTTTGGAAAAATGCCCAACTTCAACAATGCATAACCTCTTCAATTTTGAACTTTTGGAGGTGTTCTTGGACCTTTTAGAAACCTTGAGATGTCCTCTAACCAACCCTTTTGGTCTCATTTCATTTTGATATTCCATGATCAAGTTATAAGCTTTGGCAAAAAAGGTGTTTTTGCTGACTTCCAAAAATGACTTATAATGTCCAAATTTGTAACTTTTTTTGAGTGCATTTATTGATCTTGGGGTGTGAATATGGATTGTAGGAAATTTTATCTTCTTCAAAATGAGCTTTGGATGGGTCATTTCTCATAAAGTATGAGAAAGTTATGCTTGGTCAAAGTTGAGTTGACTTTTCCTACAAAACCCTAATTTAGCAACTTTTGAATCTTGATGAATCTTGAGCAATACTTGATGAATCATGATCAAACCTTGATCAAATGATGAATTATCCTTCAAAATGATAATGTTGACAAAAAATATTGAGGTTTGACTATTTGTAGGTCACAGTTGACTTTTGCCCTAACATAGTCGATTTTTAGGCCTCTTGAGCAATTGACTGACCAAACTTCCTCTGCAAGGCTTGAAATTTGACATGGTTGAACTTGAGAACATATTAGGACATTGGGGAGCACTTAAGGTCATTTGTATTCAAGGACCTTGACGCAACACAAAACCCTAATTTGAGATTGACTGCCTTAGGAGATGTTTTGACTGTCCAACTCTTGAGCAATCTTGAACCATTATTTTTGCAATGTCTTGAGAAATATGAGAGGGAAAATTTTGGGGTACAACATCTATCATGATTTTTTATCCTTGTATTTAGATCCATGTCTTTTGAATATTTTACTTGGATTTCTTGCTTTTCAAGTCTTGCAAGTTCTGTCTCGTATTCTTGAAGTTTTTCGAATAAATTGGCAGAAGTCATTGTGGATAGATTCTTCTTCTCGGATATTGCTATCACTTTTGGTTGCCATTCCCTGGATAAAGATCTAATCACTTTAAGATTAAGTTAATCATTAGTTAAAGTCTTACCGAGTGCTTTCAAATGATTTGTCAAGTGCACGAATCTTTTCTGCAAGGCGAGGATTGATTCTCGGGGCAGCATTCTGAATAGTTCGTATTCTTGACTCAAAGTATTTAATCTCGATCTTTTAACTTCAGCAATTCCTTCATGAGTTTCTACCAAGGTATCCCATATTTCTTTCGTCGTTTTGCATGCCGAGACACGGAAGAATTCATCCATTCTAAGTGCACCTTGAAGAAGATTTATTGCCTTTTTATCATAGAGAACCTTCTTCTTATCATCTTCGTCCCATGCAGTTTTAGGCTTTGATGAGCCAGCACCATTGATTACCATTATAGGGATAAATTGACCATTCTCGACGGTATCCCATATTTCTTCTCCTTGTGCTTCTAGATGTGCCTTCATGCGTATTTTCCAGAAGTCAAAATATTCACCACAAAATAGAGGAGGCTTGTTGTTACTACCACCATCTCTGAAAACGGGATTTTGATTTGCGGAAGACATTCTGGATCTTTTAGGAGAAGGTTACCTATAACCTGCTCTGATACCAAATGTAAGTACGAAGAGTGCGCCTAAGAGGGGGGTGAATTAGGTACTTTAAAAGTTTTACCATTTTAGTGATGATGGATATTATTTTTCTGGTTTAGTGCATGAGTTTACAAATGTATTTCTTTCTTTTTTGGTTTATGACTAGTGATGAAAGCGGTAAATGCGGAAAAGTAAAGAACAAAAAGATGTATCCTGGTTCCCCTTATAATCCGAGAGTACTCCAGTCCCCTTTCAACATGAAAGAGATTTCCTTATTGTTAGATCTCTAGACAAGACACCATAGTCCTTCTATACAAGACTCTAACCAATAAAACCACCAAGAACAATCCTCTTGGACCAAGAACAATCCTCTTGGATTTTCACTATGTCAACAATGAGAACAATCCTCTCAAGATTACCTTACTTGTATCCAACAATCCTAGAAAAACAAGATTTCAAAACCACTTGAAGTTATTTTCAACAATCCTAAAAAATAAGCAAGTATATAGCAATATTTGATTTGAGTGAGTTTGTAGTGTAATAATCACTATGAGTGATTTTATCAATGAATTGATCTTCTCTTCCAATGATAATAGTATACAATTACTCAAGATATAATGATCACAGTTTTCTGGTTAGGAATATGTGAAAATGTGCAGAAAAACTTTGTGTATGAAAGTGAAGAAAAACTTGAGTTTGATATTTTGAAAATTCAGAAAAATATATTTGGAAGAGGTGTTGAAATGATTTTGAAAATGAGTATTTATATGTTAATAGCACCTTTTTGAAACATCATAAAGTTCTTTAAATAAATCATGAACAATTGCCAAGATTAAGTGAAAGGTTTCCATGAAATGGTGTTATGAACAGGCATGTGCAAAGCTGTTGTTTTTCAAAATCGTGCAGCATGCAATCGATTGCACCCTTTGTGTAAATTGATTGCACGGGGTTTTAACAGCTAGAATTTCAAATATTTTGAGTGTGCAATTGATTGCACAAGAGTGTAAATCGATTGCATGTAAAGTCAGTAGCAAAAAATTGATTGAGTGCAATCGATTGCACAAGCAATGTAAATCGATTGCACTGAGAAACAGAAGCAAATGTTTTGAAAATTTTAAGCATGCAATCGATTGCACTAATATGCAAATCGATTGCACTGAGAAACAGTAGCAAAAGATCTGAAAAATTGAAGCATGCAATCTATTGCACTAATATGCAAATCGATTGCACTCAAGTTGCTAAGAGCTTGAACTGAAGACTTTGTCCATAGATGCCTTGAGCTTGATCAGAACTCTTTGCCTTCTTTGTCAATAATGGTTTGTCTTCATCAAAATAAAAGTTCATTTGAGAAGCTTGATTTTACATAATCTACCCCCCGTACTCAGAAACATCTCGAAAAAGGTTTTTTATGTTCTTTTTCCCTTTTCCTTTGTTGGATAAAATAAAAGTTGATGGCGACTCTTGCTTACCGTACATTTGCGAACAAAAAACGCAAAAACTAGTAGTAACTAAAAACAATCAGTTCTGCCACCGTATCACAGAATTGGCGACTCTGCTGGGGAATACATGATTTATAAAGTGGGGTTTACCTTAGGATCTAGGTCATTTTAATTGCTTCTTTGGCTTGTCTTGTTTGATTTACTTTTAAGGGTATCTGTTTGAGTTGTTTGGATCCTAAACACGGATCAGGGAATTCCTTTTAGGTAAGTAGCAATAAACTGTGAGGGAGCTGTGCGGGGTATACCGACACGGTTGAAGCAATAGCTACGTTGATGCGATACTTTGGTGTGTACCGGTAGCCCTTGAGTAATACGGAGAATACGTGGCCGCTGCATGGTATCATAAAGCGTCAAATGACCTTAGCACCTTAATTGACCAACTTGGTGTTTTAGGACTTAGTGAGATAGTCGTCTTTGGTGTAAACCCAAAGTAGGTTGATACTCGATGCTACACTCATTGAGGTTTGACTCTTGAGTTTTGTTTGGTGGAAAGTCAATTGTCTATCGGAACGAAATTTGGGGGAAAGATCGGTGATATTGAGATCCCTTAGAACCCGGTTACTATTATAGGACAGTTTTGTACCCAAAAATTTTCCCTCCCATATTTCTCAACAAATGTCAAGTGAGGTCCCCAAATTGCTCAGGGAAGTTCAAGAGTTGACCAGACAAACTCTCTCCTAAGGCAGCCTACCTCAAATTAGGGTTTCTATTTTCATCAGGATGTGTAAACCACAAAGGAATCAAATGCTCACCATTGTCCTAATATCTTCTCAAGATCATCTATGTCAAGTTTCAAGCCTTGCAGAAGAAGTTTGCTCAGTCAATTACTCAAATGCCTAAAAATCAACTGCACTAGGTCAAAAGTCAACTGGGGCCCACATACAGTCAAACTTCAAGATTTTTGGTCAACATCCTCATTTTGAAGTATTATTCATCATTTGATCAAGGGTTGATCATGATTCCTCAAGGATTGCTCACAATTTATCAAACCCCAAAAGTTGCTAAATTATGGTTTTGCAAGAAAAGTCAACTCAAATTTGACCAAGCATAACTTTCTGATACTTTATCAGAAATGACCCATCCAAATCTCATTTTTAATAGGATGCAACTCTCTACAATTCATCTTCAGCTCCCAAGTTCATAATATGCACTCACAAAAAGATATGAATTTTGACATTATAGGTCCTTTTGAAAAGTCAACAAAAACACCTTTGGGTCAAAGCTTCATACATGAACATGGAAGACTCAATTGATATGAGACCAAAAGGTTTGCTTAGAAGACATCATAAGATTTCTAAGAAGTCCAAGAACACCTCTCTAGGGTCAAAATTGAGAGAGTTATGCATTTGCCAAGTTGACCATTTTTGCAAAATTGCCAAAAGTCAAATGTGCTCAAATTTGCATTTTTTGCTAAATGGGCCCAACTTTTTATGCTTGCACCTCAATTATAATGTGGTCCACGACTCAAATGTTCACTCACTCATATTGTGCTTTATTTTTCAATTTATTTTGATTTTTTATTAATTAAAAATGAATTAAATCAAATAAATGATGAAAATTAACAAAGATATGATTTGATTTAATTTTTTGACAGATTGGCAACCAAGACATGCTGAGTTTACATGATCAAATCGAATCAAGCATAATTGGTACAAAAAGAGCATGATTGGCATGAAAATAGAAATATATGATATGGCTTAAAAATCAAATATTCCATTCATGAATTCTCAAGATTGGATCCAAGTTTGTTAACCTAATTCATTCTAGGTTATATAATGAAGCTTTCCAGATCAAAAAACAAGGGTTAGAGGTCGTGTAAAACCAGAACAAAACTTGAAAATTTCCAAGAAAAGTTTGAGACGAATCTTCTTCCACAGGCCAATTCAAGGTGTGCTGAAGGTTCCAATCGCTTGCTAGACATCCCAGGAAGCTATTCCAATCACTCCCAGGGCCTGAAACACTCAGAGACGCGCTACGCCTCCCACAGTTTGACATATTTTTGCAATTCGATTATCACAATTCTTGCATCTTTAGCACTTTTGATTGTCATAGTTGTGATTATTATCATGTTTGCAAGCTAACAGATTGGTTTAATTGCATTTTTGAAGCTTACATGCACATTTGCCATTGTTAGGGTTTTATGTTCTTGTTTAGGGGTTTTCAGTACAGGTGAAATTAGACCTCGAATCGGGTACCATGATGCTCGTGAGGATGAGACGAGTTAATTGGTACCCTTAGATTTCATTTATATTGCTTGTATATGATTTTGGAATGTTACAAGTTTGAAGTTACAGTAAAGTGTTCGTAGGTAAAAGTGCCAGAGTCTAAAATGACGGAGAGAGGAAGAAGACGCTGGCGTGTCAAGCAGCCACTCGTCCATTTGAATTTTCGCGCCTTGGATTCAGTTCCTTTTTTGCTTTTCTTATATTATGCTTTATTGTTATTATAATAGCAAGTCAACAACGCAGCACAGCTGGCAAGTGAGCACTAGAAGCGAGCATAAGGACCTGGGTTTGATCCCCAGGTCCTAGCGTTTTATTTGTATTATTTTCAGTTAGCTGATCCAGCGCATTGCTCATCATGACGTCCACCATACAACCTCAACATCCATCCTTTGGTACAGCGTGCCATAAGAACCAACGCCCAGGTAGTAAGGGACCACCATACACCTCAAGTCAACACCCACACCAAATCAAGCATGGTCAACCAGGCCCGGAGCATTTTGGGCCTAGAAAATTCAACTTCCAACCCCCAGATTTTCTAACACACATGCCCATTCTCTTTCTTTTACTTTTTTTTTTATTTTCTTATTTAATTATTTTGCTTAATTTATTTTTCTCATAAAAAATTAATCAAATCTTTTTTTTATAAAATCATAAAATCAAGAATTCACAAGAATTTGAATTAGTTTTTTTAATCAAATTTAATTTAATTTAGTTTAATTTAATTTAGGGAAATTTTAACTTGTTTTTATAATTAAAACCAATTAGAAAAATTAGGTTTAAGTTCTTGATTTAATTCTTTTCTTTTTTCTCAAATAAATAAAAATACAAAAAATAGGTTGTTTAAAATTAATTAATTTATTTTCAAAAATTAATATTAATTCGAACTTAGGATTTTCTTTTAATTTAATTATTCCATTATTTTCTCAAATAACAAAACACGACAAAAAACATTTATCTTTAATCAATCGCAAGTAGGATTAGTCAAAGGGTCAAAACCTGAATCGTCTCATATTTAATTCGCCGCGTGCCTGTTAACTATTTTTCCATTATTTTGTAACTGCTCACTGGTTTGTAATAGTTAACTTAGGGTTTTTATTTACTGTTTAAATCCCTGATTTTTTGGCTATGTAATTAATCCCCCTCCCGAAGCCTTGTAAGAGCTAGGTTTATTTTCTCGCATTTTTAATTCTCGCAAATATTTAACTGCCTAGATGTATGCTAATAGGATTGTATGGAAAGAATGCATGACAAATTAAAACGGTTAGAAAACCCTAATGTGAAAAGATAAATAACTGAAACAAATCACTCGCACATATCACTCTTAGGGTATACTCTCACTTCGGTTGCCTTTGGTAAATGATCATTAAGCATATGATGTCTTAGTGGTTGCCCTCCAGTCTAAAAAGAGCAAAATGTAGCATTCGAACGTTGCCTCGGAAATGTTGCCTCAGAAATGTTGCCTCGGAAATGTTGCCTCGAAAAGATCTTAAGACTCTAGGCTTATCACTAAGGTATCCTAATATTGCTTTAGTGATCGTACGACCCTTTCGAATTGACCCTTACAAATTCCAACGACGGTGCTACCTATTTCTCAATAGTGGCATAGCGCTGTCTAAAGGAAACAAGAATAGAAATAATCTTTTTTCGAGTAGGTAGATGCTAGTAGGTATTTGCTCAAATCAAAACTTTTCACACTTACACCTTTCAAAACAATTTTCAAAACAACTTCGTCACACCCTTGAGGACTGATACAAGGGTTATCACGAAGTAAAACATTTTCAAAATAAAGCACATACATAAGCAATTTAAAAATGAGCAAGTACCTAAGAGCCCATGGAAAACCATGGATAGAAAGGGTGCTAACATCTTCCCTTTCTATAATCTACCCCCCGTACTCAGAATATCTCGAAAAAAGATTTTTTTTCTGTACTTTTTTCCTTTCCGGTTGGATGAAATAAAAGTCGGTGGCGACTCTTGCTTACCACGACATTTTGCGAACATAAAATGAAAAACACAAACCAGTATTAAACAGTCGGTTCTGCCACCGTATCACAAAACTGGCGACTCTGCTGGGGAATTTATAAGTGGGGTATACCTTAGGATCTAGCTTATTAAAATTGCTTCTCTTGATTGCTTTGTTTGCTTTATTTTTGAGGGTTTTGTTTGTGGTTACTATAGATCCTATACCCGAATCTGGGGGCACTCATTAGGTAAGTAGCAATAGACTGTGAGGGAACTGTATGGCATAAACCGATACGGTTGAAGCAGTAGATACATTGGTGTGGCACTTTGGTTGGTACCAGTATCCCTTGTGGTGAAACGAGGAGAATACGGGGCCTCCGTGTGGTATCGTGAAGCATCAACTGACCTTAGAACCTTTAATTGCACAACTTGGCCATTAGAAAGTAGTGAGATAGTCGGCCTCGGTGTAGAGCTGAGAACTGGTTGATACTTGATGCTACACTCATTGAGATCATACTTTTGGAATATTTTGACCGCAAGAAAAGATTGCGTGAGCTGAAACCATGACTAATAAAGGATGGTCAGTGATATTGAGATCCCATAGAACCCGATTACTTTTCTAGGACAGGTTGAACCAACTAAACTTCAAGATGGTACTACCTTAAAACCCATGCAAGCCTAAACCTAAGGCTGTTTGTGTGACTTGTGTGCTTTCAACTTGAACTACATGCACAATTTTATTATCTGACAACATGAGTTCCTTGCAGGTTTTGTTTATAGTCCTTATCCAATAACTTGGATTTCTTGCAGGGTTTACTTGCTTACATAACTTTGCACCTTTGCTTACATATCATAACGTCATACCATAACATTTCCTTAATCATTTCAAGGATCTCAAGGGCCTGTGGTGCAGGTTATGGTGAACCAAATGTCTAGCAAGGGGATTTATTTTCCTCTAGCCAATGCTGTCTAGAGATCAAAACATGATAACTTGGGTCAGTGGCTATGACCCCCTCGATATGGTGAGCTTGACTCTTGAAGAAGGACTCTCAATGAAATAAAGTTTCTTCAATCAAGCTGCAATCAAATTCTAACCTTTTCTTGTTTACCCTGTGAGATCCTTAAAAACATTGCATACATATATCATACATATCATTGCATAACAGGTCTTCCAGTATAGGTCTCTCATGTTCTCGCTGTTTATTTCAGCAATGGCTCTCAAACACGACAGCAAAGATCTTCAAACTCAAGAAGCTCAATTTAGGGAAATATTCCTAAACCTATACAAGGGGAAGGAAGAGTTGAAAACACTCTTCGTTGGGAACTTGGTCAGGAAAAGTCCTGAAGAAAATAAGGACGAACGGCTGGAAAAACTGCAAGTTGAGGTAGGTGCAATGAGAGCCCATATGATGGGGCAGATGACTCTTATCCAAGGCCTAGCCCGAAGACAAGAAGAGTTGAAAGCCATCATCAACCAACTTCATCAAGACAGATACAACAGTATGAAGCAAACAATCGAGGTCAGGGACCAAGTTATTGATCAACCTCCAAGAAGACAAAAGGTTGGTTTGGTGAAGAGTGGACCTTTCCAAATTGCTACTACATCACGGGTCCAACAACAACCTCGCCAAAAAAAATGGGTTAATCAGAGTAAGCCAGATACACCCAAGAGGTAGTTTACCAAATTTAACATGTTGCTGTCTCAAGCTTTGTAACACCTGTTAAGGATGAATCTAATTACGTTGATAGGACCTCATCCGAATCCCAAGACTTCTTCCCCTAACTACAATCCTGATGTAAGGTGTGCATACCATTCCAACATCCTGGGGCATGATACTGACGACTGTTAGAGGTTGAAATATAAAATTCAAGACCTGATTGATGAAGGAGTGCTAGAATTTGCACAAGATGGTCAGGCTGAGTTCTTCTACCATCCCTCCAAGGCATACCATCTGAAGTGACAAGTTCGCACAAGAAGACTCTTCGTTTGTTAGAATTTTCAATGTGTAATTTTCTTTTGATTTGTTTGAACATTTATTCATATCAAACCTCGTTATTTCATCAATGCATTGCACATGTTTGTCTTGAATCAATTCATTCGTATTCACTATTTCAAAAATGTGTTCTTATTTCCTTTTGTGATATTCAACTCTCGATTAAAAACTCTAAGCCTTAGAGGGAGGATGACAAAAATGATACCACAATCTCTACAGTATGCTTTTGAGAAGACCCCGCTGATGATGTACAAACGTTGTTTCAAATCCTAAACAGTGGAGTTATAAGGAAGATAATCCCTAGTCAACCCCTTCGAGCCAAAGAAGTAGGAGTTTCCTTTTCACACAAATTAAAACCCTTAATCATAACCTGGGGCAGGGTATTTTCTCAGTTAATTTAGATGTGCATTCAGTCGCAATATTCTACTTCATACATAATGAATGGCATCAAAGACGTCCTTCCAAAACAAAAGATGTTGATTGTGATACGGTGGGAGAACTGACTTGAGGTTTTGCGTTTGTATTCGCACTTGTTCGATTTAGCAAGAGTCGCCACCGACTTTTTATTTTATCCTAAGGAAAGGTTAAAAAGCACAGGAAAAACCTTTTGAGATGTTTCGTGGGTTCGGGGGGTAGATTATGAAAAGGGAAGGTATTAGCACCATTTTCATCCATGGTTATCCATGGGCTCTTAGTTACTTGTTTTAGATCACTTGCCTTGATTTTCAATTGTTTGAAATGGTGCTTTGTGTGTGTGTTTTTTTTTAAAATGCTTTCAAAAAGATGCCTTGTCTAGGCAACCGTTGTAACAATTCTTTACTCAAATGTTTTACAAAGGTGTTTGTCTTTTCGAAAATATGTTTCAATGTTTTTGGAAGTTGTTTTGAAAGTGTTTGTGGAGTGGGTTTTGAAAAGTAGGCAAGTGTGTTTTGCAAGTTTGATCAAGTAACTAAGAGTTGTCTACCCCTAAATTTACTCAAAGATTTTTCTCATGTTTTAACCCTTTTAACAGTATTGTTCCACCATTGTATTTGGTGGACAATCTTGTGTTAGGATGTTAACGGGACGGGCGTGGGTCATCGGATAGACCATGAATGCAATGGTGCCAAGTGTCTTTGGCAATTTCGTTTGAAGGGACTATGATCATTTTTAGGCAACTTCGAAAGCGTCATCGAGGGACTATGATCATTTTGTTTGTTTTGTTTTGCCAAAGAACTCGACATGCAAGCATGGCCCATTTTTGAAGGCAACAAGCGGGATTACCCTAAGGGTGCAAGTGTGAATTGTGTATTGATTTTCATGCATTTACCTTGTATTAGGTTATCTAGCGGTTGATTTTATTTACATACAAACCCTAGGTCTAAACATGGTATAATTGAAAGTGATAAATTGCGGGAATTTAAAGTCCTAAACTATTACAAATAAGTATCCGGGGATGGGGGTACAATTATTTACAAATGGGGGATGAGATTTATCGGAATAGTGGTGTCCAAATATATTTACAACCAAATCGAATTGCAATCTCAATGTAAAATGTAGCAATGTATAAGAATCAAAAGAGAAACAAAAGTATGTAAGATGCACATGATTATTTACAAATGATGCAAATATTAACCTAATAAATTTATTAAGTACCTTATCCTTTTTTGTATTTTTGTTAATGTGTTTTATAAACTTTGTATAAGATTAATTAAACAAAAGTTTTTTTAAAGAAAAGTAAAAGGTTTTAAGTTCAAGAAAAATTAATGTTTATGCATTTAGTTAATATATTTATGTACAAGGGTTTTAAAGAAAAGAAAATAAAATTGTTTAAATTTAAGAAAATTAATGTTTATATATTTTATATACAAAAGTTCTTAATTAAAAAAAGTTCTAAAGAGAAAATCGTTTAAACCTAATAAAAAAAATCTAATATTTATATTTCAAATGTGATAAACAATATTAGTAAGATTTTTTATAAAAAAAGAAATTAATGCATTATTTATTTAAAAAAAGAGTTAAGTTATATAAAAAAAAAATAAAGGGATATAATGAAAAAGGATATTAGTTTGTAAAAAAAAAAGAAAGTTAAATGGGCTCTAGAGGCATATACAAGGTAAGCCCAATGCAGAGTGAGACAAGGAAAAGGGGGGGTGCAACGCGCCAGGAGGGGGTCAAATGCCAAAATCAATGGGGCCTGAGGTTTTGTTGGATGGGGTAAGGCCCAACACACGTCTCAAAATATTTTGATAGGGTTTGTTTCATTTGCCTCAGATTAGGTTTTACAGTTTTTACAGAGGCGCCGCTTCCCTTCACCTCCTCTTCGTCTTTCTTGATCGGAAACACTGACAAACTTCCACGCCTGGCCACCGGACGCCACTTCCGACTCCCTCTCTCCATGGTTGAGCAAGGCGATGACAAGGGAAGGTAACGATTTCTGTCTTTCATGTGTTCTTAGGGTTTTGAATATCCCCGCATGTTTTATTTTTGTGGTGTTCTGACCTTTATATTAATGCATGTTTATGTGAGGTGAGTAGCTGAAAAAGGGAAGGGAAAAAATACTACCTTTGGGGAGGAGACGGAGGAGGACGGCGGCGTCCTAGGCAGCCAAGGTAGGGAGTATGATGCTGTAAGCTGGAAATCTGGTACCTAGTATCTTACCCTTGGTTTTATGATGATTGTTTGAAGAAATCTGAAAATGCTTCTTTTCCTCTTTTGACTGCTTGCTCTGTATGATTATTTGATGATGTTCTGAGTTGCCTTTGACATGCTGGCTTTTGCTTCTTTTCCTCTTCTGACTGGTTGCCCTTTTGCTTTTGTATGCTTACTCTCCGCTTCTATACGCTTGCTCTGAGAATAATTGTTGAAATGTTGATGTTGCTTTGATATCTTCTGCTTGCTTGCTTCAGTTACCTTTTGATTGCTTAACCCTATGAGGAAAATATTCTGAGGGCTTGTTGGTTATTGTTTTGATTGGTTTGATCTTAAGCTTAGGCTTCAGGCTTGCTAGTTTGTATGGGATTCATGTGGTATTGGTACAGGCTTGGCTTTGGCTTTCTGGTTTTTGCATGCTGGGTCTTGTAAGTTGGAAGGCAGGATGTTTATGTTTTGTGAACTGGGTTGATGCTTAAGGTTTAGGCTTCAAGTTTGTATGGCTTGATGCGTTGAAGCAGGTTACAGGCTTGAGGCTGTTAGTTTGTTTGACAGTTTGTAGGATTTGTGGTTCTGTTTGGATAAAAGCTTTAATGTTGAGTTTTATAACTTACAGGATGTTGGCTTGTAAGTTGAAAGGAAGGAGTTTTTTTTATATTTTTGTGTGAATTCGTTCTCTTTGTTTGTAGGCAGGCTCTTTGCTTTTTTAACAAGTTTTTGTGAATTTGTTTCCTCTTGCTTTTTGCCTCTCCTTTTGGTATTATGCAGGCAGGTCCCCTTGGTACAGGCTTCAGGCTTGTTTTTTTTAAGCAATCCTTGGTTTGAATACCAATGCTTGAGCAGGTTGCAAGGCTTGAGGTTTTCATTTTTTTGTGATATCTTCTGCTGTATGTATTCTGCCCTCCCTCTGACAGTATCCTGGTTTTGTTATATTTATCTTTAGGCCTGCCTGGCAAACTGTAAGCCTGCTACTTTTCTCTTTTTCTTTCTCCACAGTAAGCACATATTTGCTTAGAATATTCATTTTTTTCTGAAGAGACTTTGGCCTGGAAAATGATGTATTCTTTCATAAGCTTGCTTCTGTCTTTCCTCTGCATACTTCCAAATTTCTGCCTTGCTTTTGTGCTTGTTGACCGCTTTTGACATTGTGACTTTAGTTGGCCATTTGACAGCTTGTTTTGACATTCAGTTTGCCTTGGACAACTTAGTTTCCCTTTGTAACTTGGTTGTTGGCACTTATGCTGTTTGTTCAATTTGAATTTGTTGACACTTTGCAATTTTGGGTTTATGCAGCTTTGTGCATTTTGCAAAAATACTTCATATGCTTGTAAAACATTGCTTTCCTCTTTGTGAACCAAGAAGAGACGTCTTCTTGCAATTTGCAGAGAGGACGAATAAACTGATTCCGGCCAAAATCTTTAATGATGAGTTTTAAATATCTGTCTGCTTTTTTTAATTAAATTTATCTGCATTTGATTTCTTCCTTTTCTTTGTTTTTGCAGATAAAAATTAATCGAGCAATGGGAGCATCAGCAGAAGATGAAGACTTAGGAAACTTTAGGATACAGTTTTATTTTATTTTAACCGTTTGTAATATTATTATTGTAAATAAAATGTAAATAAATTTACAATGTTCCAATAATAATTTGTAACAAACAATAAAAGATGAATAAAAATCCTTTTTTGTCAGTTAATTCTCTTTTCAATTCTTCTTCAATTATTTATTTAATTATTTATATTTCTTGAATTATAATAACTGCAAAGTATCCAATAATTTTAACTTAGAAATGATAAATAATCAATAAATGTCCGGCATTCCGAATAATCAAAAGTATTGCACAGTCAAACTCTCTTAATCCACCGTTTACTTAATTATTTAAGTTTCCTGAATTAAAATAATTGGAAGTGAATCCCAACTATTCTAACTGAGAATAAATAATTAATAAACATCGTAGTCTTGCAACTTCGCAGTAATCAATAATAAACCCGGCGTTCCAATTAGCCATGAGCATTGTACAGTTTAACAAACATCCATATGCCTTTCCTTTTACTGATTAAACCAAGCACCGCAAATTTTCAACCAGAAGCCTCAGCTTCCAAACCAGAGTTTCAAGTTTATTGAGAGCCAAACGGAAACCTTGAGCAGATATCAAAGTAGTGTAAAGCCAATTAATACATTGTGGATTCAAATTCTTTTGAGAATGCGCGTGCAAACCCTAATTCTTGATTTATTGTCAAAGAAATGCCGGCCTGATCAAAACCCTGAGCCCAAACTCAAACAAATTAACCAAGACCCTGATAATCTGTTTGATTGATTCAAAATCAATGAAAACCCCTAATTTTGTCTGACTGATGAGAAAAGTCTGTTTGACCGATTCTTAAACCAATCTGAAAAATTAGGAAAAGTCTGAAGCTGTGATTTCTTGTGAAAAGAGGAGGGTAAATTTTGGGGTACAACAGTTGCCCCTATTCAATCTTCTTGAACCTGAAGAGTTAGATTGGCAAGCTTTCCGTTCGCGACTCGAAGGTAAAAGGAGATTGGACACTAGAGTACCCAAAAAATTTGCACTCGGTGATGTGATGGTAGAGGGAATGGGCTTAAAGATACCATTTGGTGATGGGCTTAGAGATGCCATCTAGGGATGTGACAGAATCTTGTCGGGGGATGGGCTTAGAGATGCCATCTGGAAGTTGCCAGTAGGAGGATGGGCTTAGAGATGCCACCTGGAAATGTTTGTTGAATTGTATGTCATTGGTGAGTGGACGAGTATCAGAAAGGTATCCATGTTTTGGAACATCTCTGAACTGGGGGTCTGAATAAGCAATAGATTGACATCCGTATCTGGAAGCATCCGTAAACTGTTTTCAAAAGTTGCATCTGAACAAGTGATAGATTAACATCCGTGTTTGGAGAATCTGTGAACTGTTTTCAGAAGTCTTGAAGTTGAATAAGCAATAGAGCAACATCCGTTGTTGGGAAGCGTCCGTAAACTGTTTTCAAAAGTTGAGAAGTGGAGAAGGAACCGATGTAGGGTTTCCTGATGATGAGTCCGTGTAAAACTGCATCTGAATGAATCTGGAATAAGTATCAGAATGTCGCCACGTCCGGGTCACATCTGAACTATCTCTGGGTGAATCTGGAATAAGTATCAGAATGTCGCCATGTCTGGGTCACATCTGAACTATTTCTAGAAAGAATCTTGGAAGATGATGATCTTTGTCTGTCGACTGATCTTTCCTGAAAAGGTAAAGAGTTAGTTGTATGCAATGTCATGATGCATGATGCAATGTATGTTATATCAATGTTTATGAATGTGATGAATGCGCATGTAAGATGATGAGCTGTCTTGCGGAGGATAGATGAATCCTGGATAACAAAATCTTTGACTGCTGCCGGGGGGAAAGTAAATCCTTGACTGCTACCGGGGATTAAGAATCCTTTGATTTGTTGAAAATGGGAAGTCCTGGGACTGCTGTTGGGGGATCAGGAGGTTGGGTTGTATGCCAATCTACTGGGGATTCCAGGACGAGAGTCTTCATTCTTTTAAGGGTCAGAAATTAGGAATATATCAATCTCCTTAGGCTTCAAGGGTGAGAATCTTCATTCTGATAACGCTTAATTGTTATCTGGTCGATCTCCAGGCTTTCACAGAAACTTGTATTGTCATCTGGTCGTAATCCAGGCTTCTCAATAGCTTGCTAAGCTGCTATCCGGTCGAATCCAGGATTCACTGCTTGTGTTAAAGATGTATCACTATCTGGTCGACTCCAGGCTTCGTAGTATTCCCGACTGTTGTCTGGTCGTAAATCCAGGCTTCGCAGAAATTTGTATTGTCATCTGGTCGTAATCCAGGCTTCACAATAGCTTTGTTAAGCTGTTATCCGGTCAAATCCGGGCTTCACGGCTTGTGTTGAAGATGTACCACTATCTGGTCGACTCCAGGCTTTGTGGTATTCTTGACTGTTGTCTGGTCGTAATCCAGGCTTCGCAGAAATTTGTATTGTCATCTGGTCGTAATCTAGGCTTCACAATAGCTTTGTTAAGCTGTTATCCGGTCAAATCCGGGCTTCACGGCTTGTGTTGAAGATGTACCACTATCTGGTCGACTCCAGGCTTTGTGGTATTCTTGACTGCTGTCTGGTCGTAATCCAGGCTTCGCAGAAGTTTGTATTGTCATCTGGTCGTAATCCAGGCTTCACAATAGCTTTGTTAAGCTGATATCCGGTCGAATCCCGGCTTCACGGCTCGTGTTAAAGATGTACCACTATCTGGTCGACTCCAGGCTTTGTGATATTCTTCACTGCTGTCTGGTCGTAATCCAGGCTTCGCAAAAAATTGTTGGGGATTAAACTATTATCTGGTCGAATCCGGGCTTCATAGCTTGCTCTGAGGGGATATCACTATCTGGTCGCAATCCAGGCTTGGCGGTTGTCTGGAATTGTTATCCGGTCGTACTTCGGGCTTCACAATAGGCTGTAGGGATCAAGATACTATCCGGTCAAATCCGGGCTTTGTAACTTGAATTTTGTGAGAATTTGATCTTTGACGACTGTAGCTTCCAACAGATGATGAAGGAACCTTTGAACGACCGATCAATTTGAAATGTAATTTATTTTGGAGAATAAATCCTTGACAAATGTTGGGGAAATAAACCCATAACCGAAGCTGGGGATAGAAGAATCCTTTGGCTACTGAGGGTGAGAAATCCTTGTTGTCTGTTGACTGCTTGGGGAACAAGATCTTCAATTGTTGAGGGATCTTAGGACCACTGCTGGGGATTGGAACTCCTTGGTGACTTGCGGGGTAAGAGAATTCTGATGATCTCTGATGGGTAGTTCAGAACCTGGTAGACTTATGCTGGAGAGGTATGATTGAGAATCTTCAGTCTGGTGAGAAGTATCTTTGTGGGGAGAGGGTTCACTAGTCTGGTTCCGCTGGAGATTAATAGTTGGAAGTTTTAGCTCCGCTGGGGATAGGATTTTCAGATTTTAGGACTCCACTGGGGATACTGAAACTTAACTCTAAGGGGAATTGAGTTCTGGAAGGCTCTCTGGCTGGGGAAGTCAGCTTTGGGAAAGTTTCTGTTCTGCTGAGGATCCTAGAGTTTAACTCTGTTTGGGGAATTAAGCTCTGGATTGGGAACTTGGAGTTTAAATCTGCTGGGGATTCCTTCTGAAAGGGCATTGAGATATATATCCGTACCTTCAACCTATCAGTAATCATCTTTTCCTGATTTGTAAGAAAATGACTATGTTCAAATGCATATGCCTACTTAATAAAACATTGGACGTTTCTCAAATAAACATAAGTGCAAAAGAGAAAAAGGAAGACTAAGCAAATTTCTGTATTTGGAAAAGTATTTGTATTAACTTTCTATGAGTATCTTTGTACAAAGGAGACATGCATCCTTGTAAGAGGATGTCGCCGTAAAAATTGAAAATTTTATACAAAAGAAAGATGGCTATGTGAAACAACTCCATGGGATTCCATTCTGCTATAGCCTTCACAACTCTGAATATCTGTCCATTCAATGCTTCGTCTACCGGTGACTGGATTGACCAGAAACTTGGAGCTGGTTGATGAAGAGATTGTCCTTAAAGTGATCCGACGAGACATAGTCATACGCTTTAATTCCCTAACTTTTGCCTGAATCTCCCTTTCGGGTTTTCGATCCACCGGGAAACCCTTTTTTGCCCAAGCTGCCCTTTCGGGTTTTCAACTTGCCGGGTGTACAGATTTTTTTGCTTTATCCCTAATTTTTGCCTGAACCGCCCTTTCGGGTTTTCGGCTCACCGAGATGCCCATTTTTGCCCAAGCCGCCCTTTCGGGTTTTTGACTTGTCGGGTTATTTTATGCGTAGTATCTTTTGACTATGTCTGTGTTCGCAGGGTGTGGCAATTCGTCGCCGTCCATGATGGTCAGAATCATTGCACCGCCAGAAAATATGCTCTTGATCACAAATGGTCCTTCGTAAGTAGGGGTCCATTTTCCCCTGGGATCACTTTGCGGCAAGATAATCCGCTTGATTACGAGATCTCCGACTTGATATACTTGACGTCTGACTTTCTTGTTGAAAGCCTTGATCATCCGTTTTTGGTACGCCTGACCATGGCAAACAGCAGCGAGTCGCTTCTCGTTGATCAAATTGAGTTGATCAAGTCGGGTCTGAATCCAATCGTCTTCATTCAAACTAGCATCCTTCATAATCCTTAAAGAAGGAATCTGAACTTCCATGGGTAGGACAGCTTCCATGCCATATACCAAAGAAAATGGGGTTGCCCCTGTTGAAGTACGTGCCGTGGTATGGTATCCATGCAGAGCAAACGGCAACATCTCATGCCAGTCCTTGTAGGTAACTGTCATTTTCTGAATGATCTTCTTGATGTTTTTGTTCGCAGCTTCAACAGCACCGTTCATCTTCGGCCGATAGGGAGATGAATTGTGATGATAAATCTTGAACTGTTCGCATAGGGCGGTGATCATAGTATTATTCAGATTGGTTCCGTTGTCTGTGATGATCCTGTCGGGGACACCATACCGGCATATGAGGTTTTGCTTGATGAAGCGGGCAACCACATTCTTTGTAACAGAGGCGAAGGAAGCTGCTTCGACCCATTTGGTGAAATAGTCAATGGCGACCAGGATGAAGCAATGTCTATTGGATGCCGTGGGTTTGATCTCTCCAATCATGTCAATGCCCCACATTGCGAATGGCCAGGGAGCTGTCAGAATGTTGAGAGGAACAGGAGGAATGTGCACCTTATCGGCGTAGATTTGGCATTTATGGCAGGTACGGGAGTGTTGATAGCAATCAGCTTCCATGGTAGACCAGTAATAGCCTGCCCTTAGAATCTTCTTAGCCATCGTATGTCCGCTCAAGTGGGTGCCAAATGTACCGCTGTGTATCTCAGTCATGATCAACTCTGCCTCAGCTTTGTCCACACATCGGAGTAAAACACAATCATGGTTGCGTTTATAGAGGATGTCGTTGCTCAAGAAGAACTTGGCAGCAAATTTCCTTAGGAACTTCTTGTCATTTACGGAAGCTCCTTCGGGATATTCTCTAGTCTGGAGATACCTTTTGATTTCGTGAAACCAGGGTTGTTCCACTACTTCTTCGGTATTAATCTCATGACAATGCGCAGGTTCATCCATTCGCTCGATGGTGATTTGGGGAGCCTCGTTATCCCAGTTGAGTTTAAACATGGAAGACATTGTAGCCAGAGCATCTGCTAGCTGATTCTCTTCTCGCGAGAAATGCTCGAAGGTGATTTGCTCGAAATGAGGCAACAATGTCAAGACATGTTCTTTGTATGGGATAAGATTAGGATGTTTGGTGTCCCACTCTCCTTTGATTTGACTGATAACCAAGGCCGAGTCCCCAAATACGATCAAATATTTGATCCCCAAGTCTATAGCAGCCTTGAGACCAAAGATGCAAGCCTCATATTCAGTCATGTTGTTGGTACAGCTGAAGTAAAGTCGGGCCGTGAAAGGTGTATGGCAACCTTCCGGGGAAATGAGTACCGCACCGATACCGTTTCCAAGTGCATTTGAAGCACCATCAAAGTACAGGGTCCATCGGGATCCATTTTCAGGTCTGTCATACGGTCCGTCACCTTCAATGTTGTCCAATGTCATGATGTCCTCGTCCGGGAAATCGAATCTCATGGATTGATAATCTTCGATAGCTTGATGAGCTAGATGGTCAGCTAGTACACTCCCTTTTATAGCTTTTTGGGTAGTGTATTGGATGTCATACTCAGTCAGGATCATTTGCCATCTAGCGATTCTTCCAGATAAAGCAGGCTTCTCGAAGATATACTTGATAGGATCCATTTTGGAAATCAACAGAGTGGTACGAGTCAACATATACTGTCTTAGTCGGCGAGCAGCCCATACCAAAGTGCAGCAAGTTTTCTCAAGCAGTGAGTAGCGAGTCTCACAGTCGGTAAACTTTTTGCTAAGGTAATAAATGGCATGCTCTTTTCGACCAGACTCGTCATGCTGGCCCAATACACATCCCATTGAGGTGTCCAAGACAGTCAGATACATGATCAGTGGCCTTCCTTCGACGGGTGGCATCAGAATAGGAGGTTCTAGCAAATACTCCTTGATCTTATCAAAAGCAGCTTGGCAATCGTCGTTCCATTCGACTACCTGATCTTTCTTCAATAGTTTAAAAATTGGCTCACAGGTAGACGTCAGATGAGAGATGAATCTGGCAATATAGTTCAAGCGCCCCAAGAATCCTCTAACCTCCTTTTCAGTACGGGGGGCGGGCATCTCTTGTATAGATTTACATTTGCTGGATCGTCCTCAATGCCTTTGTTGCTGACAATAAATCCTAGAAGTTTACCAGACCTAACTCCAAAGGTGCATTTACTTGGATTCAGCCTGAGTTTGTACTCTTTCAACCTGGCAAACAGCTTTTGCAGATGTTCAAGGTGTTCCTCCTCTGTTTGTGATCGAGCTATCATGTCATCTACGTAAACCTCGATCTCATGATGTATCATATCATGGAACAAAGCCACCATGGCGCGCTGATAAGTTGCCCCTGCGTTCTTCAGTCTGAATGGCATCACCTTGTAACAGAAAGTACCCCATTGTGTAACAAAGGTCGTTTTCTCCATGTCCTCGGGGGCCATTTTGATATGGTTGTAGCCCGAGAATCCATCCATGAAGGAAAACACCTTGTGTTGAGCTGTGTTGTCAATCAAAATGTCGATATGCGGTAGCGGAAAATCATCTTTAGGGCTGGCCCTATTCAAATCCCGGTAGTCTACACACATTCTGACTTTGCCATCTTTTTTGGGAACTGGCACGATGTTAGCAACCCATTATGGATAGGATGTAACAGCCAGAAAGCCCGCGTTGAATTGCTTCATTACTTCAGCTTTAATCTTCTCAGACATGTCGGGCCTCATTCGGCGGACTTTTTGCTTGATCGATGGACAATCCTCTCTTGTAGGGAGACGGTGAACCACGATATCTGTGTCTAAACCCGGCATGTCTTTATAAGACCAGGCGAAGATTTCAACATATTCATTTAACAGCTGTATCAAACACTCCTTGATACTTGGTTCCAGATTGGCACCCACTTGTACTTCCTTCTGGTCTTCCTCTGTTCCTAAGTTGACAGTTTCCAACAACTCTTCATGAGGCAAGATGGCCCTTTCTTCTTGCTGTAGAAGTCTGGCTAGCTCCCCTGGTACTTCACAATCTTCATCATCTTCATACTCATCCTGATTGACCAAATCTTCAGAGTTATTGAAGGACATAGCAGAATAGTCACCCCTAGAATCCAGAATGGATGAATACCTGCATTTGTGAGTGTGGGTGTGTGTAAGGGATATCCATCCTTTAACAAACAAAAAAATGCAAAAGGAAAGAAAATGAACACAACAGTTTATAAATGAAAAACGTCCAATGATTCATTAAACATGGCATATGATTATGAAGAGAATCAAAACCCTTACAAATGGACCTACGTGCCCCGGGCAAGGCATGAGGTGAAAAAGTAGTGTGCAGATTGTTTTAGTAATTATTACAGACCAACAGGAAATGTTTGAAAGATAAATTACTGATTAATGAAAGTAATGGGGACGAAGTCTTTCGCCTCCCAGTTGCGTAGTCCCCCTTCGATGGTTGGGAAGATCCAATCTTCAATGTTGGCCTCTTCGTCTTCACCTTCCAAAGAATTGATTCCATAAGGAGAAATCTTGATGGGTGTTCTTTCAACTTTTTAGCGGCGCATAGCTTTTTGCCCCGCAGCCGTGAATCCTAAACCAAACTTGTCTGTTTTGTGAGAAATATCAGGCAACTGCCCCCATGTTGAGCTCTTCCCTTCCTTCATCGCAGCCTTTGCGTCTTTTAGAGATGCCATCCTGGCCACCTGCTTGGGTACTTCGGCTACCGCTTTTTCTACTGCCACCTCAGGAGAGACTTCCTCAAAGTGCTGGAATGGTGTTTCAATGAATTCACCCTCCACCTCTACATACCGAAAGGAGTTCAGGTGGCTGATCATATATTCCTCTTCACCGTGCACGATTATGATTTTTCCTTTGACAGGGTATTTCAGCATTTGATGTAAGGAGGAGGTGACCGCGCCAGCATTATGTATCCATGGCCTCCCTAGCAAGCAAGAGTATGACGGACGGATGTCCATCACATAGAAAGTTGAGGGGAACACCTTTTTGCCTACCTTAATGGGAATGTCTACCTCCCCATGTACCATTCTCTTTGACCCGTCAAATGCCCTTAGGCAGCACGTTCAGAGAAGAACCAGTGTCGACCAAAACATGGGCCAGAGTAGTCCCTTGGCATTCTACTGACACATGTAATGCGTCATTGTGCTTTCTTCCTTTTGGAGTCAGGTCAGCATCCGAGAAACCCAAGCCGTTGTCTGCGGTAAGGCTGGCTACACAATCTTGGAATTGATCGGCTGAGGTTTCCTGGGGCACATGGGTTGTCTTCAGAAATTTTATCAATGCTTTGGCGTGCGCCTCTGAACAAAGTAGTAATGCTAACATGGAGATCTTCGAGGGGGTTTTCCCCAGTTGTTCTACCACGTCATAATCACTCTTCTTAATTATTTTCAGAATCTCCTCCATCTCTTTCTTAGAGGTTTCAGGGATGACCAAAGGTTAAGCCCTCGTCCTGACGAGCTCATCTTGGATCCCTTTCCCCTTATCAGCCGAAGTAGGAGGGACAACAACAGGAATAACAACTTCTTCAATCAAAGGGGTTCTAGCGGAAAGTTTTGTCGGTGCAGGAGTAATTTTGGTAGCAGCTGAGGGTCCAAAGATTGCCTTTGGGGGGGAAATCTCTGGAGAAAATATTTTCCCACTTCGGGTGATCTTGCTTGTACCGGCAATGTTTCTAATGCTGGCATCTTCTTCATCATAGCTTCCTTCGGTTATCTCAACTTATTTAACACCATGGTAGTAGATTTATCCACCGTAATTCCATGGTATTGTTTTGTCAGAAATGTAGGGGACAGGCCCTGGCATGGTTATTTTTAAGGGAACAATCTTTGTAGAGGATGTAATCTTAACAGGCTTTTTGACGGCCTTGGAAAGATTGGTGGAAATGGTGATTATTGAAACATCTTCGATATGGGTTGGAATAGTAGGAATCTTTTCGAAAAGAATTTGTTGACTGTCCATTAGGCCTTGGATGCCTATCTTCAGCAATGGACAGTCGATTGGTAGAGAGGAACAACAGTAGCAATCTTCTTTACATCCTGGGAAAATCCCAGCCTTCAACAGATTTAACTTGATTGTTAACAGCGGAGTCATCAGGTCATTGACATCAGAAACATACAGATCTTCTTCAATAGCATGTACATTGCGACCATGCTTCGACATTGGAGCGGATATTACGTTTGGCTTCTCTGGAGCATCGAACTCAACCTCTTTTGCATCTATCAAGTCTTGAATTTTATTCTTAAGCGCCCAACAATCGTTGGTGTCATGTCCGGCGCTGTCAGAATGATAGGCACATTTAGCATTGGGATGATAGTGTGGTGAAGCGGTATTCACAATCTTTGGCGCTTCTCTAATATTGGTGAGATTCAACTTCAACAAATGGGGAAGAACTTGTGCAGGCGTCATATTGATGCGGGTGAACTGCCGTTATGGCCGTTCTACCCGTTGCTGATTAGGTCTAGACTGGTTGATACGAGGCTGATCATTTGATGAATTTTGGATCATCACAGCCCCTACAGTCGGCCGGCGCTCAGTTCTTCCTACTCCTCTCTGAGAGTACACAACAGCCATTTCCTTCTTCGCCGGGAATGGTTTCTTAATAGTTGCGGATGCAGAGGCATCCCTTTGAATCTTTCCGCTCTTAATACCAGCTTCCACCCGTTCGCCAGTCAGAATCAATTTAGTAAACCCTGCGGAAGAGTTACCGATCAAATGGTTGAAGAATGGGCCAGATAGGGTCCCCAAGAACATATCAACTAGTTCCCTATCTGAAAGAGGTGGCTGTACTCTTCCGGCCAAGTCGCGCCATTTCTGGGCGTATTCTTTGAACCCCTCATTTGAGGCCATTCCCATACTTTGTAACTGGGTACGGGTTGGCGCCAAGTCAGAGTTATATTGATATTGGCGATAAAAGGCAGCTGCCAAGTCTTCCCAACTATGTACTTCTGACCTCTCAAGCTTGTAAAACCAGTCTAGCTGTGTACCAGTCAGGCTATCTTGGAAGAAGTGTACCCAAATATTTTTGTCGGATGTGTGAGGTTGAATTCTTCTGACGTACGACCTTAGGTGCATCTTCGGGCAAGACAGCCCGTCATACTTTGCAAAAATTGGCACCTTAAACTTTGGAGGGATCACAATTCTAGCAATTAATCCCAAATCTTCGAAATATAACCCGGGGAACCTTTGCAGCTCCATAGCTGCCAGCCTATCCTCCAGGTTTTTGTATTTGTCGTCCGCCGGCGGGTATTGTTGCTCTGAGTAGTCTTCATCTTCCTCAACCTCTTCCTCTTCAGCCTAGGACTCAGAAGGTACTGCAGCCCCTTTTCCTTTACTGGTTCCCTCTTCAGATGCGGAGGGAAATTCAAGAACTCTTCTTGCTTCATTCTCAAACCTTCTTCCCAGTGTAGCTACCCCGACTCTTTTCTTCTTCTTTTTCACTTTTTCTTGCTCTTTGTTCCCAAGCAGTGCTTTTAGATCCTCCTGACCCTTTGCCAAGGTCATTAGGAGTTGTTGAAACTGTGAGTTTTGTGCCTGCAGGTCTTTGACCGTCTGTTCGAGATCCATCTTACTGAAATAAACAGCAGAAAGATAAGGAAACCTGGTGTGGAGACCTGTTTATGCACATGATGAATGATATGTTTATTTATGCAATGCATTCAAGGATTTAGAAATTCAAAATTGTTGCAGACAAAAAGAACACACGTCATATTAATAAGAAGAAATTCTGTCAGTACATAAATGCCCCATGGGCCAAATATTACAAAAACTTCTTAAGGTAAAAAGACGTTGCGCATCCTCTTTGGTGCGATGTAAGTGTTGAGGATCTCTTCCTCATGGAGTCAGCGAGTAAGCTCCAAAACCTTCTTCTCACTGGCATAGAAGCTGGCTTCAAAAGTATTTCGCTCTTCCTTGAGTTGGATCCAACTCTTCTGCATTTCCTCCCATGATGTTGGCATGTCAGGATGTAGGATGGTGTAGGGAACCTCTCCTTCCTTAACAGGCTCTTTAATCAAAGGGAGAATGTGGGAGTAAGGCATCATGAGACTCTGGGCTCGGGTTCGTACCCACTTGAGATAAGGCTCAAGAGGGATGGAGTTCTTGTGCCCCAGTGTCTTGCTATCTACCTTGTTAGGCATCCTCCAAGCTCTGATGAATCTTTGGCGAAGTCCTTGCGCATCGTTGTCGAAGTCAAAAACCAGGTCAGGAATCAGCATGTCATGAGGGCCATCCCTCCGTGCATATCCAAATTGTCTCAAAGCTAGACAAGGGTTGTAGGTAATGCCTCCTCTAATGCCAAGTAATGGAACATTAGGGAACTCTCCACAATGATCGACGATGATGACATTTTCTCTGGACCGAGAACACCAATGTACATCAGAATGTGTGAGGGTCATTGTGATCGGTGGATCTGGAACTGACTGTTTAACGCTGGTTCGCGAAATGTCGCGGAAGCAAGAGTCGCCACCGTCTTTTATTTTCTCCAAATGGAAAGGACAAAAGCACAGAAAAATTCCTTATAGAGATTGCTCTCGGTTCGGGAGGTAGGTTATAGAAAGGGAAGGTGTTAGCACCCTTTCTATCCATGGTTATCCATGGGCTCTTAGATACTTGCTCATTTGTGTTTTCAAAATTGGTTTGTTTGCTTTTCAGCTGTGGGTTTTAAAAAGTTTCTTTGAAAATTCCAGTTCGACTCTTATATCGGTCCTCAAGAGTGTTTGAAAATTTGCTTTCGAAAGCTTTTTGAAAATGTGTGGGTGTGAAAAGTATTTTTGAATTTGTTTTGAAATTTGAGCAAGTATCTACGAGTTCTCTACCTATCCTAAGGAATTCTTCTGTGTAAATGTCCTTTAAAGTAGTGCCATCCCACCATTGAGAGATAGGTAGCACCACCGTTGGAGGTGTTCGGGTCAATTCGAGGTTCGGGACATGGTGATCACCAGAGCAATGGGAAGATACCTTAGAAGCTACCCTCATGCCAGGTTCCCGGATCATGAGGACTTACTAAGACATCCTCTACTCGACGATCACCTTTCGAGGCAAGGCAACAGTGAGGCGTACCCTAGGGGTGGTGTGTGCGATTTGTGTGTCAGATTCATTTGCATTTATCTTGTCATGTTATTGGTGTTCTACGCTTGTTTTTATTTAAGGCCATTCATTCTTGCATGCTTTGTTTAACAGTTAAAATATTTGCGGGAAAGTAAATTCTAAGCTATTACAAATGGCGTGGGAGAGGTACATAATTAAAATGGTGCGAGAAGTAATTAAAATGTTACAAGGCCTTGGGAGAGGTACATAATTATTTAAGCAAAATAAAATAAATATGCGAACAAATAAGAAATTAAGAACGCGGGCATTGGACCCTTTTGCAAAATTTAAAATTAATGAGGAATTTAATTAATTAAAAAAATGTTTTTGGTATTTTTAATATTTTAGGATTTAATAGAAAAAAGAAAGAATTAATTAAAATTAACTACTAACCCTAATTCTATTTTATTTTAATTTATTAAGAAAATATTAGAATTAAACCTAAATTAAACCTAATTCTTATATACAATTTTAATTATGAAAATAAATAAAATAAATAATATTATTGTGAAAAAGAAAAAAAGAAAAAAAAGAAAAAAACATTTATTAAACCTAGCTCCATATTTTTTAGATTTTTGTTATGAGAGAAATTAAAATTAAAACCCTATTTTAAACTAATTAATTTACATGCATTTATTTACAAGAAAAATTAAAATAAAATATTTATTATATTTTTTATCTTTTTTCTGATTTTTTTATGTGTTTTATGATTTTATGAAAATATAATTAATTAAGCAAACAGTAATTAAAAAAAAATAAAAAATATAACAAGAATAAAAAATAGAGAAAATTAAAAGAAGTTGCAAACCAGGGGGGTTGTAGTCCCCAAATTAGGAGGTATTCTTTAGAAATCCAGGCCCAATAAGACATTGATCTGTTTGACTTTCCAGATGGTGTGCTGCAGCGTTGACTAGACCTTATGCTGTCCCTCCATTTTGCACCCTTGGATTGCCTTAGACATACGCGTGGCTGGCCTGATGAGGAGATGTATCATGGTCTCCAGTGAGCGAAGCTGCATGTGATGGTTAATAGAAAAATGACATTGAAATTATTGAAGACCTGGGGCTCGAACCCAGGTCATGCACTTCACCAGCCAACACGCTTGCCAACCGTGCCAATTTGCTTATCTGTATATTAAATAATCCAAGAACAATATAATAAGAAAGTAACGGTTAGTGGTGGTTAGCGCGCGAAATTTAAACTAGCCAATTGTTGGCAGCCACGAAGTCATCTTCCTCGTTATCCCTGAAACACAAAACACATAGGCCACGGTTTTATACGCGTTTTCTTAGGCATGCTACCAGAAAATAGCGAATAGGTCTAGAGGGTCCATAAATTAGGCGCGAGCATGGCATCTTCTTCGTCCAGCCATGATGATTCTAATGGTGGTGGTTTTGAGGGCTAATTTTTCTTTAAATAAAAACCCCCAATTTTGAGGTCCTGCAAACCCTAGAACACAAACATGGCACAATCGCGTACACAGCATAAAAACGCAATTAAATGCATTGGTTAGTTTCAGGACAAGGTAATAATCATGAATCAATGAATAAAAGTTACAAAAGATGCATAAATCATGATGCACGATTATGAATTTTCCATGAAATATCTTGAATGTTGTATACCAATTCCTTGCGTTTTGATGGATGTTAGTGATTGGAATATGTTCAGTAGACCTTGAGGAAGCTAATGGAAGAAGAATTAGGTCTTGAATCGCCCTGGAAGTGTACTTTCAGTTTTGACTTTTTTAGAGAAAATTTCAAGTTGTCAATGGAGTTTCTTGAGTGGCTGCGTGTGTATTCTGATTAGGGTTATGATCCTAGCATATGTAGTAGTGAATTAGGTCAAGAAAAATCAATCAAATCCATTGCATTCATTGATTTTGGAAATTTGATTTTCTAAGATTTTTTCATATCTTTTTCCATGTGTTTTTGGTTCAAAATCAAGCCAATCAACCCAAATCTTTCCATATTGGTACAAGCACGAAATCTTGAGGCTAAAACATGTACAAAAAGATTTCTTAGGCTAAGTTAAATATTTTTCACATATTTAATTGATTTAAGTGAATTATTATAAATAAAAATTCAAATAAATAAATAAAAAATGAGAAAATACTTCCCTTTGGGCCAAGTGGTCGTGCACATGTCATGGATGATGAATGATGGAAGAAAAATGGGCCCATTAGCAATTTTAGGTCATTTGAACCAATGTTGACTTTTCAAAATATCCAAAAATTTCCCAACTTCCACAAGGCATAACTTGCTCAATTTTTAATCTTTTCTTATGTTCTTGGACATTTTGGAAAGGTCTTTGAGTCCTCTAACCAATGCCTTTGGTCCCATGTCATTTTGATTTACCAATCTCAAGTTATGGCCTTTGACTTAAAGTCCCTTTTTGTTGACTTTTGAAAATGACCTATAATGTTGAAATTGATAACTTTTTGTGAGAGTATTTATTGGACTTGAAGTATGAAGATGAGTTGTAGGAAATGTATTTCTCTTCAAAATGAGCTTTGGATGGAATTTTTCTGATAATCCATGTGAAAGTTATGCCCTGGTCAATTTCAGTTGACTTTTTCAGCTGTCCAAATAAGGAAACTTTTGTATCTTGATGATTTTTGAGCCAAACTTTGAGAATCATGATCAAGCATTGATCAAATTATGTTTGTGGCTTCAAAATGATATGTTGATCAAAAATTTGAACTTTTGACTGTCAAATGACCATTTTGCCCCTACAGTTGACTGTAGTGCAATTAGGGTTTTTGACTGTGCAATTTTGTGCTGAATGTCTTGAAACTTGATATGAGGATGCTTGACCATGTTTATAGGCATGTGAGACTTGGTTGGGCCTTTGGAAACTTCATTTTCTTGACCAGAACATAAACCCTAATTTTGACTGTATAGGAGACCTTTGACTGTGCAACCCCTTGGAGAACTTTTGCATTTTGACTTGGCAATTTCTTGAAGAATATGGGAGGGCAAATTTTGGGGTACAACAGTTGCCCCTGTTCAATCTTCTTAGACCTGAGGATGCAGATTGGCTGACGTGCCTTTCGTAATCCGAGGGTAGAAGATGATTGAACACTAGAGTGCCCAGAAATTTGCGCTCACATAGTAGCAGCGTGGTGGGAATGGGCTTATAGATGCCATTTAGAGGTTGATGAATAGGATGATGGGCTTATAGATGCCATCTGGATGTTGATCGCGTGAGAGATTCCTTAGCGAGGACCTGTATACCTGCAAAATAGAAAATGATTACCTGACACGTTGCAGGAGCTGATTTTCAGATGCTTTTCTGTAGATATGTCCTGACTGGTTACAAGAGCTGAGTCTGGAGCTTCACAGGATGATGAACGAACCAGGGATGGTTACTACCTTAGCATGAACGGTAAGAGAACCTTGGGTGACTTCACTTCAACAACGCTCGTTGAGAAAATCTTGGTGGGAATTACCATCTTCGCAGTATCGGGAAGAGAACCAAAGGAAATTATAATCTGAAAGAAGAACCTAAAATGGAAATCTCATGCACCGTCGGAGAGAGAACCAATAGGAAAATATGATCTTAAAGAAAAACCCAAAATGGATATCTCATGCACCGTCGGAGAGAGAACCAATAGGACCTTATAATCTCAAAGAAAAAAACCTAAAATGGAAATCTCATGCACCGTCGGAGAGAGAACCAATAGGACATTATAATCTCAAAGAAAAACCTAAAATGGAAATCTCATGCACCGTCGGAGAGAGAACCAATAGGAAAATTTAATCTCAAAGAAAAACCTAAAAATGGAAATCTCATGCACCGTCGGAGAGAGAACCAATAGGAAAATATAATCTCAAAGAAAAAACCTAAAATGGAAATCTCATGCACCGTCGGAGAGAGAACCAATAGGACATTATAATCTCAAAGAAAAACCTAAAATGGAAATCTCATGCACCGTCGGAGAGAGAACCAATAGGACATTATAATCTCAAAGAAAAAACCTAAAATGGAAATCTCATGCACCGTCGGAGAGAGAACCAATAGGACATTATAATCTCAAAGAAAAACCTAAAAATGGAAATCTCATGCACCGTCGGAGAGAGAACCAATAGGACATTATAATCTCAAAGAAAAACCTAAAATGGAAATCTCATGCACCGTCGGAGAGAGAACCAATAGGACATTATAATCTCAAAGAAAAACCTAAAATGGAAATCTCATGCACCGTCGGAGAGAGAACCAATAGGAAAATATAATCTCAAAGAAAAACCTAAAATGGAAATCTCATGTACCGTCGGAGAGAGAACCAATAGGACATTATAATCTCAAAGAAAAACCTAAAATGGAAATCTCATGCACCGTCGGAGAGAGAACCAATAGGAAAATTTAATCTCAAAGAAAAACCTAAAAATGGAAATCTCATGCACCGTCGGAGAGAGAACCAATAGGACATTATAATCTCAAAGAAAAACCTAAAATGGAAATCTCATGCACCGTCGGAGAGAGAACCAATAGGACATTATAATCTCAAAGAAAAACCTAAAATGGAAATCTCATGCACCGTCGGAGAGAGAACCAATAGGAAATTATAATCTGAAAGAAAAACCTACAATGGAAATCTCATGCACCGTCGGAGAGAGAACCAATAGGAAAATATAGCCTGGGATAACTTCTTCTAAGTCTTTATCAGAAAAATCTGTTGGGAGTCGATTTAGCTGGACTAGAGAAGGCCTGGGACTGGATAAGAAATCTTTGGAGTCGATTAACTGAACCGGTCTAGGTCTTGAAATATGATTGAGAATTTCAACTGCATCTTTCCTGAAAGGTAAAGGTTAGTCATATGCAATGCATGATATGGATCAAGCAATGATGTTCTCAACATAAATGCGATTTGTATGATATAATGCGTCTATGCATGCTATAATGATGTATGTGATGTTTTCGTCTAGGAAAGTAAATCCTTGACGGGTGCCGGGAAGTCATATCCTGGGCTGATGTTGAAGAATAAGCTTGTACTTCCGCTGGGGACGATAATTTGCAAGAATACCGGTAGGAGAAGATGACTCCGTTGAGGAATAAACTTGGCAAATGGAAGATTCTGCGGGGAGAAAAAGATACTCTAGCGACCATGCTGGGAAGAAATACTCTGTGGGAAGAGGGATGCCTTGCTGAGTATTGATAATAATTTGCTGGGGATACCCTTGTTGTTGGAAGTGTTGATGGACTCCGCTGGGGTAAGAAGACTTCGTCGAGGACGCTCTTTCCGTGGCTTTTGGCTGAGGATAACCCAGTTATATCCTGTTAAGGAAATAACTCTTTGAATAAAGCCGGGAGACGCGTTCGTGCTCTGCGAAGGATAAGCTTCCAGAATTTACTGGGGATAAGCTTACTGCTTGGGGATATGAATTCCCACTTTCCTGGGGAACTAGATTGGATTCTCTTGGGGAAGTTTTGAACTATGTCGGGGAAGCGATTCCTTTGAATGTTATGCCGCCGGGGAACAATCTTCAGACCCAGACTGCCGGGGATGCTTGTTATGAATATATATGCTGCTGGGGAAGTATTGAGATCTACTGGAGGATACTCAATTTCCTTAAGATTTGATGATTCTGCTTGGAGAGAGTGCACTGGCTTGCTTACTCTCTGGGGAATTAAGATGTACTGGTCGTATTCTTTAGCCGAACCTACCTTGGTACCTTGGAGGATAGAACAACTAGATTGCTTAGACAACTCTTTTATTGCCCCTGTTTCTAGTGTCACCTGCAATTAATTCCTTTGTTTCGTATGCAAATATTTATGAGTTAGCAAATTATTGTCAATGCATATATCACAAATTGAACCTTGGACGTTCTTCGCAAAACAAAACAGAAAAAGAAAAACACTTGGCACGTTTAACTGAAAATATATTTGTATTGATTTTGAATGGCCTGTAAATAGGCGTTTTGTGTACAAGAGGCTGACGTCCTAGTAAGAGGAACATCGCCGAACAAAAGAGTTTATACAGATTTTGTACAAAAGAAAATAAAACAGCTGTGTGAAATATGAATGATCCTACTGGGTTTCAACTCTGCTATTGCCTTTATAACTCTGAGCGTCTCATCACTTGACGACCTTGGTTGAAGGTGAAGCTGACTGATCGATGTCGTCTGAACTTGATGTAGATACCGGATTCTGGATGCAAAGTGATCACTGAGACATAGTATTACGCTTTATCCCTAATTTTTGCCTGGACCGCCCTTTCGGGTTTTCGGTCCACCGGGATACCCATTTTTGCCCAAGCCGCCTTTTCAGGTTTTCGACTTGCCGGGTGTACAGATTTTTTTTTCATTTCATCCCTTCATTTTTCCCGAACCCTTTTGGTTCGACGGGAAGCCCTAATTTTTGCCTAGGCATGTCAGCCTAGCGGGTCTTTTTTCATGCGTAGTATTTTTTTACTATGTCTGCATTGGCGGGGTGAGGAAGGTCGTCACCATCCATGTTGGTCAATATCATTGCTCCTCCTGAGAACACATGCTTAACCACAAATGGCCCTTCGTACGTAGGGGTCCATTTGCCCCTTGGATCACTCTGAGGAAGAATGATTCTCTTGATCACCAGATCCCCAACTTGATATTCCTGTGGTCTGACCTTTTTGTTAAATGCCCTGATCATCCGTTTCTGATACGTCTGACCATGACAGATAGCAGCAAGTCTCTTTTTGTCAATGAGGTTGAGCTGATCAAGTCGTGTCTGGATCCAATCATCTTCGTTCAGATTTGCATCCTTCATTATCCGGAGAGAGGGTATTTGCACTTCGATCGGCAAGACTGCCTCCATGCCATAAACCAGAGAGAAGGGAGTTGCCCCGGTTGACGTCCTAGCTGAGGTACGGTACCCATGTAGAGCAAACGGTAACATCTCGTGCCAATCTTTGTAAGTCACTGTCATCTTCTGCACAATTTTCTTGATGTTCTTATTTGCTGCTTCTATAGCCCCATTCATCTTCGGTCTGTAAGGAGAAGAATTGTGGTGCTGTATCTTGAACTGTTCGCAGAGCTCAGCGATCATCTTGTTATTCAGATTGGTACTGTTGTCTGTAATAATCCGCTCAGGGACGCCGTACCGACAGATCAGGTTATGCCGAATGAACCGTGCCACAACAGTCTTGGTTACCATAGCATAGGAAGCTGCTTCGACCCACTTCGTAAAGTAATCAATCGCTACCAGGATGAAGCGATGCCCATTAGATGCAGTAGGTTTAATCTCGCCGATCATGTCTATGCCCCACATTGCAAACGGCCATGGCGCAGTCAAAACGTTCAGGGAAACCGGAGGAACATGCACCTTGTCTGCATAAATCTGGCATTTATGGCATGTCCTGGAATGTTGGTAGCAGTCAGCTTCCATTGTGGACCAGTAATATCCTGCCCGTAGGATCTTCTTTGCCATTGTGTTTCCACTGGAATGCGTACCAAAGGTCCCTTCATGTAGCTCTTCCATGATTCTTTCTGCTTCAGTCTTATCCACACAACGCAGTAAGGTTGAATCATGGTTTCGCTTGTACAAGATGTCGTTGCTAAGGAAGAATTTGGCTGCGAACCTTCTCAGGAATTTCTTATCATTGATAGAGGCACCTTCAGGGTATTCCTGAGTTTCCAAGTATCTCTTCACCTCATGGTACCAAGGCTTCTCAGTCACCAATTCAGTCTCGAGATCGCAACAGTATGCCGGTTCGTCCAGTTTCCAGATGATGATCCGGGGAGCCTCATTATCCCATTTGACCTTGAACATTGAAGACATTGTAGCTAACGCGTCCGCCAACTGATTCTCTTCTCTTGGAAAGTGTTCAAAGGTTATCTCTGTGAAGTGGGGGATCAGGGTCAACACACATTCTCTGTAAGGAATAAGATTCGGATGTTTCGTATCCCACTCTCCTTTGATCTGATTGATCACCAGAGCGGAATCTTCGAAAACACTCAGAAACTTAATCCTTAGGTCAATCGCAGCTTGAAGACCCATGATGCACGCCTCATACTCCGCCATGTTGTTGGTACAGTTGAAACATAGCCGGGCAGTGAGTGGAGTATGAGTGCCTTGTGGAGATATGATGATGGCGCCAATACCATTACCCAAAGCATTGGAGGCTCCGTCAAAATGCATAGACCATCGGGATCCTGGTTCAGGTCCTTCATCCGGTCCAGGTACTTCACAATCTGTTACTATCATGATGCTTTCATCCGGAAACTCAAAGTTCATCGACTGATAGTCATCTACAGCTTGATGTGCCAAGTGGTCTGCCAATACACTTCCCTTGATGGCTTTCTGGGTTGTGTACTGAATGTCGTATTCCGTCAAGATCATTTGCCATCTTGCAATTCTCCCAGACAGAGCAGGCTTTTCGAATATGTACTTGATAGGATCCATCTTTGAGATCAACAAGGTAGTGTGAGTCAGCATATACTGTCTCAGCCGGCGAGCAGCCCATACCAAAGCGCAGCAAGTTTTCTCAAGCAGTGAGTATCGGGTCTCACAGTCGGTAAACTTTTTGCTAAGGTAATAAATGGCATGCTCTTTTCGGCCAGACTCGTCATGCTGCCCCAACACACACCCCATTGAGTTGTCCAGCACTGTTAGATATAGTATCAAAGGTCTCCCTTCAACCGGTGGCATAAGGATAGGTGGTTCTTAGAGATACTCTTTGATTCTGTCAAAAGCAGCCTGACATTCATCGTTCCAACGTACTACCTGATCTTTCTTCAGCAGCTTGAAGATTGGCTCACAAGTAGCAGTCAGATGTGAGATGAAGCGAGCAATGTAATTCAGGCGCCCTAAAAAGCCTCTGACTTCCTTCTCTGTCCTGGGAACTGGCATCTCTTGAATAGCTTTGACCTTAGCAAGGTCCACTTGAATTCCCTTATCACTGACCACGAAGCCTAGCAACTTCCCAGATCTTACCCCGAAGGTGCACTTGTTCGGGTTCAATCTCAGCTTGTACAGTTTCAACCGGTCAAACAACTTCTGCAGATGATCTAGGTGCTCTTCCTCAGTCTGGGACCTTGCGATCATATCGTCAACATACACTTCTATCTCATGATGGATCATGTCATGGAATAAGGCAACCATGGCACGTTGGTAGGTTGCCCCAGCGTTCTTCAACCCGAATGGCATAACCTTGTAACAGAAGGTGCCCCACTGTGTAACAAATGTAGTCTTTTCCATGTCTTCAGGTGCCATCTTGATCTGATTGTAACCTGAGAAACCATCCATGAAAGAGAACACCTTATGCTGAGCTGTATTATCAACAAGGACGTCAATGTGAGGTAAGGGGAAGTCATCTTTGGGGCTGGCCCTGTTCAGATCCCTGTAGTCGACACACATTCTGACCTTACCGTCCTTCTTTGGTACCGACACCACATTAGCAACCCACTGAGGGTAAGAAGTTACTGCAAGGAACCCATCGTCAAACTGTTTCATGACCTCGGCCTTAATCTTCTCAGACATCTCTGGACGCATCCGACGAACCTTTTGCTTAACTGGAGGGCAGTCTTTCTTAGTTGGCAAGTGATGGACCACAATATCGGTATCCAACCCGGGCATGTCTTCGTAGGACCAAGCAAAGATCTCCACATAATCATGCAGCATTTGAGTCAACCGTTGCTTCACGCTGAGCTCTAGGTTGGCACCAATCTTTACCTCTTTCCTGTCTGTCTCTGTACCCAGGTTTATGGTTTCCACTGGCTCTTCATGGGGTTGAATTGCCCTCTCTTCCTGAAGCAACAGTCTTGCAAGCTCGCCAGGCACTTCGCAATCATCTTCACCTTCGTCTTCGGCTAAGTTGATCGGATTTTCGAAGTCATAATTGGCAGTAGCAGAGTTGTTATCAGTGAGATCCAGAGTGGATTGAAACCTGTATTAGTGAGTGTGTGTGTAAATACAGCTGTTTTGAAATATATGTAAAAGAAAGAAAGACAGAAAAGGAGCACAATATTTGCAATGCGGGAAAACGTCCAAGATTTTCATTCATGATATATGATATGACAATTTATATGCTCTCACAAATGAAACCACGGTGCCTCGGGTAAGACACCGAGCCATAGAGTTTATTTATTGTTTATTACAAAATAACAAAACAAAGAAATTTATTACTTAGTAACAAGAGAAACAGATAGATTGTCCTTTGCACTCCAATTATTAAGTCCACTGTCGGTTGCCGGGTAGATCCAGCTATCAAACTCAGCTTCATCCACTTCGTCCTCGTCTCCAATAGCATTTACTCCATGAGCAGGCAGGGGAGCTGTCACTACATTAGGCTTCTCAGATGCCTCAAACTGTACCTCTTTGGCGTCAATAAGATCCTGCAGCTTGCTCCTTAGCGCCCAACAGTCATCAGTAGAATGCCCCGGGCTGTCTGAATGGTAAGCACAACGAGCATTCGGGTTGTACTTGGGAGATGCAGTATTCGGGAACTTCGGCGCTTCTCGGACAGTCACTAAGTTAGTGGATAGCAATTGTGGCAGGATCTGTGATAAGGTCATGCTTAAGCGGGTGAACTCTCTCCGGGGTCTTTCAATCTTTTGAGGATTAGTTGGCCGGGGAGCGGCAGCAGGCTTAGTAATCATTACCGCACTGACAGATTGGCGGCGCTCAGGTCTCTCTGATCTCTTGGAACCATACACGGCACTAGCCTCCTTCTTGAAGGGTTTCTTCTCAAAACTAGACGATGCACCCTTCGCAATCTTACCAGACTTTAAACCAGCCTCAATTCTCTCTCCAGTCAGAATCAGATCAGTGAACCCTGCAGACGAATTCCCGATGAGATGGTTGAAAAATGGCCCAGATAGGGTCCCCAAGAACATGTCTACCAACTCCCGATCAGTCAACGGTGGCTGCACCCTGCCAGCCAGGTCTCTCCACTTCTGAGCGTACTCCTTAAAGCCTTCGCTTGCACCTAACGACATACCCTGGAGTTGGGTACGTGTGGGGGCAAGGTCGGCATTATATTGATACTGCTTATAGAAAGCAGTAGCCAACTCCTCCCAGTTACGAACCTTGGTCCCATCCAGCTGATAGAACCATTCGAGATGAGTCCCTGAAAGACTCTCCTGGAAGAAGTGGATCCACAAATTCTTATCCGCAGAGTACGGTTGAATTTTCCGAACATAGGACCTTAGATGCAGCTTGGGACAAGACGTCCCGTCATACTTAGAGAAGGATGGTGCTTTGAACTTATGAGGGATAATCACACCAGTTGACAAACCCAGATCTCCGAAATCCAGCCCAGGTACCTGTTGAACCTCCATAGCTTTCAACATATCCTCCAGTTGCTTGTATCTGTCTTCTGCAGGAGGGTACTGCTCTTCATCAAAATCAGTCTCGTTGTCGGAGACTACCAGACTAGGAACCCTTGCTTCTTCCTAAGGAGTACTCCTGCCAACAGAAGAACCAGCCTCTTCCTGTTGCAGAGCATTGCCCAACCTTCGACCCGAGTTGAACAAAACAGTTCTTCTCTTCTTCTTCTTCTCCTTCTTCAGGAGTATAGCCTTCAGCTCCTCTTGGCCTTGAGCCAGACCCTTGATTAATTCCTCAAACTGCGCATTCTGCGCCTGAAGAGCCTTGATGGAAGTCTCAGTTGATGAAGATTCGGGATCCATGATGCTGAAATAAACAGCGAAGAACTGTAAGCAACCTGAAAAGAGGAAAAACCTGCTATGCACATGATGTATGAAATGCGTATGATTTATGTTTTCAAAGACAATCGGGAGTCAACTTTGTAAACAAAAAGGAACACACTTCATTAGATTTAACTTTGCAATTGAAATTATTCAACAAGTTGCCCTTTAGGCGTTACATGAAAGGAAATACTGAAAAGGAAATAAAACTGTAAAAGCACATATGGAGCTCATTATTGATCCCATGGTCTCCTCTTCTCAGTACGGATGTAGGCATTCAGAGCTCTCTCATTCTCCAACTGTTTTGTCAGTTTCTGGATCTTTGATTCCTGCTCGTTGAACTTTTCCTGGTAAGAATCCCGCTCTTCTCGCAGTTGCGACCAAGATCTCTTCAATGTCTCATAATCAGTAGGTATCTGAGGAGGAAGGACAGTTGGAGTAACACCATCTTTGTCAGGACACTCAAGGATGACGGGTCTGACAGCTTCATACGGCATACCTAACTTCTGAGCACGGATGTGAACCCATTTGTAGTAGGCTTCCATAGGTAAAGAAGTCTTTGGCCCTAACTCTTGTGGGTCAGCTTTATGAACTTTGTCCCAAGCCTTGATGAACCCACGACGCAGCTTGTCACTATCCACCTGAAACTCGAAACTGATGTGAGGCACCAACATCTCATGGGGGCCTGCTCTCCTTGCTCTTCCAAACTGACGGAGTGCTAGACATGGATTGTAGGAGATCCCTCCTTGGGTACCAATCAGAGGAACATTAGGGTATTCCCCGCATCGATCAATAATAGCTATCTCATCCAAACCTCTGCAAGTCCAAATGATGTCTTTATCGGTGAGAGACATTAACCTATGAGCCCAACCTCTTCCTTCTTGATTCTTTAGTACGAACTTAGGGAGGTGCGAAATAAACCACCTCACCAACAAAGGGATACAACACCATAGGGTTCCTCGTCTTCGGGTAGTACGGGCATGAAGTTGTTGCAAGATGTCACCCAAGAGAGTGGGCACAGGATTCTGAGACATAAAGATCCTTATGGCAGTGACATTGATGAAGTTGTCAGGATTAGGAAATAGGACTAACCCATAGATTAGGAGAGCCAAGATGTCTTCATATGCCCTAAAGTCCAGGTCATTCCAGAAACTGTTAGCTTTACCAATTAGAAACTTGGCCAAGAAACCCTTAACTCCGCTTCTAGTTACCCAGTTGTCTGTTACCTCTTGATGGGTCAAAGGAAGAGCTGCAGCAACATCCTCAAGCCTGAGGGTCTTTTCCCAACCAGTATAGGGAGTCTGATCCAAGATAGGGATACCAAGCAAATCAGAGAACTCTTCCAGGGTAGGGACCAGCTGGAAGTCTTGAAAGGTGAAGCACTGGTACAGAGGGTCATAGAACTGGGTCAGAACACTCATCAACTGTTGATCCCGCTTTGCAGTGACTAAACTGAGAAGGGAACCATGCCTCTGAATGAAGGAAGTGGTATTTGGAATTCTGCTAACTAACTCATCAAGCAACTCAGGTGAACGAACAAAGTTGAACCGGATAGTATTCCTTCGCACAGACATCATAATGTCCTACAAAACAGAGCAAAGGTGAAACCCTCTTGTCTTTGAAATGGTCAGTCCTTATGCAGGATGCATGCAATGCTCATGATGCTATGATGTTATGATAAAGCACACCACATACAGATACAAAGGCAAACATGGTAAGGCACATAAGTCACACAAGGCAAGCCCCTAAAGTTTAGGCCAGCATGAGGTCTAGGTACTACCCTCTTTCAGTTTGTTGGTTCATACCTGTCCTAATCAAAAGTAACCGGGTTCTTAGAGGATCCCAATATCATTGACTACCCTCAATCGGTCATAACTCCAGCATCGCAATCTTTCCTTGCGGCCAGAACCATCACGAGAGTTTAGCCTCAATGGGCGTAGCATACTGCTACAATTCTAAAGGCCAAGTTGTGTCAATTAAGGTTCTAAGGTTGTTGGTGCTTAATGACTCCTTAGAAGACCCATATTCTCCTCGTTGCGACACAAGGGATATCGGTACAGACCAAGGTGCCACACCAACGTAGCCACTGCTTCACCTGTGTCGGTCTACGCCGGACAGGTCCCTCACAGCTTATGCTACCTAAACAGGGTATCCCCAGATCCGGGTTAGGATCCATGTAACTCCGATGCAACCCACAATAGTAAAGCAAGCAAATCAATACAATTGAAAACACAGTTTATGAACTAGCCCTAAGGTACACCTCACTTTAAGTTAAGTCCCCAGCAGAGTCGCCAGTTCTGTGATCGGTGGATCTGGAACTGACTGTTTAACGCTGGTTCGCGAAATGTCGCGGAAGCAAGAGTCGCCACCGTCTTTTATTTTCTCCAAATGGAAAGGACAAAAGCACAGAAAAATTCCTTATAGAGATTGCTCTCGGTTCGGGAGGTAGGTTATAGAAAGGGAAGGTGTTAGCACCCTTTCTATCCATGGTTATCCATGGGCTCTTAGATACTTGCTCATTTGTGTTTTCAAAATTGGTTTGTTTGCTTTTCAGCTGTGGGTTTTAAAAAGTTTCTTTGAAAATTCCAGTTCGACTCTTATATCGGTCCTCAAGAGTGTTTGAAAATTTGCTTTCGAAAGCTTTTTGAAAATGTGTGGGTGTGAAAAGTATTTTTGAATTTGTTTTGAAATTTGAGCAAGTATCTACGAGTTCTCTACCTATCCTAAGGAATTCTTCTGTGTAAATGTCCTTTAAAGTAGTGCCATCCCACCATTGAGAGATAGGTAGCACCACCGTTGGAGGTGTTCGGGTCAATTCGAGGTTCGGGACATGGTGATCACCAGAGCAATGGGAAGACACCTTAGAAGCTACCCTCATGCCAGGTTCCCGGATCATGAGGACTTACTAAGACATCCTCTACTCGACGATCACCTTTCGAGGCAAGGCAACAGTGAGGCGTACCCTAGGGGTGGTGTGTGCGATTTGTGTGTCAGATTCATTTGCATTTATCTTGTCATGTTATTGGTGTTCTACGCTTGTTTTTATTTAAGGCCATTCATTCTTGCATGCTTTGTTTAACAGTTAAAATATTTGCGGGAAAGTAAATTCTAAGCTATTACAAATGGCGCGGGTCCACATCGCCAAAATTAACCAGGACCCGATTTGACAGAAAAATAAAGAAAGTAAAAGTGCGAGAAGTAATTAAAATGTTACAAGGCCTTGGGAGAGGTACATAATTATTTAAGCAAAATAAAATAAATATGCGAACAAATAAGAAATTAAGAACGCGGGCGTTGGACCCTTTTGCAAAATTTAAAATTAATGAGGAATTTAATTAATTAAAAAAATGTTTTTGGTATTTTTAATATTTTAGGATTTAATAGAAAAAAGAAAGAATTAATTAAAATTAACTACTAACCCTAATTCTATTTTATTTTAATTTATTAAGAAAATATTAGAATTAAACCTAAATTAAACCTAATTCTTATATACAATTTTAATTATGAAAATAAATAAAATAAATAATATTATTGTGAAAAAGAAAAAAAGAAAAAAAAGAATAAAACATTTATTAAACCTAGCTCCATATTTTTTAGATTTTTGTTATGAGAGAAATTAAAATTAAAACCCTATTTTAAACTAATTAATTTACATGCATTTATTTACAAGAAAAATTAAAATAAAATATTTATTATATTTTTTATCTTTTTTCTGATTTTTTTATGTGTTTTATGATTTTATGAAAATATAATTAATTAAGCAAACAGTAATTAAAAAAAAATAAAAAATATAACAAGAATAAAAAATAGAGAAAATTAAAAGAAGTTGCAAACCAGGGGGGTTGTAGTCCCCAAATTAGGAGGTATTCTTTAGAAATCCAGGCCCAATAAGACATTGATCTGTTTGACTTTCCAGATGGTGTGCTGCAGCGTTGACTAGACCTTATGCTGTCCCTCCATTTTGCACCCTTGGATTGCCTTAGACATACGCGTGGCTGGCCTGATGAGGAGATGTATCATGGTCTCCAGTGAGCGAAGCTGCATGTGATGGTTAATAGAAAAATGACATTGAAATTATTGAAGACCTGGGGCTCGAACCCAGGTCATGCACTTCACCAGCCAACACGCTTGCCAACCGTGCCAATTTGCTTATCTGTATATTAAATAATCCAAGAACAATATAATAAGAAAGTAACGGTTAGTGGTGGTTAGCGCGTGAAATTTAAACTAGCCAATTGTTGGCAGCCACGAAGTCATCTTTCTCGTTATCCCTGAAACACAAAACACATAGGCCACGGTTTTATACGCGTTTTCTTAGGCATGCTACCAGAAAATAGCGAATAGGTCTAGAGGGTCCATAAATTAGGCGCGAGCATGGCATCTTCTTCGTCCAGCCATGATGATTCTAATGGTGGTGGTTTTGAGGGCTAATTTTTCTTTAAATAAAAACCCTCAATTTTGAGGTCCTGCAAACCCTAGAACACAAACATGGCACAATCGCGTACACAGCATAAAAACGCAATTAAATGCATTGGTTAGTTTCAGGACAAGGTAATAATCATGAATCAATGAATAAAAGTTACAAAAGATGCGTAAATCATGATGCACGATTATGAATTTTCCATGAAATATCTTGAATGCTGTATACCAATTCCTTGCGTTTTGATGGATGTTAGTGATTGGAATATGTTCAGTAGACCTTGAGGAAGCTAATGGAAGAAGAATTAGGTCTTGAATCGCCCTGGAAGTGTACTTTCAGTTTTGACTTTTTTAGAGAAAATTTCAAGTTGTCAATGGAGTTTCTTGAGTGGCTGCGTGTGTATTCTGATTAGGGTTATGATCCTAGCATATGTAGTAGTGAATTAGGTCAAGAAAAATCAATCAAATCCATTGCATTCATTGATTTTGGAAATTTGATTTTCTAAGATTTTTTCATATCTTTTTCCATGTGTTTTTGGTTCAAAATCAAGCCAATCAACCCAAATCTTTCCATATTGGTACAAGCACGAAATCTTGAGGCTAAAACATGTACAAAAAGATTTGTTAGGCTAAGTTAAATATTTTTCACATATTTAATTGATTTAAGTGAATTATTATAAATAAAAATTCAAATAAATAAATAAAAAATGAGAAAATACTTCCCTTTGGGCTAAGTGGTCGTGCACATGTCATGGATGATGAATGATGGAAGAAAAATGGGCCCATTAGCAATTTTAGGTCATTTGAACCAATGTTGACTTTTCAAAATATCCAAAAATTTCCCAACTTCCACAAGGCATAACTTGCTCCATTTTTAATCTTTTCTTATGTTCTTGGACATTTTGGAAAGGTCTTTGAGTCCTCTAACCAATGCCTTTGGTCCCATGTCATTTTGATTTACCAATCTCAAGTTATGGCCTTTTACTTAAAGTCCCTTTTTGTTGACTTTTGAAAATGACCTATAATGTTGAAATTGATAACTTTTTGTGAGAGCATTTCTTGGACTTGAAGTATGAAGATTAGTTGTAGGAAATGTCTTTCTCTTCAAAATGAGCTTTGGATGGAATTTTTCTGATAATCCATGTGAAAGTTATGCCCTGGTCAATTTCAGTTGACTTTTTCAGCTGTCCAAATAAGGAAACTTTTGTATCTTGATGATTTTTGAGCCAAACTTTGAGAATCATGATCAAGCATTGATCAAATGATGTTTGTGGCTTCAAAATGATATGTTGATAAAAAATTTGAACTTTTGACTGTCAAATGACCATTTTGCCCCTACAGTTGACTGTAGTGCAATTAGGGTTTTTGATTGTGCAATTTTGTGCTGAATGTCTTGAAACTTGATATGAGGATGCTTGACCATGTTTATAGGCATGTGAGACTTGGTTGGGCCTTTGGAAACTTCATTTTCTTGACCAGAACATAAACCCTAATTTTGACTGTATAGGAGACCTTTGACTGTGCAACCCCTTGGAGAACTTTTGCATTTTGACTTGGCAATTTCTTGAAGAATATGGGAGGGCAAATTTTGGGGTACAACAGTCATCAACCGTTGTGACCACCTTAAGCCTTGGTCATTCTTCAAAACAAATTGTGGAAGGTGAGAAATAAACCACCTTGCAAGGAGAGGAGTACAGCACATGAGAACACCTCTCTTTCTCATTGTTCGTGTGTAAAATGAGTGGAGGATGTCCCCAAGCAATGTAGGTATGGGATTCCTGGATAAGAAGATCTTGACGGCGTTGACATCTATAAGCTGGTCAGGATTTGGGAACAAGACCAACCCATAAATGAGAAGTGCCACAATTTCTTCAAAGGCTTGTAGATCCAAGGAATTCCAACACTCTTGTGCCTTCTCAAACAAGAATTTTTCCAAGAAGCCTTTGACACCACTTCTAGTTTCCCAGTGCCACTTGATGTCAGATGGTTGCAAGTGTAGTGCTTGAGCAACATCTTCAGGCTTTGGTTCTTTTTCCGTACCGTTGTAGGGTAGTTGATTAAGAATAGGAATTCTCAGGAGTTGAGAAAATTCCTCCAAAGTAGGCACCAATTGATAGTCGGGGAATGTGAAACAGTGGTGAAGGGGGTCAAAGAACTGGAACAACACTTTTATCATGTCTTCTTCAATGCTGGTGTTGAACAGGCTGAGCAGTCTACCATGTTTTTCACTGAAGGGAGAGCTTTCTGGAATTCTGGATGTGAGCTCCTTGAGTTGAGAAGGGATCCTTACAAGGTTGACTTGGATAGTTTTCCTGCGAGGAATTTCCATGACCTACAAAACAAGAACAAAGATGAAGATCCAAACCCTTGAAATGGTTAGTAGCTGCATATGATGCTTTATGATGTTTATGGTGTATGCACAAACACATGTACAAGCAAATCACACAAAAAAACCCTAGTTTCAGGCTTGCATGAGGTTTCATAGGTAAGTACCCTCTTGAGTGAAGTTGGCTTAAAAACCTGTCCTATAAATAGTAACCGGGTTCTAAGGAGCTCAATATCATTGGATTGTTTTCCATGTTCATTGTTTTGGTTTAGCCACTTAACTAGCGACCAAAATATTCCAAGAAAACAACCCTCAATGAGTGTAGTATCGAGTATCTACCAACTTCGGACTGCACCAAAGCCGGTCATCTCACTACCCCTAATAAAAGGCCAAGATGGTCAAGTAAGGTTCTAGGTCATTAGTGCTTAGTGACATCACTCAGTGGCCCCGTACTCTCCTTGATTGAACTCAAGGGTTACCGGTACTCACAAATATGTCGCACTAATATAGCTATTGCTTCAACCGTGTCGGTATACCCCGCACAGTTTCCACAACGTATTGCTATCTATGAATGTTTCCCAAATCCGGGTGTAGGATTTCAAGCCCAAACAAGAGAACAACAAGGGTAAAGCAATCAAAGCAAACAATTAATCATGCAATAGGGTGATCTAAAACCCTAAGGTAACCCCACTTCATAGGAGATCAATCCCCAGCAGAGTCGCCAGTTCTGTGATACGGTGGGAGAACTGACTTGAGGTTTTGCGTTTGTATTCGCACTTGTTCGGTTTAGCAAGAGTCGCAGCGACTTTTTATTTTATCCTAAGGAAAGGTTAAAAAGCACAGGAAAAACCTTTTGAGATGTTTCGTGGGTTCGGGGGGTAGATTACGAAAAGGGAAGGTATTAGCACCCTTTTCATCCATGGTTATCCATTGGCTCTTAGTTACTTGTTTTAGATCACTTGCCTTGATTTTAAACTGTTTGAAATGGTGCTTTGTGTGTGTGTTTTTTTTAAAATGCTTTGAAAAAGATGCCTTGTCTAGGCAACCGTTGTAACAATTCTTTACTCGAATGTTTTACAAAGGTGTTTGTCTTTTCGAAAAGATGTTTCAATGTTTTTGGAAGTTATTTTGAAATTGTTTGTGGAGTGGGTTTTGAAAAGTAGGCAAGTGTGTTTTGCAAGTTTGATCAAGTAACTAAGAGTTGTCTACCCCTAAATTTACTCAAAGATTTTTCTCATGTTTTAACCCTTTTAACAGTATTGTTCCACCATTGTATTTGGTGGACAATCTTGTGTTAGGATGTTAACGGGATCGGCGCGGGTCATCGGATAGACCATGAATGCAATGGTGCCAAGTGTCTTTGGCAATTTCGTTTGAAGGGACTATGATCATTTTTAGGCAACTTCGAAAGCGTCATCGAGGGACTATGATCATTTTGTTTGTTTTGTTTTGCCAAAGAACTCGATATGCAAGCATGGCCCATTTTTGAAGGCAACAAGCGGGATTACCCTAAGGGTGCAAGTGTGAATTGTGTATTGATTTTCATGCATTTACCTTGTATTAGGTTATCTAGCGGTTGATTTTATTTACATACAAACCCTAGGTCTAAACATGGTATAATTGAAAGCGATAAATTGCGGGAATTTAAAGTCCTAAACTATTACAAATAAGTATCCGGGGATGGGGGTACAATTATTTACAAATGGGGGATGAGATTTATCGGAATAGTGGTGTCCAAATATATTTACAACCAAATCGAATTGCAATCTCAATGTAAAATGTAGCAATGTATAAGAATCAAAAGAGAAACAAAAGTATGTAAGATGCACATGATTATTTACAAATGATGCAAATATTAACCTAATAAATTTATTAAGTACCTTATCCTTTTTTGTATTTTTGTTAATATGTTTTATAAACTTTGTATAAGATTAATTAAACAAAAGTTTTTTTAAAGAAAAGTAAAAGGTTTTAAGTTCAAGAAAAATTAATGTTTATGCATTTAGTTAATATATTTATGTACAAGGGTTTTAAAGAAAAGAAAATAAAATTGTTTAAATTTAAGAAAATTAATGTTTATATATTTTATATACAAAAGTTCTTAATTAAAAAAAGTTCTAAAGAGAAAATCGTTTAAACCTAATAAAAAAATATAATATTTATATTTCAAATGTGATAAACAATATTAGTAAGATTTTTTATGAAAAAAGAAATTAATGCATTATTTATTTAAAAAAAGAGTTAAGTTATATAAAAAAAATAAAGGGATATAATGAAAAAGGATATTAGTGTGTAAAAAAAAAGAAAGTTAAATGGGCTCTAGAGGCATATACAAGGTAAGCCCAATGCAGATTGAGACAAGGAAAAAGGGGGGGTGCAACGCGCCAGGAGGGGGGTCAAATGCCAAAATCAATGGGGCCTGAGGTTTTGTTGGATGGGGCAAGGCCCAACACACGTCTCACAATATTTTGATAGGGTTTGTTTCATTTGCCTCAGATTAGGTTTTACAGTTTTTACAGAGGCGCCGCTTCCCTTCACCTCCTCTTCGTCTTTCTTGATCGGAAACACTGACAAACTTCCACGCCTGGCCACCGGACGCCACTTCTGACTCCCTCTCTCCATGGTTGAGCAAGGCGATGACAAGGGAAGGTAACGATTTCTGTCTTTCATGTGTTCTTAGGGTTTTGAATATCCGCGCATGTTTTATTTTTGTGGTGTTCTGACCTTTATATTAATGCATGTTTATGTGAGGTGAGTAGCTGAAAAAGGGAAGGGAAAAAATACTACCTTTGGGGAGGAGACGGAGGAGGACGGCGGCGTCCTAGGCGGCCAAGGCAGGGAGTGTGATGCTGTAAGCTGGAAATCTGGTACCTAGTATCTTACCCTTGGTTTTATGATGATTGTCTGAAGAAATCTGAAAACGCTTCTATTCCTCTTTTGACTGCTTGCTCTGTATGATTATTTGATGATGTTCTGAGTTGCCTTTGACATGCTGGCTTTTACTTCTTTTCCTCTTCTGACTGGTTGCCCTTTTGCTTTTGTATGCTTACTCTCCGCTTCTATACGCTTGCTCTGAGAATAATTGTTGAAATGTTGATGTTGCTTTGATATCTTCTGCTTGCTTGCTTCAGTTGCCTTTTGATTGCTTAACCCTATGAGGAAAATATTCTGAGGGCTTGTTGGTTATTGCTTTGATTAGTTTGATCTTGAGCTTAGGCTTCAGGCTTGCTGGTTTGTATGGGATTCATGTGGTATTGGTACAGGCTTGGCTTTGGCTTTCTGGTTTTTGAATGCTGGGTCTTGTAAGTTGGAAGGCAGGATGTTTATGTTTTGTGAACTGGTTTGATGCTTAAGGTTTAGGCTTCAAGTTTGTATGGCTTGATGCGTTGAAGCAGGTTACAGGCTTGAGGCTGTTAGTTTGTTTGACAGTTTGTAGGATTTGTGGTTCTGTTTGGATAAAAGCTTTAATGTTGAGTTTTATAACTTACAGGATGTTGGCTTGTAAGTTGAAAGGAAGGAGTTTTTTTTATATTTTTGTGTGAATTCGTTCTCTTTGTTTGTAGGAAGGCTCTTTTCTTTTTTAACAAGTTTTTGTGAATTTGTTTCCTCTTGCTTTTTGCCTCTCCTTTTGGTATTATGCAGGCAGGTCCCCTTGGTACAGGCTTCAGGCTTGTTTTTTTTAAGCAATCCTTGGTTTGAATACCAATGCTTGAGCAGGTTGCAAGGCTTGAGGTTTTCATTTTTTTGTGATATCTTCTGCTGTATGTATTCTGCCCTCCCTCTGACAGTATCCTGGTTTTGTTATATTTATCTTTAGGCCTGCCTGGCAAACTGTAAGCCTGCTACTTTTCTCTTTTTCTTTCTCCACAGTAAGCACATATTTGCTTAGAATATTCATTTTTTTCTGAAGAGACCTTGGCCTGGAAAATGATGTATTCTTTCATAAGCTTGCTTTTGTCTTTCCTCTGCATACTTCCAAATTTCTGCCTTGCTTTTGTGCTTGTTGACCGCTTTTGACATTGTGACTTTAGTTGGCCATTTGACAGCTTGTTTTGACATTCAGTTTGCCTTGGACAACTTAGTTTCCCTTTGTAACTTGGTTGTTGGCACTTATGCTGTTTGTTCAATTTGAATTTGTTGACACTTTGCAATTTTGGGTTTATGCAGCTTTGTGCATTTTGCAAAAATACTTCATATGCTTGTAAAACATTGCTTTCCTCTTTGTGAACCAAGAAGAAACGTCTTCTTGCGATTTGCAGAGAGGACGAATAAACTGATTCCGGCCAAAATCTTTAATGATGAGTTTTAAATATCTGTCTGCTTTTTTTAATTAAATTTATCTGCATTTGATTTCTTCCTTTTCTTTGTTTTTGCAGATAAAAATTAATCGAGCAATGGGAGCATCAGCAGAAGATGAAGACTTAGGAAACTTTAGGATACAATTTTATTTTATTTTAACCATTTGTAATATTATTATTGTAAACAAAATGTAAATAAATTTACAATGTTCCAATAATAATTTGTAACAAACAATTAAAGATGAATAAAAATCCTTTTTTGTCAGTTAATTCTCTTTTCAATTCTTCTTCAATTATTTATTTAATTATTTATATTTCTTGAATTATAATAACTGGAAAGTATCCAATAATTTTAACTTAGAAATGATAAATAATCAATAAACGTCCGGCATTTCGAATAATCAAAAGTATTGCACAGTCAAACTCTCTTAATCCACCGTTTACTTAATTATTTAAGTTTCCTGAATTAAAATAATTGGAAGTGAATCCCAACTATTCTAAGTGAGAATAAATAATTAATAAACACCGTAGTCTTGCAACTTTGCATTAATCAATAATAAACCCGGCATTCCAATTAGCCATGAGCATTGTACAGTCAAACAAACATCCATATGCCTTTCCTTTTACTGATTAAACCAAGCACCGCAAATTTTCAACCAGAAGCCTCAGCTTTTAAACCAGAGGTTCAAGTTTATTGAGAGCCAAACTGAAACCTTGAGCAGATATCAAAGTAGTGTAAAGCCAATTAATACACTGTGGATTCAAATTGTTCTGAGAATGCGCGTGCAAACCATAATTCTTGATTTATTGTCAAAGAAACGCCGGCCTGATCAAAACCCTGAGCCCAAACTCAAACAAATTAACCAAGACCCTGATAATCTGTTTGACTGATTCAAAATCAATGAAAAACCCTAATTTTGTCTGACTGATGAGAAAAGTCTGTTTGACCGATTCTTAAACCAATCTGAAAAATTAGGAAAAGTCTGAAGCTGTGATTTCTTGTGAAAAGAAGAGGGCAAATTTTGGGGTACAACATTGATGGTTCCCTATAATCATCAAGACTGGCAGTCATTACCTCTCTAAATAAAAGCCCATTAAGTCAAAACCTATGAAGGAGACTTAAGAAAAAACACTGGGGCATCCCGCTGACTGTAATCACAAAAAGAAACAGTTTAGGCAAAAGACAGGGATGATAAAATAAAAAAGAAAGAGGTCCTACAAACCCTCAACAAAAAAGAAATGACTGCCTATTCAAAATAAACTGTCAGTATCCGAACCATCACTGGAATATCAGAGCAAAGACTCAAACGGGATCTAAATGCATAATTATCTGAGTTTAGGATCGAAGAACATCACGAAGAATGGGTGGGTACAAATAAAATTTGAGCCTTTATCCTTTGTTTCTTAAACCGTGAACCAGGCCACGTTATAACCCTTAAAAGTCCTAGCCGAAGCATGGGTTAGTTCAAAAGCATATTGTTACAAAAGGTATCTTGACTTCTGAAGGTCCGTTACAAATCCTGAGTTGATATCACATCTTTGTAAAATTCTATTTTTTCTATAAAAAAAACTGCATTTTCAAAACTTCAAGACAGACGTAAGCTTTGCATTTTTAAAATAACATTGTTTGCATATGACTATTTGTTCAACAACAAAGAAATTTGCATGACGAATATCTAGTGAACAAAAACCTTCTCAATAAAAAGGATTACCTCAACTGGAAAAACACTTCCAACCAAGGGGCACGACATGATCATTGTCCATCATCTGGGGCAGTCAAGTCAAGATTCAAAGAATCTCTCAAAGATGCCGAATAGCCAGGGACCAATCTCCATCTGAATCACTTGGGGGAATTGGGCATGAATTCCAGCAATGAATCATGTACGATCAAACAAACATCTTCTGGTAGTGTGGCAACACAACACTACCGACAGTGACAACTCCCTACACCCTTAGAGCGTGGACATAGTCAGAAAATACTGCGCATGAACAAAGACACGCTAGGTTGACTGGCCTAGGAAAAAATAAGGGCATCCTGGTGAACCAAAAGGGTTCGGGCAAAAATTAGGGATAAAAATAAAAAAAGATATGTACACCCGGCAAGCCGAAAACCTGAAAAGGCGGCTTGGGCAAAAAAGGGTATCCCAGTGGACTGAAAATTTGAAAATACTGTCCAGGCAAAAGTTAGGGATTAAAGCGTACGACTACGTCCCGTCATCTTGTCACTTTCCTATCAGTAGAAGACTTATCATTCCGATCGACAGTTATCAAGCACCTCATGAGTTGGGATAACACTCAATCCACAAGGCCTCCGTGGGTACTTTCTCCAGCAGGTACAGGGGCAGAAAAGTCCTGATGCGAAGTAATTGTCGTATCCTCGACATACGACCCTGTGACATCTACACTCTCCACAGAGTAAAAAGTATCCAAAGACCGTGATGTTAGCTTTCTCGAACAGGACATAACTCTCCCCAGCTGAGGTTCACAATCGCGAGTAAGTCAGAAAATTTTTCCCCAAGCAAAGTTTATTTCTCTCACAAGCAGAAATTCAATCGCCAACAGAATTCATTATCACCAGTAATGGAAATTCATCCCAAGTTGAGTTTATCTCTCTAAATCAGCAGATCTATCAACATAGTAGCTCCTCTCCAACAGAGTTATTCCCTGCAGAGTCATCCTCATACAGGGTCTCTTCCGGTAGAATATTTATCAGCCAAATGGATGTGAATCCCCAGTTAGTCATCTTTGTTCACCATCCACAACAGAAGTAGAGGTACTATGTTTTTTTACAGCAATCAGGAATACCATTTCTCATACTCTCCAAACAAGCAATCAGGGATTTGTTTTCCCAGACTCAGATTATTACGTTAGCATTTCATCTTCATACATCATGACATGTGCATACATTACATATAACATAATCTCAGTTATTTTGAAAACCTCATCACAATGCATCTCATGCATCGCACAAAACTAACCCTGTATTTCTTTCAGGAAAGACAATTATTATCAACCATTTCCAGCAGGTCCATGATCAACACTCAAATCTAAATAGAGTAATCATCGGTGTGACATATGCAACCTTACGCAAGTTCCTCACATAAGTCCTACATCGACTCATCACAAAGTAACCTCACCCAGGTTCCCTCTACAGTTTTACCCAAACTTACATCGAAGTAACCCTACTATCTAGGTTCCTTCTCACAGCCCTACTATCCAAGCTTTCATACCGAAGTAACCCTACTATCCAGGTTCCTTCTCACAGCCCTACCTATCCAGGCTTTCATATCAAAGCAACCCTACTATCCAGGTTCCTTCTCACAGCCCTACTATCCAGGCTTTCATATCGAAGTAACCCTACTATCCAGGTTCCTTCTCACAACCCTACTATCCAAGCTTTCATATCGAAGTAACCCAACTATCCAGGTTCCTTCTCATAGCCCTACTATCTAAGCTTTCATATCGAAGTAACCCTACTATCCAGGTTCCTTCTCACAGCCCTACTATCCAGGCTTTCATATCGAAGTAACCCTACTATCCAGGTTCCTTCTCATAGCCCTACTATCCAGGCTTTCATAATGAAGTAACCCTACTATCCAGGTTCCTCCTCACAGCCCTACTATCTAGGCTTTCATATCGAAGTAACCATACTATCCAGGTTCCTTCTCACAACCCTACTATCCAGGTTCCTTCTCACAACCCTACTATCCAGGCTTTCATATCGAAGTAACCCTACTATCCAGGTTCCTTCTCACAGCCATATTATCCAGGCTTTCATATAGAAGAAACCCTACTATCCAGGTTCCTTCTCACAGCCCTACTGTTGTACCCAAAAATTTGCCCTCCCATATTCTTCAAGATTTGCAAAGAGCGTGCTTCAAAATCTCCCCAAGGGTTGCACAGTTCAAGGGCCTCCTAACAGTCAAAAACTAGGGTTTTGGTTCTGGCAAAGAAATTGAAGTTTTCAAGGGTCCAATCAAGTCCCACATGCCTACAAACATGGTCAAGCATCCTCATGCCAAGTCTCAATACTCACAGCACAAAATTGCACAGTCAAAAACCCTAATTGCCCTACAGTCAACTGCAGGGGCAAAATGGTCATTTGACAGTCAAAAGTTCAAATTTTTGGTCAAGATCTTATTTTGAAGCCACAAACATCATTTGATCAATTCTTGATCATGATTCTCAAGGCATGGCTCAAAAAGTCTCAAGATGCAAAAGTTTCTATATTTGGACAGTTGAAAAAGTCAACTGTAACTTGACCAAGGCATAACTTCCACATGGTTTATCAGAAAAATTCCATCCAAAGCTCATTTTTAAGAGAAAGACATTTCCTACAACTCCTCTTCACACTTCAAGTCCAAGAAATGCTCTCACAAAAAGTTATCAATTCCAACATTATAGGTCATTTTCAAAAGTCAACAAAAAGGGACTTTAAGTCAAAGGCCATAACTTGAGATTGGTAAATTAAAATGGCATGGGACCAAAGGAATTGGTTAGAGGACTTCAATACCTTTCCAAAATGTCCAAGAACATGATCAAAGCTTAAAAAGTGAGCAAGATATGCCTTGTGGAAGTTGGGAAATTTTTGGGAATTTTGAAAAGTCAACTTTGCTTCAAATGCCTTAAAATTGCTAATGGGCCACATTTTCTTCCAAGATTCATCATCCAAAGGCTATGCACGACCATTTGGCCCAAAGGGGATTTATTTTATCATTTTTTATTATTTATTTGAATTTTTAATTACCATTAATTCATTTAATAAAATAAAATATGAAAAAAATACTAAAACAAATGTATGTGAATCTTTTTATGCAGAATTTGCTCCCATTGGTCATTCAAGATTCGTGCACAACAAAACTGGAAAGATTGGCCATGATTGGAATCAAAAACACATGAAAAAGATTGGAAAAATATTCATGGAAAATCAAATATTTCATACATCAATGCAAGGATCTTTGGACTCAAAATTCAACCCTAATCCATTGGCATACATATACAGATGCAAACCCTAAAGCTAAGAACCTAAATGCTGCGCCTCATCTCAAGAACAAAGTTTGTATTTTTTGTTCAAATTTTCAAAACTGAAAACACCATTCCAAGGCGTTTCAAGGCCAAAGAACCATCCCAAAAGCTTCCTAAGGCATCACTGAACCTGACTGAATACTTTTCCACGCCCATAACATCAAGAAACGGTAGAACCATGTCACACTTTTCATGAAAATATGCATAATCGTGTTTAAGTTTCTGGGCATCTTTCATACATTTTAATTGTTGTTTTATGCTAATATGATCCTTCTAAAGCTAACCATACTGTTTAATTGAGTTTTTATTGCCTATATGCCAAATTACCATTGAAGCTTTCTAGGGTTTCAGAGTTGCAAAATTAGGGGTTTCCTCGTCCAGAAAAATTAGACCACGAGACCAAGGCTATTGGATTCAGAAGCTTCACGTGAATCGTTCCCATAGCTCGCGATCAATTTATGATCAACAGGGTGCTAATCGCTATTTTTATGCTTGCCATTTAGTGGGGGTTTAAAACCCCCGCTATTCAGTTTTTTTTTCCAGGTACAGCAAACAATTGGAGAAGAAGGTGATGTGTAGGCCAACGAGTGGTGCGTTTGAATTTCGCGTGAAAATTACCCACTAACTCTTGTTTTGCATTATGTTATTTGTTTTCTATATTATATCCAAAGCGCGTGAATGGCTCAGTGGCAAGGCATTTGGTTTGGTACACTCTGGGACCTAGGTTTGATTCCCAGGTCCCCTCCTCTCTCCATATTATTTTTCTGACCATGTTTGCATGTAGCGCTCTCTCCAAGCGTCCACCATACGTTCACAATCCAGGCACGCCACTTGTCCCATAATCCTAATCCAAAGGTCAAGGATTTGAAGAGTACCATGTGCGTTGGTCAACGAATCTACACGTGATTACCTGAAGTCAACAAGGCCAGGAATTCAATGGGCCTAATTACTGGGACCAAACCTCCAATTTGGGACAACAAACCCCCCATGTTTGGCATTTTTTTTCTCTTTTTATTTTTCTCTTATTTATTTTAATTATATTATTTGTTCTATTTTAATTCCTTAAATTAATATTTTCATAATATAAAAATAATAAAAAAAATCAGAAAGACAAAATAAAATATATTTTATTTAAATGTTATTTTTGTAAATAAATGGTATCAATTAATTAGTCTTAATTCTAGATTAAATTTTAATATTTTTTTAATAAACTTAAAAATTGTAGAATTAGGGTTTTAAACACTTTTATCCTTTTTTTCCTTTTTTCACCATATTAATTATTAATTATTAATTACTATTTTTGTAAATAAGATTGTATTAATTAATTAGGTTAATTTTAGGTTCAACTTTAACATGTTTGTTTTTTTTTAATAAATTAAAAATAGCTAGAATTAGGTTTAAATTCCATAATCTTCTCACTAAAATTCCATAAATACCAAAAAAACTCCAAAAAAATCTTTTCTTTTTATTTTAATTTAATTAATTTGTTAATCGTACTTTAATTTCATTAAAAAAGGGTCCAACGCCCTCGCATTCGATTATCAGTTCGTTTCGCGCATTTATTTCCTTTCTTATAATATTCATGTAATTCTCCCAAAGCCATGTAATAGCTTAATTAGGACATTTTTACTTTCCACTTTATTTTATTTCAAATCGGGTCCTGGTTTAATTTGGCGATGTGGACCCGCGCCTTTGTAATAGCGTAGGACCTTTATATGTCTCGCAACTTTTAAACTGTTAATTAAATTGCATTAAAGAATGAATGTTAAAATAAAAACAAAAGCGTAGATCACCAATACATGACAAGACAAAAATATCTGAAAACGACACACAAATCACACACCACCCCTAGGGTACGCCTCATTGTTGCCTTGCCCCTCGAAAGGTGATCGTCGAGTAGAGGATGTTTTAGTAAGTCCTCATGATCCAGGAACCTGGCATGAGGGTAGCTTCTAAGGTGTCTTCCTATTGCTCCGGTGATCACCACGTCCCGAACCCTCGAATTGACCCGAACACCTCCAACAGTGGTGCTACCTACCTCTCAATGGTGGGATGGCACTACTTTAAGGGCATTTACACAGACGAATTCCTTAGGGTAGGTAGAGAACTCTAGATACTTGCTCTAATTTCAAAACAAATCAAAAAAGACTTTTCACACCGACACTTTTCAAAAAGCTTTCGAAAGCAACTTTTCAAACACTCTTGAGGACTGATACAAGAGTCGAACTGAAATTTTCAAAGAAACTTTTTAAAACCCACATTTGAAAAGCAAACAAACCATTTTGAAAACACAAATGAGCAAGTATCTAAGAGCCCATGGATAACCATGGATAGAAAGGGTACTAACACCTTCCCTTTCTATAAATCTACCTCCCGAACCGAGAAACATTCTCGAATAAGGAATTTTGCTGTGCTTTTGTCCTTTCCATGTTGGAGAACATAAAAGACGGTGGCGACTCTTGCTTACCGCGACATTTCGCGAACCAGCTTAAAAAACAGTCAGTTCTATTTCCACCGATCACAGAACTGGCGACTCTGTTGGGGTCATCTTTATAAAGTGAGGTGTACCTTAGGGTTAGTTCATAACTGTGTTTTCAATTGTATTGATTTGCTTGCTTTAAATTGTGGGACTGTCTTGGGAGTTCTATAGATCCTAACCCGGATCTGGGGGATACCTTTTTAGAAAGTAGCAACAAGGCTGTGAGGGAACTGTGCGGGGTATACCGACATGGTTGAAACAGTCTGCTACATTGATGTGGCACTTTGGTGTGTACCGGTAACCCTTGAGTTCAGTCAAGGAGAGTACGGGGCCTCCGCGTGGTGTCGTGAAGCATCAACTGACCTTAGGAACCTTAATTGAACCATCTTGGCCTCTTTAGGGTAGTGAGATAACTGACTTTGGTGCAGTCCGAGGTTGGTTGATACTCGATAATACACTCAATTGAGGGTTGCTTTCCTGGAATATTTCGGTCGCCAGTTCAGTGGCTAAATCGAAACAATGAATAATGAAAGCAATCCAGTGATATTGGGACCCTTAGAACCCGGTTACTTCTGATAGGACAGGTTGAGCCCACCAACTTCAAGAGGGTAATACCCAGACCCCATGCTGGTCTGAACTCTAAGGGTTTCTCTTGTGTGACTTGTGTGCCTTCCAACTTGACTACTTGCATGCTCGTTATCTGACACTTGAGTTTCTTGCAGGTTTTGTTTATAGTCCTTAATTGGGACTCATAACAGGGTTTACCTACATTACCCTATGCATAGCATAACATCATACCATTGCATGCATCCTGCATAAAGACTAATCCATTTCAAGGATCTCAAGGGCTTGTGATGCAGGTCATGATGAATCAAACGTCTAGCAAGGGGCAAAGAGGATTTATTTTCCTCTAGCCAAGGTTGTCAGAGGCTATGACCCACTTGATATGGTGAGCGTTGACACTTGAAGAAGGTTCCCGGAGCCAAGATTTTCAGGGGCTATGACCCACTAGATATGGTGAGCCTTGACCCTTGAAGAAGGACTCTCAACAACATGAAGTTCCTTCAATCAAGCTACCGGATTCAAAATTCTAACCAATTTCTCTGTTTACCCCGCGAGATCCTTGAAAACATTACATGCATATCATACATATCACTGCATTACAGGTACCCTTGTTACAGGTCACTTACCTTCCTCGTTGTTTATTTCAGCAATGGCTTTCCAACCAGACAACCAGGACCTTCTTGCTCAAGAGACTCGGTTCGGGGACATCCTCCTGAATCTATCCAAGGGGCAGGAGGAGCTGAGAACACTTCTCATGGAGACTTTGGTCAGGAACAGCGCTGAGGACGAACGGCTGAAACATCTGCAAGCTGAAGTAGATGCATTGAAAACCCAGATGCTGGGGCAGGTGACTGCCATTCAAGGTTTAGCTCAAAGACAAGAAGAGCTCGAAATTCTCATCAACCAACTGCTTCAGGGTAACCAACTGGGGCAAACATTTAAGGGTAAAGAGCTAGTCATTCAACCATCTTTGAGACAAGGAGGTAAGGGGAGAGCTCCTCAAATGGCTTCAGGGTCACAAATTCAGCATCAACCTCACCAGCTTCAGCCAGACAAGCCTAGGAGGCAATTCACCCAGCTCAACATGTCGTTGTTTCAAGCTTTACAACGCCTGTTGAGATTGAATCTGGTCACATTAAGGGCTCATCCCCGGAACCCCAACACAACATCTCCTGTCTATGACCCCAATAAAAGGTGTGCCTACCACTCTGCCAGTCCAGGACATGATACAAATGAGTGTTAGGCTCTGAAGAATAAGATCCAGGACCTGATTGATGAAGGAGCATTGGAGTTCACACAAGATGGTCAGGCTGAGTTTTTCTACCATCCCTCCAAGGCTCATCATTTGAAGTAACAAGCCCTGAAGATGAAAAGACTTTTGTTCAATAGGATTTTCAAGTTGTAATTTTCTTTTTGATTGCTCAAACATTTACTCATGTTAGACGTTGTTATTTCATTAATGCATCACATATATCTGTTTTGAAGCAATATACTCGTATTCACTATATGCAAATTATTTTCATATTTTTTTCTGATGATCAACGCTCGATTAATAATTCTAAGCCTCTTGAGGGAGGATGACGAAAACGATACCACGATCCTTACAGTATGCTTTTGAACAGACCCCGCTGATGAGGTACAGGCATTATTTCAATCCCTAAACACTGGAGTTATAAGGAAGATAATCCCTCGTCAACCCCTCTGAGCCAAAGAAGTAGGAGTTTTTCTTTTTCGAAAATTGAAACCCTTAATCATAACCTGGGGAAGGGTAGTTTCTCTCAGTTGATCCAAATGCATAACGAATAGCACCAAGAAGTCCTTACAAAACAAAAGACAGTGATGGTTTCGAACAACCATACAGACAGGCAGTCATTATCTTTCAAAAAACAAAAAAACAAAAGCCCAATAAGTCAAAACCTATGAAGGAGACTTACAAAACTGGGGCATCCCGCTGACTATAATTCCAAAAAGGAAACAGTTCAGGCAAAAACAGGGATAACGAAATCAAAAAAGAAAGAGGTCATGCAAACCCTCAACCAAAAAAAGAAATGACTGCCTATTCAAAATAAACTGTCAGCATCCGAACCATCATGGGAATATCAGGACAAGGACTCAAACAAAGTCTAACGCACGATTAGCCGAGTTTAGGTTTGAAGAACATCACGAAGAATGGGTGGGTACAAATAAATTTGAGCCTTTATCCTTTGTTTCTTAAACCGTGAACCAGGCCACGTTATAACCCTTAAAAGTCCTAGCTGAAGCATGGGTTAGTTCGAAAGCATACTGTTACAAAGGTATCCTGACTCCTTAAGGCTTGCGATAAAATAACGAGTTGACATCACGATTTACAAAATTCACTTGTTTTTATGAAAAATGCATTTTCAAAATCTTCAAGACAGACATAAGCTTTGCATTTTTGAAATAACATTGCTTGCACATATGACTATTTGTTTGAACGGCAAAGAAATTCGCACGAAAAATATCTTATGAACAAAAGCACTCCCAACCAAGGGGCAGGCCTGATCATGGTCCATTATCTGGGGCAGTTAAGTCAAGATTCGGAGAATCTCTCAAAAGGCCAACTAACTTGGGGCAAATCTCCATCTGGATCACTTGGGGCATTGGACGATTAAACGAAGATCTTCTGGTGGTACGGCAACACAATGCTATTGACAGGGGCAACTCCCTACATTCTGAGAACGTGGACATAGTCGAAAAAATACTATGCACAACCAAAGACCCACTAGGTTGACACACCTAGGCAAAAATAAGGGCTTCCCGGCGAACCAAAAGGGTTCGGGCAAAATGAGGGATGAAATGAAAAAATTTGTACACCTGGCAAGTCGAAAACCTGAAAAGGCGGCTTGGGCAAAAAATGGGTATCCCGGTGGACTGAAAACCCGAAAGGGCGGTCCAGGCAAAAGTTAGGGATCAAAGCGTACGACTATGTCCTGTCATCTCGTCACCTGCCTACCTGAAGAAGGTTTGACCCTCAACAACTATCAGCACCTCACAGGTCTTCCTCTCCCGTCTCAGAAACAGGGGCAATAATGAGTCGCCCAAACGATCTAATTGCTCTGTCCACCAAGGTACTAAGATAGGTTCGGCTGAAGAACAACCAGGATATCTTAAGTCCCCAGAGAGTGAGCCAACAGTCCATGCACTCTCCCCAAGCAAAGTTATACAATCAGCCTTAAGGAAGTTGGTTATTCCCCACAGATCTCAACGTTCCCCAGCAATATACATGCATTTTTAACAAGCATCCCCGGCAGTCTTAGTCTAAAGGTTGTTCCCCGGCGGTATACCAGACATTCAATGGAGTCACTTCCCCGGTACAGTTCAAAATTTCCCCAGGAGAGTCCAATCCAGTTCCCTAGGAAAGTTGGAATCCGTCTCCCCAAGCAGCAAGCTTATCCCCAGTAGATTCTGGAAGCTTATCCCTCGCAGAGCACGAATGCGTCTCCCGGCTTTATTCAAAGAGTTATTTCCCTACCAGGATATAACTGGGTTATCCTCAGCCAAAAGCCATGAGAAGATCATTCTCGGCGAAGTCTTCTTATCCCCAGCGAAGTCTATTAACACTTCCAACATAACAATGGTATCCCCAGCGAAGTCTATTAACTCTTCCAACATAACAATGGTATCCCCAGCGAAGTTACCATCAACATTTCAGCAAAGTACCTCCCTTCCCACAGAGTATTGCTCCCCAACAAGATCGCTAGAGTATTTTTCTCCCCGCAGAGTAATCCATTCGCCAAGTTTATTCCCCAACGGAGTTATCTTCTCCTACCGGTATTCTTGCAACTATCATCCCCAGCGGAAGCAGAGCTCTACTCCCCCATATCAGCCCAGGATTCAACTTCCTGGCACCCGTCAAGGATTTATTTTCTTAGACGAAAAGACACATTCATAAACATCGCACTTCCATACATTATAGCATGCATATATGCATCATACCTTACAAATCGCATTTATGTTGAGAACATCATTGCTTGATCCATATCATGCATTGCATATGACTGACCTTTACCTTTCAGGAAAGATCCAGTTAAATTCTCAACTATATTTCAAGACCTTGTCCGGTTCAGTTAAATCGACCCTAAGATTTTTCTGTTTCTTATCCAGTCAAAGGCCTTCTCTGGTTCAGTCAGATCGACCCTAAGATCTCCCTGTTTCTTATCCAGTTGAATATTTCAAGACCTAGACCGGTTCAGTTAAATCGACCCTAAGATTTTTCTATTTCTTATCCAGTCAAAGGCCTTCTCTGGTTCAGTCAGATCGACCCTAAGATCTCCCTGTTTCTTATCCAGTTGAAGATTTCAAGACCTAGACCGGTTCAGTTAAATCGACCCTAAGATTTTTCTGTTTCTTATCCAGTCAAAGGCCTTCTCTGGTTCAGTCAGATCGACCCTAAGATCTCCCTGTTTCTTATCCAGTTGAAGATTTCAAGACCTAGACCGGTTCAGTTAAATCGACCCTAAGATTTTTCTGTTTCTTATCCAGTCAAAGGCCTTCTCTGGTTCAGTCAGATCGACCCTAAGATCTCCCTGTTTCTTATCCAGTTGAAGATTTCAAGACCTAGACCGGTTCAGTTAAATCGACCCTAAGATTTTTCTGTTTCTTATCCAGTCAAAGGCCTTCTCTGGTTCAGTCAGATCGACCCTAAGATCTCCCTGTTTCTTATCCAGTTGAAGATTTCAAGACCTAGACCGGTTCAGTTAAATCGACCCTAAGATTTTTCTGTTTCTTATCCAGTCAAAGGCCTTCTCTGGTTCAGTAAGATCGACCCTAAGATCTCCCTGTTTCTTATCCAGTTGAAGATTTCAAGACCTAGACCGGTTCAGTTAAATCGACCCTAAGATTTTTCTGTTTCTTATCCAGTCAAAGGCCTTCTCTGGTTCAGTCAGATCGACCCTAAGATCTCCCTGTTTCTTATCCAGTTGAAGATTTCAAGACCTAGACCGGTTCAGTTAAATCGACCCTAAGATTTTTCTGTTTCTTATCCAGTCAAAGGCCTTCTCTGGTTCAGTCAGATCGACCCTAAGATCTCCCTGTTTCTTATCCAGTTGAAGATTTCAAGACCTAGACCGGTTCAGTTAAATCGACCCTAAGATTTTTCTATTTCTTATCCAGTCAAAGGCCTTCTCTGGTTCAGTCAGATCGACCATAAGATCTCCCTGTTTCTTATCCAGTTGAAGATTTCAAGACCTAGACCGGTTCAGTTAAATCGACCCTAAGATTTTTCTGTTTCTTATCCAGTCAAAGGCCTTCTCTGGTTTAGTCAGATCGACCCTAAGATCTCCCTGTTTCTTATCCAGTTGAAGATTTCAAGACCTAGACCGGTTAAGTTAAATCGACCCTAAGATTTTTCTGTTTCTTATCCAGTCAAAGGCCTTCTCTGGTTCAGTCGGATCGACCCTAAGATCTCCCTGTTTCTTATCCAGTTGAAGATTTTAAGACCTTGTCCGGTTCAGTTAAATCGACCCTAAGATTTTCCTGTTTCTTACCCAGTCAAAGGCCTTCTCTAGTCCAGTTAAATCGATCCCTAAAATATTTTCCTGATGAAGACTCAGTAGAAGACACCCAAGATTCTCTCAGCGTTACTATTGAGGTTGAAATCGCCCAAGATTCTCTCAGCGTTACTGTTGAGGTTGAAGTCGTCCAAGATTCTCTCAGCGTTACTGTTGAGGTTGAAGTCGCCCAAAGATTCTCTCATCATCCTGCTGAGGTAGTAATCGCTCCAGATTCTTTCAGCGTTCCTGTTGAGGTAGTAATCGTCCAAGGTTCTCTCACCGTCCCGTTGAGGTAGTAACCATCCCTGGTTCATTCATCATCCTTTGAAGCTCCAGATTCAATTCCTGTAACCAGTCAGGGCGCATCTATACAAAGAGTTTGAAGACCAGCTCATGTAACAGGCCAGGTAATCATTTTCTTTTTCAGGTACGCAAGTTCTCGCTAAGGAATCTCTTACGCGATCAACACCCAGATGGCATCTATAAGCCCATCCACCTTCCATCATCTCTTAGCATGGCATCTTTAAGCCCATCATCCTATCCATCAATCTCCAAATGGCATCTGTAAGCCCATTCCCCACATCACTACTATGTGAGCGCAAATTTCTGGGCACTCTAGTGTTCAATCATCTTCCACCCTCGGATTACGAAAGGCACGTCAGCCAATCTACATCCTCAGGTCTAAGAAGATTGAAAAGGGGCAACTGTTGTACCCCAAAATTTGCCCTCCCATATTCTTCAAGATTTGCAAAGAGCATGCTTCAAAATCTCCCCAAGGGTTGCACAGTTCAAGGGCCTCCTAACAGTCAAAAACTAGGGTTTTGGTTCTGGCAAAGAAATTGAAGTTTTCAAGGGTCCAATCAAGTCCCACATGCCTATAAACATGGTCAAGCATCCTCATGCCAAGTCTCAAGACTCACAGCACAAAATTGCACAGTCAAAAACCCTAATTGCCCTACAGTCAACTGTAGGGGCAAAATGGTCATTTGACAGTCAAAAGTTCAAATTTTTGGTCAACATCTCATTTTGAAGCCACAAACATCATTTGATCAATTCTTGATCATGATTCTCAAGGCATGGCTCAAAAAGTCTCAAGATGCAAAAGTTTTTATATTTGGACAGTTGAAAAAGTCAACTGTAACTTGACCAAGGCATAACTTCCACATGGTTTATCAGAAAAATTCCATCCAAAGCTCATTTTGAAGAGAAAGACATTTCCTACAACTCCTCTTCACACTTCAAGTCCAAGAAATGCTCTCACAAAAAGTTATCAATTTCAACATTATAGGTCATTTTCAAAAGTCAACAAAAAGGGACTTTAAGTCAAAGGCCATAACTTGAGATTGGTAAATCAAAATGGCATGGGACCAAAGGCATTGGTTAGAGGACTTCAAGACCTTTCCAAAATGTCCAAGAACATGATCAAAGCTTAAAACGTGAGCAAGATATACCTTGTGGAAGTTGGGAAAGTTTTGGGAATTTTGAAAAGTCAACTTTGCTTCAAATGCCTTAAAATTGATAATGGGCCACATTTTCTTCCAAGATTCATCATCCAAAGGCTATGCACGACCATTTGGCCCAAAGGGGATTTATTTCATCATTTTTTATTATTTATTTGAATTTTTAATTACCATTAATTCATTTAATAAAATAAAATATGAAAAAATACTAAAACAAATGTATGTGAATCTTTTTATGCAACATTTGCTCCCATTGGTCATTCAAGATTCGTGCACAACAAAACTGGAAAGATTGGCCATGATTGGAATCAAAAACACATGAAAAAGATTGGAAAAATATTCATGGAAAATCAAATATTTCATACATCAATGCAAGGATCTTTGGACTCAAAATTCAACCCTAATCCATTGGCATACATATACAGATGCAAACCCTAAAGCTAAGAACCTAAATGCTGCGCCTCATCTCAAGAACAAAGTTTGTATTTTTTGTTCAAATTTTCAAAACTGAAAACACCATTCCAAGGCGTTTCAAGGCCAAAGAACCATCCCAAAAGCTTCCTAAGGCATCACTGAACCTGACTGAATACTTTTCCACGCCCATAACATCAAGAAACGGTAGAACCATGTCACACTTTTCATGAAAATATGCATAATCGTGTTTAAGTTTCTGGGCATCTTTCATACATTTTAATTGTTGTTTTATGCTAATATGATCCTTCTAAAGCTAACCATACTGTTTAATTGAGTTTTTATTGCCTATATGCCAAATTACCATTGAAGCTTTCTAGGGTTTCAGAGTTGCAAAATTAGGGGTTTCCTCGTCCAGAAAAATTAGACCACGAGACCAAGGCTATTGGATTCAGAAGCTTCACGTGAATCGTTCCCATAGCTCGCGATCAATTTATGATCAACAGGGTGCTAATCGCTATTTTTATGCTTACCATTTACTGGGGGTTTAAAACCCCCGCTATTCAGTTTGTTTGTTTTTCAGGTACAGCAAACAATTGGAGAAGAATGTGATGTGTAGGCCAACGAGTGGTGCGTTTGAATTTCGCGCGAAAATTACCCACTAACTCTTGTTTTGCATTATGTTATTTGTTTTCTATATTATATCCAAAGCGCGTGAATGGCTCAGTGGCAAGGCATTTGGTTTGGTACACTCTGGGACCTGGGTTCGATTCCCAGGTCCCCTCCTCTCTCCATATTATTTTTCTGACCATGTTTGCATGTAGCGCTCTCTCCAAGCATCCACCATACGTTCACAATCCAGGCACGCCACTTGTCCCATAATCCTAATCCAAAGGTCAAGGATTTGAAGAGTACCATGTGCGTTGGTCAACGAATCTACACGTGATTACCTGAAGTCAACAAGGCCAGGAATTCAATGGGCCTAATTACTGGGACCAAACCTCCAATTTGGGACAACAAACCCCCCATGTTTGGCATTTTTTTTCTCTTTTTATTTTTCTCTTATTTATTTTAATTATATTATTTGTTCTATTTTAATTCCTTAAATTAATATTTTCATAATATAAAAATAATAAAAAAATCAGAAAGACAAAATAAAATATATTTTATTTAAATGTTATTTTTGTAAATAAATGGTATCAATTAATTAGTCTTAATTCTAGATTAAATTTTAATATTTTTTTAATAAACTTAAAAATTGTAGAATTAGGGTTTTAAACACTTTTATCCTTTTTTTTCTTCCTTTTTTCACCATATTAATTATTAATTATTAATTACTATTTTTTTAAATAAGATTGTATTAATTAATTAGGTTAATTTTAGGTTCAACTTTAACATGTTTGTTTTTTTTAATAAATTAAAAATAGCTAGAATTAGGTTTAAATTCCATAATCTTCTCACTAAAATTCCATAAATACCAAAAAAAACTCCAAAAAAATCTTTTCTTTTTATTTTAATTTAATTAATTTGTTAATCGTACTTTAATTTCATTAAAAAAGGGTCCAACGCCCTCGCATTCGATTATCAGTTCGTTTCGCGCATTTATTTCCTTTCTTATAATATTCATGTAATTCTCCCAAAGCCATGTAATAGCTTAATTAGGACATTTTTACTTTCCACTTTATTTTATTTCAAATCGGGTCCTGGTTTAATTTGGCGATGTGGACCCGCGCCTTTGTAATAACGTAGGACCTTTATATGTCTCGCAACTTTTAAACTGTTAATTAAATTGCATGAAAGAATGAATGTTAAAATAAAAACAAAAGCGTAGATCACCAATACATGACAAGACAAAAATATCTGAAAACGACACACAAATCACACACCACCCCTAGGGTACGCCTCATTGTTGCCTTGCCCCTCGAAAGGTGATCGTCGAGTAGAGGATGTTTTAGTAAGTCCTTATGATCCAGGAACCTGGCATGAGGGTAGCTTCTAAGGTGTCTTCCTATTGCTCCGGTGATCACCACGTCCCGAACCCTCGAATTGACCCGAACACCTCCAACGGTGGTGCTACCTACCTCTCAATGGTGGGATGGCACTACTTTAAGGGCATTTACACAGACGAATTCCTTATGGTAGGTAGAGAACTCTAGATACTTGCTCTAATTTCAAAACAAATCAAAAAAGACTTTTCACACCGACACTTTTCAAAAAGCTTTCGAAAGCAACTTTTCAAACACTCTTGAGGACTGATACAAGAGTCGAACTGAAATTTTCAAAGAAACTTTTTAAAACCCACAGTTGAAAAGCAAACAAACCATTTTGAAAACACAAATGAGCAAGTATCTAAGAGCCCATGGATAACCATGGATAGAAAGGGTGCTAACACTTTCCCTTTCTATAAATCTACCTCCCGAACCGAGAAACATTCTCGAATAAGGAATTTTGCTGTGTTTTTGTCCTTTCCATGTTAGAGAACATAAAAGACGGTGGCGACTCTTGCTTACCGCGACATTTTGCGAACCAGCTTAAAAAACAGTCAGTTCTATTTCCACCGATCACACCTACTATCCAGGTTCCTTCTCACAACCCTACTATCCAGGCTTTCATATCGAAGTAACCCTACTATCCAGGTTCCTTCTCACAGCCCTACTACCCAGGCTTTTATATCGAAGTAACCCTCCTATCCAGGTTCCTTGTCACAACCCTCATATCCAAGCTTTCATATCGAAGTAACCCTACTATCCAGGTTCCTTCTCACAACCCTACCATCCAGGCTTTCATATCAAAGTAACCCTACTATCCAGGTTCCTTCTCACAGCCCTACTATCCAGGATTTCTTACCGAAGTAACCCTACTATCCAGGTTCCTTCTTACAGCCCTACTATCCAGGATTTCATATCGAAGTAACCCTACTATCTAGGTTCCTTCTCACAGCCCTACTATCCAGGCTTTCATATCAAGGTAACCCTACTATCCAGGTTCCTTCTCATAACCTTACTACCCGAGTTCTTCCTCTCTTATTTCCAGACATCAGTCCACCACACTGTAAGACTGGGACCCGATCAAACACGATTGGTTTCGCATTTCCCCAGAAAGTCGCGCTACAGCATATACCCTGACCAGACGCACAGTTCACTTCCGCTCCCCAAACCGGAGTTATTCCCCAGTAGAGTAACGGAAAACTGAAGCTCCTAAACCTCGATTTCTCCCAAGACAGAGACCAGCATTCCCCAGCGTAAGCCTCCTCAACAATAGGTATACGGGTTATCACACAGGAATCTCTTATACGATCGACACCTCTTCGGATGGAATCTTTAAGCCCATCTCCGAAGATTCTCTAGCAACTCCCGAATGGAATCTATAAGCCCATTCCCGATATCACAAATCAAAGTGCCACTTCATGCAAGTGCAAATTTCTGGGCACTCTATTATTCAATGACCTTCCACCTTCAGATCACGAAAGGCAGACGAGCCAATCTATATCCTCAGGTTTAAGAAGATTGAACAGGGGCAGCTGTTGTACCCCAAAATTTTCCCTCCCATATTTCTCAAAAAATGTCAAGTGAGGTCCCCAAATTGCTCAGGGAAGTTCAAGAGTTGACCAGACAAACTCTCTCCTAAGGCAGTCTGCCTCAAATTAGGGTTTCTATTTTCATCAGGATGTGTGAACCACAAAGGACTCAAATTCTCACCATTGTCCTAATATGTTCTCAAGATCATCCATGTCAAGTTTCAAGCCTTGCAGAAGAAGTTTGCTCAATCAATTGCTCAAATGCCTGAAAATCAACAACACTAGGTCAAAAGTCAACTGGGGCCCACATACAGTCAAACTTCAAGATTTTTGGTCAACATCCTCATTTTTAATTATTATTCATCATTTGATCAAGGGTTGATCATGATTCCCTCAAGGATTGTTCACAATTCATCAAAACCCAAAAGTTGCTAAATTAGGGTTTTGTAGGAAAAGTCAACTCAACTTTGACCAAGCATAACTTTCTCATACTTTATCAGAAATGACCCATCCAAAGCTCATTTTGAAGAGGATGCAACTACCTACAATTCATCTTCATCTCATAAGTTCAAAATATGCACTCACAAAAATATATGAATTTTGACATTATAGGTCCTTTTGAAAAGTCAACAAAAACACCTTTTGGGTAAAAGCTTCATACATGAACATGGAAGACTCATTTGAGATGAGACCAAAAGGGTTGCTTAGAGGACATCCTAAGATTTCTAAAAATTCCAAGAACACCTTTCTAGGGTCAAAATTGAGAGAGTTATGCATTGGCCAAGTTGACCATTTTTGCAAAATTGCCAAAAGTCAAATATGCTCAAATTTGCATTTTTTGCTAAATGGGCCCAACTTTTTATGCTTGCACCTAAATTATAATGTGGTCCACAACTCAAATGTTCACTCACTCATGTTGTGCTTCATTTTTCAATTTATTTTTATTTTTTATTAATTAAAAAATGAATTAAATCAAATAAATGATGAAAATTAACAAAGATATGATTTGATTTGTTTTTTTGACAGATTGGCAACCAAGATATGCTGAGTTTACATGATCAAATCGAATCAAGAATAATTGGTACAAAAAGAGCATGATTGGCATGAAAATAGAAAGATATGATATGGCTTAAAAATCAAATATTCCATTCATGAATTCTCAAGATTGGATCCAAGTTTGTTAACCTAATTCATTCTAGGTTATATAATGAAGCTTTCCAGATCAAAAAACAAGGGTTAGAGGTCGTGTAAAACCAGAACAAAACTTGAAAATTTCAAAGAAAAGTGTGAGACGAATCTTCTTCCACATGCCAATTCAAGGTGTGCTGAAGGTTCCAATCGCTTGCTAGACATCCCAGGAAGCTATTACAATCACTCCCAGGGCCTGAAACACTCAGACACCCGCGCTATGCCTCCCACAGTTTGACATATTTTTGCAATTTGATTATCACAATTCTTGCATCTTTAGCACTTTTAATTGTCATAGTTGTGATTATTATCATGTTTGCAAGCTAACAGATTGGTTTAGTTGCATTTTTGAAGCTTACATGCGCATCTGCCATTGTTAGGGTTTTATGTTCTTGTTTAGGGGTTTTCAGTACAGGCAAAATTAGACCTCGAATCGGGTACCATGATGCTCGTGAGGATGAGAAGAGTTGATTGGTACCCTTACCTTTCATTTATATTGCTTGTATAGGATTTTGGAATGTTACAGGTTTGTAGTTACAGTAAAGTGTCCGTAGGTAAAAGTGCCAGAGTCTAAAATAACGGAGAGAGGAAGAAGACGTTGGCGTGTCAAGCAGCCACTCGTCCATTTGAATTTTCGCGCCTTGGATTCAGTTACTTTTTTCTTTTCTTATATTATGCTTTATAGTTATTATAATAACAAGTTAACAACACAGCGCAACTGGCAAGCGAGCATAAGGACCTGGGTTTGATCCCCAGGTCCCAGCATTTTATTTGTATTATTTTCAGTTAGTTGATCGAGCACGTTGCTCATCATGACGTCCACCATACAACCTCAACATCCATCCTTTGATCCAGCGTGCCATCAGAACCAACGCCCAGGTAGCAAGGGACCACCATACACCTCAAGTCAACATCCACACCAAATCAAGCATGGTCAACCAGGCTTGGAGCATTTTGGGCCTAGAAAATTCAACTTCCAACCCCCAGATTTGCTAACACACAGGCCCATTCTCTTTCTTTTACTTTTTTTTATTTTCTTATTTAATTATTTTGCTTAATTTATTTTTCTCATAAAAAATTAATCAAATCTTTTTTTATAAAATCAAAAAAATTAAAAATTCACAAAAATTTGAATTAGTTTTTTTTTATCTAATTTAATTTAATTTAGTTTAATTTAATTTAGGGAAATTTTAACTTGTTTTTATAATTAAAACCAATTAGAAAAATTAGGTTTAAGTTCTTGATTTAATTCTTTTCTTTTTTCTCAAATAAATAAAAATACAAAAAATAGGTTGTTTAGAATTAATTAATTAATTTTCAAAAATTAATATTAATTACAACTTAGGATTTTCTTTTAATTTAACTATTCCATTATTTTCTCAAATAACAAAACACGACAAAAAACATTTTTCTTTAATCAATCGCAAGTAGGATTAGTCAAAGGGTCAAAACCCTAATTGTCTCATATTTAATTCGCCGCGCGCCTGTTAATTATTTTGCCATTATTTTGTAACTGCTCACTGGTTTGTAATAGTTAACTTAGGGTTTTTATTTACTGTTTAAATCCCTGATTTTTTGGCTATGTAATTAATCCCCCTCCCCGAAGCCTTGTAATAGCTAGGTTTATTTTCTCGCATTTTTAACTCTCGCAAATATTTAACTGCCTAGATGTATGCTAATAGGATTGTATGGCATGAATGCATGACAAATTAAAACGGTTAGAAAACCCTAATGTGAAAAGATAAATAACTGAACAAATCACTCACACATATCACTCTTAGGGTATACTCTCACTTCGGTTGCCTTCGGTAAACGATCATTAAGCATAACATGTCTTAGTGGTTGCCCTCCAGTCTAAAAAGATCAAAATGTCCCATTCGAACATTGCCTCGGAAATGTTGCCTCGAAAATGTTACCTCAAAAAGATCTTAAGACTCTAGGGTTATCACTAAGGTATCCTAATATTGCTTTAGTGATTGTACGTCCCTTTCGAATTGACCCTTACAAATTCCAACGACGGTGCTACCTATTTCTCAATAGTGGGATAGCGTTGTCTAAAGGAAACAAGAATAGAAACAATCTTTTTTCGAGTAGGTAGATGCTAGTAGGTATTTGCTCAAATCAAAACTTTTCACACTTACACCTTTCAAAACAACTTCGTCACACCCTTGAGGACTAATACAAGGGTTATCACGAAGTAAAACATTTTCAAAACAAAGCACATACACAAGCAATTTAAAAATGAACAAGTACCTAAGAGCCCTTGGAAAACCATGGATAGAAAGGGTGCTAACACCTTCCCTTTCTATAATCTACCCTGTACTCAGAATATCTCGAAAAAGGATTTTTTCTATACTTTTTTCCTTTCCATTTGGATGAAATAAAAGTCGGTGGCGACTCTTGCTTACCGCGACATTTTGCGAACACAAAACGCAAAATGCAAACCAGTATTAAACAGTCGGTTCTGCCACCGTATCACAGACAGGTCGAACCAATCCAACTTCAAGAGGGCACTACCTTAAAACCCATGCAAGCCTAAACCTAATGTTGTTTGCGTGACTTGTTTTCTTTCAACTTGAACTAGTTACAGGGTTTTATTATCTGACAACATGATTTCCTTGCAGGATTTGTTTACAGTTATTATCTAATAACTTGGATTTCTTGCAGGGTTTACTTGCTTACATAACCTTACACTTTTGCTTAACGCATAGCAGACGCATCATAACATCATGCCACAACATTTCCTTAACCATTTCAAGGATCTCAAGGGTTTGTGATGCAGGTTATGATAAATCAGACGTCTATCAAGGGGCAAGGGTATTTATTTTCCTCTAGCCAATGTCATCAAAAGATTAAAACTCAACAACTTGAATCAGGGGCCATGACCCACTTGATATGGTGAGCTTGACTTTTGTAGAAATACCTTCAATGATACGAAGTTATCAAAACTGCGAACTTCAACTGCTAACATCTTCTTGTTTACCCCGCGGGTCCTTGAAAACATTGTATACGCATATCATACATGTCATTGCATAACAGGTACTCCAGGTACAAGCTTCTTATCCCTTCGCTGTTTATTTCAGCAAGAAGAAATGGCTTTTGAACAAACAATCAAAGACCTTCAAGCTCAAAATGCTCAGTTCCAACAAATATTCTTGACTCTGACCCAGGGGCAAGAAGACCTGAAAGCTCTGATAGTCAAAAAGAAGGCTAAGAAGGCAAAGAAACCAGTTCGTGTTTTGAGTGTGGGAAGAAGGAGACCAGCTAACCAAGCTCTAGACTTTTCAACTCCATCAAAGGGAGGGGATAATCAAGAGGAAGAAGACGAGGAATCATATGAAAGAGACAAAAATCCAATGTCTGAAGAAGATGTACCCGACTACTCTGAGGAGCAATATCGTCCTGCTGATGATAAATACAAACAACTGGAGGATTAGCTCAATGCCATGGAGAGTCAAAGGGTGCCCGGTCTGGATTTCAAAGATTTAGGTTTGGTTCCAGGGGTAGTCATCCCATCTAAGTTCAAGGTCCCCATCTTTGAAAAATACGACGGTGTTTCCTGTCCCAAGCTTCACTTGAGATCATATGTCAAAAAGATCCAACCTCACACTGCTGACCAGAAGTTATGGGTCCATTTATTCCAAGAAAGTTTGACTGACACTCAACTAGATTGGTTTTATCAGCTAGAAGGAACGGACATCCATACCTGGGAAAACATGGCTACTGCTTTCTACAAGCAGTACCAATATAACGCTGACCTGGCACCAACTCTAGTGCAACTGCAGAATATGTTCATGGGCTCGAGAGAAGGGTTCAAGGAATATGCGCAAAAATGGAGGGATCTAGCTAGCAGGGTTCAACCTCCTCTAACTGATCAGGAAATAGTGGACATGTTGATTGGTACTCTGACAGGCCCTTTCTTCAATTTGCTGATTGGGAGTTCCTCATCTAGGTTCACAAATATGGTTTTGACTGGAGAGAGGATCGAAAGTGGCATCAGGAGCGGGAAGATCCCGATGGCTGCATCTTCTAATGCTGAGAAGAAGCCATTTGGTGGTAAGAGGGAAGCTAATGTTGTGCATGGCCAGAAGGGTCATAATAAGGCAAACTACCACCAATCTGTGGGGGCAGTTCTGGTCTCTAATTCGGCACGCGTGCAATGACCATAACAACGGGGTAATCAGCGAAGGCAAGACGAGCCTAAAATACAGTTCACCCAAATCAACATGCCATTGTCACAAGCATTGCAACACATGTTAAAGATGAATTTGATTACGGTGATAGGCCCTCATCTAAACCCTAAGACTTCCTCTCCTAACTACAACCCTGGTGCAAGGCGTGCTTATCATTCTGGCAGTAAGGGGCACGATACTAACGATTGTTGGGCGCTGAAATACAAGATTCAGAATATGATTGATTCCAAGGAGATTGAATTCGAAGCTCCTGAGACTCCCAAGTGATCACTGCTCCCATGCCAAATCATGGCTAGGATTGGAAGCATTTTTGTTCATTTGAGTTCTCAAGTTGTATTTTCTTTGTTTATTCAAACAATAATTGTCATGGCAAAACTTTATTATTTCATTAATGCATTACACATGTTTGTCTTGAATAAATTTGTTTTCATTATGCTTAAATTTCTTTATACTTCCTTTTCATGATATTCAACTCTCGATCAAAAGCTCTAAGCCTTTAGAGGGAGGATAACGATACCACAATCCATACAGTGTGCTTTTGAATAGACTTTGCTGACGATGTAGAGGCATTGTTTCAAATCCTAAACAGTGGAGTTATAAGGAAGATAATCCCTAGTCAACCCCTTTGATCCTAAGAAGTAGGAGTTTTTCTTTTCACACAAATTAAAACCCTTAATCATAACCTGGGGCAGGGTAGTTTCCTCAGTTAATTCAGATGTGCATTCAATCACCAACTTTCCCTTCATACACGATAAATAGTGTAGAAGATGCTCTCCAAAAGATGGTGATGGTTCCACATAATCATTAAGAACATGCAGTCATTATCTCTCAAAATAAAAGCCCATTAAGTCAAAACCTATGAAGGAGACTTAAGAAAAAAACTGGGGCATCCTGCTGACTGTAATCACAAAAGGAACAGTTCAGGCAAAAGACAGGGATAGCAAAATAAAAAAAAAGAGGTTACTACAAATCCTCGACAAAAAAGAAAAGGTTACAAAAATGACTGCCTTCTTCAAACAAATGTTTAATAGATGAGCTATCACCAGAATATCAAGGACAGGATGCCAAACTCAATTGGGATTCCAAATGCACAATTAACTGAGCATAGGACTGAAGAACATCACGAAGAATGGGTGGATACAAATTAATTTTGAGCCTTTATCCTTTGTTTCTTAAATCGTGAACTAGACCACGTTATAACTCTTAAAAGTCCTAGTTGAAGCATGGGTTAGTTCGAGAGCATATTGTTACAAAGGTATCCTGACTCCTGTAGGACTTGCTACGAATCCTGAGTTGATATTACATTCTTGCAAATTTTGTTTTACTCCACAAAACACGTTTTCAAAAAAAAAATTCAAGACAGAAATGAGTTTTGCATTCTTCAAATAACATTGTTTGCACATGGTTAATTGTTCAAATGGAAGAGAAATTCACACAATGAATATTCTGTGAACAAAAACCTTCTCAACAAAAAGGATCACCTCAAGTGGAAAACTGATACATTCACATATTACATCATAACAAAATTGATACATTCCCTAATTTAACAACGTTGCAATAGAACAACTGATACATTCACATATTGCATTCATACATCATTCTACAAACATCATAGCATATGCAGTACAAATGCATATGACACAATCTCATTTATGTTGAAAACATCATTACACAATGCATTTCATACCTCATGACATTGCATACAGCTAACGCTTTATTTTTTCAGGAAAGATCATTCAACAGATATTTATCATCAACAATTTCCAACAGGTCCAAGATTAGCTCCTAAAATTAAATAGAGTAATTATCTGCGCGACCAAATATAGCTTTACACGGGCTCTTCACGAAGCAATCTTACACGGATTTCTCCTTCTCCTTCTGAAGCACAGCTTTACACGGGCTCTTCATGGAGCAATCTCACACAAGTTTCTTCTGACTTCCAAATACAACTTTATACATGCTATTCATGATGCAATCTTACACGGATTCCTTCTCCTTCCTTCTGAAGTTTTACACAGACTTATCCTGAAGTAACCCTACCCAGGTTCTTTCTGAAGTTTTACACGGACTTATCCCGAATTAACCCTACCCAGGTTCCTTCTGAAGTTTTACACGGACTTATCCCGAAGTAACCCTACCTAGGTTCCTTCTGAAGTTTTACACGGGCTTATCCCGAAGTAACCCTACCCAGGTTCCTTCTGAAGTTTTACACGGACTTATCTCGAAGTAACCCTACACAGGTTCCTTCTGAAGTTTTACACGGGCTTATCCCGAAGTAACCCTACCCAGGTTCCTTCTGAAGTTTTACACGGACTTATCTCGAAGTAACCCTACACAGGTTCCTTCTGAAGTTTTACACGGACTTATCCCGAAGTAACCCTACCCAGGTTCCTTCTGAAGTTTTACACGGACTTATCCCGAAGTAACCCTACCCAGGTTCCTTTTGAAGTTTTACACAGAATTATCCTGAAGCAACCCTACCCAGGTTCCTTCTTACAATTTCCCGATATAGTTTTACCCAAACTCATCATGAAGTAGCCCTACCACCCAGACTTTATTCCGAAGCAGCCCTACTACCCAGGCTTTATTTCTAAGTAACCCTACTACCCATGTTCCTTCTCACAGCCCTACCACCCAGGCTTTATTCCGAAATAGCCCTACTACCCAGGCTTTATTTAGAAGTAACCCTACTACCCAGGTTTCTTCTCACAGCCCTACCACCCAGGCTTTATTCTGAAGCAGCCCTACTACCTAGGCTTTATTTTAATGTAATCCTACTACCCAGGTCCCTTCTCACAGCCCTACCACCCAGGCTTTATTCCGAATCAGCCCTACTACCCAGGTTTTATTTCGAAGTAACCCTACTACCCAGGTTCCTTCTCATACCCCTATTATCCAGGCTCCTTTTCATGAATTACCTGACACAGTTTTACATGGACGTGTCCTGAGAAAGCCCTATACAGGTTCCTTCTCTTTTATCCCTGGACAACAGTTTACAATACTGTAAAACCTGGACCCGACCAGATACGATCAATTTCATATTCCATAGTAAGTCGCCGTAAAACCCGGACTCGACCATATAACAGCTCACTTTTCTCATCAATCAAGAGTTAATTCCCCAGTAGAGTAATGGACAACCGAAGCTCCTAGACTCTATTTCCCAGGACATAAATCAACATCCCCCGACGAAGTCCTTCCCAATGGTAGGTACCGTAATTCTCGCAAAGGAATCTCTTATGCAACCGATATCTTTTCTGGATGCCATCTTTAAGCCCATATTTGAAGATTCTCTGTCGCCTTCCAAATGGAATCTATAAGCCTATTCCTGATATTATCGATCAACATTCACTTCATGCGAGTGCAAATTTCTGGGCACTCTAGTGTTCAATCATCTTCCACCTTCAAATCACGAAAGGCAGACCAACCAATCTACATACTCAGGTCTAAGAAGATTGAACAGGGGCAGTTGTTGTACCCAAAAATTTTCCCTCCCATTATCACACAAGACATACCCATTGAGGTCCCCAACTTGCCATAGGATGACTGAGAATTGACCAGACAAATTCTCCTCCTAAGGCAATGAGCCCCAACTAGGGTTTCCATTTTCATCAAGATATTTGAACTCCAATGGTCTCCAATGCTTCTCATGGTCCTAATATGTCCTCAAGATCATCCTTGACAAGTTTCATGCTTTGCTCAATAAGTTTGCTCAAACAATTGCTCAAGTATTGGAAAATCAACTATGCTAGGTCAAAAGTCAATTGTGACCTATATACAGTCAAACTTCAAGATTTTTGGTCAACGTCAACATTTTGAAGTGATATCCATCATTTGATCAAAGGTTTATCATGATTCCTCAAGATATGCTCACAACTCATCAAAAGTAAAAAATGGCAAATTAGGGGTTCTATGGGAAAAGTCAACCAAACTTTGACCAAGCATAACTTTCTCATACTTTATCAAAAAAATTTCCACAAAGGCTCATTTTAAAGAGAATCCAATTCCCTATAACTTCTCTTCAGCCCTCAATATTCATAAATTCCTCAATCAAAAGATACAAGCTCATACGTTACATGTCATTTTTAGAAAGTCAACAAAAGGAACTTTTTGTCAAGACCATTTACCTCAAGATAAAGATTTCTAATGCAAAATTGGTAAAAAGAGGGATTGATGTAGACATATTAGGATTTCTAAAAAGTCCAAGATCATCATCATGAGATATAAATTGAGCAAGTTATGGCTTGCCCAAGTTGGGAAAATTTTGGAAATTTTAAGAATGATGCATTGAGCAAATTTGGTTTTTTGAGTCAATGGCCTAACTTTTCAAGGTTCAAATATCTTCTTAAGGTCATAGATGACCTCTAATATTATTTTTGCATGGCCTTTCATTTTCTACCTATTTTTTACATATTTATTTTTGATTTATTTCAAATAAATACAAAATAAATGGTATAAAATAATTGGAAATGGGCCTAGGAATTTGGGCTGGTGCTTTGGATTGTCTTGAGGCCCAAAATTTCGTGCAAACATGACCAGGTTCATTCAAGCAATGATAAGGCATGTTTTGGCAAAATTGGAAAGCTTTGAATGTGTTGGACTTTTGTTGGAAAACACGAGTTATGACAATGATTTCTTCTATTCAATCTTGTCCCCTTCCTCTCTACTTTATATACCTTATCTGTCTAGGCCAAAAAGAGACAGAAAAAGCTTGAAAAATTGCTGCACAAATCACCCAAAAAACTCAAACTATCAAAATTCGAATTACAAGTTCCAACTGGTTTTGGCCCCAAACAAAGGTTCAAACACATTTCTGGAAGTCCCCTGGATCGATTCCAATCAAGACCAAGCCTCAAAACAGTCTGAAGCACATTATCACTACCTCACAGTTTGCATTTTTCTTTTGAATATGATTTATTTCATTTATGTAATATAAACACATTTTGATCATGCATTATTTACCACTCTTATGTTTGCTAGCTATCTGCATAGTTAGATTTGAGTTTTGGTGCAGGAATCAAGTATCACAATTTTTAGGGTTCCAAGCTTAAATTTGGGATTTTTGGAAATAGCTAAAATTGGACCTAACCAAGGGTCTCTACGTGCTCAGGAGGTTAAGGCCAATTCATCCATGGCCTCACCATAAATTTATCATGCGTATTTTTGCTTGTTTTGATTTACAGGTGCTATAGTGACAGACAAAAACTGTCACTATAGGTTATAGTCTAAGACAACAGACGAGGGAGGAAGACAATGCATGGCAGTCCCCCACTGGAGGATTCAAACTTGCGTGCGTTTTATTTTTTTCTCAGATAATGTTTATTTTTTATATATAATATATTAATGTTATTGTATGTTTGAATGATCAAGATAGCTCAGTTGGTAAGCTAGCACACACATAAAGGAGAGGAGTTGGGTTTGAGCCCCAGGTCCGGCAGTTAATTTTTTCTAATAATTGTTCAATAGATCTAGCGCTTCACATATTCAGGTGCATATCATGCACCCCAGATCTATGCCAGCAAATTCATATGGGATCCAGATCTAACACCAATGATGTGTAGACCATTGTGGACACTCAGTGGGCGTCCCCACAGGATCCCAAGGTGTCTTGGGCTTGGCCTCATTTGGGCCAGACGGGAATTCAACAACACACCTCCTTTTTTGATTTTTTACCAGGCCCATGTTGTTTTGTTTATCTTTCTCATTTTTGTTTTTTGTTTATTATTTTCAAATTCATTCTTTTTAAGTCATAAAAATTCAAAAATATTTTCTTTATTTAAGTAGATTCTTTAGGATATTTAATTTATTCTCGCGCACATTTATTTATTTATTTATTTTTTCCAATTATTGCATCTGTTTCGAGTTCGTAATAGCTTTTAACTTAGGTTTATTACTGCTTTTATTTACCTCTTTCCCCAAAGTTTGGTTATGTAACCCCCTCCCCAAAGCCTTGTAATATCTAGGTTTAAGATTCTCGCATTTTATTTTCTCGCTACTATTAACTGTTAGATGAATGATCATAGGATTGAATGGAAAGATTAAATGACCAAAACAGTAGAACACCCTAACTGTGCAAAGATAAACAAACCAGAATCAAACACTTGCACATGCTCACCACTAGGGTATCTCCCACTTCGGTTGCCTTGGAAAAATACGGTCACTATTCTCGAACGTGAGAATTCTTAGTGACTGTCCTCTAATTCAGAGATTGCAAATCCTTTTCAAAAGTTGCCTCTGTAAAACAAAATGCGATATTAGGACTTCAGGATATTTACTAAGAGATCTTGCCATGTTTCCTTAAGTGACCTTAATCGTCCCTTTCGATTGTCCCTCAAACTCCAACGATGGAGCTACCTACTCCTTAATAGTAGGATAGTGTTGTCTAAAGGAAATAAGAAAATGAACAGTCTTTTTCGAGTAGGTAGAAACTTTTAAGTACTTGCTCAAAACAATCAATTTTTCACACTTACACTTTCAAACACTTTTCAACTAAAGTTTTCAAAAACACTTTATCACACTCTTGAGGACTGATACAAGGGTTACCATAAAGTGAAACGCCGCACTAAGGCATTTTCAAAGCTTTTCAAAATACACACAAAAGCAATTTAAAAATGAGCAAGTACCTAAGAGCTCGTGGAAAACCACAGATAGAAAGGGTGTTAACACCTTCCCTTTCTATAATCTACCCCCCGTACTCAGAAACATCTCGAAAAAGGTTTTTTCTGTTCTTTTTCCCTTTTCCTTTGTTGGATAAAATAAAAGACGGCGACGACTCTTGCTTACCGTACATTTGCAAACAAAAACGCAAAAACCAGTAGTAACTAAAAACAGTCAGTTTTGTCACCATATCACAGAGAGCTTTCCTTGAGGAATCATGATCAAACCTTGATCAAATGATGGATATCAATTCAAAATGTTGATGTTGACCAAAAATCTTGAAGTTTGACTGTATATTGACCATAGTTTACTTTTTGACCAATATAGTTGATTTTCAAACATTTGAGTTATTGACTGAGCAAACTTGTGATGAAAGGTATGAAACTTGGCATGGATATTCTTGAGGACATATTAGGGACCATGGAAATCACTTAAGGCCTTTGAAACCCAAACTTCTTTGTGAAAAATGAAACCCTAGTTGGAGATCTATTGCTTAAGAGGAGAATTTGTCTGGTAAATTCTTAGTCAACCTTGAGCATTTGTGGACCTCTATGAGTATGTCTTGAATAAAATGAGAGAGAAAATTTTGGGGTACAACAGCTGCCCCTGTTCAATCTTTTTAAACCTAAAGAGTTAGATTGGCCTGTCTGCCATTCGTAATCTGAAGATGGAAGATGATTGAACACTAGAGTGCCCTGAAATTTGTACTCGCCTGTGCATGAAGTAACGTTGTTGGTTGATGATATCGGGAATGGGCTTATAGATTCCATTTGGAGAAGATGATTGAGAGTCGTCAGAGATGGGCTTATAGATGTCATCCAAAGTAAATGTTGACTCCAAACTGGAAAAAGTATCAGAACAAATCTACCGTTGATTTTATCTGAGCCAGAAGAGGTCTCTGTATCTGAATTTGTATGAGAAGTATACTAGAGTGAGTTTGTGTCCGATTGTATCTAGAAGTTGTGTTAGGAAGTGTCAGAATGAATCTATGTCGTGATTGTATCTAGAGATGTATTGAGTATGAGTATCCGAATGAATCTATATCTTGATCGTATATGAACTAAAAGATGTATTGAATGAGTATCAAAATAACATCCGTATTTGGAGCGTATTTGAACTGTATCTGAAAGATGTACTGAATGAGTATCAGAATGACATCCGTATTTAGAGCGTATCTGAACTGTATCTGAAAGATGTACTGAATGAGTATCAAAATGACATCCGTATCTGGAGCGTATATGAAAGATGTACTTAATGAGTATCCGAATGACATCTGTATTTGGAGCGTATATGAACTATATCTGAAAGATGTACTGAATGAGTATCATAATGACATTCGTATTTGGAGTGTATGTGAACTGTATCTGAAAGATGTACTGAATGAGTATCAGAATGACATCCGTATTTGGAGTGTATCTGAACATTATCTGAAATATGTACTGAATGAGTATCAGAATGACAGCCGTATCTGCAGCATATTTGAACCGTATATGAAAGATGTACTGAGTGAGTATTAGAATGACATTCGTATTTGGAGCATATCTGAATTGTATATGAAATATGTACTGAATGAGTATCAGAATGACATCCGTATTTGGAGCATATTTGAACTGTATCTGAAAGATGTACTAAATGACTATCAGAATGACATCCATATTTGGAGCGTATTTGAACCGTATCTGAAAGATGTACTGAATAAGTATCAGAATGTGTTGTACCTCAAAATTTTCCCTCCCATTTCATAAATATTTTTTCACCACAAGACCCTTGAAGCTCAAGATCAAGTTAGGGTTTACTCTGCTCAAGGCCCCCTCCTTGCACTGTTGACCCAGATTAGGGTTTGAGTTTGCACAAAGATGTTTTGACCTAAAATTCCCAAAGTGACTTTCATGCTTCATGTTGGACTCACAAGTTTATCCATACCAAGTTTCAAGCCTTGATTCCAATCTTTGCCCAGTCAATTGGACAGTTGACCTAGAAATCAGCTGTATTGGGGAAAAAGTCAACTATGGTCAATTGACAGTAAAACCTCATGATTTTTGACCCACCTCAATAATATGAACTCATATGGACCATTTTATCAAGTTTGGGTCACAATTCCACAAGAAATTTGATCATATCACCAAAAGGGCAAAATGGTCATTTTTAGGGTTTTGACTGCACAAAGGCAATTTTTGACTGTTTGACCTAGCCAATGGCAAACCAAGCTCACATATGGACTCAAGGACTCAATGGCATTGTCTTGACATGTTCAACAAGTTCAAAAGATTCCAAATGCACAAGATTGACAGATTAATTTTCCAGTCAACTGAGCAAAATTTGACTGTATACTGAAAAGTCAAACTTTGACTTTTTGGTCAAAATCAAGTGTCAAGATTCATTTTTAATCAAGACATGTCAAATTGTGAAACTTTTTCATCAAGAAATAAAAAATTACAAATTAGGGTTTGAAATGAAGAAATTTCATAACTTGGAATTTTTCTAAGTTATGAAATTCCCTTATTTTTTCCTAACTTTGTCCCATCTTCTCATCAAGATATATTTGGATTCAAACAAAACTCAAAACATTAAAGTTGTATTCCATTGCAAAATCTACAACTTTTATTCACAAAGTTTTCTCAAAAGAAGCTTGTAGCTCAAGTTATAATTTTTGGAATAGGGGTGCAAAACATTCTTAACTTAGAAAATTTTTGACCTATTTTAGGCAGGATTTTTACCCAACTTCATGGCCATTTTTCACATGCTTCCACTTGGAATTTCAATTTTAATTACAAAGATGGATTGTAGTACACATTCCAATCTTTCCAAATTGTCCAAGAACTCATCAAACACCCTTGTGGTTAGGGAGAATCGAATTTGTGAAGTTGAGCAAAAGTCACTTTTGTTCTTGACCAAATGCATGTTCATAACACTTTGCATTTTCAAACTCAGCATGCACAAGCTAGATTACAGGCCTCTAATCCTTCTTACACTCAATAATTAAATACATATCCTTTGTGTTAGAGTGTTATTTTGTGCATTTGGACAATACACACAAAATTAAGCCATATTTGGAAAAAGCAAGTTTGCCATTTTGGAAAAGCATGGCTTTATGTCAAAACACAAATCAAAGAGGTACAAGCCAGATCTTTTAGGCACAAGTTTATGAACTAATCCCACTGATCAAGGAGAGATTATGCAGCATGCTTGAGGGACCTGCCTTGGCCTATAACCCAACTTGACAACTTTAGCTTAGATAAGAAGAAACTTTGCAAAACTGATCCCACCTCTCATTCCTGTAACAACTAGCCAAAGCAAAGTTTGTAAAGATTTTCCATACATCATAACAGACCTAAGGCACGACCTAACCACCTTCAATACCTCCCCAAACATCAAAACACCATTTTGCTGCACAAAATAGGGCATCCCTGCAGATTGAGTTGCACAACTCAGTTTGCTCGTGCGTTTTGGCCAAAGCTTGTTCATACACACTCCATAACATCCATACAAGCTATCTCAAGCCCTAGCTACAGATTGTAACACCTCTAACCAAGTTCACCATTTTCATTTTTTTAGTTGTGCAGGTTGAGTTACATAGCTCGTTTCAGTCAGTTTCAAAGCAAGCTAGAGGTTGGAAGAGCATCCTTGGACCTCAAGCAAGCTGTACAAGTCCTCACATTGCATTGAAAGTGCCTCCATTGTTGCACACGATTCAAGCTGAACAGGTAAAAGTTTGAACTTCTATCTCTCTATCCAGGCATATCTAGGCTTAGGTTTGTGAAGAAGTTATGTCCTACTCATGGCCCTGAAGCTACCCATGTCATTACTTTTCATTTATATTGTGTGTGTTAAGAGAATTTGGAACCTGAACATTAGAAAAAACTTAGGTCAGGAATTGGGGATGAAGAAATTCTCCCTCGTTTCTTAGAGTTAAGTCAAGTTTTTTATATGTCTGGATTCGTCTCTTGATGCTCTACATTTTTGGTGTTATGAGTTTTGCTTGAAAGTCCAGGAATCAGGAGTTAGGAAACGCGCATTGTTGTTTGTTCAAACAAGTCTGGAGGTTGAAGATGACTGGCTTGGGCTGGGCCTGAGTCAGTCCTACATTTTGCACCCCTTTTTTCAATTTGCACCCCCCTGGCCCATTATGTGATATATTTGTCATTTTTGATTTTTTTCTTTTTGATTTTGATTTTATATTTTTATTCAAACATGAAAAAACACTAAAAATATTTTTCTCACATTTTTTGCATTTTTTATTTGGTATTTATTTGTTTCATTTAGTTCCATGTGTAAATAAATATACATATATACTTTTATTTAAAATACTAAAAATAATACAAATACATTTTATTTTTTGATTTTATTTTATTTTATCTTTTGAAAACATTTTCTAAAAAAATATACTTTTTTTGTAAATAATAAATATTTTTATTTTTTTGTATATATTTAATATATTTAATACATAATATAAATATTTATAGGCAAAATACCCTTTTTGGTCCCGTATGTTAATGCCAAGGTTCATTTTGGCCCCTTAACTAAAAAAAGTGTCATATTGGTCCATTAACTCTTCAAAACGCCTCATTTTAGTCCTTTTCGTCTAATTAGCGGCGAATTTAGCTACGAATTTCTTATTTTTTTCGTAGCTAATTAGACAAAAAGGACTAAAATGAGGCGTTTTGAAGAGTTAAGGGACCAATATGACGCTTTTTTTAGTTAAGGGACCAAAATGAACCTTGGCATTAACATACGGGACCAAAAAGGGTATTTTGCCATATTTATATATTTAGGATATTTAGGATAAAAGTACAAGAATAATACATTTTTTATTTTTATTAATATTTAACCTCAAAAATCACTTTTTTACAATATACTTCCTTTTTATTTATTCTTTGTATATAGTTAATAAATATTGTATTTAATAAATAATAATACTTTTTATTTAGCAAAATTAGGGTTTTGCACTAAACCATGAAAATACCCAAAAATTAACCTTTTTTATTTTTGTTTATATATCACATGAAAAATACTTTTATATACATATAAAAATCATTTTTTGCATCTTGCATATTTATTGTATTTATTCAATTATTGTACAAATTAATAACTTGTATATCCAATATTGGATTGTAATAGCTTAGATTTAAATTTCTCGCTAAATATCCTCATTTGAACATTTGTACCCCCATCCCATAATTATGTTGTAATAATTTAGGATTTTATTTTCCGCACTTTAAAGCTTTCTAAATATGCCATGATAGACTTAGGGTTTTGTATGCAAAAATCAAACAACAAATAGCTTGACTAAACAAAAGACAAAAAAAGTATGAAAATGGACAACACCAATCACACTTGCACCCCTTAGGGTTACTCCACTTGTTGCCTTCAATAATGGGCCATGTTGCATGTTGAGTTTCTTTGGCAAAACAAAATAATTCAAATGATCATAGTCTCTCGATGACGCTTTCGAAAGTTGCCTAAAAATGATAAAGTCCCTTAAAGGAAAAATTGCCAAAGACACTTGGCACCATTGCAATCATGGTCTAAACGATGACCCACGCCCGTCCCGTTAACATCCTAACACAAGATTGTCCACCAAATACAATGGTGGAACAAAATTGTTAAAAAGGGTTAAAACATAGGAAAGATCTTTGAGAAATTTAGGGTAGATAGCTCTTGGTTACTTGACCAAATCTTGCAAAACAATCCTTGCCATTTTTCAAAACACACATCACAACACACTTTCAAAACCACTTTCAAAAACATTGAAAACTTTTCAAAAGATAAGTACACCTTTGTATACATTCAAACATGGATCATTACAAAGGTTGCCACAACAAATGGCCTCTTTTCAAAACAATTTTCAAACCCACACACAAAGCACCATTTCAAACAATTGAAAGCACCATTTCAAACAATTGAAAATGCAAGGCAAGTGATCTAAGCAAGTAACTAAGAGCCCATGGATAACCATGGATAGAAAGGATGTTAATACCTTCCCTTTCTATAATCTACTCCCCGAACCCAAGAAAACATCTCAAAGGTTTTTGCTGTGCTTTTTAACCTTTCCTTAGGATAAAATAAAAAGTCGGTGGCGACTCTTGCTCAACCGAAACATTTGCGAAAACAAACGCAAAATCTCAAGTCAGTTCTCCCACCGTATCACAGAACTGGCGACTCTGCTGGGGATTGCTTTAAAAGTGGAATAACCTTAGGGCTTAGATCACCCTATTGCATGACTAATTGTTTGCTTTGATTTCTTTATACTTTGGTTCTCTTGTTTGGGCTTGAAATCCTACACCCAGATTTGGGGAAACATTCATAGATAGCAATACGTTGTGGAAACTGTGCGGGGTATACCGACACAGTTGAAGCAATAGCTATATTAGTGCGACATATTTGTGAGTACCGGTAACCCTTGAGTTCAATCAAGGAGAGTACGGGGCTGCTGAGTGATGTCACTAAAGCACTAATGACCTAGAACCTTACTTGACCATCTTGGCCTTTTATTAGGGGTAGTGAGATGACCAGCTTTGGTGCAGTCCAAAGTTGGTAGATACTCGATACTACACTCATTGAGGGTTGTTTTCTTGGAATATTTTGGTCGCTAGTTAAGTGGCTAAACCAAAACAATGAACATGGAAAATAATCCAATGATATTGAGCTCCTTAGAACCCGGTTGCTATTTATAGGACAGGTTTTTAAGCCAACTACACTCAAGAGGGTACTTACCTATGAAACCTCATGCAAGCCTGAAACTAGGGTTTTGTGTGAATTTCTTGTACATATGTTTGTGCATACATCATGAACATCATAAAGCATCATATGCATCCACTAACCATTTCAAGGGTTTAGATCTTCATCTTTGTTCTTGTTTTGTAGGTCATGGAAATTCTTCGCAGGAAAACTATCCAAGTCAACCTTGTGAGAATCCCTCCTCAACTCAAGGAGCTCACATCCAGAATTCCGGAAAGCTCTCCCTTCAGTGAAAGACATGGTAGACTGCTCAGCCTAGTCAACACCAGCATTGAAGAGGACATGGTAAAGGTTTTGTTCCAGTTCTTTGACCCCCTTCACCACTGTTTCACATTCCCCGACTACCAATTGGTGCCCACTTTGGAGGAATTTTCTCAACTCTTGAGAATTCCTATTCTTAATCAACTACCTTACAACGGTACAGAAAAAGTACCAAAGCCTGAAGATATTGCTCAAGCACTACACTTACAACCATCTGACATCAAGGGGCATTGGGAAACTATAAGCGGTGTCAAAGGCTTCTTAGCAAAATTCTTGTTTGAGAAGGCACAAGAGTGTTGGAATTCATTAGACCTACAAGCCTTTGAAGAAATTATGGCACTCCTCATTTATGGGTTGGTCCTATTCCCAAATCCTGACCAGCTTATAGATGTCAACACCGTCAAGATCTTCTTATCCCGGAATCCAATACCAACATTACTTGGGGACATCCTTCACTCATTTTACACACGAACAATGAGAAAGAGGGGTGTTCTCATGTGCTGTACTCCTCTCCTTGCAAGGTGGTTTATTTCGCACCTTCCACAATTTGTCTTGAAGAATGAACAAGGCTTAAGGTGGTCACAACGGTTGATGTCCCTCACTCACTCTGATGTACATTGGTGTTCTCGGTCCAGATAAAATGTCACCATCGTCGATCATTGTGGAGAGTTCCCTAATGTTCCATTACTTGGCATTAGAGGAGGCATTACCTACAACCCTTGTCTAGCTTTGAGACAATTTGGATATGCACGGAGGGATGGCCCTCACGACATGTTAATTCTTGACCTAGTTTTTGACTTCGACAACGATGCGCAAGGACTTCGCCAAAGATTCATCAGAGCTTGGAGGATTCCTAACAAGGTAGACAGCAAGACACTGGGACACAAGAACTCCATCCCTCTTGAGCCTTATCTCAAGTGGGTACGAACCCGAGCCCAGAGTCTAATGATGCCTTACCCTCATGTTCTCCCTGTGATTAAAGAGCCCGTTAAGGAAGGAGAGGTTCCCTACACCATCCTATATCCTGACATGCCAACATCGTGGGAGGAGATGCAGAGGAGTTGGATCCAACTCAAGGAGGAACGAAATACTTTTGAAGCCAGCTTCTACGCCAGTGAGAAGAAGGTTTTGGAGCTTACCCGCCGACTCCATGAGGAAGAGACCCTCAACACCTACATCGCACCAAAGAGGATGCGCAACGTCTTTTTACCTTGAGAAGTTTTTGTAATATTTGGCCCATGGGGCATTTATGTACTGACAAATTTCTTCTTATTAATATGACGTGCGTTCTTTTTGTTTGCAACAATTTTGAATTTTCTAAATCCTTGAATGCATTGCATAAATAAACATATCATTTATCATGCGCATAAGCAGGTCTCCATGCCAGGTTTCCTTATCTTTCTATTGTTTATTACAGTAAGATGGATCTCGAACAGATGGTCAAGGACTTGCAGTCTCAAAACTCACAGTTTCAACACCTCCTGATGACCTTGGCAAAGGGTCAGGAGGATCTAAAAGCCCTGCTTGGGAACAAAGAGCAAGTGAAAAAGAAGAACAAAAGAATTGGGGTGGCTACCCTAGGAAGAAGGTTTGAGGGTGAAGCCAGAAGAGTTCTGGAATTTCCCCCTACGTCTGAAGAAGGAACCAGTAAAGGAAAAGGGGCTGCGGTACCTTCTGAATCCGAAGCTGAAGAGGAAGAGGCTGAAGAGGACGAAGACTACTCAGAGCAACAATACCCGCACGCCGATGATAAGTACAAAAGCTTGGAAGACAGGATGGCAGCTATGGAGCTGCAGAGAGTTCCCGGCTTAGATTTCGAAGATTTGGGATTAATTGCTGGAATTGTGATCCCCCCGAAGTTTAAAGTGCCAATTTTTGCAAGATATGACGGGCTGTCCTGCTCGAAGATGCATCTCAGATCATATGTAAGGAAGATCCAACCTTACACCGCATACAAGAACCTATGGATCCATTTCTTTCAGGATAGCCTTTCAGGGGCTCAACTCGAATGGTTCTATCAGCTGGATGGAGCCAGTATTCGAAACTGGGAGGACTTGGCTACCGCATTTTATAAAAAGTATCAGTACAATTCCGACCTCGCTCCCACGCGTACCCAACTCCAGGGTATGTCACTGGGGACGGGCGAAGGATTCAAGGAGTATGTGCAAAAGTGGAGAGACCTGGCTGGCAGGGTGCAGCCACCGCTGACTGACCGTGAGCTTGTGGACATGTTCTTTGGGACCCTGTCTGGTCCATTCTTCAACCACCTGATTGGTAATTCTTCTGCTGGGTTCACAGACCTGATCTTAATCGGTGAGAGGGTAGAAGCTGGTATCAAGTCGGGGAAGATACAGAAAAGTGCCTCCGCGAGTACTGAAAAGAAGCCTTTCAAGAAGGAAGCCAGTGCTGTTTATGGTCCCAGAAGACAAATTAAACCGGAACGCCACCAAGCTGTCAACGCGTTGGTAATTTCAAAGCCTGCTGCTGCTCCTCAGCAATATAACCAACCAAGGGGTGAGAGACCCAAAAGGCAGTACACTCGGCTCAGCATGACCCTGTCTCAGATTTTTCCACAACCACTGTCAACCAATCTGGTAACTGTCAAAGAAGTTCCGAAGGTAGTGAACACAGCTTCTCCAAAGTACAACCCCAACGCCCGTTGCGCTTATCACTCTGATAGCCCGGGGCATACTACGGACGATTGTTGGGCTCTGAGGAATAAGGTTCAGGACCTTATTGATGCTAAAGAGATACAGTTTGAGGCACCCGAAAGGCCCAATGTTGTGACTGCTCCCATGCCCCAGCATGGAGTGAATGCTGTGGAAGAAGACCGGTTTGTAGCCTCCGTGGAAGAGATTGTTACTCTGTTATTGACTGTCAATAGGAACCTGTTGCTAGCCGGTTTATTTCCGGGTTGTGGTAAAGGTTGCCTTCTATGTGTTGTTTCACCTGCTGGTTGTCCTTTGCTGAAATCAGGTATCCAAAACCTGATGGATAGCAAAGAGATCTTGTTCGAGAAGATTGTTGTTCCTGCTATCCCCACTGAAGAAGTTTCTATTGTTACTATTTTCAACAACCCTCCTAAGGCTCCTTCAAAGAAGCCTGTCAAAATCATGTCCACTCAGAAGATTGCTCCTATCATCATCACTGTTCCGGGGCCCCTCCCCTATACATCCGACAAAGCTGTCCCGTGGCACTATGGGGCAGATGTTTATGTGCTTGGAGTTAAACAAGAGTTCGATACAAGTACCGACGTCAGTAACATCACCGGGCCCGCCAAAGTTACTCGCAGTGGTAGGCTCTTCTCACCTGATATTGCGCCACCAGCTATTCAAAGACCTTTATCATCACACCTACAAGTGTGCCTGCTCCCCTTCCTGATCAAGTTCCTGTTTCTACCCCTGCTACCGAGTCATCTGACGCTCGGGGCAAAGGGATTGCTACTGATTTGCCTGCCCTGACGGAGGCACCAAAGACAACCAATGTTGAAGCTTCCCGGCAAGAAATGGAAGAGATTCTCAAGATCATTAAGAAGAGTGATTTCAACGTAGTTGAGCAGTTGGGGCACACCCCATCAAATATTTCTATGCTATCACTGTTGTTGTGTTCAGAGGCCCATGCCAAGGCCCTGATTTCCTTCCTGAAGACGGCCCATGTGCCACAAGAAACGTCTGCTGATCAATTTATCGATTGTGTGGCCAACTTGACTGCCGATAATGGGTTGGGCTTCTTTGACGCCGATCTGACTGCCAAAGGAAAGAACCATAACGACGCCCTGCATGTCTCCATTGAATGCAGGGGCACTACTCTTGCCCATGTGTTGGTAGACACTGGTTCTTCATTGAATGTATTACCCAAGAAGGCCCTAGACATGCTGGATTGTGAGGGTTTAGAGCTCAAGCCTAGTAACATTATTGTCCAAGCCTTTGACGGGTCGAAGAGGATGGTACATGGCGAAGTTGACATTCCAATCAGGGTTGGTTCTCAGGTGATTGATTCTACTTTCTATGTGATGGACATTCGTCCGTCCTATTCTTGTTTTCTGGGTCGTCCATGGATCCATAAGGCTGGAGCTGTGACCTCCACATTACATCAGAAGCTTAAGTACCCGCTTAGAGGGAAAATTGTTACAGTTCAGGGGGAGGAAGAATACATGGTCAGCCACCTCAACTCGTTCCGGTACATAGAAATGGATGGGGAGTTCATTGAGACCCCCTTTCAACACTTTGAAGAGGCGCCTCAGACACTGGCATCAGCAGAGACTATGACTAAAGAAGACTCTCCTTTGAAGATGGCTTCCTTAAAGGATGCCCGGGCTGTGATTGAGAAGGGTGAGTGCGCAAACTGGGGCCGACTTCCTGACCTCACTCCAAAGACTGACAAGTTTGGTTTGGGTTTCACTGCAGAAGCTCAGAGGGCTGTTTGTAAGGCAAGGATTGGAAGACCTCCTGTGTTCATCACCCACCCGGGAGTAAATGCTATTGAAGACGACGTGGAGGAATCTGAATTCGACAGCTGGATCTACCCAACAAGCGACGGTGGACCAAGCAACTGGACTGCCAAAGACTTCACACCTATTACTTTTGTCACTCAGTAATGGACTCTTTTATTTTGAATTTGTAACAGACAATATTTTGAAACTTTTATGGCTCGGTGTCTTACCCGGGGCACCGTGGCTTCATTTGTGAGGGCTTTTGTGTGTCATTTTCATATATCATCAATAAAAACATTGGACGTTTGTTGCATTTCAAAATCTTGCGTTCCTTTTCTTTCTTTATTATATATTGCAAAACAGCTATATTTACACACACTCACTTATACAGGTTCCAATCCACTCTGGATCTCACTGGTAACGACTATGCTATTGCCAGTTATGACTTCGAAAATCCGATCAACTTAGCCGAAGATGAAGGTGAAGATGATTGCGAAGTGCCTGGTGAACTTGCAAGACTATTACTCCAGGAAGAGAGGGCCATTCAGCCACATGAAGAGTCAGTGGAAACGGTAAATCTGGGTACTGAGACAGACAGAAAGGAAGTCAAGATTGGTGCCAATCTAGAGCTCAGTGTGAAACAACGGTTAATTCAGATGCTGCATGACTATGTGGAAATCTTTGCCTGGTCTTACGAAGACATGCATGGGTTGGATACCGACATTGTAGTTCATCACCTGCCTACCAAGGAAGAATGCCCTCCGGTAAAACAGAAGGTCCGTCGTATGCGTCCAGAAATGTCCGAGAAAATCAAAGTTGAGGTTATGAAACAATTTGATGTCGGGTTTCTAGCAGTGACTTCTTACCCTCAGTGGGTTGCCAATGTGGTTCCAGTGCCGAAGAAGGATGGTAAGGTCCGAATGTGTGTTGATTATAGGGATTTGAATAGGGAGAGCCCTAAGGATGATTTCCCTCTGCCTCATATTGATGTTCTGGTTGACAACACTGCTCAGCATAAAGTATTCTCCTTCATGGACGGCTTCTCCGGTTATAATCAGATCAAGATGGTTCCTGAAGACATGGAGAAGACCACTTTTGTTACTCAGTGGGGCACCTTCTGCTACAAGGTCATGCCTTTTGGGTAGAAAAATGCTGGGGCAACCTACCAACGTGCCATGGTTGCTTTATTTCATGATATGATCCATCACGAGATTGAAGTATATGTCGATGATATGATTGCACAGTCCCAAACTAAGGAGGAACACCTTGACCATCTACAGAAGCTATTTGACCGTCTGAAGTTGTACAAGCTGAGGTAGAACCCAAACAAGTGCACCTTTGGGGTGAGATCTGGAAAATTGCTAGGCTTCATCGTAAGCGACAAAGGTATTCAAGTGGACCCTGCCAAAGTGAAATCCATACAAGAGATGCCAACTCCCAAGACAGAGAAAGAAGTCAGAGGCTTTCTAGGACGGTTGAACTACATTGCCCGATTCATCTCGCATCTAACTGCTACCTGTGAACCAATCTTCAAGCTGCTGAAGAAAAATCAAGTAGTACGTTGGAACGACGAATGTCAGGCCGCTTTCGAAAGAATCAAAGAGTATCTCTAAGAACCACCCATTCTTATGCCTCCGGTTGAAGGGAGACCCCTAATCTTATACTTGACAGTACTGGATAACTCAATGGGGTGTGTGCTGGGGCAGCATGACGAGTCTGGCCGAAAAGAGCACGCTATTTATTACCTTAGCAAAAAGTTTACCGACTGTGAGACCCGGTACTCACTGCTCGAGAAAACTTGTTGCGCTTTGGTATGGGCTGCTCGCCGGCTGAGACAGTATATGTTGACTCACACTACTCTGTTGATTTCAAAAATGGATCCAATCAAGTACATATTCGAAAAGCCTGCCTTGTCCGGAAGAATAGCAAGATGGCAGATGATCTTGACAGAATATGACATCCAGTACACGACTCAAAAAGCAATCAAGGGAAGTGTATTGGCAGACCATTTGGCACACCGGGCAGTGGATGATTACCAGTCGATGAACTTTGAATTTCCAGACGAGAATATCATGGTAGTGACTGATTGTGAAGTACCTGGACCGGATGAAGGACCTGAGGAGGGATCCCGATGGTCTATGCACTTTGACGGAGCCTCGAACGCTTTGGGTAATGGTATCGGCGTTGTGATCATATCCCCTAAAGGCACTCATACTCCACTCACTGCCCGGCTATGTTTCAACTGCACCAACAACATGGCAGAGTATGAGGCATGTATCATGGGTCTTCAAGCTGCAATTGACTTAACGATCAAGTTTCTGAGTGTCTTCGGAGATTCCTCTCTCGTGATCAATCAGATCAAAGGCGAGTGGGATACGAAACACCCAAATCTTATTCCTTACAAAGAGTATGTGTTGACGTTGATTCCCCACTTCGAGGAGATAACTTTTGAACACTTCCCAAGAGAGGAGAATCAGTTAGCAGACGCACTGGCCACGATGTCTTCTATGTTCAAGGTCAAATGGGACAACGAGGCTCCCCGGATCATTATTTGGAAGTTGGATGAACCTGCACATTGTTGTGATCTCGAGACCGAAGAGGTAACAGAAAAACCCTGGTATCATGAAGTGAAGAGGTACCTTGAAGCTCAAGAATACCCCGAGGGTGCATCCGTTAATGACAAGAAGTTCCTGAGAAGGTTTGCGGCAAAGTTCTTCCTCAGCAATGGCATTCTCTACAAGCGAAATCATGATTCAACCTTACTGCGTTGTGTGGATAAGGCTGAAGCAGAAAGGATCATGGCAGAGCTACATGAAGGTACCTTCAGAACACATTCCAATGGACATACCATGGCAAAGAAAATCCTTCGGGCAGGATATTTTTGGTCCACAATGGAAGCCAACTGTCATCAGCATTCTCGAACTTGTCATAAATGCCAGATCTATGCTGATAAGGTGCACATTCCTCTGGTTCCTCTGAACGTCTTGACAGCACCTTGGCCTTTTGCAATGTGGGACATTGATATGATCGGCGAAATCAGACCTACAGCATCCAACGGGCATCGCTTCATCTTAGTAGCGATTGATTACTTCACAAAGTGGGTTGAAGCAGCTTCCTATGCTACCGTAACCAAGAACTTCGTGGCACGGTTCATTCGGCACAACCTGATATGTCGATACGGTGTACCTGAGAGGATCATTACGGATAATGGTACCAATCTTAACAACAAGATGATCACTGAGCTCTGCGAGCAATTCAAGATACAACACCATAACTCTTCACCTTACCGGCCGAAGATGAACGGGGCTGTAGAAGCGGCGAATAAGAATATCAAGAAGATTGTGCAGAAGATGACAGTGACCTACAAAGATTGGCACGAAATGTTACCGTTTGCTCTTCATGGGTACCGTACCTCGGCACGGATGTCAACAGGATCAACTCCCTTTTCCTTGGTCTATGGCATGGAGGCAGTCTTGCCTATTGAAGTCCAGATACCCTCTCTTCGGATAATGAAGGATGCAGGTTTGAGCGAAGATGACTGGATCCAGACTCGGCTTGATCAATTAAACCTAATTGACGAAAAGAGACTCACTGCTATTTGTCATGGTCAGACGTACCAAAAACGGATGCTCAAGGCATTTAACAAGAATGTCAGACGACAAGAGTATCAAGTCGGAGACCTGGTAATCAAGCGCATCATTCTTCCTCAAAGTGATCCCAGGGGCAAATGGACCCCTACGTACGAAGGGCCATTTATGGTTAAACATATCTTCTCAGGAGGAGCTATGATTCTAACCACCATGGATGGTGATGACCTTCCTCACCCCGCCAATGCAGACATAGTAAAAAGATACTACGCATGAATTAAAGACCCGCTAGGTTGACACACCTAGGAAAAAATAAGGGCTTCCCGGCGAACCAAAAGGGTTCGAGCAAAAATAAGGGATGAAATGAAAAAAAATCTGTACACCCGGCAAGTCGAAAACCTGAAAAGGCGGCTTGGGCAAAAATGGGTATCCCGGTGGACTGAAAACCCGAAAGGGCGGTCCAGGAAAAAGTTAGGGATAAGCGTAATACTATGTCTCTTTGGATCACCTTGCATCTAGAATTCGGCATCAACTATCAGGTTCAGACGGCATCGATCAGTCAGCTTCATCTTCAACTAAGCAGCAAAGTGATGAGACGCTTGAAGACATAAAGGTGATAGCAGAGTTGGAACCCAGTGGGATTATTTTTCACATAGTTGTTTTGTTTTCTTTTTCAAAATTGTATAAACTCTATGTTGTTCGGCGACGTTCTCTTACTAAGGACGTCAGCCTCCTGTACAAAAACGCCTATTTACAGGCAAATTTCAAAGTTAATACAAGTCCACTTTTCCATACAAATTGCCAACTGTTTTTCCTTTATCTGTTTTGTTTTGCGAAGAACGTCCAATGTTCATTTTTAATATATGCATTTGACATTAATTGCTGATCACAAATATTTGCATACGAAACAAAGGACTAATTGCGGGTGACATTAGAAACAGGGGCAATAATGAGTTGTCTAAGTGATCTATTTGCTCTGTCCACCAAGGTACCAAAGTAGGTGCGACCGAAGAACATAACCAGGATACCTTCAATCCCCAGGCAGAGTTGGTCTCCCATCAGCACTGAAAAGGCATAGTATCTCCAGCAAGTCAGCGATACTCTCCCCAAGCAGAGTTAGTCTACCGTCAGCCTTAAGGAAGTTGGGTATCCCCAGAAGATCTCAACATTCCCCAGCAAAGTATAGACATTCCTCGGCAAGCATCCCCGGCAGTCTTAATATAAGATTGTTCCCCGGCGGAATACCGGACATATCAGTGGAATCCATATCCCCAGTAGATCCTGGAAGCTTATCCCCAGTAGATCCTGAAAGCTTATCCCCAGTAGATTCTAGAAGCTTATCACCTGCAGAGTACGAACGTCTCTCCCCAACTTCATTCAAAGGTTATTTCCCCACCAGGGTATAACTGGGTTATCCTCAGCTAATTACCACGGAAAGATCGTCCTCTGCGAAGTTCTTCCTATCCCCAGCGGAGTTCATCAAATTCCCCAACATAACTTATCAGTGGAATCCCCAGCGGAGCTCTCATCAAAACCTCAGCGAAGTATCTCTTCCCACAGAGTAATTCCCCGCAGAGCGATCTCTCCAACAAGTTTATTCCCCAACGGAGTCATCTTCTCCTACCGGTTTGTTCTTGCAACCGTCATCCCCAGCCGAAGCGAAGAACTCCATTCTTCAACATCAGCCCAGGATTCCATAAACTCCCGGTAGTCGTCAAGGATTTATTTTCCTAGACAAAAATACATTCATCACATTATCATACACCACGACGCATGCATATACGCATCATATCACACAATCTCATTTATTTTTGAGAACATTATGACATCAGGCATCTCATGCATCATGACATTGCATACAACTAATGTTTTGCATTTTCAAGAAAAGGTCAATCCAAAGATGATTACTATCAACTATCACAATTCCAGATTCGATACCTGCATCCAGCCAGGGTATATCTATAGACGATAATTTCCAGATTCGATACCTGCATCCAGCCAGGGCATATCTGTAGACGATAATTTCCAGATTCGATACCTGTATCCAGCCAGGGCATATCCGTAGACGATAATTTCCAGATTCGATACCTGTATCCAGCCAGGGCATATCTGTAGACGACCAATTCCAGGTTCGATTCCTGTATCCAGCCAAGGCATATCTGTGAGTATTGATTGTGGATTTGACACCTGTACCTAGCCAAGGCATATCTGCATGAATAATTTAGAGATTCGATACCTGTATCCAGCCAGGGCACGTCTGTAAGCAACCTTTTGAAGTTTCGGATTTGATTCCTGTATCTAGCCAGGGCATATCTGTGAGCAATTGATTGTAGATTCGATACATGTACCTAGCCAGGGCATATCTGCATGAAGAGTTTGAAGATCAACACCTGTAACAGGCCAGGAAATCATCTTCCTTTCTCAAAGTACGCAAGTTCATGCTAAGGAATCTCTTACGCGATCGACACCTCCAAATGGCATCTATAAGCCCATTCCCGACAAGGTTCTGTCACATCTCCAAATGACATCTATAAGCCCATTCCCGACATCACATTGTTGATACTCCAGCATGCGAGTGCAAATTTCTGGGCACTCTAGTGTTCAATCATCTTCCACCTTCGGATCACGAAAGGCGCGTAAGCCAATCTACATCCTCAGGTCTAAGAAGATTGAACAGGGGCAACTGTTGTATCCCAAAATTTTCCCTCCCATTTCATCAATATTTTTTCACCACAAGACCCTTGAAGCTCAAGATCAAGTTAGGGTTTACTCTGCTCAAGGCCCCCTCCTTGCACTGTTGACCCAGATTAGGGTTTGAGTTTTCACAAAGATGTTTTGACCTAAAATGCCCAAAGTGACTTTCATGATTCATGTTGGACTCACAAGTTTATCCATACCAAGTTTCAAGCCTTGATTCCAATCTTTGCCCAGTCAATTGGACAGTTGACCTAGAAAACAGTTGTATTAGGGAAAAAGTCAACTATGGTCAATTGACAGTAAAACCTCATGATTTTTGACCCACCTCAACATTATGAACTCATATGGACCATTTTATCAAGTTTTGGTCACAATTCCACAAGAAATTTGATCAGATCACCAAAAGGGCAAAATGGTCATTTTTAGGGTTTTGACTGCACAAAGGCAATTTCTGACTGTTTGACCTAGCCAATGGCAAACGAAGCTCACATATGGACTCAAGGACTCAATGGCATTGTCTTGACATGTTCAACAAGTTCAAAAGATTCCAAATGCACAAGATTGACAGATGAATTTTCCAGTCAACTGAGCAAAATTTGACTGTATATTGAAAAGTCAAACTTTGACTTTTTGGTCAAAATCAAGTGTCAAGATTCATTTTTCATCAAGACATGTCAAATTGTGAAACTTGTTCATCAAGAAATCAAAAATTACAAATTAGGGTTTGAAATGAAGAAATTTCATAACTTAGAATTTTTCTAAGTTATGAAATTCCCTTATTTTTTCCTAACATTGTCCCATCTTCTCATCAAGATATATTTGGATTCAAACAAAACTCAAAACATGAAAGTTATAGTCCATTGCAAAATCTACAACTTTGATTCACAAAGTTTTCTCAAAAGAAGCTTGTAGCTCAAGTTATAATTTTTGGAATAGGGGTGCAAAACATTCTTAACTTAGAAAATTTTTGACCTATTTTAGGCAGGATTTTTACCCAACTTCATGGCCATTTTTCACATGCTTCCACTTGGAATTTCAATTTGAATTACAAATATGGATTGTAGTACACATTCCAAGCTTTCCAAATTGTCCAAGAACTCATCAAACACCCTTGTGGTTAGGGAGAATCGAATTTGTGAAGTTGAGCAAAAGTCACTTTTGTTCTTGACCAAATGCATGTTCATAACACTTTGCATTTTCAAACTCAGATTGCACAAGCTAGATTACAGGCCTCTAATCCTTCTTACACTCAATAATTAAATGCATATCCTTTGTGTTAGAGTGTTATTTTGTGCATTTGGACAATACACACAAAATTAAGCCATATTTGGAAAAAACAAGTTTGCCATTTTGGAAAAGCATGGCTTTATGTTAAAACACAAATCAAAGAGGTACAAGCCAGATCTTTTAGGCACAAGTTTATGAACTAATCCCACTGATCAAGGAGAGATTATGCAGCATGCTTGAGGGACCTTCCTTGGCCTATAACCCAACTTGACAACTTTAGCTTAGATAAGAAGAAACTTTGCAAAACTGATCCCACCTCTCATTCCTTTAACAACTAGCCAAAGCAAAGTTTGTAAAGATTTTCCATACATCATAACAGACCTAAGGCATGACCTAACCACCTTCAATACCTCCCCAAACATCAAAACACCATTTTGCTGCACAAAACAGAGCATCCCTGCAGATTGAGTTGCACAACTCAGTTTGCTCGTGCGTTTTGGCCAAAGCTTGTTCATACACACTCCATAACATCCATACAAGCTATCCCAAGCCCTAGCTACAGATTGTAACACCTCTAACCAAGTTCACTATTTTCATTTTTTCAGTTGTGCAGGTTGAGTTACATAGCTCGTTTCAGTCAGTTTCAAAGCAAGCTAGAGGTTGGAAGAGCATCCTTGGACCTCAAGCAAGTTGTACAAGTCCTCACATTGCATTGAAAGTGCCTCCATTATTGCACACGATTCAAGCTGAATAGGTAAAAGTTTGAACTTCTATCTCTCTATCCAGGCATATCTAGGCTTAGGTTTGTGAAGAAGTTATGTCCTACTCATGGCCCTGAAGCTACCCATGTCATTACTTTTCATTTATATTGTGTGTGTTAAGAGAATTTGGAACCTGAACATTAGAAAAAACTTAGGTCAGGAATTGGGGATGAAGAAATTCTCCCACGTTTCTTAGAGTTAAGTCAAGTTTTTTATATGTCTGGATTCGTCTCTTGATGCTCTACATTTTTGGTGTTATGAGTTTTGCTTGAAAGTCCAGGAATCAGGAGTTAGGAAACGCGCATTGTTGTTTGTTCAAACAAGTCTGGAGGTTGAAGATGACTGGCTTGGGCTGGGCCTGAGTCAGTTCTACTTTTTGCACCCCTTTTTTCAATTTGCACCCCCCTGGCCCATTATGTGATATATATGTCATTTTTGATTTTTTTTCTTTTTGATTCTGATTTTATATTTTTATTCAAACATGAAAAAACACTAAAAATATTTTTCTCACATTTTTTGCATTTTTTATTTGGTATTTATTTGTTTCATTTAGTTCCATGTGTAAATAAATATACATATATACTTTTATTTAAAATACTAAAAATAATACAAATACATTTTATTTTTTGATTTTATTTTATTTTATCTTTTGAAAACATTTTCTAAAAAAATATACTTTTTTTGTAAATAATAAATATTTTTATTTTTTTGTATATATTTAATATATTTAATACATAATATAAATATTTATATATTTAGGATATTTAGGATAAAAGTACAAGAATAATACATTTTTTATTTTTATTAATATTTAACCTCAAAAATCACTTTTTTACAATATACTTCCTTTTTATTTATTCTTTGTATATAGTTAATAAATATTGTATTTAATAAATAATAATACTTTTTATTTAGCAAAATTAGGGTTTTGCCCTAAACCATGAAAATACCCAAAAATTAACCTTTTTTATTTTTGTTTATATATCACATGAAAAATACTTTTACATACATATAAAAATCATTTTTTGCATCTTGCATATTTATTGTATTTATTCAATTATTGTACAAATAAATAACTTGTATATCCAATATTGGATTGTAATAGCTTAGATTTAAATTTCTCGCTAAATATCCTCATTTGAACATTTGTACCCCCATCCCATAATTATGTTGTAATAATTTAGGATTTTATTTTCCGCACTTTAAAGCTTTCTAAATATGCCATGATAGACTTAGGGTTTTGTATGCAAAAATCAAACAACAAATAGCTTGACTAAACAAAAGACAAAAAAAGCATGAAAATGGACAACACCAATCACACTTGCACCCCTTATGGTTACTCCACTTGTTGCCTTCAATAATGGGCCATGTTGCATGTTGAGTTTCTTTGGCAAAACAAAATAATTCAAATGATCATAGTCCCTCGATGACGCTTTCGAAAGTTGCCTAAAAATGATCAAGTCCCTTAAAGGAAAAATTGCCAAAGACACTTGGCACCATTGCAATCATGGTCTAAACGATGACCCACGCCCGTCCCGTTAACATCCTAACACAAGATTGTCCACCAAATACAATGGTGGAACAAAATTGTTAAAAAAGGGTTAAAACATAGGAAAGATCTTTGAGAAATTTAGGGTAGATAGCTCTTGGTTACTTGACCAAATCTTGCAAAACAATCCTTGCCATTTTTCAAAACACACATCACAACACACTTTCAAAACCACTTTCAAAAACATTGAAAACTTTTCAAAAGATAAGTACACCTTTGTATACATTCAAACATGGATCATTACAAAGGTTGCCACAACAAATGGCCTCTTTTCAAAACAATTTTCAAACCCACACACAAAGCACCATTTCAAACAATTGAAAGCACCATTTCAAACAATTGAAAATGCAAGGCAAGTGATCTAAGAAAGTAACTAAGATCCCATGGATAACCATGGATAGAAAGGGTGCTAATACCTTCCATTTCTATAATCTACTCCCCGAACCCAAGAAAACATCTCAAAGGTTTTTGCTGTGCTTTTTAACCTTTCCTTAGGATAAAATAAAAAGTCGGTGGTGACTCTTGCTCAACCGAAACATTTGCGAAAACTTATGCAAAATCTCAAGTCAGTTCTTCCACCGTATCACAGAATGACATCCGTATTTGGAGCTTATCTGAACTGTATCTGAAAGATGATCTGGGATGAGTATCAGAATAAAATCTGTATCTAGAGCATATCTGAACCGTATCTAAAAGATGATAAACTGTTGACAATCTCTATCTGTTCGAGAACTAACTTGAAAATACAAAGTTAGTTTAATGCAATTGCATGATGTAGGTATTGTATTGCCTAATGATGCTCTCAAAATAAACGAGATTGTGCTATATGCGTTTTGTATGCATATGTTATGTTATTTGTAAATGATGTATGAATGTGAAATGTTATTGAGGTGCATTTTTAAACTCGAGCATCTTTGTCTGGGGAAAATAAATCCCGGACTGTTGCTGGGGATGAAGAGTATGTGTATATTATATCTTCTAGGAATTGTTTCCACTGGGGATCCCTGCTTTCTTGTTCGAGAACTTCGCTGGGGAACATTGATTTTTGCTCTTTGCTTGAGGAAACTCTGTTGGATCGTGTTAATTCTTGCTTGGGGAGAAGAGTCTAAGAATATTGGATGTTCATTGTTCTACTAGGGAGTTTATACCCTGACTGGGAATAGAAGATATGGATAGCCTTTCGGCTCGCCTGGGGAGGATAAAGTTGACTAACATTTGGTCTGGTTTCCAGGTTACATATCAACTCTCTAGGGATAGTGAAGACTTCACTGGAGAGAGGGATTTGCTAGTGATTTGTGGTAGAAGCACACTCAAGCTGGGGAGTGTCAGAATAAATCCATGCCTTGATTGTATCTGAAGATGTATTAAATAGGTATCAGAATAATATCCATATCTGGACTGTATTTGAACCATATCTAAAAGATGTACTGAATGAGTATCAGAATGACATCCATATCTGGATCGTATCCGAACTGTATCTGGAAGATAAATCTGGAATGAGTGCCAGAATGAATCTGTGTCTTGATTGTATTTGTACTGTATCTAAAAGAGAAATTTGTTTGGGGAAATAAACCCTATTGATGGAGAAGTACTCTTGCTGAGGAAACACCCTTGTTAAGGAAATGAACTTTGCTGGAGATTAGAAGTCTGAAGGGGTTTTTAAAACCTTGGAGGAACAAGCTCAATTGAAACTCCGTAGGTTGGTTATATTTCCAGGAAGTAGATCATACTCCTTTATCCTCCAGAGCGCTCTGCCGGGGAAATTGCAAGGAATGTATGACTTTCTGAATATTACTTTATGGAGATAATCTCATGGACCTGGCTCTGTGGGGGTCCGTGGAGACTTGAACATACCCCAACTTCTAGAGCCCTTGGTGAATTTTGATCAGGGCGATAAGTCTTCTACTGATATACAAGTGATGAGATGACGGGACATAGTCGTACGCTTTAATCCCTAATTTTTCCTGGACTGTCCTTTCATATTTTCAGTCCACCGGGATACCCTATTTTTCCCAAGCCTCCTTTTCAGGTTTTCGACTTGTCGGGTGTAGAGTTTTATTTATATATCCCTAATTTTTGCCTGAACTCTTTTGGTTCGCCGGGATGCCCTTATTTTTTCCTAGGTGAGTCAAACTAGCTGGTCTTTTTTCATGTGTAGTATTTTTCGACTATGTCCACATTCATAGGGTGCAGAGAATTATCACTGTCTATAGTAGTAAGTGTTGTAGCACTGTCAAAAAAATGTTTACTCGATTGTACGTGATCCTTTGCTAGAATTCATGTTCAATGCCTCAAGTGATTCAGATGGAGATCTGCCCCTGGCTATTCAGCGCTTTTAAGAGATTCCTCGAATCTTGACTCGACTGCCCCCGGATCAATAAAACACCATGTCATGCCCCTTGTGATTCAGATGGAGGTCTTCCCCTGGCTATTTGGCCCTTTTGAGAGATTCCTCGAATCTTGACTCGACTTCCCCCAAATCAGTTAGATACCATGTCATGCCCATTGATTATGAAAGGCTTGTTACTGGAAATGTCTTTCCAGCTGAGGTGATTCTGCCATTGAGAGGATTTTCGTTCATTGAATTTCCGTCGTGCAAATTTCTCTACTGTCAAACGATTAGTCATATGCAAAAAATGGTATTTAAAGAATGCAAAGATTAAGTTTGTCTTAATGTTTTAAAAATGAGTTTTTAGTAAATAAACAGAATTTTGTAAGAATGTGAATTCAACTCAGGATTTATAGTAAACATTTGTGATACGGTGGGAGAACTGACTTGGGTGTTTTGCGTTTGATCGCAAATGTTGCGGTTAGCAAGAGTCACCATCGACTTTTCTTTTATCCAAAAGGAAAGGCTGAAAAGAACAGGAAAGACCTTTGAGATGGTTTCTTGAGTTCGGGGGGTAGATTATGAAAAGGGAAGGTATTAGCACCCTTTTCATCCATAGTTATCTATGGGCTCTTAGTTGCTTGCTAGATCACTTGCTTTTATTTGAAAATGTGCTTTATGTGGTTTTTGAAAGTATTTTGAAAAGGCGCCTTCGTTTAGGCAAACTTTGTAATAGTCTCGTTCGTAAGAACGTATACAAAGTGTTGGGCTTTTGAAAATATTTCATGTTTGGAAAAGGTTTTGAAAGTGTTAGTGTTTGTTTTGAGAATAAGCAAGGATGTTTGATTTGAAAGTGATAAAGCAAATAAGAATAATCTACGTACTCAAAAGTCTTTGTTCATTCCTTCCTTTGATATTGCTATCTTACCATTGATTTGGTAAGAAGCCTTATCTTTGGATGTAAAGGAACAGGCGTGGGTCATCGTATAACCATGATAGCAATGTTGTGAGATATCTTAGCATTTTTCTTTGAGGGACTAAGATCATTTTGAAAGGCAACATTGATAGCGTCATCGAGGGACTATGATCTTATATTTTTGATTGCTTTTGCTAAGACATCCCACATGCATAACATGGCCATTTTTATAAGGAAACAATATGGAATTACCCTAAAGGTGCAAGTGTGCAAATGTGTTGATTTACATGCATTGTTTATCTTGAATTAGGGTTTGCTAATTGTTGATTTTAGTCTTTCCATACAAACCCTAATTACTAACATTTATATAAAGCGATAAATTGCGAAAAGTAAAATTACTACGCTATTACATCAATGGGGGAGGGGGTATACAAATTTACAAATGGGGATTGCAAGAAAATTAAACCTAATTATCTATTACAACCATGTTGAATATTGTACAAGAATTGAAAATATAATGCAAGAATATAAATGGAAAAAGAAATGATTTTTTGTTTGATTTTTGTTAAGGGTTTTAACCTAATTACTAAAAGGGAAAAAATAATTGATTAAAAAATAAAATTAAACCTAAATTTAATAAGAAAATAAATTAGGTTAAAAAAAGTATTATTTAGGGTTTTTAGTGAAAGGTTTTAAGTTTTAATAAAATAAACATGAAAATTAATTAATTATAAGAAACCTAAATTCTAAATTAATTTTTGGTAAAAGAGAAAAAAATAATAACTAAAGCTAAATCTAAGTATTAATTATTTTTTTTAAAAAGGAATTTAATTTGCTAAGAAAAAGTTTTTGTTCTTTTTGTTTTTTTAGAAAATAAAATAAATAAGGGTGAAAATAATAAATAAAAATATTTTTTTTTTGAATTTTTATTAATAAAAAATAATAATAATAAAATAATAATAAAATAAAAAAACTGAAATAAAATAAAATAAATAAAAGAAAATAAATAAAAATGAAATAATAAAAGGTTGGGCCATATGTATGAAAATGAGCAGAGGGGTTAAAAGTTAGCAAAAATAGCTAGGCCCATTGCTGGAGGCCCAATGCTGGTTGTTTGGTGACAAAAAGAGGAAAATATTTGGAAAATATAGCAAAAGATAGCGCTGGGTCTTGAACCCATGACCTCTAACACACACGCGCACTACCTTTGCCGCTAGGGTGGCTGTACATCCGGTAACATAAACTAAACAATGATTACATAACCCAAGTCATGTCCTGAATATGACTTCATCTTCAACCTCCAGCCTGAATATCTGTAACTTCACCATTTTTCAACAAAAATGAAATATGCAAACATGAAAGTTGCTCCATTTTTCCATACGAATCCAACCTTATAAATATCATAAGCTATAAATCAAAGATGAATGAGAATTTCTAAAAGTACCAAATTTTGACCTAAATATTTCAGAAAGTTCAAACTCAAAATTCTCACTACTCAAGCAATATAAATGAAATCTATTGACATGTACAGCTTCAGGGTAATGATTTCTATATTTTATCTTCACAAATGCAAGCCTAACAATGCCTAAATGAGAAGATAGAAGTTCTGAAAATGTACCTCAAAACTGGAAATCGTGAAATGAGTTTGAGATGCTTTCAAGGGGTTGTGATGATCAGGTTAGCTTCCTCAAGTTCCCAGGAAGCTAATGCAATGCTTACTTGATGCTGGGAGTGTTTAATCGTGCTAGAGAAGTCAAGGTGCAAGCTCTATTTTTTTGGTTATGGAAATTGATGAAGATGATGTTACAATCTTGAAACAGGGACTTGGATCACTTGTGTATGAGGTATGTAAGGTGTTTGGATGATTAAGAAACAAAACACACGAGTAGAAATGAAGATGGGAAGTTTTGGCTCAAAACTGTCAAGTTTGGACAGTTCTGTGCAGCAAGGGTGCTTGGGAGAGTTTGAGAGCTTGTGTATTCGTGTATCCTCTTGAAATAGACTTGTATAATTATAAGAAAAAGGTTAGAACACTTGAGGTTGACAGAACTATGAGATATAGAGTTATGGTTGTGTTACTTGATTTTGAAGAAAAGTGGAAAACATGGTTTCAAGGCATAGCACAAGCATGGCCTGAGTTTATGGGAGGCTCTAGACATGTTGCTTTTGCCTTTTACATTGCTTGTACTCAGATGAAACAAGTTGTGAACTCTATGCATTGACTTTTGCAATAAAGCTTGCTTTTCCAAAATGGAAGTGTTGCCTTTGTGCCATTAATGGAATAACCATTTGGACAATGCCTCAAATGCTTGGATCAAAGCTCTAACAATTATGTAAACATTTAATTATGGAATGAGAGGTAAGTTAGGAGCCTGCAAAGTGATATTTGTACAACATGCTTGAATATTGGATCAAGTGTTCTTCACAAATTTGCCTTGCAAAACAAGAATGAAACCCTAACTGCTTGTCTTCGATTCTCCTTGATCAAGTATGATCTCAATGAGTTATTTGACATTTTGGAAAGCTTTTAACATCCTATACAACCTCTATGTTGGACATTTTTGAAGTTTATCTTGGAACTATGTGAAAAATTGCAATGAAGTTTGGTCAAAATCCTGCCTAAACTAGGGCAAAATTTCACTAAGTTTTCAAGTTTCATGAACATGTCTTCTTAAAATCATAACTTGAAATCCATTCATTTCTAGAAGAAGTTATGTTGTACAATTTTTTAGATCTCATTGAGATCTACAACTTTCATGTTGGAAGTTTCCTTTGAATCATCTTGCATCATGGTGAAAATTTGGCTCAAAGTTATGAAAAAATTTGAATTTTCCAACACTTAGAAAAATTTCTAAGTTTAGAAATTTTGACTTTTCAAAATGAAATCTTGATTTTTGATTTCTTAATGAACAAGTTTCATATTTTGTCATGTTTTGATGAAATGTGATCTTTGATACTTGATTTTGACCAAAAAGTAAAAGTTTGACTTTTCAGTGTACAATTGACTTTTTATCAGTTGACTGAAAATTCATCTATCAATCAATTAATCTTGGAGCCATGATCCTAACTGTGATACGGTGGAAGAACCAACTATTTAATACTAGTTTGCGTTTTTTGTTAGCAAATGTCACGGTAAGCAAGAGTCTCCACCGACTTTTCTTTTATCCAACAAATGAAAGGGTGAAAAGAACAAAAAAATACCTTTTTCGAGATTTTTTCAGTAAGGGGGTTCATTATGGAAAGGGAAGGTATTAGCACCCTTTCCATCAGTGGTTTTCCACGGGCTCTAAGGTACTTTCTCATTTTGAAAATTGTTTGTGTGTTTGTGTGTTTTGAAAGTTTTTGTTTGCTTTATGGTAACTCTTGTATCAGTCCTCAAGAGTGTGATAAAGCGTTCTTGAAAATAGTTTTTGAAAGTGTGTAAGTGTGAAAAAATTGTTCTTTAGCAAGTACCTAATAGTTATCTACCTACTCGAAAAAGGATGTTCTTTTCCTCCTATCCTTTAGATAGTGTTATCCTGCTATTAGTGAGTAGGTAGCCCTATCGTTGGATGTTAAGGGACTATCGAAAGGGACGTTATGGTCATTGAAGGCAACATGTATGGATATCTTAGCGTTCGAAGGGACTGTCATCATATAGGTAACATCGTGGGACAAGATCATTTTCTCGTAGGCAACTCGAGGGATGTTTTAGGGACCATGATCTTTTATGATGACTTTTATATCGAGGGTCTTTGCTAAGATATCCCTACATTTGAGGGACATGACCATTTCCGAGGCAACCGAGTGAGGAATACCCTGAGGATGCAAGTGTGAGAAGTGTGTTTTTTCAGTAATATTATCTTGATATTAGTGATCTAATGGTTAATTAACTTTATCTTGTCATGCACACCTACTTATTAGCAATTATATACAAGCATACAAGAATGTAAAAGCGAGAAATAAAGGTTCCTACGCTATTACATGGCTTTGGTGTAGATAAATAATAATGGACGAAAAACTAAAGTGCGAAAAAATGAAAATCCTAATTAGGGCCATTACAATCCGTAGACAGATACATAATAATATAAAATGCGCGCACGAAATAAAGAAGCATCTAGAAACCTAATAAAATATTCTAAGTAAACAAGAACTTATTTGTTTGATTTTTTGTTTTAATTAAGAAAAATAATTAAATTAAACATCCTAAAGTCTATTTAAAAAATAATTAATAAAAATAGTCTAAGTTTTTTTTTTTGTTTTTTATTATAAAAAGAAAATAATTAAATCTAATTAAATCCTAAGTTCTACTTCATTTTAAATTAAAGAAAATAGTTAAAATATTTATTTAAATTATTTACAAAATTAGTTTAATTAAAAAATACTAACCTAATATTTTTGGTGACTTTTTCTGAACTTTTATGGTTAATTAAATAAATGAAAGCAAAAATTAAAAAAATAAAATATTAAAAAAAAAACAAATGGGCCTGGGGTTATTCAGTAAAATAAGGGGTGTTGATCTGAAAACGTGCTTGGCCCAATAAATTAGAACCCACAACCTTTGTCAAGGATCCTGTACATCTAAGCTAAAGGGGTGCACAGTGGTAACACACATCTGAGACGTTAGATCCATGTTGGTGAATGTTTGATGGCCAATATTTGAAATACACCGTGTACATATTGGCCCTATGCTGCATTGGATCTGAAAGAAAATTTTAGAAAAATAATATGCAAGAGGCAGGGATCGAACCCCTGCTCTTGCATATAAACATTCCTTACTTACGCTGCTTCTTCCACTGGGTCAGTTAACTCAATCGTTAGATAAAACAAAGAAAAAAATATAATATGAAAACAACCAAAAGCTGAGTCAACAAACACGCGCGCGTTGTAACATTTGAGTTGACCAATCAGGTTATGGATCTTTGCACGCCACCCTTGACCGGGGTCAAAGGAATTCAGGGATGCCTGAGTTGCCCTCCGGTCATCTTCTCTGGAGAAATGAAATCGAGTTCCTGCAAAAGAGAAATATTCGAGGCAAACCAAAGGGTCTACTCCATACAAAAACACCTCCTGAGTCCGAATCTGGCCTCCGTTTGGCCTAAAAATTCATGCGTTTTGAGTTATGGCTAGAAAACCCTAACACGGCTTGAAAATGACATATCACGATGCAAGCGTCATGGGATTCATTCTAAGCTCTTGACCTATTCTAATGATGCCTAGAAACTCATACATACATGTCAAAGCATTCAAATACACGCAAACACAGGGATTTGAATTTTAGAAATTTTACCAAAATGGACGATAATGATATTCCTAATCTGGGATTGAAACTGTATGCTGGAGGGTTGGATTGAGTCCCTGGAAGCCTCAAGGGGATGTTTGAATCCTTGGTTTGGCTTGAGGAGAGATGGAAGTGAGTGTTTCAAATTTCACGATTTGGACAACTTTTTGCAAATCTGGTAGAGCTTATGGTACAACATGCAGGCCTCTGTTTGGCTCACCAAATGGGAGTGCTTATAGCATAGAAAAAAGGGACAAGATAATGAAGAAAGAATCAAGCCCGTAAAGCCATGGTTTAAAGCCATTATCACCATTTTGAAAAGTTATCAAATTTGATATTTCATGCCATTTTTCCATGTTCAATGCATCTGGTCAGGTTGGCACGAATCCTTGGGCCTCCAAGCAAGCCAAAACACTAGCCCACACGCCTAAGCCCATTTCCAAATATTTTATACCATTTATTTTATATTTACTTGAAATAAGTTAAAATAAATGTGTAAAAAATAGGTAGAAAATATAAGACCATGACAAAATAAGATTATAGGTCTTCTATGACCTTAGGAAGACATTGGAATCTTAAAAAGTTAGGCCATTGACCCAAAAATTCAAATTTGCTCAATGCACCATTCTTGAGATTTCCAAACTTTTCCCAACTTGGGAAACACATAACTTGCTCAATTTTTATCTCATGATGATGATCTGGTACTTTTTGGAAATCCCAAGATGTCTACTTCAATCCCTCTTTTGATTAATTTTTTATTTGAAGATGTTATCAAGATGTAAAAGGTCTTGGAAAAAAGTGGCTTTTGTTGACTTTCTAAAAATGACATGTAATGTATGAACTTGTATCTTTCAAATGGTGAATTTCTTGAACTTGAGAGATGAAGAGAAGTTGTAGGGAATTGAATTCTCCTCAAAATTATTTTGGGTTGGAAAATTTATGATAAAGTATGAGAAAGTTATGCTTGGTCAAAGTTTGGTTGACTTTTCCGATAGAAACCCTAATTTGCCATTTTTTACTTTTGATGGGTTAGGAGCATTTCTTGAGGAATCATGATCAACCCTTGATCAAATGATGGATATAACTTCAAAATGTTGATGTTGACCAAAAATCTTGAAGTTTGACTGTACATGGGCCACAATTGACTTTTGACCTAGCACAATTGACTTTCCAATACTTGAGCATTTGACTGAGAAAACTTGTTAAGCAAGGCATGAAACTTGGAATGAATGATCTTGAAGACATATTAGGAAAATGGAGAACATTTGGGATCCTTGGATCTCAACCATCTTGATGAAAATTGAAACCCTAGTTGGGGGCTCATTGCCTTAGGAGGAAAATTGTCTGGTCAATTCTTGGTCAACCTTGAGCAATTGAGAACTTCTAGGAGTATGTCTTGTGTGAAAATGAGAGGGGAAATTTTGGAGTACAACACTAACAACTATGGACGGTGACGACCTTCCGTACTCTGTAAATACTGACATAGTTAAAAGATACTACGCATAAACAAAGACTCGCTAGGTCGACAGGCCTAGGAAAAAATTAGGGCATCCCGGAGAACCAAAAGGGTTCGGGAAAAATTAGGGATATACATAAAAAATTTGTACACCCGGAAAGTCGAAAACCTGAAAAGGCGGCTTGGGCAAAAAAGGGTATCCAGGAAAAAGTTAGGGATTTAAAGCGTATAACTATGTCCCGTTGGATCACCTTACAGCCAATCTTCAGGATCAACTATCAAGCTCAAGCAGTACTAATCAATCCAATCAGCTTCGGACAAACAACAAAAGTGATAAGATGCTCAAGGACATAAAGGCAATAGCAGAATGGGAACCCAATGGGATTATTTCACATAGATGTCTTTCTTTGTACATTATTTTTGTATAATTTCCATTCTTACGATGGCATTCTCTTACTAGGATGTCTGTCTCCTTGTACAAAAGCGCTTATTCAAGTTAATACAAAACTATTCCTTTGAAAGTGCAAAACTTCTGTTTTTATTTTTCTGTTTTGTGTGCGAAAACATCCAGTGATTATTTTTGAACATATGAATTTGAATGTGATTACTGCTTACAAATATATGCATGAAAACAAAAGACAATTGCTAATGACTTTAAGAAATGGGACAATGTCTAAGGGCCATCCACAAGATCCCCATTGATGTCTTCCCTGACAGATATCTTCTCCAACATGTACAGAGGCAGGGGCATTCTACTACAAGGTAACTGCCATATTCTCAGCATGTAGCCTAATGGTGTCGGGTTCTCATATTCCCGGCGGAGCAAAAATCTCCAATTACTGCTCCAAAATCCCCCAGTGAAGTCGCCAAACTTCTCAGGATTCCCCAATAGGATTTCAAAAAAATCCCCAAGTAGTTTATGGAGTTCACGTTCCGCGGCAGAGTTTTATAAATCTCAAGTAGTTTATAAAACCTTATCCCCAGTAGAGTTTATTTCTCTAGCTATGGAAGTTCATCCCCCAACGTAGTTTATTTCTCCAAATTGGCAAAATCTTCCAACAGAACTCTTCCCCACGGTGAAATCATTCTCAAATAGAAGTTGAAGATCCTCGGAAGAGAAAGGGAATCGCCAACAAAACTATCTCCATTCACTATCCCCAGCGAAAATTGAAGAATCACTTTCTTCACTCACCAACAACAGTCCGAGATTCAGCTTCCCGGTACTCTTCAGCATTTGTCAGGGATTCATTTTCCCAGACAAAGATATTGCGCAATAGCATTACATGTTCATACATCATGGCATGTGCATACAAATACATATATCATAATCTCATTTATTTTGGAAGCATCATGCAATTCATACATCATGACATCGCATGAAACTGATTTTACCTTTTCAGGTTAAATTAGCAGACAGACAAACACTATCAACTTTTACAGCAGGTCAAAGATGAATGCCCGAAACCAGACGGGGAAACTATCTGCACGACCAAGTGGTATGAACTCCCGAAATAATATGGGTTTACCAACAAATACAACAGGCCATGGATTAATGCCCGAAACCAGACAGGGAAACTATCTATGTGACCAGCAAAACAAGTTCCATATTAATACCTGCAACAAGCCAGAAGAACCATCTGTGGAAGACCGACTGTAGATTTATACCTGTAACAAGCCAGAATAACTATCTACATAAAGAGATTGAAGATTAATACCTGTAACAAGCCAGGGAAACTATCTTTCTTTCTTAGGCCAAAGAATAATACCTAAAACTAGACAGGACAACTATCTCAATGACAAAACAAAAACATAGTTCCAGATTAATACATGTAACAAGCCAGGACAACTATCTGTGGAGGACTGACAATTTTCAAAACTCCAGAGTAATACCTGAAACCAGATAGGATAACTATCTGTGAACAAGTTGATTGTAGATTAACACCTGAAACCAGACATGAAAGCTATCTACGATACCATACGAAGCAATCTTACACGGGTTTTTTCTCATACAGTCTAACACGGGCTCATCTTGAAGCGGCCCTACAAAGGATCTTTCTAATACATTTCCAGATAACGGTTAATTCCATTATCCCCAGTAAATCACTGGAAACCTGGACTTCAACCAGAATACAACAAACTGACATCTCTCCAGAGATAACTCTTCAGCAGAGCCTTGGATAACTGAAGTTCTTAGACTCTATTCCCCATAGAGTTTTCCTAAAATAGGAGAACAACAGAAACCCACATTCCCCAACAGACTCCTCCTCATACAGCAAGAATATGAACCCCCAAAGGGACCATGTGTGGAATCAGCATCTACTTTGGATGTCATCCTTAAGCCCATCTCTGGCAACTCTTTGTCATCTTATCCAAATGACATTTATAAGCCTATTCCTTCCATCATCAACAATCAGTGTTACTTCTTACGAGTGCAAATTTATGGGCACTCTAGCGTTCAATCATCTTCCACCTTCAGATCACGAAATGCAGGCAAGGCAATCTACATCTTCAGGTTTAAGAAGACTGAACAGGGACAGCTGTTGTACCCCAAAATTTTTCCTCTCATGTTTTCCAAGATTTTTCTTATATGGGTGGTCACAAGCACTTGATTAAAGAAAAAAATATTTTTTTAAAGATAAACAAGGAGTCTTCGATTTGCATTTTAACAAGGTCTTTCGATTGGCATGTCAAAGGGTATTTTGATTGGCTTTTTGGCAGGCTTCGTTTTAGCACCTAACCTCCCCCAAGCTTGCCTCAAATTTCCAAGTTTCGATTCAAGCCTTGGCCTTTTGCTTGTTGTTGTATATAAGCTTCGACTGGGCATGTGTTTCCTTTGAAACAACCTCCTTCGATCCAAAAAGGAAGGGCCTCATATTAGTGCTCCTTCGATTGCACCATTGGCTTTTCATGATGGCTTGATTCACAATGCAATGGCTACCTGCATGCAAGCTGGATTCCTGCTTCGTTTAGGCATTTGGTTTCTTTGGAGCAAGCTTAATTCTTGCTTCGATTGGGCATTTGATGTCTTTGGAGCAAACTTGATTCCTACTTCGACTAGGAAAATTATCCCTCTGTACGTGCCTTCAGCATACAAAGCAAGAACTTCTTCAAACTGGCCTTCGATTCACAAAGCTCCCACTGGGCAAAAGGCCCCTCAGCGTGTCACCAACGCACATATGCCTCTTCATGCTTGCCTTGGTTTCACAAGGCAAGGACCCATCAGCATGCCTATAGCTCACAAGGAAAAAGGCCCCTCTCACCGGTCTTCAATTCACAAGGCAAAAGTCCTCTCTCACTGGTCTTCGATTCACAAGGCAAAGACCCCTCTTCAACTTGCCTTTAGTACACAAGGCCAAGACTCCTTCAGGTTTGCCTTTGATCCACCAGGAAAAAAGCTTCTTTTTGATCCATCAGGAAAAAAAGTTTCCTTCGACCCACAAGGTACTGGCTACCTTTGTGCAAGCTTCGCCTAGGCAATGGCCTCCTTTACACCTGCCTTAACTTGCTTCATGCTAGCACCCACAAGGCATAGGCTGCCTTTGTGCCATCTTTGACTGGGCACTGGCCCCCCTTTGAAACAATTGTACACACTTCAACACGCGTGATTGGCCCATTCGAATGGTACACAAAAGAACCATCTAAAGACCCATTCGAAGGAAGTAATACTAGAGCCAGTCGAAGGGTACACAAGAGGTACATTAGAAGAAGCATGCAGAAGGCCCATTTGAAGGCTACATAAGAGGTCCAATCGAAAGAGGCAACTTGAGGCCAGTCGAAGAGCAACACTAGAGGGCATTCGAAGGAGCCAAAATGTCCAGGTTCATTCAAAATTCAAAAAAGAGAAAAGTTTCCATGACTTTTGCAATGTTAAAAAACATCATTCATGGCTTTGAAAACATTTGTTTATGGCTATTTAAACCTTTGCCTTCTTGTCCCCTCCACCCCCTCTATATAAAGAGACCACAAGCGTTGCATCACACACGGACAAATTTCCTATCAAAAGAGAACACTCACACCACCAAGAATATTCTCCAAGCCAAGCCACGACCATATTCATAAATCGAAGCATTTCTAGTTGGTAAGGATTTACCCAAGTCGAAACTGCATTTCTAAGCCCTTTAAATGCATGTTGTTGGTATATTTGTGTTGCTAATGTCATTTGTGTTTATATGAGCATATCATACGCAAGGTAACATGCAGGAATAAAATCACGCCATCGAAAGGCATAATTTGATTTGCCTTTCGAAACTCATGGCATACCCGGTTTCAAGCCAAAATAAGCTTAGGCCTGAGGACAGGAGATTTGAATTAAGGAGAAGGACCTGGGTTCGATACCCAGGTCTTGCATCTTTATTTTTGCCAACATTTTCCTTGCAGGTCCAATTCGAAAGACAACTCCCTCCTTGGATCGAAAAAGATAACCCCCTCCCAGGATCGAAGAACCATATTACTCACTAGATCCAAGGACAAACCTGGACTCTCTTCAGCATTTGGCCTAGCGAAAATTCCAATCAACACCCCATTTTTCTCTTTTACATGCATAGGTCCATTTAACATCTTTTCTTTTGTATTGTTTTAATTTCCTTTTTTATTATTCTATTTTTTTCTTTATTTATTTAATTACACAAATAATCAAAATCACAAAAATATTAGTTTTAGGTTTTATTTTATTTATTTAATTACACAAATAATCAAAATCACAAAAATATTAGTTTTAGGTTTTTTTTATTAAACTAATTTTGTAAGTAAATTAATAAATAATTTTAACTATTTTATTAATTTAAAACAAAATTGGAATTTAGGTTTTAATTTAACTTTAATTATTTTCTTTTCATAATACAAAAACCAGAAAGAACTTAAACTATTTCCTTTAATTTAATTTTAATTATTTTCTTAAATCAAAAAAAGTACAATAAAAAGATTTTCTTATTTCATTTTTACTTACTAGGTTTTAGACGTACTTTTAGTTTTCGCGCGTTATTTATTTTCTTTCATATTTTTATATTATTGTATCTGTACACTGGATGTAATAGTTAATAGGATTTTATCCGTTTTCTTTATTTTTTCTTCCCCCAATTTTTGTACATTGTAAATCCCCTCTCTGAAGCCATGTAATAGTATAGGTTTATACTTCCGCACTTTATATCATGTATATATATTAACTGCTAGTAATTAGGATTGCATGACAAGACTAATAACAAAACGTTAGCGAACCTAACACAAAAGATAAAAAATAACTTAATTGAATCAATTGCACATATGCACCTCTAGGGTACCCCACTTTAGTTGCCTCCGGAAATAAAGCAGTCACGTCCCTCGAAACGGGGAAGCTTTAGAAAAGACCCATAAAATCAAAAGATCATATTCCCTCGATGACCCTATAGTTACCTCTCGGTAAATGATCTAGTCCGTAAACAAAATTGCTAAAGCGTCTCCACATGTTGCCTTCGTGACTGTAACGTCCCTTCGATTGTCCCTTAAAACATCCAACGATAGGGCTACCCACTCTCTAATAGTAGGATAGCACTGTATAAAGGATAGGAGGAAAAGAACTACCTTTTCGAGTACAAAGTAGATAGATGTTAGAAGTTTGCTCAAAAACATTTTGCACTTACATAAATACTACTTTTCTAAAACAATTTTCAAAAATATTTGCTTTGTTAACACTCTTGTGGACTGATACAAGAGTTAAACGCAAAGCAAATCGCCGCACTAAGGCATTTCAAAACATTTTTTTCCAAACACACAAAGCACTAAGTACTTTTAAAATGAGCAAACCTCTAAGAGCCCGTAGATAACTACGGATAGAAAGGGTGCTAACACCTTCCCTTTCCATAATCTACCCCCCTTACTCAGAGTAATCTCGAAAAGGTATTTTTCTGTTCTTTTCACACTTTCCTTAAATTGGATAAAAGAAAAGTCGGTAGCGACTCTTGCTTACCACAACATTTGCGAACATAAAATGCAAAACCAGTATTAAACAGTCGGTTCTACCACCGTATCACAAAACTGGCGACTCTGCTGGGGAACTTATAAAAAGTGGGGTTACCTTAGAGTTAGTTCATTATTTAACTGCTTTTGTATGATTTGTTTGATTTGCCTTTTGGAATTGTTTGGGTTGTTACTATAGATCCTACACCTGGATCTGGGGCACCTTTTAGGTAAGTAGAAATAGATCGTGGAAATTCTGCGGGGTATACCGACACGGTTAAAGCGATAGCTACGTTGATATGACACTTTGGTTGGTACTGGTAGCCCTTGAGTAGTCAAGGAGAATACGGGGCTGCTGCATGGTGTCATGAAGCATCAACTGAACTTAGAACCTTTAATTGAACAACTTGGCCATTAGGAAGTAGTAAGATAGTCGTCTTTGGTGTAGCCCGAATTCGGTTGATACTCGATACCACACTCATTGAGATTTGACTCCCGAGTTTTGTTTGGTGGCAAGTCAGTTGTCTATCGAAACGAAACTTGTGGGAAAGATCAGTGATATTGAGATCCCTTAGAACCCGTTTACTATTGATAGGACAGGTTGAGCCAACTAAACTTCAAGAGGGTACTTACCTAAAAACCAATGCAAGCCTTAAACCTAAGGTCTCTGTGTGATTTGCTTGTGCTTACTATACTTGTGTTTTCTTAGCATGATCATGATATCATAACATCATAACATGGCATATCATACTAACCATTTCAAGGATTTTTAGGGCTTATCTTTGCGTTGTTTTGTAGGACATAACATCCACCCGCAGGAATACTATCCAACTCAACCTCATAAGGGTACCTCCTCAACTCAAGGAATTAGCATCCAGGGTTCCTGAGAGATCTCCATTCACTGAAAGACATGGTCGACTTCTCAATCTGGTCACCTCAAGCCCTAATGAAGAGATGTTGAAGGTGCTCTTTCAGTTCTTCGACCCTTTACATCACTGCTTCACATTTCCTGATTACCAATTGGTGCCCACTATGGAGGAGTTTTCTCAGTTATTAGGGATTCCCGTCCTTGATCAGTTAGCCTTCAATGGTATGGAAAGGGGCCCAAAACCTGAAGGGATTGCTCATGCTCTGTCTTTACAACGGTCCGATGTAGTGGCAAATTGGAAACTAGAAGAGGCGTCAAAGGGTTTCTAGCTAAGTTTCTATTTGAGAAGGCTCATCATTTTTTGGATACCCTGGATTTACAAGCTTTTGAAGAAGTGTTGGCTCTTCTCATCTATGGGATGGTACTATTTCCTAATCCAGACCAACTCATAGATGTGAATGCAGTCAAGGTTTTTCCGTCTCATAATTCGGTACCTACTTTACTTGGAGACATCCTACACTCTCTATATACTCGCACTGTAAAGAGAAGAGAGACCCTGCTGTGTTGCAATCCTCTGTTGGCTAGGTGGTTTATTTTGCACCTACCTCAATCTATTTGGAAGAATGAGTAGGGCTTGAGATGGTCTAATAGGTTGATGTCCCTCACACATTCTAACATTCATTGGTGCCCTCGATCCTTGGAGAATGTTACCATCATTGACCGCTATGGAGAATTCCCTAATGTCCCTCTCTTAGGCATTAGGGGAGGTGTGATATGGTGGCAGAACCGATTGTTAATACTGGTTTTATGTTTGTGTTTGCAAATGTTGTGGTAAGCAAGAGTCACCATCGACTTTTCTTTTATCCAAATTAAGGAAAGGGTGAAAAGAACAGAAAAATACCTTTTCGAGATTTTCTAAGTAAGGGGGTAGATTATGGAAAGGGAAGGTGTTAGCACCCTTTCTATCCGTAGTTATTTATGGGCTCTTAGAGGTTTTCTCATTTTGAAATACCTTTGTGCTTTGTGTGTTTGAAAATGTTTTGAGAATGCCTCAGTACCGCGAACTTTGTAATGTTTCTCGGGATAGTTGAGAAAGTATACAAAGTGTTTTGAAAAATGTTTTTGAAAAGTAGTATTTGTGTAAGTGTGAGATATTTTGAGCAAACTTCTAACAGCTATCTACTTTGTACTCGAGAAAAGGTTATTCTTTTCCTCCTTTCCTTTAGACAATACTATCCTATTGTTAGTGATTAGGTAGCCTTGTCGTTGGATGTAAAAGGGACATTCGAAGGGACGTTACAGTCACGAAGGCAACTTGTGGAGACACTTTAGCAATTTTGTTTAGGGATTAGATCATTTACCAAGAGGCAACTGTAGGGTCATCGAGGGACTATAATCTTTTTGATTTACGGGACTTTGCTAAAGCGTCCCTGTTTCGAGGGACGTGACTGTTTTATTTCCGAAGGCAACCAAAGCGGGGTACCTTAGAGGTGTATATGTGCAAGTGTGTTATGTTCAGTTTTTTTGGGTCTTTTTTGTTAGATTTGCTAACGATTTTGTTTTTATGTCTTATTATGCAATCCTAGTTACTAGCAGTAATATTTTGCAGGATATAAAGTGCGGAAATATAAACCTACACTATTACATGGCTTCGGGGATGGGGTATTTACAATATACAAAACTGGGGGAAAGGTAAAATAAAGAAAGCGATAAAAAAGTCCTACTTAGTCTATTACATACCAGTATACAATTACATTATTATAAAAAATGCGAGAACAAAATAATGCGCGCGAAACGAATATTATGTCTAAAAGAAACCTAGGGAATTGCTAAGTAAAACTCTTTTTGATTATTTTTGTTTATTTAGGAAAATACTAAATTAAATTAAACCTAAACTTAATTAATTAAAATAAAAGAAAGTTATTGATCAAAATTAAATTCTTAAAAAAAACATAACATTTTTTGTATTTGTTTTATTTAAGAAAATAATTAAACTATCCTAAAATTTATTTAGAAAAATAAATTTAATTAAGAAATTATCTAAGTTTTTTTTATTGTTTTTTTATTATGTCATGAAAACTACTTAAAAATATAAAATTAAAACTAAGTCTAATTTATTTTAAATTTGAAAAAAAAAATGTTAAAGTTAATTAATTAGTTAATTTCAGAAATTAAATTAATTAATTAAAAGAAAAAGATAATCCTAATTTTTTGTGATTTTTGAGTATTTATTTCTAATTAAATAAATAAATAAAAACAAACAAAACTAAAAGAAATAATAACAAACAAAACTAATAACTGGGCCTGAATGGTTAAAGAAAAAATGGGGGTGTTGTGTTGAATTCGTTGACCCAAGATGGGAGAAGCCTAGATTTGCTTCTAGACACAATTTGGACAATTCTTGAAGGTACATGGTGATCTGCGCGCTTGATACCCTTGGATTTAGATCAGGTGGGATCTGATGATTATGATTTGGAGGCGTATGGTATGCTCCTGGATGGGCAACGCATGTGATCTGCAGAAATATGTTAAGAAAATGAAAAATGCTGGACCTGGGACTCAAACCCAGGTCCTCTTCTCATACACACGCCTTGCCTACCAGCTGAGCCACTTGGTCATTCATACATATAATACAACAATAATATAATATACAAAAACACGTCCCTATCATAAAATTTAAAAAAAAAACGTGTGCTGGATTTCAATGAGCCAATGGGATAATGCCACGCTTCGTCTTCTTCACCCTCCGTCGTCTTAGGTACTGCAACCTATAGTGACCGTTTTCATTTGTCACTATAGCACCTGCACTCAGAAAAATCCATGATACGTAACATAAATTGAATGTGAGGCCATATATCAATTAGTCTCATCCTCCTGAGCACAATGGTGCCCTTAATTTTGTCAGATTTTGCCTCTAGCTAGGGTTCCCCAAATTGGGAGCTCGGAACCCTAACAATGGTGGATTCTTATACCTGCACTCAAACTCAGAATAATACATCCAGAAACGTTCTATGCATCACCACAGATCAAAATATGCAAGCAAATTGAATTAATAATGAGTGGATGGAGGAAAACGAATTCGTAAAAATTAAGTACAAACTGCAATTTGAGGGAGTGTTTCACGAAGCTACAAGTCTTGGAATTGGTTGGAATACCTTCAGTGACCTTCGAGGATTGTTTATTGATCTTCAATAGCCTTTGAATTTGCCTCAAACTCCAAAGCCGGTTGGAATTTTTCTCTTGAAAATTTGAAGTTTGAACGTGGTATCTAGGCTTCAGGTCCCTCAATGATGCTTGAAAACATGTCGCTTATATAGAGTAGAAGGAAGGGACAAGAGAGCAAGAAATTAAACACCCTTAATCATGTTCTTCAAGGCCATGAATGAAAATTTATAACTTTGGCCAAAAACATGGAATCTTGTCCTTTTTTGAAATTTGAATGTATCTAGATAATGCTGCACGAAATTATAAACTTCTAGGCTGTCCAACACATCAGCCCAAAGCTCCAAGCCCATATCTAATTATTTTATACATTTCATTTTATATTTACTTGAAATAAATTAAAATAAATGTGTAAAAAATAAGTAAAAAAATTTAAGACATGGTAAGAGTGTTGGAGGTCCTCTATAATCTTAGGAAGATGTTTGAAATCCAAGAAATTGAGCCCTTGCCTTAAAACATCAAATTTGCTCAATTCATAATTCTTGAAAATTCCCAAATTTTCCCAACTTGGGAAAGCCATAACATTCTCAATTTTTATCTCATGATGATGATCTTTGACTTTTTGGAAAGATCAAGATGTCTACTTAATTCCTTCTTTTTATTAATTTTGCATTTTAAGATTTTCTCTTGATTTAAAAGGTCTTGGAAAAAAGTGGCTTTTGTTGACTTTCTGAAAATGACCTATAATGTCTGAGCTTGTATCATTCAAATGGTGCATTTCTTGTACTTGAGGGATGAAGAGAAGATGTAGGGAATGCTATTTTCTTAAATATGTACTTTTGTTAGGGAAAAATGGATGAAGTATGTGAATGTTATGCCTGGTCAAAGTTTGGTTGACTTTTCCTATAGAAACCCTAATTTAACAATTATTGATTTTTGATGAATTAAGGACATTTCTTAAGGAATCATGATCAATCGTGGATTAAATGATGGATATAAATTTAAAATGTTGAGGTTGACCAAAAACCTTGAATTTTGACTGTATATAGGCCACAGTTGACTTTTGACCTAGTATAGTTGATTTTCAAGCATTTGAGCAATTGATCGAGCAAACTTGTAGTGCAAGGCATGAAACTTGTCATGGACAATCTTTGAGGAATATTAGGAAAATGGAAAACATTTGAGACCTTTAGAGCTCACACATCTTGATGAGAAGTGAAACCCTAGTTAGAGGTACATTGCTTAGGAGGAGAATTTGTCTGGTCAATTCTTGGTCAACCTTGAGCAAATGAGGACCTCTAGGAACATGTTTTGAGTAAAAATGGGTGGGAAAATTTTGGGGTACAACAGCTTCCCCTGTTTAATCTTCTTAAACCTGAGGATTTAGATTGGCTTGTCTGCCTTTCGTGATCTGAAAGTGGAAGATGATTGAACATTAGAGTGCCCAGAAATTTGCACTCGAAGGAAGTAACACCGATGGTTGATGATGTCAGGATTGGGATTACAGATACCATTTGGAAAAGATGACTGAGATTCGTCAGAGATGGGCTTAAAGATTCCATCCAAAGTAGATGCTGACTTCATAAGAGATCTCTTTGTGGGGATTCATGTTCCTGTTGTCTGAGGAGAAGTCCGCTGGGGAGTGTGGTTTTTTGTTGTTCTCCTGTTTAAGGAAAACTTTATGGGGAATAGAGTCTAAGAACTTCAATTGTCCAAGGCTCTGCTGAAGAGTTATCTCTGGAGAGATGAAAGTTTGCCGCTTTCTGGTCAAAATCCAGGCTTCACAGTAACTTGCTGAGGATAACAAAAGTTGACTGTTATCTGGTCGTATTTCAGGCTTCACAAGAATCTACTAGGGAATATGAAATTAAACTGTTATCTATTCGTACCCCTGGCTTCATAGTAACTCAAATTGTTACCTGGTCGAAATCCAGGCTTCAGTGACTTGAATTGTTATCTTGTAGTGTCCAGGCTTCAGTGACTTAAACTATTATCTGGTTGTGTCCAGGATTTAGTGATTTGAAGAGATTAAGCTATTATATTGTCTGATCCAGGCTTCAACTTTAATTTGAGGTATATTATTATCTGTTCGAGCCCAGGCTTCATAGTAATTGATAGAGTAAACTGCTATCTGGTTGGACTCTAGGCTTCGTAGTAAATTGACAGAGTAAACTGCTAACTGGTCGGATTTCAGGCTTCGCAGTAAAATGAAATTGAACTTTTATCTGGTCGTACTCTAAGCTTCACAGAAATTGAAGAAGTGAACTACTATATGGTCGGATTCCAGGCTTCGTAGAAACTTAAACTGTTATTTGATCGAAATCTAGGCTTCACAGTAGCTTGCTGGTGATAATGGAGTTAACTGTTATCTGAAGATGCATTATAAAGAGCCCGCGTAGGGCTGTTCCAAGATGAGTCTGTATTAGTCTGCACCTGGAGATATATGAGAAGGAACCCGTGTAAGGTTGCTCCATCTGGTCGTGTAGATAGTTTTCTTGTCTGGTTTCAGGCATAAATCTACAAATCAGCTATTCACAGATAGTTGTCATGTCTGGTTTCAGGTATTAATCTAGAATTTGAAGATTGTCGGTCATCGAGATAGTTGTCCTGTCTGGTTTCAGGTATTAATCTCTGACCCAAGAAAGAAAGATAGTTTTCCCGTCTAATTTAAGGCATTAATCTATGGCATGTTGTAGTTGTTGGTAAACCCGCCTTGCTTCGAGAGTTCATACCATTTGGTCGTGTAGATAGTTTCTCCGTCTGGTTTCGAGCATTAATCTTTGACCTGCTGTAAAAGTTGATAGAGTTTGTTTGTATGCTAATTTAACCTGAAAAGGTAAAATCAATATCATGCTATGTCATGATGTATGAATTGCATGATGCTCCCAAAATGAATGAGATTATGATATATGTATTTGTATGCACATGCCATGATGTATGAACATGTAATGCTATTGTGAAGTATCTTTGTCTAGGAAAATAAATCCCTGACTCCTATTAAAGAGTACTGGGAAGCTGAATCCCAGACTGTTGTTGGTGAGTGAAGAAAGTGATTCTTCAATTTTCGCTGGGGATAATGAATGGAGATAGTTTTGCTGGGGATTCTCTTTCTCTGTCGGGGATCCTCGACTTCTGCTTGAGAATGATTTTGCTGGGGAGAAAAGTTCTGTTGGAAGATTTCACCAATTTGGAGAAATAAACTCCGCTTGGAGATGAACTTCCGTAGCTAGAGAAATAAACTCTACTAGGGATAAGGCTTTATAAACTACTTGAGATTTATAAAACTCTATTCCGAAATACTTTGATTTCAGCTCTCTGGGGGAACTTTGATGGAGAGAGGGATTTGCCAGTGATTTATGGTAGAAACACACTCAAGTTGGGAAGTGTCAAAATAAATCCATGCCTTGATTGTATCTAAAGATGTATCGAATGGGTATCAAAATAATATCCATATTTGGAGCATATTGGAATTGTGTCTGAAAGAGAAATCTAGAATGAGTATTAGAATGGCATCCGTATCTGTAGCATGTCTGAACTGTATCTGACAACTGTAATGAATGAGTATCAGAATGTGTGATCGGTGGATCTGGAACTGACTGTTTAATGCTGGTTCGCGAAATGTCGCGGAAGCAAGAGTCGCCACCATCTTTTATTTTCTCCAAATGGAAAGGACAAAAGCACAGAAAAATTCCTTAAAGAGATTGCTCTCGGTTCGGGAGGTAGATTATAGAAAGGGAAGGTGTTAGCACCCTTTCTATCCATGGTTATCCATGGGCTCTTAGATACTTGCTCATTGTGTTTTCAAAAGTGGTTTGCTTGCTTTTCAATTGTGGGTTTTAAAAAGTTTCTTTGAAAATTCCAGTTCGACTCTTGTATCGGTCCTCAAGAGTGTTTGAAAAATTTGCTTTCGAAAGCTTTTGAAAAGGTGTCGGTGTGAAAAGTATTTTTGATTTGTTTTGAAGTTAGAGCAAGTATCTAGAGTTGTCTACCTACCCTAAGGAATTCGTCTGTGTAGATGTCCTTTAAAGTAGTGCCATCCCACCATTGAGAGGTAGGTAGCACCACCGTTGGAGGTGTTTGGGTCAATTCGAAGTTCGGGACATGGTGATCACCAGAGCAATGGGAAGACACCTTAGAAGCTATCCTCATGCCAGGTTCCCGGATCATGAGGACTTACTAAGGCATCCTCTACTCGACGATCACCTTTCGAGGCAAGGCAACAGTGAGGCGTACCCTAGGGGTGGTGTGTGATTTGTGTGTCGTTTTCAGATATTTTGTCTTGTTCATGTCATGGTGATCTATGCGTTTGTTTTTATTTTAGGCCATTCATTCTTGCATGCATTTACTTAACAGTTAAAAAAAGATGCGGAAAGATAAAATTCCTAAACTATTACAAAGGCGCGGGTCCACATCGCCAAATTAAAATCCAGGACCCGATTTGACAGAAAATAAAGAAATAAAGTAAAGTGCGGGAAATTAAGTTTACACGGCTTTGGGAGAGGTACATAAAAATTATACGAAAAGAAAATAAATGCGCGAATTGAATTAAAATTGGAAACGAGGGCGTTGGACCCTTTTTAATGAAATTAAATTAAATGATTAAATTAATTAAATAAAAAAAGAAATTGTTTTTTTTGAGATTTTTTGTATTTATGATTTCAATGAGAATTAAATGGAATTAAAACATTAACCCTAATTCTAATTTTTTATTTATTAAGAAAAATACATTAAAATTTAAACCTAAAATTAATTAATTATTTACATGCAACTTGATTTATAAAAATAAATAATATTTAATTATTAATGAAAAGAAAAGAAAAAGGATAAAAAATTAATACAAACCCTAATTCTACAAATTTTAAGTTTATTAGAAAAATATTTGAATTAAACCTAATTTAATAGCTAAAATTAATGAATAATGTTTATTTACAAAAATATTAAAATAAACTATATTTTTAATTTTTGTGGCCTTTCTGATTTTTTATCTTATGAAAATTAATTTATGAAATTAAAGAAAACAATTGAAAACAATTAAAAGAATAAAAAGGAAAATCAAATAAAAAAATAAAAATGTGCAAACCATGGAGGGTATTCAGACCCAAAGGGAGGTTTTTTGTGAGAAATCTGACCCATTAGACAAAAAGCCTTGTTTGACTTTCTGACATCACGTGCGTGTTCATTGACTCCTGAGTACCGTGGTCTGCATTCTTTGGCCATTGGATTGGATTTCATGGCCATTTGTGTTCTGGCCTCAACGTTCCTTAATCTTCTAGGATGTCTGTCTCGCCATGTATTAGTGTCATGCATAAGTTTTTCTACTTTGGCCATTTGGCTTTTGGCTTTTGGCCATTTGGCTTTTGGCCTCAACGTTTCTTAATGAACCTGCATGGGATCCTGTCTAAATCTGCAGTGTTGAATCTCACGAACACATTAAATAAAATCATAAAATGCAAATAAAGCCAATATATAAAGAAATTTAATGTTTAGGCACAATATGGCATGTATGAATGATTATACCCTTTTGATCATGGAGATCAAATCAACCTTACCCTTACTGAAGAAGTAATAAGATGTTGGTTTGTAACTGAGATGGCTTGTTTGTAGTGAGAGAGGGATTTGTAATAAGGATTTCAAGGTTTTAGGGTTCTTGAAAGAATTTGATATTCTAACAGTATTGTGGCAAGGTTTTTTTCTCTCTTTTCCTCCTCTTCTTTGGTTTGTGTGAAAAGAAGGTGATTATATAATGGAAATTAGGGTAAAGAAAATGGGCTTTGAATGTGCAATTGGGCCTCCAATGTTCACTTGAGTTCGTCACTTTCCAGGCTAAATCGCAGGGACTTAAGTGCAATTTTTGAAGTTGAAATGTGAAAATAAAATGTAGCCGACATCGATAACTAACTCCTGTCCGAAAATCGGCTCAATCGGATAAACGGTGAATTAGTTATGAATTTTCGAAGTTTCAGCTCAGACAAACTTATTTTGGGCTCCAGTGTCGACTCTGACACGTTCTTCAATAAAAAACTGGTATTGATCGGAGCATAATCCGGTCTCGACTTTTGAAGCAAAGTTGTAGATCTATGAGTCAGGGACCTTGTGTAAAAATATGAGCCCAATCCGATAAAAATTGACCGAGTTATGAATTTTCGAAGTTTCGGCCCAGATGAAATAATATTCATCATTCAGGATTTTCAGCGTGTCACGCACTCTGAGCAAAAAACGAAGGCCTTTTGAATACCGTTTGAACTAAATACCTTCTGTGAAAATGTAGCCAACTCAATTTTTGAAATTTTGGCACCGGAACCAGCTCGATACGATGAAAATCGACCAAGTTATGATTTTCTGAACATGACGCAAATAAACTTCTGTCACAAATTTTCTGTATGAAAATACTTGATAAATCCACATTTTCGAAGACCTTATGATCGAAATTGGCTTCCAGCCGTGAGAGATGAAAACGTAGATAATGTCAAGACGGAATTTTGGCCATCGGAACGGGTTCAAAACAAGCCACGATCTTCAAGTTATGAATTTTTTAGCGCGTAAAAACTGCACTTTCAGCACACTTTTCACCATATTTCTTCAAGAAAACTCACACATTCGGATACCTTCTTTAAAGAATTGACTCTTGAGCCGAACCTGAATTTGAGAATATGTTATCAGAGATATCTTGGTGAAAGAATACCTGAATATGACGCGCCGGGTTGGACTTGTGAATTTTTCTTGAAATGTTTTGAGAAATATGGGAGGGCAAATTTTGGGGTACAACAGTTGCCCCTGTTCAATCTTCTTAAACCTGAGGATGTAGATTGGCTTGCGTGCCTTTCGTGATCCGAAGGTGGAAGATGATTGAACACTAGAGTGCCCAGAAATTTGCACTCGCATAGTAGAGTATCAGCAACGTGATGACGGGAATGGGCTTATAGATGCCATTTGGAGAGATGATGGATAGGGGGATGGGCTTATAGATGCCATCTGGAGGTGTGACAGAACTTTGTCGGGAATGGGCTTATAGATGCCATTTGGAGACTGTTGGTATATGGATGGGCTTATAGATGCCATCTAGGTGTCGATCGCGTAAGAGATTCTTTAGCGAGAACTTGCGTACCTGCAAAAGAAAATGATTACCTGACCTGTTACGGGAGCTGGTCTTCAGATTCTTTGTATAGATGTGCCCTGACTGGTTACAGGAGCTGAATCTGGATCTTCAAAAGGTGATGAATGAACCAGGGATGGTTACTACCTCAACGGGACGGTGAGAGAACCTTGGATGATTACAACCTCAACAGTAACATTGAGAGAATCTGGGGACGATTACTACCTCCGCAGTAACGGGGAGAGAACCATAGGCGACTTCAACCTCAACAGTATCATTGAGAGAATCTTGGGCGACTTCAACCTCAACAGTAACGCTGAGAGAATCTTGGGGCGATTACTACCTCCGCAGTAACGGGGAGAGAACCATAGGCGACTTCAACCTCAACGGTATCATTGAGAGAATCTTGGGGCGATTACTACCTCCGCAGTAACAGGGAGAGAACCATAGGTGACTTCAACCTCAACAGTATCATTGAGAGAATCTTGGGGCGATTACTACCTCCGCAGTAACGGGGAGAGAACCATAGGCGACTTCAACCTCAATAGTATCATTAAGAGAATCTTGGGCGACTTCAACCTCAACAGTAACGCTGAGAGAATCTTGGGGCGATTACTACCTCCGCAGTAACGGGGAGAGAACCATAGGCGACTTCTACCTCAACAGTATCATTGAGAGAATCTTGGGCGACTTCAACCTCAACAGTAACGCTGAGAGAATCTTGGATATCTTCTACTGAGTCTTCATCAGGAAAATCTGTTAGGGGTCGATTTAACTAGACTAGAGAAGGCCTTTGACTGGATAAGAAACAGAAAAATCTTAGGGTCGATCTGACTGAACCGGTCTAGGTCTTGAAATCTTCAACTGGATAAGAAACAGGGAGATCTTAGGGTCGATCTGACTGAACCAGAGAAGGCCTTTGACTGGATAAGAAACAGTAAAATCTTAGGGTCGATTTAACTGAACCGGTCTAGGTCTTGAAATCTTCAACTGGATAAGAAACAGGGAGATCTTAGGGTCGATCTGACTGAACCAGAGAAGGCCTTTGACTGGATAAGAAACAGAAAAATCTTAGGGTCGATTTAACTGAACCGGTCAAGGTCTTGAAATGTCTTCAACTGGATAAGAAACAAGGAGATCTTAGGGTCGATCTGACTGAACCAGAGAAGGCCTTGGACTGGATAAGAAACAGAAAAATCTTAGGGTCGATTTAACTGAACCGGTCTAGGTCTTGAAATGTAGTTGAGAACTTGACTGGAGATTTCCTGAAAGGTAAAGGTCAGTCATATGCAATGCATGAGATGGATCAAGTAATGATGTTCTCAACACAAATGAGATTTGTAAGATATGATGCATATATGCATGCCATAATGTATGGAAGTGCGATGTTTATGAATGTATGTTTTTGTCTAGGAAAATAAATCCTTGACGGGTGCCGGGAAGTCACATCCTGGGCTGATGTTGAAGAATAGATTTTTGCTTCCGCTGGGGATGATAGTTGCAAGAATACCGGTAGGAGAAGACAACTCCGTTGGGGAATAAACTTGGCGAATGGATTACTCTGCGAGGAGAAAAGTACTCTAACGATCTTGTTGGGGAGCAATACTCTGTGGGGAGAGAGGTACTTTGCTGGAATGTTGATGGTAACTTAGCTGGGGATACCATTGTTATGTTGGAAGTGTTAATAGACTTCGCTGGGGATAAGAAGACTTTGTCGAGGACGATCTTCTCATGGCTTTTGGCTGAGGATAACCCAGTTATATCCTGGTGGGGAAATAACCTTTGAATAAAGCCGGGGGACGCGTTCGTGCTCTCCGGGGATAAGCTTCCAGAATCTACTGGGGATAAGCTTACTGCTTGGGGAGATGGATTTCAACTTTCCTGGGGAAACTGGATTGGACTCTCCTGGGGATAAGAAGACTTCGTCGGGGACGATCTTTCCGCGGCTTTTGGCTGAGGATAACCCAGTTATATCCTGGTAGGGAAATAACCTTTGAATAAAGCCGGGGGACGCGTTCGTGCTCTACAGGGATAAGCTTCCAGAATCTACTGGGGATAAGCTTACTGCTTGGGGGAGATGGACTCCAACTTTCCTGGGGAAACTGGATTGGACTCTCCTGGGGAAACTTTGAGATGTACTGGAAGTAACTCCGCTGAATGTTTGGTTGACCGCCGGGGAACAATCTTAGATCAAGACTGTCGGGGATGCTTGTTAAGAATGTTCGTATATTGTGCTGGGGAATGTTGAGATCTGCGGGGTACCCAACTTCCTTAAGGCCGACTGTATAACTCTGCTTGGGGAGAGTGCATGGACTTGCTGGCTCACTCTCTGGGGAGTTAAGATATCCTGGTTGTTCTTCAGCCGAACCTACCTTGGTACCTTGGTGGACAGAACAATTAGATCGCTTATACCACTCATTATTGCCCCTGTTTCTGAGGTGGGAGAGGAAGACCTGTGAGGTGCTGATAGTCGTTGATGGACGAACCTTCTTCTGGCAGGCCGGTGACAAGACGACAGGACATAGTCGTACGTTTTGATCCCTAACTTTTTCCTGGACCGCCCTTTCGGGTTTTCAGTCCACCGGGATACCCATTTTTGCCCAAGCCACCTTTTCAGGTTTTCGACTTGCCGGGTGTACAGATTTTTCATTTTCATCCCTTATTTTGCCCGAACCCTTTTGGTTCGCCGGGAAGCCCTTATTTTTGCCTAGGTATGTCAACCTAGCGGGTCTTTGATTGTGCGTAGTATTTTTTCGACTATGTCCACACTCTCAGGATGTAGGGAGGTGCCCCTGTTGTCGTGTTGCCATGCCACCAGAAGATGTTTGATCAGGCAAGATTCGTTGCTGGAATGCCCCAAGTGACTCAGGCGGAGATTTGCCCCAGGCTGTTTGGCCTTTTGAGAGATTCTACGAATCTTGACTTAACTGCCCCAGATGATGGACAATGATCATGCCATGCCCCTTGATTGGAAGTGCTTTGTTCATTAGGCATTCGTCGTACGAGTTTCTATGATGTTCAAACAAAAAGTCATATGTAAACAAAGTTATGTTAAAAATGCAAAGCTTATGTCTGTCTTGAAGATTTTGAAAATGCATTCTTTTTCATAAAACAAGTGAATGTTTGTAAAACGTGATGTCAACTCCGTATTTACCGTAGGCCTTAAGGAGTCAGGATACCTTTCGTAACAATATGCTTTCGAACTAATCCATGCTTCAGCTAGGACTTTTAAGGGTTATAACGTGGCCTGGTTCACGGTTTAAGAATCAAAGGATAAAGGCTCAAATTATATTTGTACCCACCCGCTCTTCGTGATGTTCTTCAAACCTAAGCTCAGTTGATCGTGCGCTAGACCTTGTTTGAGTCTTTGTCCTGATGTTCCAATGATGGTTCAGATATTGATGATTTATTCTGAATAGGCAGTCATTTTTGTTTTTGTTGAGGGTTCGTGTGACCTCTTTTTCTTTTTGATTTTTCTATCCCTAAATTTTTTGCCTGGACTGTTTCTTTTTGAATTTACAGTCAGCGGGATGCCCCAGTTTTGTAAGTCTCCTTCATAGGTTTTGACTTATTGGGTTTTTATTTTTGAGATATAATGACCGCCTACCCTTATGATTATTCGGAACCATCACTGTCCTTTGTTTTGTAAGGGCTTCTTTGGTGCCATTTGTTATGCACTTGGATCCACCGAGAGAACTACCCTGCCCCAGGTTATGATTAAGGGTTTTAATTTTCGAAAAGAAAAGCTCCTACTTCTTTGGCTCAAAGGGGTTGACGAGGGATTATCTTCCTTATAACTCCAGTGTTTAGGGATTGAAACAATGCATGTACCTCATCAGCGGGGTCTGTTCAAAAGCATACTGTAGATCATGGTATCGTTTTCGTCATCCTCCCTCAAGAGGCTTAGAGTTATTAGTCGAGCGTTGATCATCAGAAAAAATATGAAAATAATTTGCATATAGTGAATACGAATATATTGCTTCAAAACAGACATATGCGATGCATTAATGAAATAACAACGTTTAACATGAGTAAATGTTTGAATAAAAGAAAATTACAACTTGTAAGATTCTAATGAACAAAAGTCTTTTCATCTTCAGGGCTTGTTACTTCAAATGGTGAGCCTTGGAGGGATGGTAGAAAAACTCAGCCTGACCATCTTGTGTGAACTCCAATGCTCCTACATCAATCAGGTCCTAGATCTTGTTCTTCAGAGCCCAACACTCATTTGTATCATGTCCTGGACTGGCAGAGTGGTAGGCACACCTTTTATTGGGATCATAGATAGGAGATGCTGTGTTGGGGTTCTGGGGATGAGCCCTTAATGTGATCAGATTCAATCTCAACAGGCGTTGTAAAGCTTGAAACAATGACATGTTGAGCGGGGTGAATTGCCTCCTGGGCTTGCTTGGCTGAAGCTGGTGAGGTTGATGCTGAATTTGTGACATTGGAGCCATTTGAAGAGCTCTCCCCTTATCTCCTTGTCTCAAAGGTGGTTGAATGATGATTGGCTCTTTGCCCTTAGATGTTTGCCCCAGTTGGTTACCCCGAAGCAGTTGGTTGACGAGAACCCCGAGCTCATCTTGCCTTTGAGCTAAGTCCTGGATGATAGTCACCTGCCCCAGCATCTGGGCTCTCATTGCATCCACTTCAGCTTGCAGATGTTTCAGCCGTTCGTCCTCAGCGCTGTTCCTGACCAAAGTCTCCATGAGAAGTGTCCTTAGCTCCTCCTGCCCCTTGGATATATTCAGGAGGATTTCCCCGAACCGAGTCTCTTGAGCAAGAAGGTCCTGGTTATCTTGCTGGGAAGCCATTGCTGAAATAAGCAGCGAGAAAGGTAAGTGACCTGTCAGAAGGGTACCTGTTATGCAATGATATGTATGTATGTATGCAATGTTTTCAAGGATCTCGCGGGGTAAACGAGAAAATTGTTAGAATTTGGACCTGGTAGCTTGATTGAAGGAACTGCATATTATTGAGAGTCCTTCTTCAAGAGTCAAAGCTCACCATATCGAGTGGGTCATAGCCCCTGACTCAAGTCATTAACCTTGGCTAGAGGAAAATAAATCCCCTTTGCCCCTTGCTAGACATTTGATTCATCATGACCTGCATCACAGACCCTTGAGATCCTTGAAATGGGTTAGTCCTTATGCAGGATGTATGCAATGGTATGATGTTATGCTATGCATGGGGGTAATGTAGGTAAACCCTGTTATGAGTCCCAACTAAGGACTGTAAACAAAACCTGCAAGAAACTTAGTAACCCTGTTATGAGTCCCAATTAAGGACTATAAACAAAACCTGCAAGAAACTTAGTACACTCTTGTTTTGAGTCCCAATTAAGGACTATAAACAAAACCTGCAAGAAACTTAGTAAACCCTGTTATGAGTCCCAATTAAGGACTATAAACAAAACCTGCAAGTAGTTCATGTGTCAGATAACAAGCATGCAAGTAGTCAAGTACGAAGGCACACAAGTCACACAAGAGAAGCCCTTAGAGTTTAGGCCAGCATGAGGTCTAGGTATTACCCTCTTGAAGTTGGTGGGCTCAACCTGTCCTATTAGAAGTAACCGGGTTCTAAGGGTCCCAATATCACGGGATTGCTTTCATTGTTCATCGTTTCGATTTAGCCACTGAACTGGCGACCGAAATATTCCAGGAAAGCAACCCTCAATTGAGTGTAGCATCGAGTATCAACCAACCTCGGACTGCACCAAAGTCAGTTATCTCACTACCCTAAAGAGGCCAAGATAGTTCAATTAAGGTTCCTAAGGTCTGTTGATGCTTCACGGCACCACGCGGAGGCCCCGTACTCTCCTTGACTGAACTCAAGGGTTACCGGTACACACCAAAGTGCCACATCAACGTAGCAGACTGTTTCAACCATGTCAGTATACCCCGCACAGTTCCCTCACAGCCTTGTTGCTACTTTCTAAGAAGGTATCCCCAGATCCGGGTTAGGATCTATAGAACTCCCAAGACAGTCCCACAATTTAAATCAAGCAAAGAAAGCAATTGAAAACACAGTGATCTTAGTCCTAAGGTACACCTCACTTTATAAAGATATCCCCAACAGAGTCGCCAGTTCTGTGATCGGTGGATCTGGAACTGACTGTTTAACGCTGGTTCGCGAAATGTCGCGGAAGCAAGAGTCGCCACCGTCTTTTATTTTCTCCAAATGGAAAGGACAAAAGCACAGAAAAATTCCTTAAAGAGATTGCTCTCGGTTCGGGAGGTAGATTATAGAAAGGGAAGGTGTTAGCACCCTTTCTATCCATGGTTATCCATGGGCTCTTAGATACTTGCTCATTGTGTTTTAAAAAGTGGTTTGCTTGCTTTTCAATTGTGGGTTTTAAAAAGTTTCTTTGAAAATTCCAGTTCGACTCTTGTATCGGTCCTCAAGAGTGTTTGAAAAATTTGCTTTCGAAAGCTTTTGAAAAGGTGTCGGTGTGAAAAGTATTTTTGATTTGTTTTGAAGTTAGAGCAAGTATCTAGAGTTGTCTACCTATCCTAAGGAATTCGTCTGTGTAGATGTCCTTTAAAGTAGTGCCATCCCACCATTGAGAGGTAGGTAGCACCACCGTTGGAGGTGTTTGGGTCAATTCGAAGTTCGGGACATGGTGATCACCAGAGCAATGGGAAGACACCTTAGAAGCTACCCTCATGCCAGGTTCCCGGATCATGAGGACTTACTAAGGCATCCTCTACTCGACGATCACCTTTCGAGGCAAGGCAACAGTGAGGCGTACCCTAGGGGTGGTGTGTGATTTGTGTGTCGTTTTCAGATATTTTGTCTTGTTCATGTCATGGTGATCTATGCGTTTGTTTTTATTTTAGGCCATTCATTCTTGCATGCATTTACTTAACAGTTAAAAAAAGATGCGGAAAGATAAAATTCCTAAACTATTACAAAGGCGCGGGTCCACATCGCCAAATTAAAATCCAGGACCCGATTTGACAGAAAATAAAGAAATAAAGTAAAGTGCGGGAAATTAAGTTTACACGGCTTTGGGAGAGGTACATAAAAATTATACGAAAAGAAAATAAATGCGCGAATTGAATTAAAATTGGAAACGAGAGCGTTGGACCCTTTTTAATGAAATTAAATTAAATGATTAAATTAATTAAATAAAAAAAGAAATTGTTTTTTTTTAGATTTTTTGTATTTATGATTTCAATGAGAATTAAATGGAATTAAAACATTAACCCTAATTCTAATTTTTTATTTATTAAGAAAAATACATTAAAATTTAAACCTAAAATTAATTAATTATTTACATGCAACTTGATTTATAAAAATAAATAATATTTAATTATTAATGAAAAGAAAAGAAAAAGGATAAAAAATTAATACAAACCCTAATTCTACAAATTTTAAGTTTATTAGAAAAATATTTGAATTAAACCTAATTTAATAGCTAAAATTAATGAATAATATTTATTTACAAAAATATTAAAATAAACTATATTTTTAATTTTTGTGGCCTTTCTGATTTTTTATCTTATGAAAATTAATTTATGAAATTAAAGAAAACAATTGAAAACAATTAAAAGAATAAAAAGGAAAATCAAATAAAAAAATAAAAATGTGCAAACCATGGAGGGTATTTAGACCCAAAGGGAGGTTTTTTGTGAGAAATCTGGCCCATTAGACAAAAAGCCTTGTTTGACTTTCTGGCATCACGTGCGTGTTCATTGACTCCTGAGTACCGTGGTCTGCATTCTTTGGCCATTGGATTGGGTTTCATGGCCATTTGTGTTCTGGCCTCAACGTTCCTTAATCTTCTAGGATGTCTGTCTCGCCATGTATTAGTGTCATGCATAAGTTTTTCTACTTTGGCCATTTGGCTTTTGGCTTTTGGCCATTTGGCTTTTGGCCTCAACGTTCCTTAATGAACCTGCATGGGATCCTGTCTAAATCTGCAGTGTTGAATCTCACGAACACATTAAATAAAATCATAAAATGCAAATAAAGCCAATATATGAAGAAATTTAATGTTTAGGCACAATATGGCATGTATGAATGATTATACCCTTTTGATCATGGAGATCAAATCAACCTTACCCTTACTGAAGAAGTAATAAGATGTTGGTTTGTAACTGAGATGACTTGTTTGTAGTGAGAGAGGGATTTGTAATAAGGATTTCAAGGTTTTAGGGTTCTTGAAAGAATTTGATATTCTAACAGTGTTGTGGCAAGGTTTTTTTCTCTCTTTTCCTCCTCTTCTTTGGTTTGTGTGAAAAGAAGGTGATTATATAATGGAAATTAGGGTAAAGAAAATGGGCTTTGAATGTGCAATTGGGCCTCCAATGTTCACTTGAGTTCGTCACTTTCCAGGCTAAATCACAGGGACTTAAGTGCAATTTTTGAAGTTGAAATGTGAAAACAAAATGTAGCCGACATCAATAACTAACTCCTGTCCGAAAATCGGCTCAATCGGATAAACGGTGAATTAGTTATGAATTTTTGAAGTTTCAGCTCAGACAAACTTATTTTGGGCTCCAGTGTCGACTCTGACACGTTCTTCAATAAAAAACTGGTATTGATCGGAGCATAATCCGGTCTCGACTTTTGAAGCAAAGTTGTAGATCTATGAGTCAGGGACCTTGTGTAAAAATATGAGCCCAATCCGATAAAAATTGACCGAGTTATGAATTTTCGAAGTTTCGGCCCAAATGAAATAATATTCAGCATTCAGGATTTTCAGCGTGTCACGCACTCTGAGCAAAAAACGAAGGCCTTTTGAATACCGTTTGAACTCAATACCTTCTGTGAAAATGTAGTCAACTCAATTTGTGAAATTTTGGCACCGGAACCAGCTTGATACAATGAAAATCGACTAAGTTATGATTTTCTGAACATGACGCAAATAAACTTCTGTCACAAATTTTCTGTATGAAAATACTTGATAAATCCACATTTTTGAAGACCTTATGATCGAAATTGGCTTCCATCCATGAGAGATAAAAACGTAGATAATGTCAAGACGGAATTTTGGCCACCGGAACGGGTTCAAAACGAGCCACGATCTTCAAGTTATGAATTTTTTAGCGCGTAAAAACTGCACTTTCAGCACACTTTTTCACCATATTTCTTCGAGAAAACTCACACATTCGGATACCTTCTTTAAAGAATTGACTCTTGAGCCGAACCTGAATTTGAGAATACGTTATCAGAGATATCTTGGTGAAAGAATACCTGAATATGACGCGCCGGGTTGGACTTGTGAATTTTTCTTGAAATGTTTTGAGAAATATGGGAGGGCAAATTTTGGGGTACAACAGAATGGAATCCGTATCTGGAGCATATCTGAACTGTATTTGGAAGCTATATTGAATGAGTATCAGAATGGCACCCGTATCTGGAGCGTATCTGAACTGTATCTGGAAGAGAAATCTGGAATGAGTATCAGAATGGAATCTGTATCTGGAGCATATATGAACTGTGTCTGACAGTTGTATTGAATGAGTATCGGAATGGCATGCGTATTTGGAGCGTATCTGAATTGTATCTGGAAGCTAAATCTGAATAAGTGTCAGAATGGCATCCATATCTAGAGCGTATCCGAACTGTATCTGAAAGCTGAATCTGAATGAGTATCAGAATGGCATCCGTATATGGAGCGTATCTGAACTATATCTAACAGCTGTATTGAATGAGTATCAGAATGGCACCCGTATTTGGAGCATATCTGAACTGTATCTGGAAGAGAAATCTGGAATGAGTATCAGAATGGCATCAGTATCTGGAGCATATCTGAACTGTATCTGACAGTTGTGTTGAATGAGTATCAGAATGGCATCCGTATCTAGAGCGTATTTGAACTGTATATGAAAGATGAATCTGAATGAGTGTCAGAATGGCATCCGTATCTGGAGTGTATCCGAACTGTATCTGAAAGTTGAATCTGAATGAGTATCAGAATGGCATCCGTATCTGGAGCGTATATGAACTGTATCTGACAGTTGTATTGAATGAGTATTAGAATGGCACCCGTATCTGGAGCGTATTTGAACTGTATCTGGAAGAGAAATCTGGAATGAGTGTTAGGATGACATCCATCTCTGGATCGTACCTGTTGGGGAACATGAAAAGCTAGATGAACTAGGCTGGGGAATTTTTAAGATGCTGGATCAGTGATTGGAGATTCTTGCTCTATCGGGGATACAAGAATACCTGACATCACAAGGCTGTAAGCTGAGGATGTGGCAGTGACCTTTTAGTAGGATGCCCCTGCCTCTGTACCTGTTGGAGGAAGTATCTGTGGAGGTTTCATGGATGGTTTGAGTGTCATCCCAACTCCCGGAGTCCTTGGTGTATGTTGATTAGGGTAATAAACCTTCTATTGAAAGACAAGTGACGAGATGACGGGACGTAGTCGTACGTTTTATTCCCTAACTTTTTCCTCCGACTGCCATTTCAGGTTTTCAGTCCATCGGGATACCCCTTTTTTCCCAAGCCGCTTTTTCAGTTTTTCGACTTTCCGGGTGTACATATTTTTTATGTATATCCCTAATTTTTTTCCCGAACTATTTTGGTTCGCTGGGATGGCCTTATTTTTTGACTAGGCCAGTCAACCTAGCGTGTCTTTGTTCATGCGTAGTATTTTCCGACTATGTCCATGTTCACCGGTGTTGTACCCCAAAATTTGCCCTCTTATTTCTCAAGGATTCTCTCACAAGATCTTCTATGACGTCAAGTTTGCAGTACTCATACATCGATTTAGGCTTGAAATTGGTACAAGGGCAAAATGGTCAATTGCATATTAGAAAGTCAAACTTTGACTTTTTGGTCAACATTACATTCCAAAGATCAAATTTCATCAAGACATTCAAGAATATCAAGCTTGATCATCAAGAAGTCAAGAAAGTCAAAAGTCAACTTGAAAAGTCAAGATTTCCAAGACAGAAATTTTCTAAGTGTTTTTATACATGATAATTTCATCACTTCATGCCATTCTTTCACCAAGATGCAAGACAGTTCAAGGGAAACTTTCAACATGAAAGTTGTAGATCTCCATAATATCTACAACATTTCTTTACACAACTTCTCCTAGGAGTGCTTGGATTTTGAGTTATAAATTCATGAAGTCATGACATTTTCATTTAACACTTAGAGAAATTTTCAACAGATTTTGGTCAGGATTTTACCCCAACTTCTTAGCATTTTTTCACATAGTTCCAAGATGATTTTGTAAAAATGGCCAACATGAAAGTTATAGAGGATGTTTCAAGCTTTCCAAAACATCCAAGAGCATAAATTTATCATACTTGAGCTAGGAGATTCAAGGGCTTGAAGTTGGCCATCCATCTTTGAATTACAAGTCATTCTAAGTGAAGAACACATAACAAAACTCTCATGATTTACTGCAAAATCTTATGTTGCATGCTTCTTTGCTTGCAAATCTCATCATAATTTAATGCTTACACCCACTCTTGAGCTATTACCCAAGTGTTTAAACCATTGTCCAAAAGATCTTTCCATTTATGGCATAAAGGCACCATTGCTATTCTTGAAAAGCAAGCTTTTTGTACAAAGTTTGTCTTGAGACCATACCTTGCTTGTTGTTGATTATACTCAACCATAAATCATGGGAAGTAGCTCCTCTATACCAGAAACTTTGGTACTTCACCTTGGGACTATGGAGTACTTGACTTAGTTTGATCTTTGTAATCCAACCAAACCATAACATGCTGTCTTATAAACCTAATCAGATCATATGCACAAACCCCTTGCCTATAAATAGAAGAAGCATTTGCAAGAGAAAGAGGTTGGAAAAGGTTAGAAAAATAGAGAGAAAAGCTAGAAGTTTTATTGGTAAACCCTCAAAATCTCATATTCACAAGAGCCATAACAGTCCACAAAACTTCCACTCATGAGTTTTAAAGTCCAAACCTTTGAACCTCTCACACCTTGCAAGCTCTGTCTAAACATTCAAGCACCTCACATACATCACCTAGAAATTGTTCAAACTCAAGAACAAGCTTCTACAATACCTCTATTTTCTTTTCCTAGTTCAAGAGCAGTCAATACAACAACTTAAGCTCAAAGTATAAGATCCAGCTCCAAGGTAAGTTTCTTAACTTTAGTTTTTCATTTCAAGCATCACTAGTAATTCATTTTTTTAAGACAAAGTATAGTAATCGTTGTCCTTGAAGCTAACCTTTTGATTATCTTCCATTCTTTTCATTATGTGTTGAGAACTAACCCATGTATGCAGCAAAACAACGTTGAAGCATAAAAAATGACAGTATGAGTCGACACATAGCCTTATGAGTCGATACATACTGCTTTACAGGCCCAAAACAGAAGGAAAAACAATGTATGAGTCGACACAAAGCACGTATGAGTTGACACATGCAGTGTATGAGTCGACACATACCATTATGTATCGACTCATACTTAGTTGATTTGGCAATACAGGGGCAAGAAAAGTTATATGTCGATGCATGTGAGCTTATGTCGACACATAATAGTTCAAAATGCATTTTTTTTCCTTCTTTTTACACTGTTTTTACGTTTCCTTGATGGTTATTCGATATGGTTGTAATATTTAAGTTCCTACTTCATCCCCATTTGTAAATTATACCCTCATCCCCTAAACGATGTAATAGCGTAGGACTTTATTTTTCGCAATTTAACGCTTTCAAATACAAATGTTAGTAACTAGGGTGTGTATGGCAAGATAAAATCAACAAGTAGATAACCCTAATCGAAGATTAAATGCATGCAAATCAAACACACTATCCACACATGCACCCTTAAGGTTAACTCCACTTGGTTGCCTTACAAAAATTGCCATATTACGCATGTGAGGTATCTTAGAAAAAACAATCAAAATAAAAGATCATAGTCCCTCGATGACGCTACGAATGTTGCCTTAAAAATTATCTTAGTCCCTCAAGAGAATTTCTAAGATACCTTACAATATTGCTAATCATGGTTATACGATGACCCGCGCCCGTCCATTTGCATCCAAAGATAGGGTTGCTTACCAAATCAATGGTAAGACAACAATGTCAAAGGAAAAGAAAATGAACAAGAAAGACTTTTGAGTAGGTAGAATGCTCATAATTACTTGATCCCTTTCAAAACAAACATCCTTTATATTTTCAAAACAAACACCTACACTTTCAAACATCTTACAAAATTGAAAACATTTTCAAAAGATCAACACTTTGTATACATTCTTACGAACGATAATCATTACAAAGTTTGCCTAAACGATGGCACCTTTTCAAAATACTTAAAAAAACCACACAAATCACATTTTTCAAACAAAAGCAAGTGATCTAGCAAGTAACTAAGAGCCCATGGAAAACCATGGATGAAAAGGGTGCTAATACCTTCCCTTTTCATAATCTACCCCCCGAACTCAAGAAACAATCTCAAAGGTATTTCTTGTGATTTTTCACCTTTCCTTTTGGATAAAATAAAAGTCGGTGGCGACTCTTGCTAACCGCAACATTTGCGATCAAACGCAAAACCTTCAAGTCAGTTCTCCCACCGTATCACAGAACTGGCGACTCTGCTGAGGACAAGATTTTAAAAGTGGGGTTACCTTAGGGTTAGATCACATTTACTTGCTTTCTTTGTTTGACTTGTGTGCTTTACATTTTGGTTTTTTGTTTGGGTTTGAATCCTCTACCCGGATTTGGGATACCTTATAGGTAAGTAGCAATACATTGTGGAAACTGTGCGGGGTATACCAGCACGGTCTAAGCAATAGCTACGTTAGTGCGACATATTTGTGGGTATCGGTAGCCCTTGAGTAGTCAAGGAGAATACGGGGCCACTGAGTGATGTCCTGAAGCACTAATGAACTTTTAGAACCTTTACTTGACCAACTTGGCCTTTAGGACGTAGTGAGATGACCGTCTTTGGTGCAATTCGAAGTTGGTAGATACTCGATACTACACTCATTGAGGTTTGGTTTTTTGGATATTTCGGTCGCCATTAAAGAGGCTTCCGCTGAAACAATGCCCGAAAAAAAAAATCAGTGATATTGAGCTCCTTAGAACCTGGTTACTATTACTAGGACAGGTTTGAGCCAACTAAACTTCAAGAGGGTACTTACTTATGAGACTCCATGCAAGCCTAAACCTAAGGTCTTGTTTGCTTTGTTTGTATATATCTACTTGTACATGAAATCATAAACATCATAACATCATACTCATACTCACTAACCATTTCAAGGATCTTGGGATTTATTTTGTTCTGTTTTGTAGGACATGGATTTTATTCGTAGGAAAACCATTCAGGTCAATCTCGTAAGGATCCCTCCTCAACTCAAAGAGTTAGCATTAAGGATTCCTGAAAATTCTCCATTTACCGAAAGACATGGTCACCTACCTCATCACAGGTACCATTACAGGTTTCTTATCTTCTTCGCTGTTTATTTCAGCACATAATATCTTCGGAAATACCTACCGATCAAGCCATCAAGGCTCTTCAAGCACAGAATGCTCAATTCCAGGAGACGTTCCTGAACTTGGCCAAAGGGCAGCAGGATTTGAAGACTCTCATCCTGAAGGAAAAGAAGAAGAAGAAGAAGAAGAAGAAGAAGAAGAAGAAGGTGGTCCTCCTGAATATGGGTCACAGATTTGGGAATAGGTTGCGACAAGAGACTGATATGTCTCATTCATCTGGAGAAGGAGAGAATCAAGAGGAAAGAAAGGGTCTTAATCCTGTGGTCTCTGATAATGACACTGATTTTAATGAAGAACAGTATCCTCCTACTGAGGATAGGTATAAGCAACTCGAAGACCGGCTGAGTGCAATGGAGATTCAGAAGATACCTGGTCTAGACTTCGGAGATTTGGGATTGGCATCTGGGGTGGTGATCCCTCACAAATTTAAAGCTCCTATTTTTGCTAAGTATGATGGAGTATCTTGTCCGAAGCTTCATCTCCGCTCATACGTCAGAAAAATTCAACCCTATACTGCTGATAGAAACATGTGGGTTCATTTCTTTCAAGATAGTCTGTCAGAGACTCAACTTGAATGGTTCTATCAATTGGAAGGAGCTAATGTCCACAACTGGGAGGACCTTGTTGCTGCTTTTTACAACCAATACCAGTATAATGCCGACCTTGCTCCCACGCGTACTCAACTTCAGGGTATGTCTATGGGAACAGGCAAAGGCTTTAAGGACTATGCTCAAAAATGGAGAGATTTGGTTGGAAGGTTCCAACCCCCTCTGTCTGATAGGGAGTTGGTGGATATGTTTCTTGGGACTTTGTCTGGTCCATTATTCAATCATTTGATCGGCAGTTCATCATCTGGATTTACTGAATTGATTTTGACTGGGGAGAGGGTAGAAGTTGGCATCAAAATTGGCAAGATACAGAAAGGTGTTTCATCGAGTACAAAAAAGAAGCCTTTCAGAAAAGAAGCTAGTGCAGTTTACAGCTCAAGGAGCCAAAACCGACCTGAACGCCGCCAAGCAGTTAATGCGGTAGTAATATCAAGACCCACTGTTGCCCCACAACGCAACAATCAGCAGAGAGTAGAGAGGCCGCAAACACAGTATACTCGGCTCAGTATGACCTTATCTCAAATTCTGCCGCAATTGTTGAAGACTAAGATGATAACTCTGAGGGAAGCCCCAAAGAATCCCAGTACTACGTCACCGCTGTATAATCCGAACGCCCGTTGCGCCTATCACTCTGATAGCCCAGGGCATGATACCAACAACTACTGGGCCTTGAGGAATAAGGTGCAAAATTTGATTGAAGCTAAAGAAATCGAGTTTGACGCTCCAGAAAAGCCCAACGTCATAACTGCTCATATGCCCAAGTGTTGTACCCCAAAATTTGCCCTCCCATATTCATCAAGAATTGTCAAAGTCAAGGTCACAAAATTCCACAAGGACTATGCAGTTCAACTGTCTCCTATACAGTCAAAACTAGGGTTTGGGTTCTGATCAAGGAAAGGAAGTTTTCAAAGGCCCAATCAAGTCTCATATGCCTACAAAGATGGTCAAGTATCCCCATGTCAAGTTTCAAGGCATTCAGCTCAAAATTGCACAGTCAAAACCCTAAATTGCACTACAGTCAACTGTAGGGGCAAAATGGTCATTTGGCAGTCAAAAGTTCACATTTTTGGTCAACATATCATTTTTAAGCCACAAACATCATTTGATCAATGCTTGATCATGATTCTCAAAATTTGGCTCAGAAATCATCAAAGATGCAAAAGTTGCTATATTTGGACAGCTGAAAAAGTCAACTGAAATTGACCAGGGCATAACTTTCACATGGATTATCAGAAAAATTCCATCCAAAGCTCATTATGAATAGAAAGACATTTCATACAACTCATCTTCATATTCCAAGTCCAAGAAATGCTCTCACAAAAAGTTATCAATTTCAACATTATAGGTCATTTTCAAAAGTCAACAAAAAGGGACTTTAAGTCAAAGGCCATAACTTGAGATTGGTAAATCAAAATGACATGGGACCAAAGGCATTGGTTAAAGGACTCAAAGACCTTTCCAAAATGTCCAAGAACATGTGAAAAGCTTAAAAATTGAGCAAGTTATGCCTTGTGGAAGTTGGGAAATTTTTAGGAATTTTGAAAAGTCAACATTGATGCAAAAGGCCTAAAAATGCAAATGGGCCCATTTTTCTTCCAAGTTTCTTCATGCCAAGCCTATGCACGACCATTAGGCCCAAAGGGAAATATTTTCTCATTTTTTAATTATTTATTTGAATTTATATCAATATTAATTCATTTAAATTAATTAAACACATGAAAAATATCAAACTTAACCTAAAAAAATCTTTTCATGCATGTTTATTCTTAATATTTCGTGCATATCTTAAATAGGCAAGTTTTGGTGTGATTTGAGCTGATTGAACACAAAATGCACATGGAGAAGATTTGGAAAAGATTTCATGAAATCAAATATTCAAAAATCATCAAAGCAATGGATTTTGTCCAATTTTTCTTAACCTAATCACTCACTATATGATCAGAATCAAAGACCTAATGCAAGGAGACTGCAAGCTGCGCCCCAAGAACCTTTGGCAAATTGAAATTTTTCCATAAAACACAAACACTGAAAACCAGTTTCAAGGTCGATTCAAGCTTCAACTTTCATTCCATTAGCATCCTGAAACATCCCTGAACGTTTCTCAATCACTAACATCAACCAAAACGCCCTGAATTGGTATCCATAAGTCAAACTGTGAAGCAAAATTCTTGAAATCGCATAGCATAAATTAAGCATCCTTTTGCATTTTTCTTTATGGATTCTTGCTTATAATGATGTTTCTAAGCTAACCAACATGTTCAATTATGTTTTTGTGCCATATATGCGTTTTCGCCATTGTCAAATATTAGGGTTGCAGGTTTCTGGAATTGGGGATTTCGTATAGAGGAAAAATCAGGACCCATGAATACCATGGTCGAGCTCAGCGCTTAGAGACGAAGAAGAAGATAGTCTCGCGATCAATTTATATGAGTTATAGCGCTAGTCGCTATTTTCTGATAGCTAGCCTAAAACTACGCTTCTAAAACCGTTGCAATAGGACTTTGTTTTCAGAAAAAAGAGAAAGGCATGGGGAAGATGATGCGTTAGTAACCATCCCTGGTTCATTCAAACCAGCGCGCGCTTTAGGGGCCACTGACCAATTTTGCTTTTTGTTATTTAATTGATATAATATATTGAATGAAACATAATGGCTCAGCTGGCAGGTACCAATGCATATGACTCTCATGACCTGGGTTCAAGTCCCAGGTCTTGCAAATTTCATTATTATTTTTCAAACCAATTTCCTATGCAGCGTCAGCAGTGATGTACACCGTGTGTCCACAAGATCCAAGCGCACAGGTGTCCAGGAGATGCAGATCAAGGGCTCAGATCCCAGGCCTATGGTAAACGTTGGTCAATGCACTAGCACACGATCCAGGAAAGTCAGCAAATGGCAAACTCAATTGGGCCAGGCCTTTCAAATCCATACCTCCTAATCTGGGGCTACACCCCACCCTGGTTTGCCAATTTTAATTATTTTTCTTATCCTTTTAATTATTATTTTAATTGTTATGTTTATTTTAATTATTGTTTATTTAATTTTTAATCAAAAATACAAAAACATCATAAAATCAAAAAATGCCAAAAAATACAATTTTTATTTTATTATTTCCATAAATAAATTAGAGTGTAAATTATTTAGTTTAATTAGGTTTTAACTTTAATTCCTTTTTAATAAAAATCCAAAAAAGATAGAGTTTAGGTTTAATAATTTTTTTTTTTTTTTAATGTTTTCCTTTTCCTCACAATATTATTTAATTATTTATCTATTTCCATAAATTAAAAGTTGTACATAAATAAATTAGGGTTTAATGTAGATTATATTTTAATTCTTTCATAATAAATAAAAATATTAGAATTAGGGTTCGCCGTTTAATTTAATTTCAATTAACTCCTTTTTCTCATTAAATCTAAAAAACAAAAAAATACCATTTTCATTTAATTTTAATTTTAAATTCCTTATTAATTTTAATTGTTTGCAAAAGGGTCCAACGCCCATTGTTTTAATTTAATTGCGCACATTTACTTTATGTCGTTTAAATAATTATGTAAATCTCCCAAAGCCATGTAACTTTACTTTTCGCACTTTATTTTTTCGCTTTATTTATTTTCCGCTAAATCGGGTCCGGTTTAATTTTGGCGATGTGGACCCGCGCCTTTGTAATAGCCTTAGATTTATTTTTCCGCAAACTTTATAACTGTTAAATATGCATGCAAGAATGAATGGACATAATAAAATCAAGCGTAGATCACCATGAACATGACAAAAGACAAATAACTGAAACTGATACACAATTCGCACACACCACCCCTAGGGTACGCCTCACTGTTGCCTTTCGAAAGGTGATCGTCGAGTAGAGGATGTCTTAGTGAGTCCTCATGATCTGGGAACCTGGCATGAGGGTAGCTTCTAAGGTGTCTTCCCATTGCTCTGGTGATCACCATGTCCCTAAACTCGAATTGACCCGAACACCTCCAACGGTGGTGCTACCTACCTCTCAATGGTGGGATGGCACTACTTTAAAGGACTCTTACACAGACGAATTCCTTAGGGTAGGTAGGTTCTCAAGGATACTTGCTCTAATTTCAAAACGAAACAAAAAGACTTTTCACACTGACACATTTTCAAAAGCTTTCAAAGCAAACTTTTCAAACACTCTGACATATGAGTCGATCTGAAATTTTTCAAAAGAAACTTTTTAAACCCACATTGAAAAGCAAACAAACAATTTTGAAAATACATTGAGCAAGTATCTAAGAGCCCATGGATAACCATGGATAGAAAGGGTGCTAACACCTTCCCTTTCTATAACCTACCTCCCGAACCGAGAGCAATCTCTTTAAGGAATTTTTCTGTGCTTTTGTCCTTTCCATTTGGAGAAAATAAAAGACGGTGGCGACTCTTGCTTCCGCGACATTTCGCGAACCAGCGTTAAACAGTCAGTTCCAGATCCACCGATCACAGAACTGGCGACTCTGCTGGGGACTTAACTTTTAAAGTGAGGTGTACCTTAGGATTAAGATCACTGTGTTTTCAATTGTCTTCTTTGCTTGCTTTATTATTGTGGGTTGCTTGGGAGTTCTATAGATCCTAACCCGGATCTGGGGATACCTTCTTAGAAAGTAGCAACAAGGCTGTGAGGGAACTGTGCGGGGTATACCGACATGGTTGAAACAGTCTGCTACGTTGATGTGGCACTTTGGTGTGTACCGGTAACCCTTGAGTTCAGTCAAGGAGAGTACGGGGCCTCCGCGTGGTGTCGTGAAGCATCAACAGACCTTAGGAACCTTAATTGAACTATCTTGGCCTCTTTAGGGTAGTGAGATAACTGACTTTGGTGCAGTCCGAGGTTGGTTGATACTCGATACTACGCTCAATTGAGGGTTGCTTTCCTGGAATATTTCGGTCGCCAGTTCAGTGGCTAAATCGAAACGATGAACAATGAAAGCAATCCCGTGATATTGGGAACCTTAGAACCCGGTTACTTTGATTAGGACAGGTTGAGCCCAACAAACTGAAAGAGGGTAATACCCAGACCCCATGCTGGCCTGAACCCTAAGGGCTCTTTTGTGTGACTTGTGTGCCTTCGTACTTGACTATCTGCGTGCTTGTTACCTGACACTAAGTTTCTTGCAGGTCTTGTTTATAGTCCTTAATTGGGACTCATAACAGGGTACTAAGTTTCTTGCAGGTCTTGTTTATAGTCCTTAACTAGGACTCATGACAGGGTTTACCAAATTACTTGCAGGTTTTGTTTATAGTCCTTAACTGGGACTCATAACAGGGTTTACTAGATCTCTTGCAGGTTTTGTTTATAGTCCTTAATTAGGACTCATAACAAAGTATACTGAATTTCTTGCAGGGTCTGTTTATAGTCCTTAATTGGGACTCATAACAGGGTTTACCTACATCACGCCATGCATAGCATGACATCATACCATTGCATACCATTGCATACATCTTAACCCATTTCAAGGATCTCAAGGGCTTGTGATGCAGGTCATGATGGACCAACTATCCCAGCAAGGGGCAAGGAGGATTTATTTTCCTCTAGCCAAGGTTGTCAGGGGCTATGACCCACTGGATATGGTGAGCTTTTGACCCTTGACGAAGGACTCTCAACAAAAATGAAGTTCTTACAATCAAGCTACCGGTTCCAAATGCTAACAAAGTTTCTCTGTTTACCCTGCGAGGTCCTTGAAATCATTGCATGCATATCATACATCTCATTGCATTGCAGGTATCCCTTGACAGGTTGCTTACCCTTCCTCGCTGTTTATTTCAGCCGATCGCCATGAATCCTGAATCATCAGCCGAGCAGACTATCAAGGACCTCCAGGCTCAGAATGCCCAATTCCAAGAGCTGATCATGAATTTGACCCAGGGGCAACAAGACCTGAAGGCTCTACTCTTGAAGAAGGACAAGAAGAAGAAGAGGACTGTCTTGTTCAGCCCTAGGCGCAGATCTGGGAATACACCGCAGATTGAAACCGAGAGGACAACTCCATCTGTGGGGAAGGGCAGTCATCCAGAGGAAAGGGTGCCCAGTCCAGTGGTCTCTGACAATGAAACAGATTTCGACGAGAAACAGTACCCTCCGGCTGAGGACAAGTACAAACAGTTGGAGGATAGGTTGAAGGCTATGGAGGTTCAACAGGTACCTGGGTTGGATTTCGGAGATCTGGGTTTGTCAACTGGTGTGGTTATTCCTCGGAAGTTCAAAGTACCACCCTTCTCTAAGTATGACGGGGCGTCTTGTCCCAAGCTGCATCTAAGGTCCTATGTTCGGAAGATCCAACCATATACGGTGGACAAAAACTTGTGGATCCACTTCTTCCAGGAGAGTCTTTCAGGGACTCATCTCGAATGGTTCTATCAGCTGGATGGGACCAAAGTTCGTAACTGGGAGGAGCTGGCTACTGCTTTCTACAAGCAGTATCAGTATAATGCCGACCTTGCCCCCACACGTACCCAACTCCAGGGTATGGCGTTAGGTGCAAGCGAAGGTTTTAAGGAATACGCTCAGAAGTGGAGAGACCTGGCGGGCAGGGTGCAGCCACCATTGACTGATCGGGAGTTGGTTGACATGTTCTTGGGGACCCTATCTGGGCCATTCTTTAACCATCTCATCGGGAATTCTTCTGCTGGTTTCACTGATTTGATCTTGACTGGAGAGAGGATTGAAGTTGGGCTGAAGTCTGGGAAGATTGCAAAGGCTGCATCATCTAGTTCGGACAAGAAACCCTTCAAGAAGGAGTCTAGCGCCGTGTATGGTTCTAGGAGATCAGAGAGGAATGAACACCGCCAATCTGTCAGTGCGGTCATGATTGCTAAGCCTGCTGTCGCTCCCCGGCCAAACAATGCTCAGAAGGTGGAAAGACCCCGGAGAGAATTCTCCCGTTTAAACATGACCTTGTCGCAGATCCTGCCACAGTTGCTCGCAACTAATTTAGTGACTGTCAGGGAGGCGCCGAAGTTTCCAAATACTGCATCCCCCAAGTACAACCCGAATGCTCGTTGTGCTTACCACTCAGAAAGCCCGGGGCACTCTACTGATGACTGCTGGGCATTGAAAAATAAGGTGCAAGACCTTATCGATGCAAAGGAGATACAATTCGAGGCGCCTGCAAAGCCGAATGTAGTTACTGCCCCTATGCCTCAGCACGGGGTAAATGCTGTTGATGAAGATGTTTATGCTGTTTCTGTGGATGATCTAGCCACTCCTCTAAAGATCGTCAAGAAGAACCTACTGCAGGCCGGTTTATTTCCGGGTTGTAGTGAGAGTTGCCTATTCTGTGCCGTGTCCCCATCTGGTTGTCCCTTGCTAAAGTTAGGCATCCAAAGCTTAATGGATAGCAAGGAGATTCTATTCAAGAAGTCTGTTGTTCGTGTGGTTCCAATAGAAGAAGTCTCTGTGGTAACTATCTTCAATAATCCGATCCCGGCTCTCCAGAAGAAGCCCATCCAAATTCTGACCGTTGCACCTGTTACTATCACTGTTCCTGGGCCCTTGCCCTATGTATCTAACAAAGCTGTCCCTTGGCACTATGGGGCAGATGTATATATAAACGGAGTTAAACAAGAGCTCAACGCTGGCGCCAGCATCTGTGACATCACTGGCCCGGCCAAAGTTACCCGCAGTGGCAGGCTCTTCTCGCCTGACATTGTGCCACCTGCTGCCCGAAGACCGCTCCTGATAATTCCTGCAAGTACACCTGCTCCCGTTGCTGACCAAGTTGTTGTTCCTGCTGCTGATCCGATCGTTTCTCCTGCTGCCGAGTCGTCCAATGCTCGGGGCAAGGGAATTGAAACTGAGCCTGCCCAGATGGAGGCACCCATACCCATAGCTGCTGAGGCCTCCCCACAAGAGATGGAGGAAATCTTGAAGATTATAAAGAAGAGCGATTTTAATGTTGTGGAACAGTTGGGGCATACGCCCTCCAAGATCTCCATGCTCTCTTTACTGCTGTGCTCTGAGGCCCATGCAAAGGCCCTCATCTCATTCCTCAAGACGGCCCACGTGCCACATGAAACCTCTGCAGTCCAGTTCACCGATTGCGTGGCAAGCCTAACGGCAGATAACGGCTTGGGTTTCTCAGACGCTGATTTGACCACAAAGGGGAGAGATCATAATGATGCTCTGCATGTCTCAATCGAATGCAGGGGCACCACCTTGGCACATGTGTTGGTTGATACTGGGTCATCTTTGAATGTGCTACCCAAGAAGGCTCTGGATCGTCTAGATTGTGAAGGCCTGGATTTGAAACCCAGCAACATCATTGTCAGGGCCTTTGACGGTTCGAAGAGGATGGTCCACGGGGAGGTTGACATTCCGATTCGTGTGGGTTCTCAGGTGTTCGACTCCACTTTTTACGTGATGGATATCCGTCCATCTTACTCTTGTCTGCTGGGTCGACCCTGGATACATAAGGCTGGGGCAGTGACCTCTACCTTGCATCAAAAGCTGAAGTACCCCGTCAGAGGGAAGATTGTCACCGTGCAAGGAGAGGAAGAATACATGGTGAGCCACCTAAACTCGTTCAGATACATTGAGATGGATGGGGAGTTCATTGAGACCCCCTTTCAGCATTTCGAGGAGGTGTTTCCAATTGCAGCAGTAACAGAAGCAAGTGGTCCTTTGAAGATGGCCTCTCTGAAGGATGCCAGGGCTGTGGTGCAGAAGGGTGAAGATGCCAACTGGGGCAGACTTCCAGACTTCACCCAGAAGACTGATAAACTTGGGCTGGGTTTCACCTCAGAAGGGCAGAGAGCTATGAGGAAAGAGAAGATCGGAAGGCCTCCGGTATTTATTAAAGGTTCAGAAGTGAATGCTGTCGGGGAAGACCTTGAAGTGGACGAAGCCGAATTCAACAGCTGGATTTATCCAACGGCCGAAGACGGATTGAACAATTGGAGTGCAAAGGACCATACCCCTGTTACCTTTGTGACGCAGTAATAAGTTTCTTTGTTTCGTTATCTTTTTGTAATAAACAATGATAAACTCTATGGCCCGGTGTCTTACCCGAGGCACCGTGGTTCTATTTGTGAGGGCATATGAACTGTCATTTTATACATCATGAATGAAAATCTTGGACGTTTTTCGCATTGCAAATATTGTGTTCCTTTTCTATCTTTCATTTCCTTTACATAATTTTCAAAACAGCTGTATTTACACACACACTCACTCATACAGGTTCCAATCCACTCTGGATCTCGCTGATAACAGCTCTGCTAATGCCAATTATGACTTCGAAAATCCGATCAACTTAGCCGAAGACGAAGGTGAAGATGATTGCGAAGTGCCTGGCGAGCTTGCAAGACTGTTGCTTCAGGAAGAGAGGGCAATTCAACCCCATGAAGAGCCAGTGGAAACCATAAACCTGGGTACTGAGGCAGACAGAAAAGAGGTAAAGATTGGTGCCAACCTAGAGCTCAGCGTGAAGCAACGGTTAACCAAGATGTTACATGACTATATGGAGATCTTTGCCTGGTCCTACGAAGACATGCCAGGGTTGGATACCGATATTGTCGTTCATCACTTACCGACTAAGGAAGACTGTCCTCCAGTTAAACAAAAGGTTCGTCGGATGCGTCCAGAGATGTCCGAGAAGATTAAAGCCGAGGTCATGAAACAGTTTGATGCCGGGTTCCTTGCAGTGACTTCTTACCCTCAGTGGGTTGCTAATGTGGTGCCGGTACCTAAAAAGGACGGTAAGGTCAGAATGTGTGTTGATTACAGGGATCTGAACAGGGCCAGCCCCAAAGATGACTTCCCCTTACCTCACATTGATGTCCTTGTGGATAATACAGCTCAACACAAAGTATTCTCTTTCATGGATGGCTTTTCAGGCTACAATCAGATCAAGATGGCGCCTGAAGACATGGAAAAGACTACATTTGTTACTCAGTGGGGCACCTTCTGTTACAAGGTCATGCCGTTCGGGTTGAAGAATGCTGGGGCAACCTACCAACGTGCCATGGTTGCCTTATTTCATGATATGATCCATCATGAGATCGAAGTGTATGTGGACGACATGATCGCTAGGTCCCAGACTGAGGAAGAGCATCTAGATCATCTACAGAAGTTGTTTGATCGGCTAAAACTATACAAACTGAGATTAAACCCGAACAAGTGCACCTTCGGGGTAAGATCTGGGAAGTTGCTAGGCTTCGTGGTCAGTGATAAAGGTATTCAAGTGGACCCTGCTAAGGTTAAAGCTATTCAAGAGATGCCAGTTCCCAAGACAGAGAAGGAAGTCAGAGGCTTTTTAGGACGCCTGAATTACATTGCTCGATTCATCTCTCATCTGACTGCTACCTGTGAGCCAATCTTCAAGCTACTGAAGAAAGATCAGGTAGTGCGTTGGAATGATGAATGTCAGGTCGCTTTTGACAAAATCAAAGAGTATCTCCAAGAACCACCTATCCTTATGCCACCGGTTGAAGGGAGACCTCTGATATTATACCTGACAGTGCTTGACAATTCAATGGGGTGTGTGCTGGGGCAGCATGACGAGTCTGGCCGAAAAGAGCATGCCATTTATTACCTTAGCAAAAAGTTTACCGACTGTGAGACCCGATACTCACTGCTTGAGAAAACTTGCTGCGCTTTGGTATGGGCTGCTCGCCGGCTGAGACAGTATATGCTGACTCACACTACCTTGTTGATCTCAAAGATGGATCCTATAAAGTACATATTCGAAAAGCCTGCTCTGTCTGGGAGAATTGCAAGATGGCAAATGATCTTGACGGAATACGACATTCAGTACACAACCCAGAAAGCCATCAAGGGAAGTGTATTGGCAGACCACTTAGCTCATCAAGCTGTAGATGACTACCAATCAATGAACTTCGAGTTTCCAGATGAAAGCATCATGATAGTAACTGATTGTGAAGTACCTGGACCGGATGAAGGACCTGAGCCAGGATCCCGATGGTCTATGCACTTCGACGGAGCTTCCAATGCTTTGGGAAATGGTATCGGCGCCATCATCATATCTCCACAAGGTACTCATACTCCACTCACTGCCCGGCTATGTTTCAATTGCACCAACAACATGGCGGAGTATGAGGCGTGTATCATGGGTCTTCAAGCTGCGATCGACCTAAGGATCAAATTTCTAAGTGTCTTCGGAGATTCCGCTCTTGTGATCAATCAGATCAAAGGAGAGTGGGATACGAAACATCCAAACTTGATTCCTTACAGAGAATATGTGTTGACCCTGATTCCCCACTTCACAGAGATAACCTTCGAGCACTTTCCAAGAGAAGAGAATCAGTTAGCGGATGCGTTAGCTACAATGTCTTCAATGTTCAAGGTTAAATGGGATAATGAAGCTCCCCGGATCATCATCTGGAAACTGGACGAACCGGCATACTGTTGTGATCTCGAAACTGAATTGGTAACTGAGAAGCCTTGGTACCACGAAGTGAAGAGATATCTGGAAGCTCAGGAATACCCTGAAGGTGCCTCCATCAACGATAAGAAATTCCTGAGGAGGTTCGCAGCAAAATTCTTCCTAAGCAACGGCATCTTGTACAAGCGAAACCATGATTCAACCTTACTGCGTTGTGTGGATAAGACTGAAGCAGAACGAATCATGGAAGAGCTACATGACGGGACCTTTGGTACACATTCCAGTGGACATACTATGGCTAAAAATATCCTACGGGCAGGATACTACTGGTCCACAATGGAAGCTGATTGCTACCAACATTCCAGGACATGCCACAAGTGCCAGATCTATGCAGATAAGGTGCATGTTCCTCTGGTTCCCCTGAATGTTCTGACTGCGCCTTAGCCGTTCGCAATGTGGGGCATATACATGATCGGCGAGATTAAACCTACGGCATCCAATGGACATCGCTTCATCCTAGTGGCGATTGATTATTTTACGAAGTGGGTTGAGGCAGCATCCTATGCTACGGTAACCAAGACTGTTGTGGCACGGTTCATTCGGCACAACCTGATCTGTCGATATGGCGTCCCTGAGCGGATTATTACAGACAACGGTACCAATCTGAACAATAAGATGATTGCTGAGCTTTGCGAACAATTCAAGATACAGCACCACAATTCTTCTCCTTACAGACCGAAGATGAATGGGGCTGTAGAAGCAGCTAACAAAAACATCAAGAAGATCGTGCAAAAAATGACAGTAACTTATAAAGATTGGCACGAGATGTTACCGTTCGCTCTGCATGGGTACCGTACCTCAGCTAGGACGTCAACCGGGGCAACTCCTTTCTCTCTGGTTTATGGCATGGAGGCAGTCTTGCCGATCGAAGTGCAAATTCCCTCTCTCCGGATAATGAAGGATGCAAATCTGAACGAAGATGATTGGATTCAGACACGACTTGACCAACTCAATCTCATTGACGAAAAGAGGCTTGCTGCTATCTGTCATGGTCAGACGTATCAGAAACGAATGATCAGGGCATTTAACAAAAAGGTCAGACCACAGGAATATCAAGTCGGGGATCTGGTGATCAAGAGAATTATCCTTCCTCAGAGTGATCCAAGGGGCAAATGGACCCCTACATACGAAGGGCCATTTGTGGTTAAGCATGTGTTCTCAGGAGGAGCAATGATCTTAACCAACATGGACGGTGACGACCTTCCTCACCCCGCCAATGCAGACATAGTTAAAAAATACTACGCATGAAAAAGACCCGCTAGGCTGACATGCCTAGGCAAAAATTAGGGCTTCCCGTCGAACCAAAAGGGTTCGGGCAAAATGTAGGGATGAAAATGAAAAAAATCTGTACACCCGGCAAGTCGAAAACCTGAAAAGGCGGCTTGGGCAAAAATGGGTATCCCGGTGGACTGAAAACCCGAAAGGGCGGTCCAGGCAAAAATTAGGGATAAAAGCGTAATACTATGTCTCATTGGATCACTTTGCATCCAGAATCCGGTATCTACATCAAGTTCAGACGGCATCGATCAGTCAGCTTCACCTTCAACCAAGGTCATCAAGTGATGAGACGCTCGGAGTTATAAAGGCAATAGCGGAGTTGAAACCCAGTGGATCATTCATCTTTCACACAGCTGTTTTATTTTCCTTTTGTACAAAACTTGTATAAACTCTTTTGATCGGCGGCGTACCTCTTACTAGGACGTCAGCCTCTTGTATACAAAGCGCCTATTCATGGGCCATTCAAAAATCAATACAAATATATTTTTCAGTTAAACGTACCAAGTGTTTTTCTTTTTTCTGTTTTGTTTTGCGAAGAACGTCCAAGGTTCAATTTGTGATGTATGCATTGACGATAATTTGCTAACTCATAAATATTTGCATACGAAACAAAGGAATTAATTGCAGGTGACATTAGAAACAGGGGCAATAAAGAGTTGTCCAAACAATCCAATTGCTCTATCCTCCAAGGTACCAAGGTAGGTTCAGCTAAAGAACATGACCAGATACCTTAATTCCCCAGAGAGTAGTTCAGCAAAACATTACATTTCTCTCCAAGCAAATTATCAAATATCAAGGAAATTGAGTATTCTCCCGTAGACCTCAATACCTCCCCAGCAGCATATATTCTTAACAAGTATCCCCGGCAGTCTTGGCCTAAAGATTGTTCCCCGGCGGTATCTCAACATTCAAAGGAGTCATCTCCCCAGCATATCAAACCTCCCCCAGAAGAGTCCAATCCAGCTTCACCAGCAAAGTTGGAAATCATATCCCCAAGCAGTAAGCTTATCCCCAGTAAATTCTGGAAGCTTATCCTTCGCAGAGCACGAATGCGTCGTCCGGCTTGATTTAAAGAGTTATTTCCTTAACAGGATATAACTGGGTTATCCTCAGCCAAAAGCCATGGAAAGAACGTCGTCAACGAAGTCTTCTTACCCCAGCGAAGTCTGTCAGTACTTCCAACAACAAGGGTATCCTCAGCAAGTCATCAACGTCCAGCAAAGCATCTCTATCCCCACAGAGTACCGCTTCCCAGCATGGTCGCTAGAGTATCTTTTATCCCCGCAGCCTATTCATTTGCCAAGTTTATTCCGCAACGGAGTCATCTTCTCCTACCGGTATTCTTGCAGTTATCATCCCCAGCGGAAGCAAAGTCTATTCTTCAACGTCAGCCCAGGATACAACTTCCCGGCACCCGTCAAGGATTTACTTTCCTAGACGAAAATATACATAAAACATCACATACATCATCATAGCATGCATAACGCACTGCATCATACAAGTCTCCTTTATGTTGAGAACGTCATTGCTTGATCCATATCATGCATTGCATATGACTGACCTTTACCTTTCAGGAAAGATGCAGTTGAAATTCTCAATCATGTTTCAAGACCTAGACCGGTTCAGTTAAATCGACCCTAAGATTTTCCTGATGCTTATCCAGTCAAAGGCCTTCTCTTGGTTTAGTCAGATCGACCCTAAGATCTCCCTGATGCTTATCCAATTGAAGATATTTCAAGACCTAGACCGGTTCAGTTAAATCGACCCTAAGATTTTCCTGATTCTTACCCAGTCAAAGGCCTTCTCTTGGTTCAGTCAGATCGACCCTAAGATCTCCCTGATGCTTATCCAGTTGAAGATGTTTCAAGACCTAGACCGGTTCAGTTAAATCGACCCTAAGATTTTCCTGATTCTTACCCAGTCAAAGGCCTTCTCTTGGTTCAGTCAGATCGACCCTAAGATCTCCCTGATGCTTATCCAGTTGAAGATAGTTCAAGACCTAGACCGGTTCAGTTAAATCGACCCTAAGATTTTCCTGATTCTTACCCAGTCAAAGGCCTCTCTGGTTCAGTCAGATCGACCCTAAGATCTCCCTGATTCTTATTCCAGTAGAAGACACCCAAGATTTTTCTCAACGAGCGTTGTTGAAAGTTAAAATCGCCCAAGGTTCTCTTATCATTCATGCTAAGGTAGTAACCATCCCTGGTTCATTCATCAGCGTTTGAAGCTCCAGATTCAGCTCCTGTAACCAGTCAGGACACGTCTATACCAAGCATCTAAAATCAGCTCCTGCAACGTGTCAGGTACTCATTTTCTCTTTTGCAGGTATGCAGGTTCTCGCTAAGGAATCTCCTACGCGATCAACATCCGGATGGCATCTATAAGCCCATCATCCTATCCAGCAACCTCTAAATGGCATCTATAAGCCCATTCCCCCCATCACTGCTACTATGTGAGCGCAAATTTCTGGGCACCCTAGTGTCCAATCATCTTCTACCCTCGGATTACGAAAGGCACGTCAGCCAATCTGCATCCTCAGGTCTAAGAAGATTGAACAGGGGCAACTGTTGTACCCCAAAATTTGCCCTCCCATATTCATCAAGAATTGTCAAAGTCAAGGTCACAAAATTCCCCAAGGACTATGCAGTTCAACTGTCTCCTATACAGTCAAAACTAGGGTTTGGGTTCTGATCAAGGAAAGGAAGTTTTCAAAGGCCCAATCAAGTCTCATATGCCTACAAAGATGGTCAAGTATCCCCATGTCAAGTTTCAAGGCATTCAGCTCAAAATTGCACAGTCAAAACCCTAAATTGCACTACAGTCAACTGTAGGGGCAAAATGGTCATTTGGCAGTCAAAAGTTCACATTTTTGGTCAACATATCATTTTGAAGCCACAAACATCATTTGATCAATGCTTGATCATGATTCTCAAAATTTGGCTCAGAAATCATCAAAGATGCAAAAGTTGCTATATTTGGACAGCTGAAAAAGTCAACTGAAATTGACCAGGGCATAACTTTCACATGGATTATCAGAAAAATTACATCCAAAGCTCATTATGAAGAGAAAGACATTTCCTACAACTCATCTTCATATTCCAAGTCCAAGAAATGCTCTCACAAAAAGTTATCAATTTCAACATTATAGGTCATTTTCAAAAGTCAACAAAAAGGGACTTTAAGTCAAAGGCCATAACTTGAGATTGGTAAATCAAAATGACATGGGACCAAAGGCATTGGTTAAAGGACTCAAAGACCTTTCCAAAATGTCCAAGAACATGTGAAAAGCTTAAAAATTGAGCAAGTTATGCCTTGTGGAAGTTGGGAAATTTTTAGGAATTTTGAAAAGTCAACATTGATGCAAAAGGCCTAAAAATGCAAATGGGCCCATTTTTCTTCCAAGTTTCTTCATGCCAAGCCTATGCACGACCATTAGGCCCAAAGGGAAATATTTTCTCATTTTTTAATTATTTATTTGAATTTATATCAATATTAATTCATTTAAATTAATTAAACACATGAAAAATATCAAACTTAACCTAAAAAAATCTTTTCATGCATGTTTATTCTTAATATTTCGTGCATATCTTAAATAGGCAAGTTTTGGTGTGATTTGAGCTGATTGAACACAAAATGCACATGGAGAAGATTTGGAAAAGATTTCATGAAATCAAATATTCAAAAATCATCAAAGCAATGGATTTTGTCCAATTTTTCTTAACCTAATCACTCACTATATGATCAGAATCAAAGACCTAATGCAAGGAGACTGCAAGCTGCGCCCCAAGAACCTTTGGCAAATTGAAATTTTTCCATAAAACACAAACACTGAAAACCAGTTTCAAGGTCGATTCAAGCTTCAACTTTCATTCCATTAGCATCCTGAAACATCCCTGAACGTTTCTCAATCACTAACATCAACCAAAACGCCCTGAATTGGTATCCATAAGTCAAACTGTGAAGCAAAATTCTTGAAATCGCATAGCATAAATTAAGCATCCTTTTGCATTTTTCTTTATGGATTCTTGCTTATAATGATGTTTCTAAGCTAACCAACATGTTCAATTATGTTTTTGTGCCATATATGCATTTTCGCCATTGTCAAATATTAGGGTTGCAGGTTTCTGGAATTGGGGATTTCGTATAGAGGAAAAATCAGGACCCATGAATACCATGGTCGAGCTCAGCGCTTAGAGACGAAGAAGAAGATAGTCTCGCGATCAATTTATATGAGTTATAGCGCTAGTCGCTATTTTCTGATAGCTAGCCTAAAACTACGCTTCTAAAACCGTTGCAATAGGACTTTGTTTTCAGAAAAAAGAGAAAGGCATGGGGAAGATGATGCGTTAGTAACCATCCCTGGTTCATTCAAACCAGCGCGCGCTTTAGGGGCCACTGACCAATTTTGCTTTTTGTTATTTAATTGATATAATATATTGAATGAAACATAATGGCTCAGCTGGCAGGTACCAATGCATATGACTCTCATGACCTGGGTTCAAGTCCCAGGTCTTGCAAATTTCATTATTATTTTTCAAACCAATTTCCTATGCAGCGTCAGCAGTGATGTACACCGTGTGTCCACAAGATCCAAGCGCACAGGTGTCCAGGAGATGCAGATCAAGGGCTCAGATCCCAGGCCTATGGTAAACGTTGGTCAATGCACTAGCACACGATCCAGGAAAGTCAGCAAATGGCAAACTCAATTGGGCCAGGCCTTTCAAATCCATACCTCCTAATCTGGGGCTACACCCCACCCTGGTTTGCCAATTTTAATTATTTTTCTTATCCTTTTAATTATTATTTTAATTGTTATGTTTATTTTAATTATTGTTTATTTAATTTTTAATCAAAAATACAAAAACATCATAAAATCAAAAAATGCCAAAAAATACAATTTTTATTTTATTATTTCCATAAATAAATTAGAGTGTAAATTATTTAGTTTAATTAGGTTTTAACTTTAATTCCTTTTTAATAAAAATCCAAAAAAGATAGAGTTTAGGTTTAATAATTTTTTTTTTTTTTTAATGTTTTCCTTTTCCTCACAATATTATTTAATTATTTATCTATTTCCATAAATTAAAAGTTGTACATAAATAAATTAGGGTTTAATGTAGATTATATTTTAATTCTTTCATAATAAATAAAAATATTAGAATTAGGGTTCGCCGTTTAATTTAATTTCAATTAACTCCTTTTTCTCATTAAATCTAAAAAACACAAAAATACCATTTTCATTTAATTTTAATTTTAAATTCCTTATTAATTTTAATTGTTTGCAAAAGGGTCCAACGCCCATTGTTTTAATTTAATTGCGCACATTTACTTTATGTCGTTTAAATAATTATGTAAATCTCCCAAAGCCATGTAACTTTACTTTTCGCACTTTATTTTTTCGCTTTATTTATTTTCCGCTAAATCGGGTCCGGTTTAATTTTGGCGATGTGGACCCGCGCCTTTGTAATAGCCTTAGATTTATTTTTCCGCAAACTTTATAACTGTTAAATATGCATGCAAGAATGAATGGACATAATAAAATCAAGCGTAGATCACCATGAACATGACAAAAGACAAATAACTGAAACTGATACACAATTCGCACACACCACCCCTAGGGTACGCCTCACTGTTGCCTTTCGAAAGGTGATCGTCGAGTAGAGGATGTCTTAGTGAGTCCTCATGATCCGGGAACCTGGCATGAGGGTAGCTTCTAAGGTGTCTTCCCATTGCTCTGGTGATCACCATGTCCCTAAACTCGAATTGACCCGAACACCTCCAACGGTGGTGCTACCTACCTCTCAATGGTGGGATGGCACTACTTTAAAGGACTCTTACACAGACGAATTCCTTAGGGTAGGTAGGTTCTCAAGGATACTTGCTCTAATTTCAAAACGAAACAAAAAGACTTTTCACACTGACACATTTTCAAAAGCTTTCAAAGCAAACTTTTCAAACACTCTGACATATGAGTCGATCTGAAATTTTTCAAAAGAAACTTTTTAAACCCACATTGAAAAGCAAACAAACAATTTTGAAAACACATTGAGCAAGTATCTAAGAGCCCATGGATAACCATGGATAGAAAGGGTGCTAACACCTTCCCTTTCTATAACCTACCTCCCGAACCGAGAGCAATCTCTTTAAGGAATTTTTCTGTGCTTTTGTCCTTTCCATTTGGAGAAAATAAAAGACGGTGGCGACTCTTGCTTCCGCGACATTTCGCGAACCAGCGTTAAACAGTCAGTTCCAGATCCACCGATCACACCAAGCATGATCAGGGAGTGAATACAATTGGGGATGATGAAGAAGATTCAGATATTGAAAGTTGGATTTACCCGACTACCGACGATGGATTGAACAACTGGACGGCGAAAGACTTCGTGCCCGTCTCTTTTATTACACAGTAATAGACTTTTGTTTTGAGATTTGTAACAGACAGTTTAAAACTTTACGGCCCGGTGCCTTGCCCGAGGCACCGTGGCTTTGTTTGTGAGGGCTTATTATGTGTCATTTCCATATATCATCAATAAAGCATTGGACATTTTCTTGCATTACAAATTTTGCGCTCCTTGTTTTTCTTTTTCTATCTTTCACTTTATCAAAACAGATATTATTTTACACACACTCACATATCGTAAAGCAGATCCACATCCACTATGGATCCCACTGATAATGACTCTGCTACTTCCAGTTATGACTTCGAAAGTCCGATCAACCAAGCTGAGGATGAAGGTAAGGATGATTGCGAAGTGCCTGGGGAACTTGCTAGACTGTTACTACAGGAAGAGAGGGCCATACAGCCTCATGAAGAGCCAGTGGAATCAGTAAATTTGGGTATAGAGGAAGACAAGAAAGAAGTCAAGATCGGTGAAAATCTGGAGTCTAGTGTCAAGCAACGGTTAATACAAATGTTGCGTGACTATGTTGAAATCTTTGCTTGGTCTTATGAAGATATGCCTGGGTTGGATACCGATATTGTGGTTCACCGCCTGCCAACTAAGGAAGACTGTCCTCCGGTAAAGTAGAAAGTTCGCCGAATGCACCCAGAGATGTCTGAGAAAATCAAAGCCGAGGTCATGAAACAGTTTGATGCCGGTTTTCTAGCAGTTACTTCTTACACGCAGTGGGTTGCCAACGTGGTTCCGGTGCCGAAGAAAGACGGTAAGTACGAATGTGTGTGGACTATAGGAATCTGAACAGGGCAAGTCCCAAGGATGATTTCCCACTCCCTCACATTGATGTTCTGGTTGACAATAACGTGCAGCATAAGATCTTCTCCTTTATGGATGGTTTTTCTGGTTACAATCAAATTAAAATGGCTCCCGAGGACATGGAGAAGACGACCTTCGTTACGCAGTGGGGTACCATTTGCTACAAAGTCATGCCATTCGGATTGAAGAATGCTGGGGCAACGTATCAGCGCACCATGGTCTCTTTGTTCCATGACATGATTCACCATCAGATTGAGGTGTACGTTGATGACATGATTGCAAGGTCCCAGACTGAAGAGGAACATCTTGACCATCTCCAGAAGCTATTTGACAGGTTAAAGATGTACAAGCTAAGGTTAAACCCAAACAAGTTCACCTTCGGGGTAAGGTCTGGTAAGTTGTTGGGTTTCGTCGTTAGTGATAAAGGTATTCAAGTGGACCCTGCAAAGGTGAAGGCTATACAAGAGATGCCAGATCCCCGAACAGAAAAAGAAGTCAGAGGCTTTTTGGGACGTCGGAATTACATTACCCGATTCATTTCACACCTGACTGCTACTTGTGAGCCAATCTTCAAGTTGTTGAAGAAAGATCAGGTGGTAAGATGGAATGATGAATGTCAGGCCGCTTTCGAAAAGATCAAAGAATATCTCTAAGAGCCACCCATTCTGATGCCTCTGGTTGAAGGAAGACCTTTGATCTTATACTTGACAGTACTCGACAGTTCGATGGGGTGTGTGCTGGGGTAGCATGATGAGTCTGGCCGAAAAGAGCATGTTATTTACTACCTTAGAAAAAAGTTTACCGACTGTGAGACCCGATACTCACTGCTTGAGAAAACTTGCTGCACTTTGGCATGGGCTGCTCACCGGCTAAGACAGTATATGCTGACTCACACTACCCTATTGATATGAAAGATGGACCCAATCAAGTATATCTTTGAAAAGCCTGCTTTGTCCGGAAGAATAGCAAGATGGCAGATGATCTTGACTGGGTATGACATCTAATACATAACCCAAAAGGAAATCAAGGGAAGTGTGTTAGCAGATCATTTGGAACATCAGGCCGTGGATGATTACCAGTCTATGAATTTCAAATTTCCGGATGAGAGCATCATGTTGGTGACTAACTGTGAAAAACCTGGACCAGATGAAGGACCTGAGGAGGGATCCCGATGGTCTATGTATTTCGACATAACTTCAAACGCTTTGGGAAACAGCATTGGCACCATGATCATATCTCCTGAAGGCTGTCATACTCTGTTCACCGCCCGATTATATTTTAACTGCACCAACAACATGGTGGAGTATGAAGCGTGTATCATGGGCCTTCGAGCAGCTATTGACCTAAGGATTAAGTTTCTGAGTGTGTTCGGAGATTCCGCTCTCGTGATCAGTCAGATCAAAGGCGAGTGGATATGAAACAACCAAATCTTATTCCTTACAAAGAATATGTATTAACGTTGCTTCCACATTTCGAGGAGATAACCTTTGAACACTTCCCCGGGGAGGAGAATTAGTTAGCGGACACACTAGCTACTATGTCTTCTATGTTCAAGGTCAGGTGGGACAATGAAGCTCCCCAGATTACCATTGAGAGGTTGGATGAACTCGCACATTGCTGTGACATTAAGACTAAAGAGGTAGCAGATAAACCATGGTTTCACGAGGTAAAGAGGTATCTGGAGGCTTAAGAATACCCTGAGGGTGCATCTGTTAATGATAAAAAGTTTCTGAGGAGGTTTGTGACGAAGTTCTTCATCAGTAATGGTATCCTTTACAAGTGTAACCATGATTCAATCTTACTGCGCTGTGTGGATAAGAACGAGGCAGAAAGGATTATGGAAGAGTTGCATGAAGGTACTTTTGGAACTCATTCCAGTGGACACACCATGGCAAAGAAGATCCTACGGGCAGGATATTATTGGTCCACCATGGAAGCCGACTGTTATCAACATTCCCGAACATGTCATAAGTGCCAAGTCCATGCTGATAAGGTGCACATACCTCCAGTCCCTCTGAATATTTTGACAGCTCCTTGGCCCTTTGCAATGTGGGGCATCGATATGATTGGTGAGATCAGACGTACTGCGTCCAACGGGCATCGTTTCATCCTGGTAGCAATTGATTATTTCCCAAAGTGGGTTGAGGCAGCTTCCTTTGCTACAGTGACCAAGAACACCGTGGCACGGTTTATTCGGCACAATTTGATATGTCGATATGGTGTACCAGAGAGGATCATTACGGACAACAGTACAAATCTCAATAATACAATGATCACCGAGCTCTGCAAAAAGTTCAAGATACAACATCACAACTCTTCTCCTTACCGACCGAAGATGAATGGGGCTATTGAAGCGGCTAATAAGAACATAAAAAAGATTGTGCAGAAGATGACGGTGACATACAAAGACTGGCATGAGATGTTACCATTTGCTCTTCATGGGTACTGAACCTCATTACGAACTTCAATAGGGGACACACCCTACTCTTTGGTGTATGGCATGGAAGCAGTCTTACCCATTGAGGTCCAGATACCCTCTCTTTGGATTATGAAGGATGCAGGTTTGAGTGAGGACGACTGGATCCAGACCCGGCTTGATCAGCTGAACTTAATCGACGAAAAGAGACTTACTACTATTTGTCATGGTCAGACGTATCAAAAACGAATGATCAAGGCATTTAACAAGAAAGTCAGACGACAAGAGTATCAAGTTGGGGATCTGGTGATCAAACGCAACATATTACCTCAAAGTGATCCCAGGGGCAAATGGACCCCTACGTACGAAGGGCCATTTGTGGTTAAGAACATTTTCTCAGGAGGAGCTATGATTCTAACCACCATGGATGGTGACGACCTTCCTCACCCCGTCAATGCAGATATAGTGAAAAAATACTACACATAATCAAAGACCCGCTAGGTTGACTGGCCTGGGCAAAAATAAGGGCTTCCCGGCGAACCAAAAGGGTTCGGGCAAAAATAAGGGATGAAAATAAAAAATCTATACACCCGGCAAGTCGAAAACCTGAAAAGGCGGCTTGGGCAAAAAAGGGTATCCCGGTGGACTAAAAACCCGAAAGGGCGGTCCAGGCAAAAATTAGGGATTAAAGCGTAACACTATGTCTCATTGGATCATCTTGCAACCAGACTTCGGTATCGACTATCAAGCTCGGACGACACTAATCAATCTGATCCACCTTCAACCAAGTAGCAAAGTGATGAGACGCTCGAAGATATAAAGGCAATAGCAGAGTTGGAACCCAGTGGGATTGTTCACATAGCTAATTTTCTTTGTTTTACATAAACTGTATAAATTCTATTGTTTGGCGGCATTCTCTTACCAGGACGTCAGCCTCTTGTACAAAAACGCCTATTTACAGGCCAACTTCAGAATCAATACAATTAATTTTCACAAAGAAATTTCAAATTGTTTTTCCTTTTTCTGTTTTGTCTGGCAAGAACATCCAATGTTCATTTTTGATATATGCATTTGACAATAATTGTTGCTCATAAATATTTACACGCGAAACAAGAAATGTCCAAACCTTACAGTTGCTCTTTCCACCAGGTATAGGGATAGACCTAGTTGGAGAATACGATTAAAGGTACATTCACTCCCCGCAGAGCAAAAGGTATCTAGAAATAGTGGTTCTCCCCAAGCAGAGTTTATCTATCACCAGTACTAGAAAATTATCCCCAGCAGAGTTCATTTCATTCACAAGCAGAAACTCAATCCCCAACAGGGATTCATTATCGCCAGCAACGGTAATTCATCCCCAGTCAAGGTTATTTCTCCAAATCAACAGATCCTCTAGCAGAGCATCTCTTCCCCACAGAATCATTTTCTCGACGGTTTATTCTCCAGTAGGATTATTCTCACAATCATCTTCATTCACTATCCCCAGCGGAGACGAAAATTCAACTCTTTTCTCCAGCAGTAATCCGGGATTTATTTTCCCCAGCTAGAGATTGTCATAAAAACATTGCATATCCATACATCATGACATATGCATACGCATCATACAACACACTCTCATTCATTTTGAGAACATCATTGCTTGATACATGTCATGCATTACATACGACTAACCTTTACCTTTCAGGAAAGATACAATCAGATTCTCACAAAGTTTAAGCTATGAAGCCCGGATCCGACCGGATAGTATCTTGATTTCTACAGCATATTGTGAAGCCCGGAGAACGACCAGATAACAGTATCAAACACTGTAAAGCCTGGACTCGACTAGATAGTGGTTTATCTTTAAGCTATGAAGCCCGGAGAACGACCGGATAATAGTTTAATCCCCAGCAAGCTGTGAAGCCCGAATTACAACCGGATAACAGCTCAGCAAGTTACTGTGAAGCCTGGATTACGACCAGATAGCAGTGCGAGGTACCAAGAAGCCTGGATTACGACCAGATAGTGGTATATCATAAACACAAGCCGTGAAGTCCGGATTACGACCAGATAACAGCTCAGCAAGTTATTGTGAAGCCTGGATTACAACCAGATAGCAATACAAATTTCTGTGAAGCCTGGATTACGACCAGATAGCAGCCAAAGACACCATGAATCATGGATTACGACCAGATAGTGGTATATCTTTAATACAAGTTATGAATCCCGGATCACGACTGGATAGTATCTTGATTTTCTCCAAACACCATAAAGCCTGGATTCGACCAGATAATGGTATGAGACATCGCGAAGCCTGGATTACGACCAGATAGCGGTAAGAGACACTGAAGCCTGGATTACGACCAGATAACAGTGAGGGACACCGTGAAGCTTGGATTACGACCAAATAGCAATTTACCCGGTTGTGATACAGTGGGAGAACTGACTTGAGGTGTTTGCATTTGTGTTTGCAAATGTTGCGGTTTAGCAAGAGTCGCCACCGACTTTTCTTTTATCCAAAAGGAAAGGTGAAAAAGCATAGGAAAGACCTTTAGAGATGTTTTTGAGTTCAGGGGGTAGATTATGAAAATGGAAGATATTATCACCCTTTTCATCCATGGTTTTCCATGGGCTCTTAGTTACTCTCTAGATCACTTTCTTTTTTTTGAATGTGCTTTGTGGTGTGGTTTTTGAAAGTATTTTGAAAATGTAACTTTGTAATGATTCTCGTTTCTATAAGAATGTATACAAAGTGTTTGTTTCAAAAATAGTTCAAAGATGAGAGTGTGGGTGTATAAAAATGTTTTTGTTGTGAGAAAGCAAGCAACTAGGAGCGAACCTACCTACTCAAAAGGTCTTAGATGTGCTTTTCCTCCTCCTTTAGATGTCGCTATCTTACCATTGTTTTGGTAAGAAGCCCCATCGTTGGATGTAAAGGGATGAGCGTTGGGTCATCGTATGACCATGATAACAATGTTGTGAGATGACTTAGCACTTTTCTTTTTAAGGACTAAGATCATTTTGAAAGGCAACTTTGATAGCGTCATCGAGGGACTATGATCTTTTTCGATTTGTTTCTGCTAAGACATCCCACATGCATAACATGGCCATTTTTTATAAGGCAACAAGTGGAATTACCCTAAGGGTACATGTGTGCAAAGTGTGTTTGATTTCATGCATTTAGTCTTGATTAGGGTTGTCCATTTTGTTGTTTTCATGTCTTTCCATACACGCTTAATTACTATACAGTATAAGGAAAACAGTAAATTGCAGAAAATGAAATTCTACGCTATTTTAATATTTAGGGGATGGGGGTACATATTTATGAATGGGGATTGCAAGTAAAATAAGTCCTAAGTTACTATTACAGCCATATTGAATATGTACAATATAAGAGAAAAATGAACTTGTTTAGAAAATGTTTTTGTCTTAAGGAAATAAAATAAAAGAAAATATTTTTATGTTTTTTATGTTAATAAAAAAAGATGAAAAGGAAAATAGATGCAAAAATAGAAACAGCGTGTTGCTGCAAACAAAGAAACAAGGATCAGAAGTTCTGAAGCCAGGCGCGTGACTCAGAAGGAAGCGTTAGAATCAGAAGTTCTTATTTGGTACACTCTGAGTTCCTGCACAAAAATGTCAGAGGGAAAGGGAATAGAGGTTCTGGATTGATACACTCTGAAGTCCTGCAAAAACGTTAGAGGGAAGACACAGAGGTTTTGGGTGGTGTTCAGCTAGTGAACCAAAAGTCAGAAGTTCTGTATTACACTGAAACAGTGAGCAAACGTCAGCAGTTCTGTGTATTTGACATGTAAAGAGAACTCAGAAGTTCTATGTTGTTGTTAGAATAGTGAGTGAATTATCAGAAGTTCAGTGTTGTGCTGGGCCAGTGAATGAACTTTAGCAGTTCAGTGTACTATCAGCATGTGAGAATCAGAAGTTCAGTGTATGTTAATAGTGAGAAAAAATCATAAAAGTTCTGTGTGTTATCAGCATGTGAAAATCAGAAGTTCTATATTACATTTCGACTCTTAATCAGCACATCAGCAATTTATTTAGTTCAGCAAATCAGAATAATCACAGCACAACAAATCATAGAAATTCCAATCCTAAGTCTAAGCCTAGCATTATTCTAGAAGTTCTGATCCATAATTTTTCTGTTCAGACAATGATATGTACACCATTAGTACTATGATATTTACATGTTAATGATGTTCAGAATGAAAAGCAAGTAAAGTCAGAAAGACTTACCTGGAGCGTGCTTGGAGCTTTGAGTGGCTATCTTTGGATGTTCTGAGTCAGCAAGAGAGACGGAAGAGTGGTTGTGTTCTTGGGTTCAAAGGGAAGAACGAAGATTTGTTTTTGTGTATGTGAAATCTGGATTTTTATGAAGGTTTCACAACTTCTTTTTCTCTCTTTTGGCCAATCTCTCTCTTCAAAAGCCAGCCCCTTGAACGTGTGGTGGAGCCAAGTATTTATAGATGAATTTGTTGTGACTTTGGGGGGGGGGAATAAATAGGATTTGAACCTGTTTTGGCATCCTGTTCCTTTGCTTTTTCATCACAGTTTTCGTATGCTAGTTTGGTGTAATCATGAGATGCAGGCGTAGGTTGAGCCATATATTGGTCATAGGTCTGCAACAAGTTGTATAAGCAAGGTTTTGGGGATTTGGTCAAGTTCTGACCAAAGCTATGAAAATAGCCTTCATGTGCTGAAGCGCTGCCTTATCTTTGAAGCAAGCATGGTGGTTGTCAGCAGGAATTAAGGAAAAGAAAAAATTAAAGCATGGGCTTAGTAGCAAACTTGCTATCCCAAGACAGTAGAGATACACGTGGTGAAAATCCTTTGGATAAAGACTCTGAAGGTGGTTGTGAACATTAAATGAGCATTAAATGATCACGAGACTTATCACAACCAGAAATCCTGCAACATGAAACTCTACACCAAGGCTTATTTTTGGATCAGAAGTTCTACTCCTGCATAGCATCCAATCTTCTGATCCTCTTATCTTCTGGCTCCAACATGTTCTGAAGGAGATTTTATACTTTCCAGAAAGCTTGCAGCATGCTTCTTAGCCTTCTTTGAATTACTCTGGAAAACTATGACTGAACTTGCGTAGAGGCTGAAGAGCCATGTTCTGAACCATGTTTGTAACTTCTGACTGCATCTGCCTGGAGGCTGGCTCAGAAGTTCTGAAGTGTCATTTTTCTTAAATACTTAGAAAAATTCTAAGTATTTAGAATTTGACTTTTCCAAGGTAAAATTTGACTTTTGAACTTCTTGATGAAACAAACTTCATATTCCAACATGTCTTGATGAAATATGATTTTTGAGATTTGATTTTGATCCAAAAGTCAAAGTTTGACTTCTTAGCATGTAAATGACCATTTTGCCCTTGTGAGTGATTTTCTTGAAAAATTTGTAATTCAAAGCTCGGGATTGGATGGGAGTAAACCTAAGGATCCAGGGTGATTCCTTGAGAAAATGAGAGGGAAAATTTTGGGGTACAACAGTTGCCCCTATTCAATATTCTTTAACCTGAAGAGTTAGATTGGCGAGATTTACCATTAGTGACTCGAAGGTTGAAGATGATTGGACAATAGAGTGCCCAAAAATTTGCACTTGGCGGCGATAGGAGGAATGGGCTTAAAGATTCCATTTAGAGAGGTGATAGAATCTTGTTGGAGATGGGTTTGTAGATGCCATCCAAGAATGCTTGTTGAGATGTAATCTGTAAGTTGAACATCAGAATGGCGTCTGTGTCTGTAGCCTATCTGTATTGAGTCTGAATGAGTATCAGAATGGCTTCCGGGTCTGGAGCATATCTGAATTGTATCAAAAGTTAAATCTGAATGAGTATCAAAATGACTTCCGGGTCTGGAGCGTATCTGGGCTGTATCAAAAGTTGAATCTGAATGAGTATCAGAATGGCTTCCAGGTCTGGAGCGTATCTGGACTGTATCAAAAGTTGAATCTGAATGAGTATCAGAATGGCTTCTGGGTCTGGAGCGTATCTGGACTGTATCAAAAGTTGAATCTGAATGAGTATCAGAATGGCTTCCGTATCTGGAGCGTATCTGAACTGTATCAAAAGTTGAATCTGAATGAGTATCAGAATGGCTTCCATATCTGGAGCATATCTGAACTGTATCAAAAGTTGAATCTGAATGAGTATCAGAATGGCTTCCGTATCTGGAGCGTATCTGAACTGTATCAAAAGTTGAATCTGAATGAGTATTAGAATGGCTTCCGTATCTGGAGCATATCTGAACTGTATCAAAATTTAAATCTTAATGAGTATCAGAATGACTTCCGGGTCTGGAGCGTATCTGAACTGTATCAAAAGTTGAATCTGAATGAGTATCAAAATGGCTTCCGTATCTGGAGCATATCTGAATTGTATCAAAAATTGAATCTGAATGAGTATTAAAATGGCTTCTGTATCTGGAGCATATCTGAACTGTATCAAAAATTGAATTTGTTGATTGATCTTTCCTGAAAAGGTAAAGAGTTAATTGTATGCAATGTCATGATGCATGATGTCATGATGTTCTCAAAATAAATGAGATTGTGTCGTATGAACTTATCATGTATGTAAATATGAAATGTGAAATGTTTATGAATATATTTTTGTCTGGGAAAATAAATCCTTGACAAATGTCGGGGAGTTTGTTAAATCACGGACTGCTGTTGAAGAGTATGCGTGTCTTCAAACTTTGCTTAGAATGTTTCCACCGGGGATTCCTGTTTTGTTGTTTGAGGAGAACTTCGCTGGGGGATATTGAAAACTTTGTGGGGAGAATTTTTATTCTTGCTTGGGAAAATAATTCAGGAGTCTCGGTTGTCTGTTGCTCTACTGGGGAGTTGAAGTTGAACTGATACCTGGTCGGGTTCAGGTTTCACAGTAACTTGTTGGGGATTGTAGAGGTTAACTGTTAGTTGGGGAAAAGAAGTTAAACCTTGGTCGGATTGAGTTTAGGTTCTTCTATATCTTTGAAGAGCTAGGCTATTATCTGGTCGAGTCCAGGTTTCATATCATTTCTTGGTAATAATAAAGGCTTTGTGGAAGGCTTTACTGGGGATTTAGGGGTTGTGGCCCTTTGATTTGTAGTAGTTGGAGAGGTCACTTTAAGCTGGGGATTTCTGCCTTTTGTTGGGGAAATAAACCCTGTTTCCAGTCTGCTAGAGAGGTGACGAATTCGTTGGGGAAAGTCCTCGAGGGCTCTTGAGATTGTTTCAGCTAGGGAAAGGTTTTCAGAGATTAACCTCTTACTAGGGAATCATCCTATGAGAAGGATTTTGGGGAGATTTGTCATTGCCCCTAGCAGTAAACGTTTGTGGTATTGCCAAAGATGTTTGATTGTACGTAACCCTTCGTCGGGATTGACGTTCAATGCCCCAAGTGACGCAGATGGATATTTGCCCCTGGCTACTCTGCACTTTGAGATATTTCTTGAAATCTTGACTGGAATGCCCCAGGTGTGCTGGATAGTGACATGTCGTGCCCCTTGTTGATAGGAGTTTTGACAATGGGAGTGTCATCCTTCTTGAATTGATTTTGATCACTAAGAGAGCTTTTGTTCACTGGATATTCATTGTGTGAATTTCTCCGCTGCCAAACAAATAGCCATATGCAAACAGTGATATTCAAGTAATGCAAAGTCTATGCTTGTCTTGAAGTTTTGAAAAATGCGTTTATAGCAAGTAAAGAAGTTTCGTAATTCAACCCTGGATTTTGAGTAAAGCCTTACAGGAGTCAGGATACCTTTTGTAACAGTATGCTTTCGAACTAACCCATGCTTCAATTAGGACTTTTGAAGGGTTGTAACGTGGCTTAGTTCATGGTTTAAGAAACAAAGGATAAAGGCTCAAAGTATATTTGTATCCACCCGCTCTTCGTGATGTTCTTCAGTCCTAAGCTCAGTTAATTGTGAGTTTGAACTCCAATTGAGTCTGGAATGACGTTTTGGTGATGGTTCCGACAAGTTGAGTTTATCAGAAAGCAGTCATTTCATGCAACATTTTCACGTTGTTGAGGATTTATAGTGACCTCTTTTTTTTATTTGTTATCCCTAATTTTGCCCGGTTGTTCTTGTTTTTGAGATTACAGTCAGCGAGATGCCCCAGTTTTTCTTAAGTCTCCTTTGTAGGTTTTGACATAGTGGACTTTTCTCTTGAGAGCTCATGACTGCCTATTTGGTAGGGAACCATCACCGTCTTTTGATTCCAGAGGAATGTTTCTTGACGTTATTCGTTGTATTACGAGATGAGAGTTTGCGGCTTAACGCGCGTTTGAATTAACTGAGAGACTACCCTACCCCAGGTTTTGATTAAAGGTTTCAATTTGTATTAAAACAGAAAACTTCTACTTCTTTAGCTCGAAGGGGTTGACTAGGGATTATCTTCCTTATAACTCCAGTGTTTAGGATTTGAAAGAATGCTTGTACATCGTCAGCAAGGTCTGTCCAAAAGTATATTGTATGAGATTATGGCATTGTTTTCGTCATCCTCCTTCTAAAGGCTTGTAACTTTTAGAAAGAGTTAAATGTCATAAAAATAGGTAAAAAGCATAGTTTAAATGTAATGAAAATAAGTGGATCAAATCAAGACAAACATATGCAATGCATTAATGAAACAAAATTTGACATTAATAGATAATTGTTTGAACAACAAAAGAAATTACAACTTGAAAAATCAAATGGACAAAAGCTTCTTTGTTTTAACTTGTCACTTTATGTGGTAAGCCTTTGAGAGACGGCACAAGAATTCAGTTTGGCCATCTTGTGTGAACTCCAGCATTCCTTCGTCGATCAGGTTTTGAATTTTGTACTTCAGCGCCCAACAATTGTTAGTATCGTGCCCCGGGCTGTCAGAATGATAAACACACCTTGCCTTCGGATTGTAGTTAGGAGAGGAAGTCTCCGGGCTCAGATAAGGGTTTATCACCGTAATCAGCTTCATCTTCAACATGTGTTACAAAGCTTGTGACAGTGGCATGTTAATTTGGGTGAATTGCCTTTAAGGTCTTTCCACCCTTGGCTGATTGTTTTGTTGTTGTTGGCAAGGTCGTTGTTGGACCCGTGAGGTAGTAGCAAATTGGGGAGGTCTTCCGGCTTCTTGTCTCATAGGAGGCTAAGCAGTGACTTGATTTCCAATCCTGATTGTTCCTCCTATACGGTTGCAACCGTCTTGACAAAGTTGGTTGACAAGAACTTTCAGCTCTTCTTGTCCTTGAGCCAAATTTTAGATAAGAGCCATCTGACCCACCAGTTGTCCCATCATTTGGACCCTCATTATGGCTATTTCATTTTGTAGCCTTTCCAACTGATCATATTTGTTGTCCCCAGGATTTCCCATGATCATTGCCCTAGTGAGGAGATCTTTCACCTCTTCTTTCCCCTTGGATAGGTTTCAAGAACATCTCTTGAAGTTGAGCGTTTTGGGCCTGGATACCTTTCACCATTTGTTCCATATCCATCTTACTGAAATAAACAGTAGGAAGATAAGGAGACCTGTATGGGAGAAACCTGTCATGATATGATGCATGATATGTGGATGCATGTTTTCAAGGATCTCGTGGGGTAAACAAGAAACTATTAGAATTTGATTGCAGCTTAATTGAAGAAACTTCGTGTCATTGGGAGTCCTTCTTCAAGAGTCAAGCTCACCATATCTAGTGGGTCATAGCCCTTGACTTTGGTTCGTTGTACTTGATTTTGAAGACGTTTGGTTAGAGGGAAATAAATCCTCTTGTCTCTTGATGGACGCCTTGGTTCAACGTGACCCTGCATCAAAGACCCTCGAGATCCTTAAAATGGTTATTGAAATGCCATGGCATGATGTTTATGATGTTATGATGTTATGTACAAGTATGCGAGGTAAGCAAATGGGTATACAAATAATCATATTCACACAAAGAAGACAAGTTCTTAGTTTTAGGCTTGCATGGAGTTTGTAGGTAAGTACCCTCTTGAAGTTTAGTTGGCTCAACCTATCCTAGTTAATAGTAACTGGGTTCTAAGGGGTCTCAATATCACTGATCTTTCCCCCAAGCTTCGTTCAATAGGAGATTGACTCGTGACCAAACAAAACTCAAGAGTCAAACCTCAATGAGTGTAGCATCGAGTATCAACCAACTTCGGATTGTACCAAAGCCGGTCATCTCACTACGTCCTAATGGCCAAGTTGGTCAAGTAAGGTTCTACGGTCAGTTGATGCTTCACGACACCACGCAGCGGCCCCGTACTCTCCTTGACTACTCAAGGGTTACCGATACCAACCAAAGCTCCACATCAACAAAGCTACTGTTTCAACCATGTCGGTATACCTTGCATAGTTCCCTCACAGTTTATTGCTACTTACCTAAAAGGTGCCCCCTAATTTGGGTGTAGGATTTTAAAACAAACCCAAACAAGGAACCCAAATGTAAAGCAAACAAATCAAACAATGTAAGCAAGTAAATATGATCTAGCCCCAAGGTAACCCCACTTTTAAGTAGTTTTCCCCAGCAGAGTCGCCAGTTCTGTGATACGGTGGGAGAACTGACTTGAGGTGTTTGCGTTTGTGTTCACAAATGTTGTGGTTTAGCAAGAGTCGCCGCCGACTTTTCTTTTATCCAAAAGGAAAGGTGAAAAAGCACAGGAAAGACCTTTAGAGATGTTTTTGAGTTCGGGGGGTAGATTATGAAAAGGGAAGATATTAGCACCCTTTTCATCCATGGTTTTCCATGGGCTCTTAGTTACTCGCTAGATCACTTGCTTTTGTTTGAATGTGCTTTGTGGTGTGGTTTTTGAAAGTATTTTGAAAATGTAACTTTGTAATGATTCTCGTTTCTATAAGAATGTATACAAAGTGTTTGTTTCAAAAATAGTTCAAAGATGAGAGTGTGGGTGTATAAAAATGTTTTTGTTGTAAGCAAGCGAGCAACTAGGAGAGAACCTACCTACTCAAAAGGTCTTAGATGTGCTTTTCCTCCTCCTTTAGATGTCGCTATCTTGCCATTGTTTTGGTAAAAAGCCCCATCGTTGGATATGAAGGGATGAGCATTGGGTCATCGTATGACCATTGTGATACGGTGGGAGAACTGACTTGAGGTTTTGCGTTTTTATTCGCACTTGTTCGGTTTAGCAAGAGTCGCCACCGACTTTTTATTTTATCCTAAAGGAAAGGTTAAAAAGCACAGGAAAAACCTTTTGAGATGTTTCGTGGGTTCGGGGGATAGATTATGAAAAGGGAAGGTATTAGCACCCTTTTCATCCATGGTTATCCATGGGCTCTTAGTTACTTGTTTTAGATCACTTGCCTTGATTTTCTATTGCTTGAAATGGTGGTGTGTGTGTGTGTTTTGAAAATGTTTTGAAAAAGATGCCTTGTCTAGGCAACTATTGTAACAATTCTTTACTCGAATGTTTTACAAAGGTGTGTGTCTTTTCGAAAAGATGTTTCAAATGTTTTTTGAAAGTTGTTTTGAAAGTTGTGTTGTGGAGTGGGTTTTGAAAAGTAGGCAAGCGTGTTTTGCAAGTTGATCAAGTAACTAAGAGTTGTCTACCCCTAAATTTACTCAAAGGTTTTTCTCATGTTTTAACCCTTTTAACAGTATTGTTCCACCATTGCATTTGGTGGACAATCTTTGTGTTAGGATGTTAACGGGACAGGCGCGGGTCATCGTATAGACCATGAATGCAATGGTGCCAAGTGTCTTTGGCAAATTTGCTTGAAGGGACTATGATCATTTTGTTTAGGCGACTTTCGAAAGCGTCATCGAGGGACCATGATCATTTGAATTGTTTTGTTTTGCCAAAGATACTCAACGTGCAAGCATGGCCCATTTTGGAAGGCAACAAGCGGGATTACCCTAGGGGTGCAAGTGTGAATTGTGTATTGATTGTCATGCATTTGTCTTATATTTAGGTTATCTAGCGATTGATTTTATTTACATACAAACCCTAGGTCTAGACATAGTATAATTGAAAGCGATAAATTGCGGGAATTTAAAGTCCTAAACTATTACAAATGAGTATCCGGGAATGGGGGTACAAATATTTACAAATGGGGATGAGACTTATTAGGAGAGTAGTATTCAAATATATTTACAACCAAATCGAATCAATCGCAATCTCAAATGTAAAGTATAGCAATGTATAAGAATAAAGCAATGTAAATGTATCAATGTATTTGTGTAAGTGTACGTGATTATTTACAAGTGAGGAAAATGTATTTATTAAGCATGTATTTATTCTTTTTGTATTTTTGTTAATTATGTACAAACAAAAGATTTTAAAAGAAAAGAAAATGCCTAAAAAAATCTATTTTTATGTATTAATGTTAATGTATTTTAGTTAGTATTTTTATGTACAAGGTTTTAACTAAAAAAAATGAAATGTTTTAAGTTTAAGAAAATTAATACTTATGCATTTAGTTAATATTTTCTTATGTAAACTACAAAAAAGGGTTTTAATAAAACAAAAATGTTTAAACCTAAATAAATCTAATATCCACATATTTTGAGTATAATAAAAAAGGTATGGTTAATAAAATTTAATGTAAAAAAAAATTAGTATATTAAGTTATTTAACAAAGTAAGTTATAAAAAGATTTAATGTAATCTAAAAAAAAGTATTAAATAAAATAAAAAGGGATTGAAATGGGCTAAAGGGGGTTTTGGGGCTAAATAACAAATGTTGACTGAAACAGAAAGAGGGGGGTGCGTCCAGAAAAAAAAACAAATGGGCTTTAGGCAGATGACGGGGCGAACCGGCCCAAGCAATTCACAATTTTGTTTTAGGGTTTCAGTGTGTTTGCTCCATTTAGGAATTAGGGTTTGGCTTGAGTTACAGAGGCGCGGCGCCGTTCATCTCCTTCGCTTCCTTCGTCTCCTCGCTCGAACCACGTTTCTAATGCTTTTCTCCGTCCCAGTTGCCAGGCGTCACCTCCGTTTCTCCTCTCTCCACATGGTTGCTCCAGGCGGTGGTTATACCAAAGGTATGTGATCTTGTCTTAACGCATTAGGGTTTCAGTTCATATGTTATTAGTTCTGATCTTTATTCTTGTTATTTGTTTCTGTTTGAGGTGCATGAAAAGGAAGAGAACGATACCTTTATTGGAGACGGAGGAATGGATTGGAGGCGCCTTAGGCGGCCGGCGAGGGAGCGAGATGCTGGCTTTTGCTGGAAAACCTGGTATTCGTATCTTGCCTTTTAGGTTTTATGATGGATATCTGAGAACCTTTTCCTATTCTGTTTGCTTGAATCTTTTCAATGTCTGCTTCTGTACAACTATTTGATGATGTTTATGAGTATTGCCTTGATGATGTTTATGAATATTGCCTTGATGATGTTTATGACCCTATGATGAGCCTAGCTCTGAGGGTTTTGGTTGGTTTGAATGCTGTTTGGACAAAGGCTTATGCAGGTTGAAGCAGTAGGCTTGTATGGCTTTGAGGCTTGATGCAGGTTTAGGCTTGTATGGCTTTGAGGCTTGATGCAGGTTTAGTCTTGTATGGCTTGCTGTTTGTTTATGCTTGACACAGGTTTACCCGTTACAGGCTTCTGGTTCAAAAATAGGTTACAGGCTTCTGTTTGAGGCTGGTTTTGACAGGTTGGTGAAGCAGGTAGTTTGATTTTGTTTGGAGTTTACAGGCCTGAGTTTTGAAAGGCTTTGGTTGAAGTTTGAATCACAGGTTTGAGGAAGGGGCCGTAAGTTGGAAGGCTTCTGTTTAGAGGCTTTGTTACAGTTGGTTTTGTAAGCTTGTGTTTGAAGCAGGTTGGAGGCAGCTCTGTATGTTTTTGTTGATACAATTTTGTGGTCTTTGCTTTGTGTTATTTCTGCCTCCTCTTGAAACTGTTCTGGTATATTGTCTTATATCTTTTTTCTCAAGCCTAAGCCTGTAAGCCTTTTTCTCTTCTCTCTCTCCAGTATTAAAGCATTTGTTTATTGCTTTAGATGTACTATTCTGAAAAAGTACTGGCCTAGGAAAATGATGATTTTGAACCTTGCTTGCATTGTGGTTTAGCCCTGCATATCTCTTTTCTCTGTGTACTTTCAAGATCTTCTGCATATTGTGTGTACTTCTTGACAGCCTTTCTTTAGTTGACATTGGACTTAGTTTGGTTATGCTGTTCAGTTTGGACTTTGTTGACAATTTATGAACTATGCAGCTTTATGCACTTTTCAATTGATTTGCCTCTTTTGGTTGAAAATTTGAAACTAGGTAGCCTGTGTGACAACTTTGAATTTGTGCAATTGTAAATTTGTGCATTTCATACTTCATTTGCAAGCATACTTTTATCCCTCTTTGTGAACCAAGAGTGATCTTGTGATTTGCAGAGAGGGTGAACAACTGATTCCGGCCAGTTACTTTTAATGATGTTTTTTTTTAACTGTCTGCCTTTAATTTTATCTGCATTTGACTTCTCTTCTTTTCTTTTTGCAGGTAAAATCAATTGAGCAATGGGGAGCAGCAAAGTAGAAGATGAGGACTTAGGAAATTTTTAGGATAGAGTTTTATTTTACTTTTAATCAATGTAATAAATATTATTATAAATACTTGTAAATAATTACTGTATTTAAATAATACTTGTACAAATAATTAAAAATAAATAAAAGTTTTTTGTCAATTAATCTCTTTTAACTCTACTGTCTATTTAATTATTTAAGCTTTCTTGAACTAAAATAACTGGAAGTAGATCCAATTATTCTGACTTAGAATGAATAAATAATTAATAAACATTGTCGTCTTGCAATCAATAATAAACCCGGCGTCTCAATCCAACAAGCAATGCACAGTCAATCACAACAAACATCCACATGCCCTTTTTTCACTGATTAAATCCAACACTGCAAGTTCTCAATCAACAGCCTCAATCCAAATCTCAGAGTAAACTGAAAAGAACTGTAGAATTAATTCTTTCTGAGAATGCGCGCACAAAACCCTGATTCTTGATTTAATTTTCACAGAAACGCCTGCCTGATCAAACCATGAGCCCAAACTCAAACAAAACCTAATAATCTGCTTGAACTGTTCCAGAGTCCATTAAAAACCCTAATTTGGGTAGACTGATAAGAAAAAGTCTGTTTGACTGATTCTTACGCCAATCTGAAAAAAGTCAGGGAAAACCCGAAGCTGTGATTTCTTGTGGAAAAAGAGGAGGGCAAATTTTGGGGTACAACAGTTGCCCCTGTTCAATCTTCTTGAACCTGAAGAGTTAGATTGGCAAGCTTGCCTTTCGCGACTCGAAGGTAAAAGGAGATTGGACACTAGAGTGCCCAAAAAAATTTGCACTCGGTGATGTGATGGTAGAGGGAATGGGCTTAAAGATGCCATTTGGTGATGGGCTTAAAGATGCCATCTGGAGATGTGACAAAATCTTGTCGGGGGATGGGCTTAAAGATGCCATCTGGAAATGTGACAGAATCTTGTCGGGGGATGGGCTTAAAGATGCCATCTGGAAATTGCTGGTAGGAGGATGGGCTTAGAGATGCCATCTGGAAATGTTTGTTGAACTGCATGTCATTGGTGAGTGAGTATCAGAAAGGTATCGATGTTTTGGAATATCTCTGAACTGGGGGTCTGAATAAGCAATAGATTGATATTCGTATCTGGAAGCATCCATAAACTGTTTTCAAAGGTTGAAGAATCTGAACAAGCGATAGGTTAACATCCGTTAGTGGAGAACCCGTGAACTGTTTTCAGAAGTCTTGAAATTGAATAAGCAATAGAACAGCATCTGTTGTTGGGAAGCGTCCGTAAACTGTTTTCAAAGGTTGAAGAATCTGAACAAGCGATAGGTTAACATCCGTTACTGGAGAACCCGTGAACTGTTTTCAGAAGTCTTGAAATTGAATAAGCAATAGAACAACATCTGTTGTTGGGAAGCGTCTGTAAACTGTTTTCAAAGGTTGAAGAATCTGAACAAGCGATAGGTTAACATCCGTTGTTGGGAAGAATCCGTAAATTGTTTTCAGAGGTTGAAGAATCTGAACAAGCGATAGGTTAACATCCGTTACTGGAGAACCCGTGAACTATTTTTCAGAAGTCTTGAAATTGAATAAGCAATAGAACAGCATCCGTTGTTGGGAAGCGTCCGTAAACTATTTTCAAAAGTTGCATCTGAACAAGCGATAGATTAACATCCGTTGTTGGGAAGAATCCGTAAACTGTTTTCAGAAGTCTTGACGTTGAATAAGCAATAGAGCAGCATCCGTTGTTGGGAAGCATCCGTAAACTGTTTTCAAAAGTCTTGAAGTGGATAAGGAACCGGTGTAGGGTTTCCTGATGATGAGTCCGTGTAAAACTGCATCTGGATGAATCTGGAATAAGTATCAGAATGTAGCCATGTCTGGGTCACATCTGAACTATCTCTGGGTGAATCTGGAATAAGTATCAGAATATCGCCATGTCTAGGTCACATCTGAACTATTTCTAGAAAGACTTTCAGAAGATGATGATCTTTATCTGTCGACTAATCTTTCCTGAAAGAAGGTAAAGAGTTAGTTGTATGCAATGTCACGATGCATGATGTAATGTATGTTATATCAATGTTTATGATATGAATGTGATGAATGCGTATGTAAGCTGATGAGCTGTCTTGCTGAGGATAGATGGATCCTGGATGGCAGGAGATAAAAGAATCTTGACTGCTGTCGGGGAAAGTGAATCTTTTGATCGTTGAAGATGAGAAGTCTTGGGACCGTTGTTGGGGAATCAGGAGCTTGGGTTATACGCCAATCTACTGGGGATTCCTGTCTTGAGGAGATCTTCACTGGGGAATATTCGAATATTCTGTGAAGAACTGAGAATGAGAGTCTTCATTCTTCTTGGGGATTGATAGTTGGAAGTTTTAGCTTCGCTGGGGATTGCAAGAATCTTTTGAATTTGAGAAGGAACCGGTGTAGGGTTGCTTCATGATGAGTCCGTGTAAAACTGCATCTGAATTTGAGAAGGAACCTGTGTAGGGTTGCTTCATGATGAGTCCGTGTAAAACTACATCTTGGATTTGAGATCTGTATGAGTAGCAGAATGACTTCCGTGTCTGGAGTGTATCTGGAACTGTAACTAGGATCTGAATGAGTGACAGAATGGCTACCGTGTCTGGAGCGTATCTGAAACTGTATCTTGGAGTTGAGATCTGTATGAGTAGCAGAATGACTTCCGTGTCTGGAGTGTATCTGGAACTGTAACTAGGATCTGAATGAGTGACAGAATGGCTACCGTGTCTGGAGCGTATCTGAAACTGTATCTTGGAGTTGAGATCTGTATGAGTAGCAGAATGACTTCCGTGTCTGGAGTGTATCTGAAACTGTAACTAGGATCTGAATGAGTGACAGAATGGCTACCGTGTCTGGAGCGTATCTGAAACTGTATCTTGGAGTTAAGATCTGTATGAGTAGCAGAATGACTTCCGTGTCTGGAGTGTATCTGAACTGTAACTAGGATCTGAATGAGTGAGAGAATGGCTACCATGTCTGGAGCGTATCTGAAACTGTATCTTGGAGTTGAGATCTGTATGAGTAGCAGAATGACTTCCGTGTCTGGAGTGTATCTGAAACTGTAACTAGGATCTGAATGAGTGACAGAATGGCTACCGTGTCTGGAACGTATCTGAAACTGTATCTTGGAGTTGAGATCTGTATGAGTAGCAGAATGACTTCTGTGTCTGGAGTGTATTTGAAACTGTAACTAGGATCTGAATGAGTGACAGAATGGTTACCGTGTCTGGAGCGTATCTGAAACTGTATCTTCCAACAGGTGATGAAGGAATTGTTGAACACTTTTGACATTCGAATGCCCCAAGTGATAATGAAGGAGTCTTGAATCAGGTTACTCTGCAAATTGAGAGATTTCGTTGAAATATTGACTGGACTGCCCCAGGTTAACTGAACTTTGAAAGATCTGTTGAAACCTTGACTGGACTGCCTCAGGTTAATTGGATGGTGACATGTCATGCCCCTTGTTGATAGGAGATTTGTCGTTGGAAGTGTCATCCTTTTTGAAGTGATTTTGTTCACTGAGAGAGTTTTCGTTCCTCCGAACATTTGCTGCATGAATTTCTTTGCTGTTAAACAAATAATCATGTGCAAACAACAATATTCAAATAATGCAAAGTTTATGTCTGTCTTCGAAGTTTTGAAAAATGCGTTTTTTAGCAGAAAACTTTTTATAAGACAAATTCAACACAAGATTTTAGAGCAAAGCCTTACAGGAGTCAGGATACCTTTTGTAACAGTATGCTTTCGAACTAACCCATGCTTCAATTAGGACTTTTGAAGGGTTGTAATGTGGCTTGGTTCACGGTTTAAGAAACAAAGGATAAAGTCTCAAAGTATATTTGTACCCACCCGCTCTTCGTGATGTTCTTCAATCATAAGCTCAGTTAATTGTGCGTCGAACTCTATTCGAGTTTGGAACGAATTTTGGGTGATGGTTCGCCAGTTGACTTTTGGGAGACAATCATCATCTCCTTTTTCTTTTGCAACATTTTCCATGTTGTTGAGGATTTGTAATGACCTCTTTTTTTTTATTTGTTATCCCTAACTTTTGCCTGACTGTCCCTGTTTTTGAGATCACAGTCAGCGGGATACCCCAACTTTCTTAAGCCTCCTTTATAGGTTTTGGCTTGGTGGGCTTTTCTCTTTTGAGAGATTGACTACCTATGTGATAGGGAACCATCACCGTCCTTTGATTCCAAAGGAATGTCTCTTTTTTTGACGTTGTTCGTTGTATTACGAACTGAGAGTTTGCGACTTCAATGCGCATCTTTTTTTTTTTTGAATTAACTGACATACTACCCTGCCCCAGGTTTAAATCAAAGGTTTCAATTTGTTTAGAACAGAAAACTCCTACTTCTTTGGCTCGAAGGGGTTGACTAGGGATTATCTTCCTTATAACTCCAGTGTTTGGGAATTGAAAGAAATGCCTGTACATCATCAGCACGGTCTGTTCAAAAGCATATTGTATGAGATCATGTATTGTTTTGTCATCCTCCCTCTAAAGGCTTGCAGCTTTTTATCAAGAGTTAAATATCATAGAGAAAACATAAGAGTAGTGAAAACGAATGGATGAATTCAAGACAAACATATGCAATGCATTAATGAAACAAAGTTTGACATTAATAGATAATTGTTTGAATAACAAAGAGATTACAACTTGGCAATTCAAATAAAACAAAAGTTTCTCAATTTGAGCTTTGTCACTTCAGGTGGAGAAACTCTTAACGGAAGATTTTCATCTCGCCGTCTGGCATGAACCTCAGCACCCCAATGTCGATTAGATCTTGAATCTTGTTCTTCAAGGCCCAACAGTCGTCGGTGTCATGTCCCGGGCTATAGGAGTGGTATACACAAAATGCATCGGGATGATAGTTAGGAGCGGAGGTATTGGGCTTCCGAATAGGGTCCCTCAAAGCAGTCAGATTGACCTCCAACAAGCGCTCCAGTATTAGAGATGACGGTATATCAGTCTCAGTGAACTGTCTTCCCGACGTATTTTGCTTACGCCTATTACCCCGTTGATGCTGACGAGGTTGTTGCTGGGCTTGTGACCCTGAAGCAAGTAGAGGAGCCTTCCCCTTGTCTTCTTGTCTGGAGGGGGGTTGAGTGGTGACTTGCTCTTCAACCTCAGATGTTTTCCCCACTTGGTTTTCCCGAAGCAGTCGGTTGACGAGAACTCTGAGTTCCTCTTGTCTTTGAGACAAGTCCTGGATGAGAGCCATCTGGCCCACCAGTTGTCCCATCACCTGGATCCTCAAAGTTGCCAAATCAAACTGCAGTTCCCCCAGCTGATCACTCCTGGCATTGTTTGAAGTCTCCTGGACCAAGCCCTTTGTGAGGAGAGATTTCACTTCTTCTTGCCCCAGGGATAGGTTAAAGAACATTTCCTGAAGCTGGGCAGTCTGGTCCTGGATATCCTTGACAATCCTCTCTAGAGCCATCTCTACTGAAATAAACAGTAGGATAGTAAGGAAACCTGAAAAAGGAAAGAATGTTATGATGCAATGCATGATATGCAGATGCATGTTTTCAAGGATCTCTTGGGGTAAACACAAGAGAATGTTAGAGGTTGAACTTTGATCTTTGATTGGAGAACTTTGCACTGGTGGATGTCTTTCCACGAGAATCAAGCTCACCATGTCAAGTGGGTCATAGCCCCTGATTCAAGTCGTTGCACTTGATCTTTGATTGGATTTGTTTAGAGGAGAAACCTCTTGCCTTTTGGTAGACGTCTGGTTCAACGTAACCCTGCATCAAAAGAACCCCCGAGATCCTTGAAATGGTTATTGAAAAATGGTATGATGTCATGATGTTATGTACATGTATGCAAAAGCAAGTAAGTTTATATACAGGCAATCATATTCACACAAAGCAAATAAGTCCTTAGGTTTAGGCTTGCATGGGGTTTGTAGGTAAGTACCCTCTTGAAGTTAGTTGGCTCATCCTGTCCTAAAATAGAAACCGGGTTCTAAGGAGCTCAATATCATGGGATTGTTTTCTGTGTTCATTGTTTTGGTTTAGCCATTTAACTGGCGACCAAAATATTCCAAGAAAACAACCCTTAATGAGTGTAGTATCGAGTATCTACCAACTTCGGACTGCACCAAAGTCGGTCATCTCACTACCCCTAAAAAGGCTAAGATGGTCAATTAAGGTTCTAAGAGTTTGTTAGTGCTTCATGACATCACTCAGCGGCCCCGTACTCTCCTTGATTGAACTCAAGGGTTACCGGTACTCACAAATATGTCACACTAACATAGATTACTGCTTCAACCATGTCGGTATACCCCGCACAGTTCCCTCACAGTTTTATTGCTATTTACCTAAAAAGGTGCCCCAAATCCGGGTGTAGGATTTACAACAAACCCAAACAAGGACCCAAAAAGTAAAGCAATCAAGGCAATCAAAGCTAGTATTTATGGGTCATCTAAACCCTAAGGTAACCCCACTTTTACATTTCTCCCCAGCAGAGTCGTCAGTTCTGTGATACGGTGGGAGAACTGACTTGAGGTTTTGCATTTTTATTCGCACTTGTTCGGTTTAGCAAGAGTCGCCACCGACTTTTTATTTTATCCTAAAGGAAAGGTTAAAAAGCACAGGAAAAACCTTTTGAGATGTTTCGTGGGTTCGGGGGGTAGATTATGAAAAGGGAAGGTATTAGCACCCTTTTCATCCATGGTTATCCATGGGCTCTTAGTTACTTGTTTTAGATCACTTTCCTTGATTTTCTATTGCTTGAAATGGTGGTGTGTGTGTGTGTGTGTTTTGAAAATGTTTTGAAAAATATGCCTTGTCTAGGCAACCGTTGTAACAATTCTTTACTCGAATGTTTTACAAAGGTGTGTGTCTTTTCGAAAAGATGTTTCAAATGTTTTTTGAAAGTTGTTTTGAAAGTTGTGTTGTGGAGTGGGTTTTGAAAAGTAGGCAAGCGTGTTTTGCAAGTTGATCAAGTAACTAAGAGTTGTCTACCCCTAAATTTACTCAAAGGTTTTTCTCATGTTTTAACCCTTTTAACATTATTGTTCCACCATTGCATTTGGTGGACAATCTTTGTGTTAGGATGTTAACGGGACAGGCGCGGGTCATCGTATAGACCATGAATGCAATGGTGCCAAGTGTCTTTGGCAAATTTTCTTGAAGGGACTATGATCATTTTGTTTAGGCGACTTTCGAAAGCGTCATCGAGGGACCATGATCATTTGAATTGTTTTGTTTTGCCAAAGACACTCAACGTGCAAGCATGGCCCATTTTGGAAGGCAACAAGCGGGATTACCCTAGGGGTGCAAGTGTGAATTGTGTATTGATTGTCATGCATTTGTCTTATATTTAGGTTATCTAGCGATTGATTTTATTTACATACAAACGCTAGGTCTAGACATAGTATAATTGAAAGCGATAAATTGCGGGAATTTAAAGTCCTAAACTATTACAAATGAGTATCTGGGGATGGGGGTACAAATATTTACAAATGGGGATGAGACTTATTAGGAGAGTAGTATCCAAATATATTTAGAACCAAATCGAATCAATCGCAATCTCAAACGTAAAGTATAGCAATGTATAAGAATAAAGCAATGTAAATGTATCAATGTATTTGTGTAAGTGTACGTGATTATTTACAAGTGAGAAAAATGTATTTATTAAGCATGTATTTATTCTTTTTGTATTTTTGTTAATTATGTACAAACAAAAGATTTTAAAAGAAAAGAAAATGCCTAAAAAAATCTATTTTTATGTATTAATGTTAATGTATTTTAGTTAGTATTTTTATGTACAAGGTTTTAACTAAAAAAAATGAAATGTTTTAAGTTTAAGAAAATTAATACTTATGCATTTAGTTAATATTTTCTTATGTAAACTACAAAAAGGGGTTTTAATAAAACAAAAATGTTTAAACCTAAAGAAATCTAATATCCACATATTTTGAGTATAATAAAAAAGGTATGGTTAATAAAATTTAATGTAAAAAAAAAATTAGTATATTAAGTTATTTAACAAAGTAAGTTATAAAAAGATTTAATGTAATCTAAAAAAAAGTATTAAATAAAATAAAAAGGGATTGAAATGGGCTAAAGGGGGTTTTTGGGCTAAATAACAAATGTTGACTGAAACAGAAAGAGGGGGGTGCGTCCAGGAAAAAAAACAAATGGGCTTTAGGCAGATGACGGGGCGAACCGGCCCAAGCAATTCACAATTTTGTTTTAGGGTTTCAGTGTGTTTGCTCCATTTGGGAATTAGGGTTTGGCTTGAGTTACAGAGGCGCGGCACCGTTCATCTCCTTCGCTTCCTTCGTATCCTTGCTCGAACCACATTTCTGATGCTTTTCTCCGTCCCAGTTGCCAGGCGTCGCCTCCGTTTCTCCTCTCTCCACATGGTTGCTCCAGGCGGTGGTTATACCAAAGGTATGTGATCTTATCTTAACGCATTAGGGTTTCAGTTCATATGTTATTAGTTCTGATCTTTATTCTTGTTATTTGTTTCTGTTTGAGGTGCATGAAAAGGAAGAGAACGATACCTTTGTTGGAGACGGAGGAATGGATTGGAGGCGCCTTAGGAGGCCGACGAGGGAGCGCGATGCTGGCTTTTGCTGGGAAACCTGGTATTCATATCTTGCCTTTTAGGTTTTATGATGGATATCTGAGAACCTTTTCCTATTCTGTTTGCTTGAATCTTTTCAATGTCTGCTTCTGTACAACTATTTTATGATGTTTACGAGTATTACCTTGATGATGTTTATGAATATTGCCTTGATGATGTTTATGACCCTATGATGAGCCTAGCTCTGAGGGTTTTGGTTGGTTTGAATGTTGTTTGGACAAAGGCTTATGCAGGTTGAAGCAGTAGGCTTGTATGGCTTTGAGGCTTGATGCAGGTTTAGGCTTGTATGGCTTTGAGGCTTGATGCAGGTTTAGGCTTGTATGGCTTGTTGTTTGTTTATGCTTGACACAGGTTTACCAGTTACAGGCTTCTGGTTCAAAAATAGGTTACAGGCTTCTGTTTGAGGCTGGTTTTGACAGGTTGGTGAAGCAGGTAGTTTGATTTTGTTTGGAGTTTACAGGCCTGAGTTTTGAAAGGCTTTGGTTGAAGTTTGAATCACAGGTTTGAGGAAGGGGCCGTAAGTTGGAAGGCTTCTGTTTAGAGGCTTTGTTACAGTTGGTTTTGTAAGCTTGTGTTTGAAGCAGGTTGGAGGCAGCTCTGTATGTTTTTGTTGATACAGTTTTGTGGTCTTTGCTTTGTGTTATTTCTGCCTCCTCTTGAAACTGTTCTAGTATATTGTCTTATATCTTTTTTCTCAAGCCTAAGCCTGTAAGCCTTTTTCTCTTCTCTCTCTCCAGTATTAAAGCATTTGTTTATTGCTTTAGATGTACTATTCTGAAAAAGTACTGGCCTAGGAAAATGATGATTTTGAACCTTGCTTGCATTGTGGTTTAGCCCTGCATATCTCTTTTCTCTTTGTACTTTCAATATCTTCTGCATATTGTGTGTACTTCTTGACAGCCTTTCTTTAGTTGACATCGGACTTAGTTTGGTTATGCTGTTCAGTTTGGACTTTGTTGACAATTTATGAACTATGCAGCTTTATGCACTTTTCAATTGATTTGCCTCTTTTGGTTGAAAATTTGAAACTAGGCAGCCTGTGTGACAACTTTGAATTTGTGCAATTGTAAATTTGTGCATTTCATACTTTATTTGCAAGCATACTTCTATCCCTCTTTGTGAACCAAGAGTGATCTTGTGATTTTCAGAGAGGGTGAACAACTGATTCCGGCCAGTTACTTTTAATGATGATTTTTTTTAACTGTCTGCCTTTAATTTTATCTGCATTTGACTTCTCTTCTTTTCTTTTTGCAGGTAAAATCAATTGAGCAATGGGGAGCAACAAAGTAGAAGATGAGGACTTAGGAAATTTTTAGGATAGAATTTTATTTTACTTTTAATCAATGTAATAAATATTATTATAAATACTTATAAATAATTACTGTATTTAAATAATACTTGTACAAATAATTAAAAATAAATAAAAGTTTTTTTGTCAATTAATCTCTTTTAACTCTACTGTCTATTTAATTATTTAAGCTTTCTTGAACTAAAATAACTGGAAGTAGATCCAATTATTCTGACTTAGAATGAATAAATAATTAATAAACATTGTCGTCTTGCAATCAATAATAAACCCGGTGTCTCAATCCAACAAGCAATGCACAGTCAATCACAACAAACATCCACATGCCCTTTTTTCACTGATTAAATCCAACACTGCAAGTTCTCAATCAACAGCCTCAATCCAAATCTCAGAGTAAACTGAAAAGAACTGTAGAATTAATTCTTTCTGAGAATGCACGCACAAAACCCTGATTCTTGATTTAATTTTCACAGAAACGCCTGCCTGATCAAACCATGAGCCCAAACTCAAACAAAACCTAATAATCTGCTTGAACTGTTCCAGAGTCCATTAAAAACCCTAATTTGGGTAGACTGATAAGAAAAAGTCTGTTTGACTGATTCTTACGCCAATCTGAAAAAAGTCAGGGAAAACCTGAAGCTGTGATTTCTTGTGGAAAAAGAGGAAGGCAAATTTTGGGGTACAACAACCATAATAACAATGTTGTGAGATGACTTAGCACTTTTCTTTTTAGGGACTAAGATCATTTTGAAAGGCAACTTTGATAGCGTCATCGAGGGACTATGATCTTTTTCGATTTGTTTGTGCTAAGACATCCCACATGCATAACATGGCCATTTTTTATAAGGCAACAAGTGGAGTTACCCTAAGGGTACATGTGTGTAAAGTGTGTTTGATTGCATGCATTTAGTCTTGATTAGGGTTGTCCATTTTGTTGTTTTCATGTCTTGCCATACACGCTTAATTACTATACAGTATAAGGAAAACAGTAAATTGCGGAAAATGAAATTCTACGCTATTACAATATTTAGGGGATGGGGATACATATTTATGAATGGGGATTGCAAGTAAAATAAGTCCTAAGTTACTATTACAGTCATATTGAGTATGTACAATATAAGAGAAAAATGAACTTGTTTAGAAAATGTTTTTGTCTTAAGGAAATAAAATAAAAGAAAATATTTTTATGTTTTTTATGTTAATAAAAAAAAGATGAAAAGGAAAATACATGCAAAAATAGAAACAGCGTGTTGCTGCAAACAAAGAAACAAGGATCAGAAGTTCTGAAGCCAGGCGCGTGACTCATAAGGAAGCGTCAGAATCAGAAGTTCTGATTTGGTACACTCTGAGTTCCTGCACAAAAATGTCAGAGGGAAAGGGAACAGAGGTTCTGGATTGATACACTCTGAAGTCCTGCAAAAACATTAGAGGGAAGACATAGAGGTTCTGGGTGGTGTTCAGCTAGTGAACCAAAAGTCAGAAGTTATGTATTACACTGAAACAGTGAGCAAACGTCAATAGTTCAGTGTATATGACATGTAAAGAGAACTCAGAAGTTCTATGCTGTTGTTAGAACAGTGAGTGAATTATCAGAAGTTCGGTGTTGTGATGAGCCAGTGAATGAACTTTAGCAGTTCAGTGTACCATCATCATGTGAGAATCAGAAGTTCAGTGTGTGTTAATAGTGAGAAAAAATCATAAAAGTTATGTGTGTTATCAGCATGTGAAAATCAGAAGTTCTATATTACATTTCAACTCTTAATCAGCACATCAGCAATTTATTCAGTTCAGCAAATCAGAATCATCACAGCACAACAAATCATAGAAATTCCAATCCTAAGTCTGAGCCTAGCATTATTCTAGAAATTCTGATCCATAATTTTTCTATTCAGACAATGATATGTACACCATTAATACTATGATATTTACATGTTAATGATGTTCATAATGAAAAGCAAGTAAAGTCAAAAAAGACTTACCTGGAGCGTGCTTGGAGCTTTGAGTGGCTGTCTTTGGATGTTCTGAGTCAGCAAGAGAGACGGAAGAGTGGTTGTGTTCTTGGGTTCAAAGGGAAGAACGAAGATTTGTTTTTGTGTATGTGAAATCTAGATTTTTATGAAGGTTTCACAACTTCTTTTTCTCTTTTTTGGCCAATCTCTCTCTTTAAAAGCCAGCCCCTTGAACGTGTGGTGGAGCCAAGTATTTATAGATGAATTTGTTGTGACTTTGGGGGGAAAATAAATAGGATTTGAACCTGTTTTGGCATCCTGTTCCTTTGCTTTTTCATCACAGTTTTCGTATGCTAGTTTGGTGTAATCATGAGATGCAGGCGTAGGCTGAGCCAGCTGTTGGTCATAGGTCTGCAGCAAGTTGTATAAGCAAGGTTTTGGGGATTTGGTCAAGTTCTGACCAAAGCTTTGAAAATAGCCTTCATGTGCTGAAGTGCTGCCTTGTCTCTGAATCAAGCATGGTGGCTGTCAGCAGGAATTAAGGAAAAGCAAAAATTAAAGCATGGGCTTAGTAGCAAAGTTGTTATCCCAAGACAGTAGAGATACACGTGGTGAAAATCCTTTAGATAAAGACTCTGAAGGTGGTTGTGAGCATTAAATGATGATGAGACTTATCACAACCAGAAATCCTGCAACGTGAAACTCTACACTAAGGCTTAGTTCTAGATCAGAAGTTCTACTCCTGCGTAGCATCCAATCTTCTGATCTTCTTATCTTCTGGCTCCAACATGTTCTGAAGGAGATTTCATACTTTCCAGAAAGCTTGTAGCACGCTTCTTAGCCTTCTTTGAATTAATTTGGAAAACTCTGACTGAGCTTGCGTAGAGGCTGAAGAGCCATGTTCTGAACCATGTTTGTAACTTCTGACTGCATCTTCCTGGAGGCTGGCTCAGAAGTTCTGAAGTGTCATTTTTCTTAAATACTTAGAAAAATTCTAAGTATTTAGAATTTGACTTTTCCAAGGTAAAATTTGACTTTTGAACTTCTTGATGAAACAAACTTTATATTCCAACATGTCTTGATGAAATATGATTTTTGAAATTTGTTTTTGATCCAAAAGTCAAAGTTTGACTTCTTAGCGTGTAAATGACCATTTTGCCCTTGTGAGTGATTTTCTTGGAAAATTTGTAATTCAAAGCTCGGGATTGGATGGGAGTAAACCTAAGGATCCAGGGTGATTCCTTGATAAAATAAGAGGGCAAATTTTTGGGTACAACATCGGCCAATTACTATGAAGCCCAGATTCAACCGGATATTAGTAGGCCAAACAGTCAAAGGGAAGCCCAGATGCGATCGGATAACCACTTGATTTCTTCTGAAGCCTGGATTACGACCAGATAAGAAGTAAGATATTGTGAAGCCTGGGTTACAACCAGATAGCAGTATAGAACACCATGAAGCCTGGATTCGACCCGATAATGGTATAAAGCATCGTGAAGCCTGGATTACGACCAGATAATGATAAAAGGACTGAAGCCTAGATTACGACCAGATAACAGTACAAGACACTGTGAAGCTTGGATCTTGCCAAATAGTAGTTTACCTGGACAATTGCTAAGAAGCCAGGAGTTGACCGGATATTAGTGTGCCCTAAATTCAAGTTAAAGCCCAGATACAACCGGATAACAACTTAATTCCTTCTGAAGCCTGGATTACGACCAGATAAGAATCGAGAAATTGCGAAGCCTGGATTACGATCAGATAGCAAGTTTAAATCTCATCTCCTCAGTAAGTCACTGTAAAGCCTGGATTACGACCAGATAGCAGTCAGTCTTATCACTATGAAGCCTGGATTATGACCAGATAATAGTTCTTTTTCACCTCTTCGACCAAGAGACGATTTCCCAATAGAATAACAGACGACCGAGGCTCCTAAAATTCTATTTCTCTCAACACAGAGATCAGCATTCCCCAGCGTAGTCTTCCTCAACAACAAGTATATTGTATCTTGCTAAGGAATCTCTTAGGCGATCGACACTCCTTCAGATGGCATCTTTAAGCCCATCTTCCGTCATCAATTTCCAAATGGCATCTGTAAGCCCATTCCCGACATCACAAGACAAGTGCCACTTCATGCGAGTGCAAATTTCTGGGCACTCTAGTGTTCAATCATCTTCCACCTTCGGATCACGAAAGGCAGAAAAGCCAATCTACATCCTCAGGTTTAAGAAGATTGAACAGGGGCAGCTATTGTACCCCAAAATTTGCCCTCCCATATTCCTCAAAACATTTCAAGAAAGATCCTCAAGTTGCTCAAAGAAGTCCAAGGGTTGACGAGACAAACTCTCTCCTAAAGGCAGTCTGCCTCAAATTAGGGTTTCATGTTTCATCAAGATACTTGAGTCCAAGGGACCTCAAATGCTCCCCGTTGTCCTAATATGTTCTCAAGATCATCCATGTCAAGTTTCAAGCCTTGCATAGGAAGTTTGCTCAGTCAATTGCTCAAAGGCCTGAAAATCAACTTTGCTAGGGCAAAAGTCAATTGTGGCCTACATACAGTCAAACTTCAATATTTTTGGTCAACATCTTCATTTTGAAGTATCGTTCATCATTTGATCAAGGGTTGATCATGATTCATCAAGGATTGATCATAATTCATCAAAACCCAAAAGTTGCTAAATTAGGGTTTTGTAGGAAAAGTCAACTCAACTTTGACCAAGCATAACTTTCTCATACTTTTTCCGAAATGACCCATCCAAATCTCATTTTGAAGAGGATGAAATTCCCTATAATCCATATTCATCTCCCAAGTTCAAAATATGAACTCACAAGAAGTTGTGAATTTGGACATTATAGGTCATTTTGAAAAGTCAACAAAAACACCTTTCTTGTCAAAGCTTCATACATGAACATGGAATACCAAATTGATATTAGACGAAAAGGGTTGCTTAAAGGACATCTCAAGATTTCTAAAAAGTCCAAGAACACCTTCGAAGAGTCAAAATTGAGGAAGTTATGCATTGGTGAAGTTGACCTTTTTTGCAAAATTGTCAAAAGTCAACTATGCCTCAAATTGCAATTTTTGCTAAATGGGCCTAACTTTTTGCACTTGTTTTGAGTTTGTAGCATGGTCCACGAGCCCTAGCTCTTTCCACTTGTCATTATCTTATGTTTATTATTTATTTTGATTTTGATTTGAATTAAATCAATTTAAATCAAAACAAATCATGAAAAAATCCAAAACATTGAAATCTCAAGATATTGTGCATGTTTCAGGTCCTATATCTAGCTAGCAATTGGATTAATTCGTGCAAAGCCTTGGTGTGCACAAAAAGATTGAGTTTGGCCTATTTTTGGAAGTATCTTAAAGTGAATCAAATCCAAATCAAAAGCTATAATGGAGGAAGATTGAGATCATGTTTGCAACCCTAATTCAATTATTGATATATATTGAACAATTGCAGACCTAAAAAAAAGTTTTTAGAGGCGTGAGAAGTCAGAACAAACTTGAAAAAAACACAAAAAAGTGTTGAGGTGAATTCATAGTTCCAGGAAATTACAAGGCTTCCTGACCATCCCATTCACTTCCTGGGAGTGCAAGCAAGCAGTACCAATCAAAAACAAGCGCGCTAGTGCCTAGAATTCGTCCCCACGACTCCCACAGTTTGCCCATATTTCCAAAACTGAATCTTGTTATTCTTGCACATTCATCACATTCTAATTACATATTCTTGTTCACCATCTCATTTGCAAGCTATCTGTATAATTTAATTTCGTTTTTGTGCATTGTATCAAGATTCACCATTGCTAGGTTTTGTTGGCTCGATTTGGGATTTTTGTATACAAGTGAAATTAGCCCTCAAGAAGGGCACCATCGTGCTCAGTAGGCCAAGACGAATCAATTCACGGCCTTAGTTTTTATTTATCTTGCCTGTGCTTGATTTTGAGAAATTGCAGGGATGTAGCGACGGATGCTTGTCCGTAGGTAAAAGTTTTTAACTTTTACCAACAGAGCGAGGTTGGGGACGACTGGCGTGGCATTATGTTATTCGTCCATTCAAATTTCTGGCGCAATTTTCTTATTTTTCACACTAACTCTCATTATTATAGGTTATCAATTGTTTTTATTCTATATACAAGAAACATGCGCAGCTCAGTTAGTGGCCAGGTGATGGGAAAATGCTTCAGGACCTGGGTTCAAATCCCAGGTCCCCCCAATTATTTCATGTTATTTTTCTTTCATTGATCAGGCGTCCCACAAGGCATGAAGACCACCATACATCCTCATAATCCAACCAGCCAGGTGTATGGAAGCCAGATCTGATGGCTATCAGGTGATGATCCATCTAAGGCGTCGGTCAACACGTAGTACTGGATCCAGCAAGTCAACATGGATCAACCTTCTTTTGGGCCCAGATTGCTAGCAGTGCACCCCCTCAAATTGCTTTCCACAGGCCCAAATCTCTATTCTTCTTTCTTCTCTTTATATTTTCTTTATATTTTCTTTATTTATTTATTTATTTATATTTACTAACACAAATTAATTATTTATTTTACCGAAAAATCACAAAAATAATATTTTCATCCAATTAGATTTAGGATATTTATTTTTTATACAAAAATTAATCGAATTAGGTTATTTAATTTTAGGTAACTTTAATTTCTTTTTGTAAAATAAATTAAAATTAATTAGAACAATTAGGGTTTTATCTTAATTTAAATTCTATTTTCTTTTTCTTAAAAATAACAAAAATACAAAAATAGACCATGTAAATTATTTTCTTTAATTAATTTAATTACTAATTAATTTTGTATTTAATTTAAAAAACCTAATTCTTTTCTTAAAAACAATCAAAAACAACAAAAATAATTTTTCTTTCGATTAGGTTAGACGGGGTCAAAACCCTATTTCTCTCTCGTTCTTAACTCATCGCGCGTGTTTTATTATTTTGTTTTTATCATATTAATGTAATTGCTCACAAGTTGTAATAGATTAATTCGGACTTTTACTTTCGTTTATCGTTTTTTTTACGGGTTTGTTTTTGGCTATGTAAATACCCGAAGCCTTGTAATAGTGTAGTTTACTTTTCGTACTTTAAATTCCGCAAATATTAAATTGTTAGATGTATGAATAATAGGGATGCATGACAAGAATGTATGATTAACTTTAAAACGGTTAGTTAACCCTAAAAGTGCAAAGATAATAATCTGAAACTGAATCACTCGCACATGCGCACTCCTAGGGTACACTCCAACTTCGGTTGCCTTCGGTAAACGGTCATTAAGTATAGGATGCTTTAGTGGTCGCTCTCTTGTCTAAACAAAGATCAAAGTCCCGTTCGGAAAAGTTGCCTCGGAATTGTTGCCTCGAATAATTGATCTAAGATATTAGGGTTACTACTAAGACGTCCTAACATTGCTTTAGTGATCGTACGTCCCTTTCGAATTGACCCTTAAAACTCCAACGACAATGTTACCTACTCACTAATAGTGGGATAGCACTGTCTAAAGGAAACAAGAATAGAACAATTCTCTTTTTCGAGTAGGTAGATTAGCTCTTAAGTACTTGCTCAATCCAAACAAACTTTTTCACACTTACACTCCTCTTTTAAACAAAGCTTTCAAAAACACTTTGTAACACTCTTGAAGACAAAAGCAAGAGTTAAATCGAAGTCAAAAACTTTTTTCAAATCAAACACACACAAGCAATTTTGAAAATGATGAGCAAGTATCTAAAAGCCCATGGAAAACCACGGATAGAAAGGGTGCTAATACCTTCCCTTTCTATAATCTACCCCCCGTACTCAAAATCTCGAAAGAGGGAATTTTTCTGTGCTTTTTTCCTTTCCTGTTGGATAAAATAAAAGTCGGTGGCGACTCTTGCTTACCGCGACATTTTGCAAACACAAACGCAAAACGCAAACCAGCATTCCTAAAACAGTCCCGGTTCTGGCCACCGTATCACAATATCAAAAACTTATTTGGCTCCCTTTTCCTTCAGACTTCAGAATCAACAAAGACGACTTCTCTACATCCTTACTATACAAGAAGTAACCAGTGAAGATTCATGGATCTCTTCGAACAAAATCAGAATGCTCTTTGTCAGGACATGGAAACCATGGGTTCCTGAATGAATCAGCTTATGGAGACCCTTCATGGTGTTATTAAGGAGAACCCAATAATGTGAATGTTGAGACTCCTACTGAAATTCCCAGGAATATGGTCATTGATGATCGTCCCAATGTCATTGATCTTGGTGACTCACAGGGTGACCTCGCTATTGATGTTGACGAAACTGCAAAGATGTATCGTGCTCTTGAAGGGCGTCTCGAAGCTATGGAAGTTTCTAAGACTTTCAGATTCAAAATTGATGAAATGTGCCTAGTGCCAAGGATTGTTATTCCTCCCAAGTTTAAGGTTCCAGATTTCAAAAAATACAAAGGTACTTCCTGCCCAGAAACTCATCTTTGTTCCTTCTACCGTAAGATGGCAGCTTATTCTGAAAATGAACCATTTCTCATGCACTTCTTTAAAGACAACCTGTCTGGGGAACCACTAGAATGGTATATGAAGTTATAGAGAACTCATGTCAGTACTTAGGGAGATTTAGTTGATTCTTTCTTGAAACATTACCACTACAACACTGCCAAGGCTCCTAGTCATGCCCAACTTCAGAGTATGGCTCATAAATCTAAAGAATCTTCAAAGAGTACGCCCAGAGGTGGCGGGGACAAGCTGGAAGGGTTCAACCTCCTCTTCTGGATTATGAATTGGTTGATTTGTTCATGAGTACCCTGCGAGGTCCTTATCTTCAGCACATGATTAGCAGTACTTCTGCTTCCTTCTTTGATATGGTTATTATTTGGGAGCATGTTGAAACTTGTATCAAGGCAGGTTCGATCCAAGGTAATCCTAGAACCACCAACAACAAGGCTAGCAATGGAAAGAAGTTATATTTTGGTTTTGTTAAGAAGAAAGAGGGTGAGACTAGTGTTGCTATTATTGATAAGGGGAAAGCTCCTGCCTATTCTTAATTCTTGTTTCCTTATTATCCAACACATGTAGTTGTCCCTAATCAGTATGTTCCTCAGGCACACGTTGATGCAACATCACAACCCTGGGTGGATCAACAACAACCTTTCATACCTCAACCACAGTAGGTTTCGCAACAACAGTATGCACCTCCTTAAAATTATCAGCAACATAATCAACAACCCCAGGGTCAGAGAGGTCAACCGAGGCAGATAGTGCCTAAGAGGAAGATTTACTTTATTCCTATGCCATGTGCTTGGCACCTTCCCTAATTTCTTGATAATTAGTTGGTTTAGTTACGTGAACTTAGTCCACTACCAGATACTCTTCCAAGGGGGCATGATGTCAATGCACACTAGATTTCATTATGGGGGCCCCAAACCACATAATTGAGAAGTGTTGAGAATTTAAATACAAGGTTAAATACCTCATTGATGCTAAGACCATATCTTTCACCCCCACAGATCCCAATGTTCAAAACAATCCTATGCCACCTCATACAGGGGCAGCAACCAATGTCATTGAAGTGGTTAATGAGAAGACTATGGAAACCCAGGTTGAAGAGATCAAAATGCCACAAGGGGCTGTTAGAGAACATTTGTTGAACTAAGGACTATTGCAGGAACTCCATGACTTTTGTGTACAATGTTCTTCTAAGCTAAAAGAGTGTGCTAGATTGAAAGATGCCATCCAACAGTTGATGGATGAAGGTGTCTTATAGGTGGAAGAGGTATCTCATGAATAAAATATTGATGTATTAGAAATTCCATATTATTTAATGAATATCTCAATAACTCAGGGTACTTCATTGATGATTCAAGCCCCAACTACTCATGTGGTAACTCAGAATCCTTCTCCTCCTCCATGTGATAATACAAGAGCAGTCCCTTGGAATTATAATGTGGTATACATTCTTGTAAATAAGCATGATTGTCCTCCAGTGGGTAACAAAGACATTACCAACATTGCAGGAACCAATAGCATGACTCGTAGTGGTAGAATCTTTGATCCTCCACCACCACCTCCCAAAGAGACTGATAGTGATTCTCTAGCTAAGGCTAGGGACAAGCAAGTGGTTGTTGATCGGACTGAACCTTCAGCATCTCAAGAAGTCGAGCAACTTTAGGGGATTCTCAAGAAAGGTGATTATAAGGTTGTTGACCAACTCAACTTGTCACTATCTATGATCTTTATATTGTCTCTTCTCATATGTTCAGAGGCTCACCGTAACGCTTTAATGAATATTTTGAGTTTCAAGTTACACAAGACATTATTATGGCTCATTTTGAAGGGGTCGTAACCAATATTGCTGCGGGCAATTGCCTAGATTTCTGTGATGATGACCTCCAAGCTGAAGGCATCAAATACAAGAAAGCATTTCACATCTCTATAAGGTGTTAGGATATTGTTTTATCATGAGTATTTATGGATACATGGTCTTCTCTCAATGTGATGCCTAAGACTATGTTGTTTAAGTTGAATATGGATGGGGTTATGATGAGTCCTTGCACCTTAAGTGTATGAGAGTTTGATGGATCAAGGAGGTCTATAGAGGGAGAAGGTTACTTGAATGTCAATATTGGTCCTCATACCTTCTATATTTTATTCTATGTTATGGACATTCGTCCATCCTATACTTGTCTTTTGGGTCGTCCGTGGATCTATGTGGCAGGAGCTGTGACGTCCACTCTTCACCAACGCCTGAAGTCCATTATGAATGACAAGGTCATTGTCATTTATAGAGAAGAATATATGGTGGTTAATAACCTGACAACTTACCATTATATGGAAGTAGAAGGTGAGGTGCACGAGATCCCTTTTCAGGCTTTAAAGATTGTTTCTTTTGGCAAGTTTCCTGTTATGGAAAATAAGAAGGAGAAGCATGAGGCACCTATATTCTCTCTGAATGATGCTAAAGATCTCTTGGAAACTGGAATTCCTCATGATGGTTGGCTAAAAGTGAGTGAAGTTCCTGAGAGGGGAGATCGTTTTGGTATTGGATATCAGCCACCATCCTCTGTTCAAACTAGTTTGGTTCCTTTCGAAGGAAAGAAGATCCTCCCAATTTTCAAGGTGTTCACCAATGCTGGTACAAGCAAAGAAGAACAAATTCTTGCAGTGGATGATGAAGACGACAGTGAAGACATTTCCAGATTCATCTATCAAATTGCACCAAACCAGAAGCTCAACAACTGGATTATCGTGGACGTCCCTGAAGTTCTTTTCCTTGAAATGTAATTTCCTGTTTCTAAATAAGTCATATGCTCTGCACAAGGCACAATGATATCTTGTAGAAGAGGCCCCCGTATGTTTCAATCTTGGTTTAATATTGAATAAAAATCTCATTTTCGCATACAAGTTTTGTTCCCCATTTTTTCATTTTTACTTTTAATTTTTTAAATGGAAATGCTTTTCTCTTCAGACTCTAGATGATTTTTCTTTAACATTATCTTTCTAAGATAAAGCATGAATCATCAATCATGCAGATCCGCCTCAGTTTCCATAAAAAATGATAATACTATGGTTCCTAATATCTTTGAGAATACAGTTGACCATGTTGATGAAGATAGTGGAGAAGATTGTGAAGTTCCTGAAGAATTGACAAGACTCTTGAGACAGGAAGAGAAAGCCATCCAGCCATATAAAGAATCCATAGAAGTCATCAACCTCAGTACTTAAGAGGTAAAGAAATAAGTCAAGATAGGTGTTGTCTTGCAAAGTGAAGTAAAGAAGGGGTTAATTAATTTACTTCAAGAATTTGTTGACATCTTCGTCTGGTCCTACAATGACATTCTCGATTTGGAAACTGATATAGGTGTGCACTGGTTGTCACTCAAGCCAGAATGTCCACCTGTAAAACAGAAACTGCAAAGAACTCGACCATATATGGCTTTAAAGATCAAAGAAGAAGTCCAGAACCAACTCAATGCAGGTTTCTTAGATGTGATAAACTATCCACCGTGGATTACAAATATTGTACTGGTACCTAAGAAAGATGGGAAAGTATGTATGTGTATGGACTACCAAGATCTGAATAAGCAATCCCAAAGGATGATTTCTTGTTGCCTCACATTGATGTTTGGTTGATATTACTGCTCAGTCATCAGTATTTTCGTTCGTGGACGGATTTTCTGGGTGTAATCAGATGAAAATGGCTCCTGGAGACATGGATAAAACAAATTTCATAACTCCTTAGGGAACCTTTTGTTACAAGGTCATGCCTTTTGGTCTTAAAAATGCTGGTGCAACAAAGTCCTTTTTAAAGTTTTCACCTATTAAGTTCATCTTTTCTCCTCCCGAACAACACGACTCAAATGACCCAAAGTCAAACATAAACTCTCCTCTTCTTTGATTTAAAAAGGATTAAAAAGTGGAACAACGATTAATATGAATAGAAGACATGCATGGCCAGAGGAGGTTGTATGTGGTTTGACGAAATCGCCAGAGCTGGGAGAGAATATCGATGGGATTGGAGTTGGGAGTGAGCAATGGCGGATCGGTGTGGAGCGTTGGCTTCGTTGGAGGGACACAGACGAAGGGAATCGCAGGCACCGGTGGTGCTGCACCGAGATGGATCTGTGTGCAGTTACAGAAGGGCCGTTTGCAGAGTTTTCAGTGACTTGTTGACGTCGAGGTTGCAGCGCCACTGATTGATCCGGTGATGTCTGAAACACAATGAGATTATAGACAGAGTACTTTTTTTCCATTTATTCTTATTTTCCATTCTTGCTTTTGATCTTCAATAGCAACCTGTAAATAAACTGAGAATGTGCAGTAGATGTTAGTATATATCGTGGTTGATTTTCCCGTGAATGAAAAATCGATGTTGGCATTGTTCTGTTCAATACAAAAAAAAATATGGTTAGAGTAAAGCGTGAAAAAAAATATATTGGAAATTGTAGATTGAAAAAAAGGACACCATCAGTATTCATTAAAATACGCACAAATTAAAAACGAGTTAAAAATATCAGGGGGGCTCATATATAATCATCGACCAAAAATCGTAGAAAGTTTGAAAGATTTAAAAAAAAAGTGTGAATTGAAGGAATTGTGGATTTGTTAATTGTTGATGAAATTATTGATGGAAAAACTAGGACAACAAGAGTCCTATTTATAGAGTTAGAATTAGGTTAAAAGACTTGGAAAGTAAGTCAGCCCAAAAACCTAGAGAAGCCCAAAGTATGATTTCTAAAAAAGGAAAAAAAATTAGTAACAAACAATAGGAAAAAAATGTTTAAAAGTGCAACACACAAGATTCGAACTCGTGACCTCTTACTTCCAAGCTTAGTCCTTACCAATTGTTCTATGTTACTTATTCAAAATAAAAATCCAATTGAAAGTACATGAAGACGAGCAAGTATTTGTTTATTCAAAAATACAAATGATCTGAAATAAATTATTATATTTTTAATAGGTTTGGAAGCGAATATTTATAAAAATCAAAGAATATTATAAAACCAACGTTGAAAAAAAATTTGACCGTAGAAATAAAGGGAAGGAAAATTTGGGATATGACCCTTGCTTGCTTATATCTTGTCAAACCTCTGCATCTCGGTCCATATACCGAACCATAACTAATTTGGTAAGTTGAGTTTGTTTTGAAATCGCAATCGACCTCCTCACATTCTATATCACCGCTTTTATAATAAAGTTTCAAACCTCGATCCAACTTCGAGTTTCTTTTCAAAACCTTTTCTCAATAAAACATAGGAAAGATGGTTCGGAAGATTCTATCCCCCTCCTTATCAAGTCCTGGTTGTTAGTTATTTTTCAACTTGAGATCCTATACTTTGCTTCCTTAAACGAATCTTAATTAAGTGAACCTTGTTTTGCCTCACCTTTTCTTAATAACACTTTTTGGGATGAAAAAGATGATCAGGATGATTTTGTCCCCTCCATTTAAGTACTTGGAGCATTAACCGTTAACACTTATGGTCTGATGCTTTTTTCCCACATAAAAACAATCTCAACTCATTCAAATCTTTTTCCACTTGGATTTTCAATTTAAAACCTTTTCAAAAGAGAGATATTCCGTCCATTCTGTGACGATGAAGCAATGTTCCTTCAACATGTGAATGTTGAGCCTTTTCCACTCAAATGTGATGATGGCAAGAGTTTGTGCATATCTAGACTCAGTTATCCATTCTTAAAGTGATGCAATTGTTCCATTATACATGTTTCGAGCAATAATGTTTTCGTTTGAATGTGATCGAGTATCTCTCACTAAAACGAACCAACCCACAAACATTTGTTACCTGAACTACAACACTCTGATTTCCTTATGGCACCATGAGGATATGTAGGCACGGGGTTTTGAAACTGAGAAGAGCACAATAATAATAAAAAATCCAAAAACATTTCTCCTTTCTTTCTTTTCTACTTTCTCTCTTAATAATTATAAGATTGTGAACTTTCACACTAACACTGAAACGCATAAGTAACAAAATAGGTATCATCGAGTACGATGGATGTGAGGGGTGCTAATATCTTCCCCTTGCATAACTGAATCCCAAACCCTCTCTTTGGTTGCGATGACCATTTCTTTTCTCTTGTAGATTTTATTCAATATTTTCCCTTTCCTTCTTGGAATGAATAAATCTCGGTGTCGACTTCATTGTTCGAATATTTATTTGAGGTGCTACAGATGTTAAAATAGCTTTTTTAAATGGTGACTTAGAAGAAGAAATCAATATGGAACAACCAGAAGGGTTTGTGATCCATGGACAAGAAACAGGGTTTATAAGTTAGACAAGTCTCTCTATGGACTAAAACAAGCTCCTAAGTAATGGCACGAAAATTTTGATAACTTAATGATATCTAATGAGTACAAAGTGAATGAAAGTGACAAATTTGTTTATTACAAATATGAGAATTTCATTTGTACTATCATATGTCTATATGTAGACGATTTACTCATATTTGGATCACATTAAGACCATTAATGATGTGAAATCATTGTTATGCAAAAACTTTAATATGAAAGACCTCAGTGAAGAAAGTGTGATCCTTAGTATCAAGATCACGAGATCCGAACAAGGAATTTCTTTGGATCAATCATACTATATGGAGAAGATCTTAAAGAAATAAAAATACTTTGACTGTAAACTTATATGCACCACTATATGATCCAAGTGTGAAAATATTTAAGAATACTAGAGAAAGTGTCAGACAAACCGAATATGCGAGTATCATTGGCAATCTTAGGTATGCTACTGATTATACTAGATCCTACATTGTATATGTTGTAGGATTATTATACAGGTTTATGAGTAGAACGAGTAACGAGCATTGGCAAGATATTGAGAGAGTATGAGGTACCTTAAAAGGACCATGGATCTCGGCCTACATTATCAGAAATTTCATGTTGTACTAGAAGGGTACAGTGATGCAGATTGGAACACCTTATCAGGTAATTCCAAAGCTACTAGTGGTTATATATTTAGTATAGCTAGAGGAGTTGTATCTTGGAAATAAAAAAACAGACCATCCTGGCTCAGTCCATAATGGAGTCTAAGATGATAGCATTAGCCACAACTAGTGAAGAAGAAAGTTGGTTAAGATGCTTACTAGCTGAGATCCCTTTATGGGAAAAACCTATGTTAGTTGTGTTGATCCACTGAGATAGTAACGCGGATATTTCAAAACTTGAGAATCGTTATTATAATGGTAAAAGACGTCAAATAAGAAAAAAACACAACATTGTCAGAGTGTATATCTAAAGGAGTTGTAAGAGTGAATCATGTATGCACTGATGAAAACTTAACAGGTCCTTTGACGAAAGGATTAGATAGAGAGAAAGTCCATAATACATCTAAGAAGATGGTACTAATGTCGATAAATAAATGAGTTACTCATGATGGTAACCTGACCTAGATGACTAGAGATCTCAAGAAATAGGTTCAATGGGTAATAACAAGTTGTGAGTAATATGAGATAATCATGCAAGTGAAGCATGAATTCTAAAGTAATAAGAGTATGAGATGATAGAAACTCTTAATGAGATCTATGCTCTGTATGATGGGGTACCTAGGCTACAGGAGTACTCTTGATAGACTCACCTTTGTTATTGTGGAACTTGGGCCGATTCCTATGGAATTGCGAGGCAGAATTCCTAGAGCCTTCACTAAACCAGGATACACGTGCAGGGCCATTAAAGCACAAGCTATTAGAATTCACCTTAAGAAAAGGTTATGTGCGGATCTGATGTCTAAGATAGAGTTCAAGACAATAGTGTCACTCTTGTTGAATCGGAATCATACTTGCTACACAAAGATTTAAGTCGTAGACACCTTTGCTTATGCATAATCTTAGAAATGTCTGGCGTACTTCTAAAATCACCTTTTAAATTCAAGTAGGAGATTGTTGAAATCTTGGTTGATGTTTAATTGGAGTGGGGACTTGGAAGAAATTAATGGTATTAAGTTGACAATAAATGAGCACAAGTATGAACTAGCGTGTGTGAGTGAATTTGAAAAGGTTCATTAAAGTATCACATGGGAGGGAGAGAACACTTTAGTAATGTTTATATATTCCAAGTTAGTAAATAGGGTTGGGCCCCAAGGGGTACCCAATTTTGTGGTTGAGTGAGAATACATTACCACTAAACATTACACACGTGCGGTCGTCACCGTCGTTTGTCCGACCGACCGGCTCGGCTCGACTCGATTCGGTTTGGTCCGATATGGTCTTGGGCTTGGACTTTGATCCAAATATTTTGGTATCCAAAATGATGAAAAATTATTTAATATTATTATTATTTAATTTATCAAATGTGTGTAATGAATATTAATTAATTATTATTAATTAATAATAGTGTGTTGTAATTACAGATTAATTATTAATTAATCAATTAATTAATTAACTTGTTAACTTAATCCTTGAACAAGACTTACCTTGCCTTCCATGATACCTCTTTCCTTGCTGACCAAGCTCCACAACGGCTACATTCTTGGGCTGAACCGCTCCACTTCCCCCATGATTTTTTCTCCATTCGAGTCAGATCGTCAGCTATAATAGTGACCTTCCCAACACTTGCAATTCATTCCAGAATTCCACATTCGAATTCTCTCTCTCTCTCTCTCTCTCTCTCTCTCTCTCTCTCTCTCTCTCTCTCTCTCTCTCTCTCTCTCTCTCTCTCTCTCTCTCTACTTTGCTTCATCTAAATCATTTTCTTTTATGTTTTTCAAGTGGCTTACTGTGCCATCAACGACTGGATATTTCCAAATACTACGACTGATTTTACACCATCTGAAGGTGTATCTCTACAAACGATTAATTAGACTGCAAGTGATAAACGTAATTCTGAACAATTTGTTTTATCCTGGAGACATCGTCGAAACTTGAATGCCTTGCATAATTATTTATAGTACGGCGAAAAGTTTTAAAGAAAGTGAACTAGTACGCGACTCGTCCTGATAATTTTCTGTGACATTTTTTCAAAACCGAAAACAACATCTTGTAATTTTGGACATGTTTTCCAATGACATTTCTCCTTTTAAAAATCACATTCATCGTTACTAAGTTCATCCCTCTTTAACATTTTCCTTTTTAAACATGAGCAACAAAAACATGTGAAAGAGTGGATGATATTTCTATGTCTAAAATGAATTGGAGTGAGACTCAAATTTAATTTTTCTACCAACAATCTACTAACATTTGAATCAACGCGGAGAAAAGGAATACAATGAGAAAACTATCATGAAGGTCCTCAAAATCATATAAAAGAACCATACAAAGTTTAACCAAATGTTGATTTTCTCTTGATCAATATACAATTTGATAACTTTTAATTCAAATAATTCCGTAAAATCTAATTAATTCCACAAATTAGCCATAGCCGAATTAAATTTTTGAATGGTCATATTTTTATATTTGTACAATCTAAAAATAATAAAAATGAATCAATGAATAAAAAACTTTGATTATATTAATTGCACTTTAAAATACTACAATTTTAGTTGTTATGAATCTGAATAAAACAATAGAAGAGAGAAAGAGAATAAGAGAGTATATTTTATTATTCATATTCTGAGTCGATGTTTCAAGTATAATATGAGTCCAATTTATAGGAAATGCGTAATAAATAAAAAATCAATGTGAAATCTCTCAATTGATGGACATCCATAATCATATCATTTATAACACTCTCCCTTGGATGTCCATAGAAAATATGTCTCGTTTACTAGAAAAAAAACCAGTGGAAAAAATTTTAAAGAAGGAAAAAGAGTACAACATTCTTTGTAAGGGAACTACCCCGTTACTAATCAATACAGATTATTATAAATAAGAAATAAAATTATAGGAAGACAGTCATCTATTATTCATAACAATCTTTCTCATATGTTTGTTCAGGACATGCCTCGTTAAAATCTTACTAGAGAAAAAATCCAATGGAAAAAAATTTAGTGAAGGAAAAAGAGTACATATCCTTTTAAGAAAAATTCATTTCTCCTCCTCAACTGGACGAATTCAGTTCTCCCCCTCAGCTAAACAATCATTTCTTCTACGATGAAGGTCAATCTTTTGCACTAAAAGGTTTGTAAGAATACCACATGGACAAAATTGTTGGAGCTTATATCACCACTTTTTTTAAGATCATGAGTGAAAAATAACTTTGGAGAAACATATTTTCTTCAATCTCTTTTAATATAATCATCTTTCAATTGAGTAATGCATGCAGTATATCTTCATATATGGTTGTTGTATTTCTTTTTCCATAAGTCAACCAAACGCATTCTTGACTTGTCTCATGTAGTGCTAAAAATTTCTTCATAATTAAATGAAGTTGTTGTTATAATTAGTTTCGCAGGTCTCCATAAAATAGTTGTACCATCAAATAAACAAACAATCGATGTGATGTACCGTTATAAGGATTTGACAAGTAACTTATTTTTGCATAACCTGTTAAATATAACTTGAATACTTTGGAATAAAACAAACCCGTGTCCATTTACCCTTAAGATAAAAAAGTATATGTTGGACTCCGTTCAAATATTTTCGTGTAGGTGAAGAACTATATCTTACTAATAGAGTAATAGAAACTGATATATCGATTTCTATATAATTAGGAAGATCAAGCAGTGCTTGAATTACACTAAGATATGGCTCTTCAAGACCAATTAGTTTTCATCATCTTCTCGAGGTCTAAAAGAATCTTCTACACGTCCAATGATCTAACATCATCGGGATACAGGACATACGAGATTTGTCCATATACAAATGGTTTAGCACTTATGCTACATAACATGTGATATTTGTCCATATAGAAACATTTTAATAATTTTCTATATAACCTTCTTGGTGTATGAAAGTTCCAATTTCTAACTGTTCATTTAGTAAGGACTTTTTCTTTAGTCTTTCATATCAAACAGTTTCCTTAAACAATTTATAGCTTTTGGAAACTCTTCAGGTATTCCAACAATATTTATGACATCTACATAGACAAATATTATAGAAAATTATTTTCTAGAACTTTTCATAAAAATACAAGGACTTGTGGACTTATTTGTATATCTTTCCCTTAGAAAATATTCATTGAGAAAATTATATCACTTGTGTCTATATTATTTTAACCCATAGAGATATTTGTTCAATTTTATGTCCTTATCAAGTGAACCATACAAATAAGAAGTTACAACATCCATCATGTTCAAATCAAACCCTTCATGTGCTACAAGACTAATTAATTATCAAAAATTAATTGAATCTACTACATATGGATATGTTTCATCAAACTCGATCTTAGGTTTTTGTGAAAATCATTGAGCAACAAATCAAGCTTTACACAATTCTTATTTTGCTTTTTCACAAAAACTCATTTATATCTCATTGCTTTTACACCACGAGGTATTCAGACTACATGTCTAAAAATGATTCGCTTTTAAAGTGAGTTTAATTATTCTTCAATTGAATCTATTTATTTTGATTAATTCTCACTTTGTCTATAATCTTGGATAGACTTTGATTCATGATTTGTTTATTTTGGTCAATTCTCACTTTGTCTATAATCTTTGATAGACTTTGATTCATGATTTGTTCATTTTGACCAATTCTCACTTTGTGTATAATCTTTGGTAGACTTTGTTTCATGATCCTTGTTATCGTTTATCATCTTTAACGCTATATTGTATACAAATACATTGTCAATGTAGATTTTATTTGGTTATCTTAATTTTGGTTCCATTTTATTTCATCCATGACATAATTTATTGAGATCTCTTTATTTCATATTTTAAGTACTTACCAAGTTCTTCTGGAACTAAAAAATAAATTATGTCAAAGTGCTCTTAGAATTTTCATATTCTCACTTGGGTCATCTTTAACTTTATTTTCTTTTCTTGGTAGAGAATTTTTAACATTGGAACCGACTTTCCTACTATGTTTCAGGCACAGTTATAACTCATTTGCAATATTAGGTTGTCCAATATGAGAATCCACTTTGAGAGGACTATTAGCAGCTAATATTTTTTCCCATAAACTTTGCAAATGAGTTCTATTTTGAAATTCGAGGATCAAAATGATATGATAATTTTTCATCTCAAATTATTCATTTGAACTTCTGATTCACACTTTTAGCTGCTTATTCTCTCCTCATAATATTGAGAAAATTAATTTATCATTTGATAATCAGCCTACTAAGCTTCAAACAAATATCCAATTATTGGCCTCAAATACGGGGTTCATATAAAAGATATTTTCTCAATATTCTTTCAAAACTCATGTTAGCATACTATATTAGAGCAATTGAATAATCACAACACATCCAAAAATTTACTTATATGAGACGTAATAGGTTATTATCCTAAAATACTTTGTAAGTTAAGAGGCGAATTAACATATACTATCTTGTTGGCTTAATGTGGATAGTATTCATATTTTGTGTGTTTCAAATATCTAATTTAGAATTTGTGATCTCACGAGTATCAATCATACAAATAACTTTAGACGTCTAAAGAATGGATGTTCAAGTATATTTTTTTATGAACATATGCTACAAGATGTTCAATATTAATTTTAATAATATATGTGATACTTATCAAGAAAGTTCTGGGAAAAAAACAGAAATTGAAATCTTAGTGTGAGAAAACAACTTCACAAACTTCTGGTTGTGGTGAGTAGACAATAAACATTTGCAAGATATTTTAGTCGATGCAATAATTAATATCATAAAAAGCCCAATCTCTCATATTTTTAATTTTTGTAGAAACACACAATATTTATTGGATTGAAGAAACTTCTGGTTCTTCATCACTAGTTTTCACGTCATGATACAAATTCATGATCTTTTAATTGAGAACAATATTTTAAAAATCGGACCGAATCGTCCAGTTCAACCGGTTGGACCAGGATCCGGAGGTGACTCTGGTCCGATCATCCTTGTAAAACCATAAGTGGGCTAAAACTAGAGTAAAACCGGAAAAACCCGGTTGAACCATTCAAAATCATTCGAACCAAAGAACCGAAGTCAGTTTTGTAAAATCGTCTGGTTCAAAAAAATGTCTGTCATTAGTCAATTTTAGTATTTTTTTTCATAAAAAATTGAAATTTATTATTAAGTTAGCATGAGTACTTATAGGCATGGCAACAAAACTTGCACTCGCGGGTATCCACTCAAACCTGCCTTGAAGTTGACAGAAAAAACCTGTTTTTACTGGGTTTGAGTTCAGGTTTGAATTTTCCTCGATTACAGAATATGGGCATGGGTTGGATAATGGAGACACTAGTACCCACCCCAACCCGCCCCGTTTATTTCATTATGTAAATTATTATTTATTTTTGATAATTTAGAATATTAAATATGTGACCAATATTTTGATAATTTGATTTGTATTTATTATTTAAAATATTTGAAATGAATTTTTTGAGATTGTTTTATTTTATTATTTATAATGTAATTTATTTAGAAAAATAAATATTTTTATTAAAAAATTAATTTTACTAAATGGATGGTGGCGGGACGAGGATACCTGAACCCAACCCGAACCTGTTTAGGACGAATTTGGATTTTAATTCTCCATCCGCGTTTGGGTTTGGACGGGAAACAATGATTGTTTGGGGATTCGGATTTGGGTTTGGGGGAGGTAAAAACCGTCTCCGACCCGTCCTGTTGTCATGCCTAAATACTTCAAACATTTTCCCTTCATAAAAAAGAAATGATTCTTTAACACAAAAGAGCAACACAAATTTCTAAGTTATAATACTATCTTATAGTTTTATTTCTTTATGCATACCATTATATTGTGTAATTATGTCTATCATTAATCTCATAGTATTAAGTGTAAGATAATTTAGGCCGTGCCTTTTCATTCATGTGATAGTCATTTATATACACAATATAAATATATGGTTATGATTCTAATAATCATTGGTAATCAATACTAATAATAATCTTTCTATATTTACATATCTAATACACCCCCGTAGTCGAAACTGGAGGTGAACGAATGTTGAGACTATCACGAAAGTCATCAAAGAGTTGCAACAGAAGTCCCTTTGTGAAGATGTCAGCAATCTGAAAACGCGAGGGAATGTGAAGAACGCGTACTTGACCGCAAGCAACTTTCTCACGCACGAAATGTATATCCATTTCAATATGTTTGGTGCGTTGATGTTGAACAGGATTGTCGGAAAGATAAACCGCGCTGATGTTGTCACAATATACCAGAGTAGCTTTTGTGACAGGACAACATAGTTCCAAGAGTAAGTTGCGTAACCAACATGATTCAGACACAACATTAGCTACGCCTCTATATTCGGCTTCGGCACTTGAACGAGACAAGGTATGTTGGCGTTTTGCGGACCATGAGATCAAGTTGTCACCGAGATAAACACAGTAGCCGGAGGTAGATCTTCTTGTGTCAGGACAACCGGACCAATCTGCGTCTGTGTAAGAAATGAGCTTGTTGACAGATGAAGGGTACAGATGAAGGCCGAGATCTACGGTACCATTAATGTAACGAATAATGCATTTCAAGGCAGACATGTGTTGAGTTTTTGGATCATGCATAAATAAACATACCTGCTGAACTGCATATGAGATGTCTGGTCGAGTGAATGTTAAGTATTGCAATGCTCCGGCAAGGCTACGATATTCGGTTGGATCATGGTAAGGGTTACCGGATGAACCACTGAGTTTCGCCTTTGTGTCTACTGGTGTGGGGGATGGTTTGCATGAGGACATACCAGCTCGTTCGATAATTTCTTCTGCATATTTATTTTGAGAAAGAAAAAGGCCTTCGGGATGTTTGGTGACAGAAATACCCAGAAAATAACTTAAAGGCCCCAGATCCTTCATGGAGAATTCGGAACTCAATTGTGCCATGATAGATTCTCTAAGAGTATCAGATGATGCAGTAAGAATAATGTCATCCACATACAAAAGAATATAAGCTATATCATTGCCATGATGATATATAAAAAGAGAGTGGTCAGAAATACTGTGAGAGAAGCCCATTGTAGCTACATAATCAGTAAAGCGCTGGTACTAGGCGCGAGGTGCTTGTTTGAGACCATATAGAGATTTCTTCAATAAACAGACATGATCAGGAAATTGAGAATGACGAAATCCAGGAGGTTGATGCATGTATACGGTTTCATGAAGGTTCCCATGCAAGAAAGCACTTTTAACATCTAATTGATGAAGACACCATGATTTAGATAAAGCAACACTTAGAACCGTTCGAATGGTAGCCGGTTTGACCACCGGGCTGAATGTGTCACCACAATCAATACATGTTTGTTGATTTGCACCATTACCTACAAGGCGAGCTTTGTATCTCTCAAAAGATCCGTCAGATTTCTTTTTATGCCTGAAAATCCACAAACTTCGAATAACATTAGCATTAGACGGACGAGGAACTAAGTCCCACGTCTTATTTTCAATAAGAGCATCATATTCGTCTTTCATGGCCATTTTCCAATTTTGATCATTTAATGCATCAATGGGATTTGTAGGTAGAGGGGATATGGAGGTTGAGGTTGATGTATGGAGATTGAAGAGTTTGCGAGGTTTGACGATACCGTGTTGGGCTCTGGTTGTCATTTGAGGGGAGAGGGGCTGATTTTGTTGTGAAGGTGGAGGAGTCGGAAGTGATGTAGTGGATGGGGATGAGACGATATTTGGTAATGATGGGTTTAGAGGTGATGTTGTGGATGGGGCTGATGTTATGGTTGGTGAGGTGGGATTGTGGGAGGGTGACGAAGGCGAATTCAAAGAAGATGGTGATGGTTGGTAAATGTTTGTTTGAACTGGTGTAGTTAGGGGTGAAGTGCGATTTTGATGGTTAGAGGAGGGAGCACTATAGGAATAGGATGGAAGGAAGGGTGTGTCGTCATCCAAAAAGTTATAACCAACCGTTGTAGGAACATTTGGATTAGAAAACGGAAGCTTAGTTTCATCAAAAATGACATGCCGGGAAATAAATATTTTACGGCTAGATAAATCATAGCATTTATATCCTCTATGATTTGAGGGATATCCTAAGAAGACACAAGGTGTAGACCGAGCTTGTAACTTATTTCTATATGATGAAGGGATGAGAGGATAGCAAAGACATCCAAAGACACGAAGGTGAGTATAGGCCGGATCTTTTTGGTAGAGTATTTTAGTGGGTGATTGAAGGGAAAGCTTTTTATTTGGAAGGATATTATGTAGGTAAGTGGCCATGTGTAGTGCATGATGCCACATTGATGGAGGTAAAGAGGCATGGGCGAGAAGGGTACGGATGATGTTGTTTATGGTACGAATTTTTCTTTCGGCTTTTCCATTTTGTGAGGAGGTGTGAGGACACGAAAATCTAAAAGACATTCCATTTTTTTTACAAAAATTATGAAACATAGTGTTATCATATTCTTTACCATTGTCACATTGGAAACATTTAATTTTTCTTTCAAATTGTGTTTCAATGTGAGTTCTAAATTGAAGAAAAATGGAATGAACCTGAGATTTTGTATGAATTGGAAAAGTCCATAAAAAATTTGTGTAATCGTCAAGAAATAACACATAGTAACGATGACCTTCTGAACTAAGAATTGGTGAAGTCCAGAGGTCGCTGTGCACAATATCAAAAGGCATAAAAGTACGAGACACGGAGCTATAAAAGGGAAATTTTATTTGTTTTCCAAGAGGGCATGAATTACAAAAGTAATTGTTCTGAGACTTATTACATTGGAGAAAGTTGTCTCTGTGTAGAGAACTTAAGATAGTAGCTCCTGGATGTCCTAAACGGTTGTGCCATAATTCTGTGGATATTGCGGCAAAGGTGGATGGTGGTAAGGTTTTATTAGGTGGTCTTGTGGCAATGGGATAGAGGTCACCAGAACTGTTACATCTCATTAACAGTATTCCTGTCTGAAAATCCTTCACAGAAAAACCAAAAGGATCAAATTCAACCGACACATCATTATCTATGGTAAATTTACGAACAGAGATAAGATTTTTTATGAGTTTTGGTGCATGTAAAACATTAGGTAATTTTAGTAAGTGAAGGGAATTTGGTAATGATGCATGTCCACAACCAATTACAGGAATATTTTGACCACTACCGACAGTAATATTATTACTCATATTGAAATAGGACGAGAGATTACCTCCGTTGGCCATCATATGCGAGGTTGCTCTGGTGTCCATGTACCACTGATCATCAGGAGTAGAAAGTGAGAGAGTATGCATGGCAGCTTGAATATCTGTTGGAGCATATGAGGAGGTTGGCGCTGTGTTGGCGACATAAGCTTGATTTGGAGCATATGAGGAGGTTGGCGCTGTGTTGGCGACATAAGCTTGATGAGATGGCTTGGGACCAAGGATGCCGGGTTGTTCCTTTGGATTTCTTGTTGTTGGATACGGACAAGGTGGTGTAGCCCATGGTTGCCATGGCGGGGAGCTCCATTGTTGATATTGATTTGGGTATGGCGGATAAGTCCACTGCTGATGCGGGTAATATGGTGAAGGCCATTGCTGTTGCGGAGCACGACCTCCGCCACGTCCATTGTTTCGCCCTCGGCCTCGTCCACGCTGTCCTCTGCCATTGTTTCGGCCACCACGGTTGTGGTTACTGTTGTTACCGCGGTTAGGACGGGATGCCGATGAATTAACTGATGCGTCATTGTGAGACGCCATGAAAGATGAATTTTCGACTGAGCTTGACACCTTTTTCTGCAGTGCTGTTTCTTCCAAAATGATCATGGAACGAGCTTTATAGAACTGAGGAAGTGAATCAGCATGACGAATTTGAGATCCCACAGTAGCATATGCATCGGTTAGTCCCGAAATTAGTTGAAGAACTAAACGTTCATTCGATACAGGGGCACCAACATTAGCGAGTTGATCAGAGAGAGATTTGAGATGCTGACAGTAGGAGGAAGCATCAGAGAATTGTTCCATATGAGTGCGAAAATTCTTGCTCTAGGTAGAGAGCCCTAGAATTCTTGTTATCATAAAAGATGTCGAATAAGCGATTCCACGCGATTTCAGCGGTGGAATTATGTTCGATGATAGTGTTGAGAAGATCATCAGAGATTGTTCCATATATCCACTGCAAAACGACGGCGTCGAGACGAAGCCATAACTGTGGATCGGTAGTTTTGAGAGAGGGATCTGCGGCTGGTTCAGAGGGATTGATATGGTCAATTACTTGAAAAACTCGAGCATGAATTTTGAAAAGTTCTGACCACGTGTTATACGTGCCCTTTTCAATGCTCAGAGTAATCTTGATGAAATTAGTAATATTTGGGACAGTGAGAGCAGGGTGAATCGGTGTAGGAGTGGTAGGTGGTGGAGGAGGGTCGGTATGACCGGATGATTTCGGGGAAGAGTTGTTGTTAGAGGAATCAGAAGTGGTAGTCATGGTTGTTTCGCGGTAGTTGAAGAGAAAAAGAATGAGGGATAGAAAGGAAGAAGGTTTACGGCTGATTTTAGGGTTTGGAACAAACCAAGACTGATACCATGTAAGATAATTTAGGTCGTGCCTTTTCATTCATGTGATAGTCATTTATATACACAGTACAAATATGTGGTTATGATTCTAATAATCATTGGTAATCAATACTAATAATAATCTTTCTATATTTACATATCTAATATTAAGTTTGTAATGAATTTTTAAAACATTTATTTTTAAAATTTATAAGCACATGATTATAAAATTTATCTTTATATTGTTAACTATTTAATAAACGGTTCGACCGTAGGTTTAACCGATTGAACCTTGAACTTACTGGTTCGACATCCGGTCTGGTTTTTAAAATATTGGTTGAGAAAACAATTTCATAAACTTGTGGTTGTGAGTAGACAAAAAGTATATGCATGATCTCTAAGTCAATGTAACAATTAATATTATAAAATGTTTAAATCGTCTACATAATTTGTGTATTGATTCACAAATATCAGCTTATATATGTTATATAAAAACTCAACTTATAAAACTTTAATTTCCTTTAGGAACATACAAAACTTATTGGATTTTCAGATTTTTCAATATTAATATCTACACCATAATACATTCGAGATGACCCAATTGATTTTGCCAACAACACACTTAAGTGTGATTTGTAAACTTATGGTTTACATGTATTTTAGTTATTCTAAATTGTTTGAATCAACCATATTATTCTCTAATAAATAAATCTTCATAAATCATACGCACATGTTTTTATATGATTTAATTAAATCTAAATTTATTTCATAATAATACTATTCAGGTCACACACATTTAACCAAAAGAACTAATTCGATTTTATTTTATCATAAAAGTAAAATATTAATTAAGTAATATAAAACTATCTTAAAATATCAAACACACTTTAATATTTAAAAAAGTTCCTTAATTTAGAAATTTAATGACAGCAATAAAAAACATAACATTAGTTAAGTGATACATAAATATATTAAGTGATATATTATATCTAACGAGATTTCTTCTAGTAAAATATTTTAACACCAAACACATAGACAATGGCTCAATCATCAAAAACAATAAAAAGAATGTAATATATCTCCAATCCTTTAGTAAAATATATAGCTTTTAGTGAACGATATAACAAATGATGAAAAAAATACATTCTTTTGAATAATTCTTCAGGGATGTTGTGATCTTTTTTTTCTAGGAAATATATAGATTTATAATCTCAAACATGTAACAAATTATATTCTAACAATTTAAAGAAGTTTCTAACACAGTCAAATGATAGAGAATAAAATTATAATAATATAAATATTTATAAAGAATAATTTAAAATATCATCTTTCTGGGATGTGTTAAAATTATTAGTTTATAAATGATTATTTAAAAAAAATCATACTTCTGAAATGCGTTAAAATTATTTGTTATAAACAATAATATAAAAAATATATATAATCATCCTTCTGGAATGCGTTAAAATTATTTTTTATAAATAATGATCTAAAAAAATATAATCATCCTTCTGGGATGGTTTAAAATTATTTGTTATAAACAACGATCTAAAAAAATATAACCATCCTTGTAGAATGCGTTAAAATTATTTGTTATAAACAATGATCTAAAAAAATATAACCATATTTCTGAAATGCGTTAAAATTATTTGTTATAAATAATTATCTAAAAAATATAATCATCCTTTTGGGATGCATTAAAATTATTTTATAAACAATGATCTAAAAAATATATTACAAATTTTTAGATCGATATAACAAAAATTATTTATGAAATCCTTTTAGGTATTCAATATTATTCTTTCAATTTTTCTCGAATTGGATATTGATGAAATTATAGATATAATTCTTTGTGATTCATTAATATTGTTATTTTGCTATCATTCACAGATGCTAGATAAGTTCTTCATGAACTATATCCTGTTATTTTATTATCCTTCAGAAATGTTTGATAAGTTCTTTAGAAATTTATATAAATATTATTTTGCTATCCTTCAAACATGCTTGATAATCATCATTAATTTTCTTTTTCTTTTCTCATCAATATATTATAAATAACAGATAGAAAATATATAATATAGAAAAAAAATATTAATCATCTCAAATCTTGAAACTTCGTGCTGATTACGTGTTATAAAATTGAATAAAACAATATAAGAGAGAAAAAGAAGAAGATAATCTATTATTTATATTTTGAATCGATATTTCAATTACAATATGAACTATATATATATATATATATATATATATATATATATATATATATATATATATATATATATATATATAATTTCTTTGATAGACATTCATAATGATGACATTTATAAGAATTTTATTTTACATCATAATAATCAGACTTACTAAACTAACAGTAACCAAATTTAGTAAACAAAATTCAATTGGATTACATGACAATATATGATCAGCATTAAATCACCAATCCATATATGCAATCCATCCAAAAATAAAATAAATTTGTACTGAAATACGATACAAAAAAACTTAATTACCATATTTGATTAATATCTTATTTCTTAGATAAAAAGTAACAATAAAAAATCAGTAAATGCGATATAAAGTTTTATTCAAAATAAAAAATAATTACATAACGTGTTTTTTTGTTTTTTACTTATAATGATATTAACGTGTCACTTTTTATCTAGAGAAAGAATAAAGAAACAGTGGATATTTTGTCCTCAACATCAGAACCCTTAATCAAGAAGAAAAAAAATACGAAACCTAGCTATCATAACAAGTAGATTTACACGCATATACTGTATATATACGCGTCAAATACTACTGATACGTCATTTATATTCCCAAATTTGACACAAACACAACAAATCAATAGAGAGAAGTTCAAGATCAAAGCAATTATATAGGTAGAAGAATTCAAGAAACTTAACTATCATATCAAGCTATTTTGTTTATTTGATTTAATTACTGTTATATAAGTGAATGGGTCAATGCACATCATCACATAGAAAAACTCAACGCGAAGAGTTCAGTGATGGTGGAGGATCTGCTGATTCAGAAAGGCATGGATGCTTTGCTATGGTAAAGGAGCAGAAATCCAGATTCTATATTGTTAGAAAATGTATAATGATACTGATTTGTTGGCATAAATATGATTAGAAATGAGATTCTTGTAATCACTAATAATCTTTTCATTATTTCATTTAACGATCATCATGTCAAAGATTGCAAACATACTCAATTGTGTTGCAATTATCAAGTATACAGTGGAAGTAATAACCTTCCACAGGTTTTAGGCCTTAATACATTTGATTATATATACAAACTAAGGTTAAGGACTCTTCTAATTCACAACTGTACAACACCACATGATATTTGGCATCATTTCTGTAACTTATACTTCAATATATTCCTGTTGAAAAATTATCAGGAAAAGATAATCTTATGTTCCTCTTCAGAACTTACCCTTCATCACCACCTGAGAATTTTCAACACATTATTAGACAACTATATACAGTGGAATCAAATAGATATGGAATTTTATTTACTGATTTTTTTTTAAGTCTAATTGCAAGTGGCTAGGCCAATTTTGGATGTACCTAATTAGTGCTCCTGAGATGATTTACGAATATCTTCAAGTTTGTCTCTCCATATAGCTGCAAAAGACAACAAACAAGCTTTAGGTTTGAAACAGCCAAGATTTAGGTATTCCAGCTTGCAGAAGGCAACAAATTGTGACCATAATACAGTCATGCCCAAGTGATATTTTACCTGCGTCTTTGAATCTTTCATGTTTGATGGCTAAATGCATATTATGCATCATACTTAGTTCTTGAGCTACAGAATCTGGACCTTCGGTGGGACTGTAGCAAATGAATGATGTTAGGCTAAAATGATATACCTAATGTAAAGGAGGAAACTTGCAGTCTTGTACATAGAATCTATGGTGCCAAGGATGCTATATATGACATAGTAAGACATAGTAACTATGCAATACCTGTCAAGTAATACATCATAAATAGCCTTTTTATTTTGCACTCTTCCAAGTCCATAGCTGAGTCTTATAGCATCTGTGAAAACAATTTCTTTACTTACATATATTGGAGCCTGCACAAATCAAATATAAAATCATACAAGAGGGTTTGGCTAACTTCTTGGCACAAACTAGGATTTCTAAATAAGAACAGTTATGTTAGTCTTCAGAGATTCTTCATTCAAAATTAAAAACTTCTCAACAAATATTAGCAGGGTCGCCATAGAATTCATACCTTGCATTTATTTGCAACATTAATGGCATCTGAGGGACGTAAATCCACACTAATAATATCCCTTTTCCCTGGCTGAAGGAATTATAAACTTTGATGAGCACTCTTATAAATGAAAAAGCATAACATGAAGGCATTTATCATTTAGAATTAACAAGCTGTTAATACCTGACTAAGGTACAATCTGGCAAAGTAAGTACTGACTACTCTCTCTGTAATTCTCACCATTACCACCTGACAGAGTAAAATGATGGAAAGACATCTTAATAAATTATTCGACACCCAACATCTATTGCTTTAAAACTTTAGAACAGGAATAAAGACGGAAAGACTGCTAAAGTGAAATTATTTACACTTAAGAGGATCCAAATGACTTTATTCAAACTATACTCTTTTTAACAACCAATACTTCTTTCTTTCTAGTATGGTACTTCTCAAACACAAACATGAAATAGGTACCGATGCTATGATCTCACACGATATCCTTGACGGAAATTTACGATGCAATTAGACCAAATAAATTTGACATTCATAATCGAGTACTAATAGATGGGTAATTTATGATTTGGCCATGGGTGTTGAATATTGAAATGAGAGATAATAGCTTTATTAGGAGGTTCTCATAAAGATAGCATTTCTTTGTCGAGAAGAATTCATAAAAATCAAAGTTCCAAGAATATTAATATGGTATAATATAGTGAAATACTTTTTGTTGCTGCTATATGCATAAATATTACTGCCTAAACTGAACCTAACAGACAAGCATCAGAGAGTAAACAAAAGATATTAACAGAACACAAACACACTAAAATGAAGTCATTAAATGAATATTCAATGGTATCAATTTAAAATGCTTAGCTCCATACTTCATGGTCTAGTCTTTCAACTAGATTTTTCACAAACTGGAACTGGTCCGGAAAATCCTGCAATATCACCACCATTTTATAAGGATCAATCACAATAAATAAATAAATAAATATATATCAAGTCCACAAACATTGGGATACAAGTCAAATAATTACCTCACTTTCTTCTTCAACTTCCGCGTCTATAAGCTTTTCAATAGCAACCTTTCCTGCATCATCAAAGAATCAAAGTCAACAAACAAAAAAATTCTAGAAAGAACCAAGAAAAGAATAACTCAGATTACAGAACAGACATGTCATACCTACAACAATGGGCAGAACATAGTCCCCATCACAAGAAATCTTGAGAAAAATGGTGGGATTCTGAAAAGTCTGTAGAAGATCTTGTCTTAATAAACTACTATCCGTTCTTGAGGTGTGTTGTGGAAATGATGAGATGGGTGATTTCCACTGTAAGTCATCTTGAAAACGGTGTCTCCACATACCATAGTGTGTTATTGTTTCTGCGCTAGTTTAAGTAATTTAAAATTTCAGCGATTCATACACATGATGGATAGTTACCTAAATGATCAAAAAACCACAGTTACTACTATAATACACACACTACTGTATCATCATTTCGAAAAACTTTCACAAAAAAATAATATAGACAATAAGTAATGCTTCATTGTATATATTTATTTGTCAATTTAAGAATTCATGGTGAATAGTGTAAATGACCTAGAAAGAAAGAGGGAAAATAGTGAGGACCTGAGAGAAGGAGAGAAGCTTCGAGAAAATCGGTGTCGTTGTTGTTGTGGTGGTGGTCGCCGGAAGTGGATCTGATGGGAGATGAATTACAGGAAATGAGGAAGGATTTGGGTTTAGGGAAGCGGAAGCGACGGGAGCGGAGGAGAGGGAGGTGAATGGGGGAGAAATCGAAGGAGATGGAGTGAGAGACGGAGCGGGAGGTGGCGGCATTTGTGTGATCGGCGGTGAGGGAGGTGACGGCGGTGATTGGTTGGATGCAGAGACGAGATCCGATCATTTTGTATATGGAGCTCAGAAGAAGATGAAGATCTGAGAAAGAAGAGGTGGGTGATTGATTTGATTATTTAATATATGAAATGTAAATGATGAGAATGCCAGAAAGAGAGAGATTTATGTTTCTAATGTTTTTGTGCTTTTTTTTTTTAAATGTTTTAAATGTTTTTTATGAAGGTTTTGTATATTATATTTTATCATTCTCACCATGAAATCAATGGCTACTTGATTCTTTTATAGTATTAAAAAAATGGCATGAACAAAAAAAGAGATATTTATGTAACCACACTTTAAAATTGTTTAACATTTACATTCAAATTAAATATTGTTGAATGTGTTTTGATATTCACCCTATAAAATAATTTAAAACTAACATCCAGTTTTTTTAATAAGACTTATATATACAAAATTTTAAAAAAAATTAGTATTCGCTCTTGAGAAGGGTTGGATGAATATTTGTCTAGAGTTGGATTATATTGTGTGGCTCAAGGTTTCAAGGCTCTCTTCAAAGTGTTTTAGCAAATTCGTATTAGATAGATAAATTGTGTTAATATTTCTATAAGTTTTTCTTTTGTGATTTTTTACTAAGGCTAATAATAAATCGAATCAATTCAAAAATAGTTTAGAATTCAGTTTGATAATTAAATCATTGAACTAAATTCATGAATCAAATGAGTTGAATATGAACCAAAAATTAAATTCGTTAAATAAATGAATTGAACTTGAACTATACATGCTTCGACTTATTAAATTCATAAGTCAACTCGATTATATATGAGATAAATTATATTGTCTTTAAGAATATATTTAAATATTTGCTTCAAATCTTAGCCATATTTTTTTTAATATAACCGTTTTAATTTATAATTTATATTCTCAAGTGAATAAAATATTTCTAAAAATAATTATACAAATAAAATCAACATCATATAAATTTCAAATTTATTTTATTTCTATATTTTTTGTTTAAAAAATATTAATTTAAAATGTTAAATAAATATAAAAATATATATATAAATGATTTTTAAATCAGTAAAACAAGCTAGTTGAATCTAACGAGATGAATCTAACGAGATGAATCAAGTTGTTTGTGAACTTTTAATGAGTCGAGTTTGAGCTGAAAAAAATTCGTAACAAACTTGAATCGATATTTGAGTTGAACCAATTTTTAACGAGTCGGGCTGAGCTGATGCGAGTTTGACTCAACTCGACTCATTTTCAGCCATACTTTCCACATATTTCATGAAGGGAATAGTTGTGCGGACTCCCTTGCTAATATAGAGTTTACAATTACAAATTACACTAACTTCAATTCATTGTCTATTGCTAACATTCACTTTTCAACATAGTGAATGTATGAAAAAACTCCAATAAGCAAAGACTGCTTTTTCGAGTTAACCAATTCAATAAATGATTAAGTGTATTTCAATAAAGGCCTAATACCTATTTCGGTCTCTTAACTTTACTCAATATTTTATTTTGATCCCTTAAATAAAAAATGTTACATACTTAACTTATATTCTGTTACATATTTTGGTCTCCACCGTTAGTTTTTGAAGAAAAAACGTTAAAAAATATCTTAATGGACATGTAAAGTCTTGGTTGACTTTTGTAATTGATCTTTTTTTAAAAAAATTATTTATTAAACATTCAAATGTCTCTCTTCTCTCTTCCACCTAACCCTAGCCACAACCTCTGTTTCTCTCCATTTTCTCTTTTCCTTCTTCATTCTTCTTTTCTCTTCTCTAAAAAACTTATGTCCCTTCTGAACACCACCTTACACCCTCATATTTGTGGTTGCATAGTGCAAATTATGGTAATTATGGTTATTATATGTATTGGATTTGTCTTACTTATGTTTTTCATATCAACAATCACTGTGATTATTGTTTGCATCTTGTTTGCATCTTGTCAAAAGATGGAATGACATTGTCACAAGTTTCATTGTAGTTGTCTACTTTGTGTTTTTTTACTAAGTTAATGTTATTTCTATGAAAGCCTAAAAATAGTTTCTTCAAGAGTCAAGAATTTGCTGGATACACAAGTTTCATTGTAGTTTTCTGTTTTAAGTTTTTTCCAGCAAGTTTAATGTTATTTCTATGTTGTAATTTCCTAAATTAAGTATTATGAATTTTATCTTTAATTTGTTCTCTATTCTTTTTCTATTTCTTTTTCTATCCTTTCTCAGTTATTTATTTTTAATCCAGTTAATACAAAATATTCAAATAATACTTGATTATAGATTATTTGGTTTTGGTCTGATTATTGTAATATGCCTAGGGTCATTTATAGTCTTTTGGTCTGATAATCTTTATTGTGGTTTTGATTGTTTCTTTTTACTACTATTGTTATACTTTGAACTCGAAGGCATTATCGAAAGCTTGTGATTTTTATGTGTGAAGTGGTATTTAAGAAGAAAAAGGAATGCAGAAGAAGCAATTTTGAAAATGTATGCTAGCTTTTCTGTCCGCGGTCAGATTAGAAAGCCGCGTAACCATCATAAAAATGGAGTGAATAACGGTGGATGAAGTCATGCTATTTGTTTGTGTTCTTCTTGTCAGATGCTTGTTCTTTGGATTAAGAATCAACTAAAATAAAAGGCGGACAAGGAGAGAGCTTTTAACTATGTGAGTCAAACAAGCCCTTTGATTTATCATGTCCACAACTATGTTGACGGTGATTTTTGTTTTTATAAATTACTGATTTTTTTGCAAGGTATGTGATATTTGCAGGATTACTGGTTTTTGTATTTACAGATTACTGATTTGTTGTATTCCCAATATTTTTCAAGCACTTTACTGTTCAAAATCTACGCAATGTTCTTGTTGGTGGTGGCGAAAAGAATGAGAGAATCAACATCATTACCGGCAATAAGTGGTGGCAACTGGCACAGAAGCTTCAAGGAACTGAGATTAGGCACTGATATTGATTCATATGCATAAGGAACTGAGATATTTATTAGTGTTGTTTGGTTGCTATCATCTTTCACTCGGTTGTAGATGTTAGTTGGGTCTGTATAAGTAATTCAAATGTGATGCAGGTGTATACAGGAATGTAGAATTTGAGATTGGAGAATTTTTCGAAAAATATATGAGTTCAATATTGGGTGTCTCTTTGCTTGTTCTTTGCATTTGGGAGTGTCTTTTTTCCTTTTGAAACTGAAGTGGCTTAGGTGGTACTTAGGCATATCAATTGTCATAGCTTTGAGTATTTTGTGTTTCCTGGGTTTGTTTGTAACTGGTGTACTGCTAGCACACCTTGTGTTTTTCTTTAATGCATTTTTGCCTTGTTCAAAAAAAAAAGTATGTGTTGTTGTTAATTGTTTTGTGTTGTTTTTTGTGTATATGTTGAAAGTTGATTGGAGAATAATGGTATTATTAATGAAAGGAGAAAAAATTATCATTTTTTTGCACATTATTAACGATATGTATGGGGTTTTAACCCTCGAAAACGAAACCTTCAAATTTAAATAAAATATCAATTTTTTAAATAAATCCTCTGACTTAACATCCTAGTTGTTATGTCACTTCAACTATAGTTAATATTTTTTTGACCCAAACTAACGGGAGAGACCAAATGATTTAACAGAAGAAAAATTAAAGAATCATTTTATAACATTTTTTAGTTGAGAAACCAAAACGAAACTTCACTTAAAATTAAAGGACCTAGAGACTTATTATGCCTTCAATAAATTATTGATACATTAAAGTTAGTTTAATAAAAAAGAAAATTGATATTTTTTTATTGAATAAATTTGTAAAAGTATTTTTTCAAGTTCATTAAACTATATTTTAATAAAAACTATTCAAGTTTAACCAAAAATTTTATTTTTTTTTAAAACTAAACCAAATCACATACATACATTTATTTAATTTTTATTACCATGATATATTCTATATATTTATTATTTGTTGGTTTTAATATTTTTTTAATAATACTTATCAATTTATTTTTATTATTTATTTATTTATTACCATGAAATATTCTACTAATCCATTATTTGTTGGTTTTAATATTTCTTTAATAATGTTTATCAGATTTAATTTAATTTTATTATTAATTATTTTTATATTTATATATTATTTTTTTGCATATTGTTTGTTGGTTTTTATTATTTATATGTTATTTTTCTTAATATATTTAATTATTTTATTTTGATTTTATAATATTAATTTTATTATAAAATTTTTATAATTGTAATTTGAATATAAAAAAATCAAACAAAATTAATCTATTTTAAATCAAATTGGACTGAATTTTTTAATACTTTACAAGTATCAATACAACATTATTCTTTAACAAAAATTAATTATCGTGAAATGGCAATAAAAACTTCGCGATAACTATATATAACATTTACTCTTTGCCTTCACAAATATACTTTATTTGTAAAATTTTCTTTTATATAACTATTCTATTAGTTACAATTAATAAAAATATCTGAAAATTAATAATATTAATTTTACTGTCTAAAACAATGTTAATATGAGATAGAGATAATGTTTCAAACCTAAATAACATAAATAAAAAAGACTTTATTAGAGTATTATTTTAACAAATAATCATTGTTAAGATAATGATTTTGTATTAATTTTAATAACTAAGCAGACTTTAATTATTTAAAAAAATTATCATCAATAGTTATTTAATAAGTAAATAATTTAAATATAATAAATATATATTAATATTTTAAATGATTTAAAATACAAAATTCTTTCAATAGACATTTTTAATGGAATTTTTTTTTTGCAATAATCAGGTTTTGAAAAAAAAAACGTAAATAATCATGTTTCGGAGAAAATTACGCAAATAACCATGTTTCAGAAAACCCCACAAAAGAGGAGTCATCTTAATTGGCGCCTACACCTTATTTTAAAGGAGAGGCGTCATCTCACTTGGTGCCTAGGTGTTAAAAGTGTGCCCTAAGCCAAGTGAGATGGCACTTTAGTGCAAAGAGGAGACGATTTTTTGCGTTTTTAATTTTAAATGCGGGACGTTACGTAAGCGATATAGGATCATGAAAATTCGAATTTTTATTTACACAAAACGATTACATAAAAAAATACAAAATAATCAATGGTCCCCCGGAACCCGATAACGACCCGCGGTTCTGCATCTGCGTCCTCGCCTTTCCCGTGGTGCGTTTCGTCGTGTTCCCTGTTGTGACAGGGTCAATGGCCCAACGAAGTCAATGCGTTCCGGATTCATGAAATCAGTTGGATCTCCATATCTAGAAGACCCGCTTTGGTACAGTCGATTATCCATACCATTAAAGTTTGTTCGTCTTGGTGGTGGGTGGGGTTCCATGGTTGGCCTATAGCACTGGTTGTTTGAGTATGGGGGTAGAAAGGAAAAGAATCCTGGGGTGTTTGGTATTGGGAATATTGGGTGCTTTGGTGATGTTGTTGTTGATGGTAAGTTGGTTTGGTTGGGTCATATTCTTCGGAAAATCCCAGATCAGGACTGAGGTTAGATGTTGAGGGGCCGTATTGGGATATGGAAAAGACTGGAATTGTGGGTGGGGCATGCGGGTGTATTAGTATTGTGGTTGAGTGTGGGGCATATGGGGGTATTGATATTGAGGTGGTGATTGTGGTTGGTTGTGAGGCATATGGGTGTATTCGTATTGTGGTGGTGATTGTTGTTGGGTGGTTGTGGATCTGTTTCGTCGGGGAGGTTGGTGGGAGGTTGATGTGTGTTGTGTTTGTTGTTGGGGAAATGAGGGTTGTGCCCATTGTGTTCGTGGGTCAACCAAATACATTGGATGAGACACGTGTATTTCTGAGTTACTGACCGATTTGTAATAAGCTAAATATCGATTCGTGTGTCGCATATTGCCATGGTTGAGGAAAATTGGGAATTGCAAGACATGTCGGTGACGCCTCAACCACATCTTACACCATTCTGGAGCAAAATCTTTCCAGTTGTAAGACCCCATTGGGCGTCGACCCTTTTGAGATGCCACTGGGACAAACAAGTTAGATCGCATGATATCTCTTGATGTATTCCAAACTGCATCTTGACACGGTCGTTGTGGTGCATCTCCTCAACATTGAACAGTATGATTGTTGTCTTTACGCTCCAAATTGCTGCATCATCGGAGTTTGGTTCATGGTCCAAACCCAAATATGGTATCCAGATAAATTGTGAATAAAATTAAACCAGCTTAATAAAAATGTAATAAATAAATAATTTAAAAGTAGAAAAGTTCAAACGTATGACGTATATCATCCGGGCCAAGGTGATCCAATAGATTGCGATATAGAGCGACAATGAATCTTGAATTCTTGCCGTAATCCATACCCGTCACGCAGTACCTGAAGGAATTGAAAAATAGTTTATTTTTATCATATATTTGGTGAACAAATGAATAATAAGTGATATAGTTATTGACTTACTTTGTTGCGTATGGAAAAACAAATGTGTTGTTATTGACAGGGTTTAGAGACTCCATTCTCCACCAATCCCAGGCTTGAAGTAAGAAAGCGCATCCATAAAAAGTATATTTTCCTTGGTTGCATTTTTACATAAGGAATTGTATAGATGAGCTAAAACAACATAACCCCAATTATACTTTCTAGTTTTTTCAAAGTTTTTAAGTAAATTTAAATACATGAAATTTACACTATTCTCCGTACTTTTGAGAAATAAAAAGGTTCCAAAAGGTATCATTATATAATTTCTAGCTTTTATTACCTTAGCTAGCTCAGAGGAATTTTCGTTCAACTCCAGAGTCGCATAATGATTTTTGAGTTCAGTAAGTAGTATACCCTGGCCTCTAGCACCACCACCTTCAACCATATCCTTGCCCAACAACTCCTCGCACAGAGAATTGGGATGTTAAACCGACCCGTTAACCGCCTTACTATTGACAGGGAGACCCAATAACATGTACACGTCCTCTAGTGTGACGGTACATTCACCTATTGGTAGATGAAATGTGTGGGTCTCTGGTAGCCACCTTTCCAACATTGCAAGTATGAACTTTGAATCAATCGTGCAGTTGGAGATCTTTATAACATTTCCAAAACCTGTGTATTTGAGATAGGGCACGATCAACGGGTCAGGAGCAAGGTAGTTGTGTGACCGGATTCTGAATCTTTTAGTATCCTAAATTCAAAATATAAAAAGTGTAAGAATCCATAAGATGTATAAATCATTAATAGAAGTATAAAAATTTATAAGTATACAAGAAACTTACAAACGCTGCAATGTTGTCCCTTGTGCCTCTGAGAATCGTCCATTGTAAGAAGAGCCATAGTTGAAATTCTCTGAGATTATGAAAGAGTTTGTAGCAGAGAGTGAGATGATTATTGATGCAAAAGAAGTATATGAGGCTCTGTATTTATAGGCAAAATTTTATCACATAGTGAATAAATGAGGTGGTTGGTGGGTGCATGCATGCATGATAAGTGTCACTCTTGCAGTGTAGGTGCATGTTAGGTGGCAGCCTTGGGGAAGGCATCTATGCATGTGTGTAATACGATTGGACGTGTAGGGAGGCGCCATTGGACCTGGCGAATGAGTACAAAATTGAAAGGTGTTGTCATCCCAGTTGGCGAATTAGAGGTGGCATGGGTTACAGTGTAGGTGCAGGCTAGTTGACAGCCTTGGGGAAGACATCTCTGCATGCATGTAATACGATTGGACGTGTAGGGAGGCGCCATTGGACTTGGAGAATGAGTACAAAATTGAAAGGTATCGCCATCCCAGTTGGTGAATTAGAGGTGGCATGGGTTGTAGTGTAGGTGCAGGCTAGTTGACAGCCTTGGGGAAGGCATCTCAGCATGCATGTAATACGATTTGAAGTGTAGGGAGGCACCATTGGACTTGGAGAATGAGTACAAAATTGAAAGGTGTCGTCATCCCAGTTGGCGAATTAGAGGTTGCATGGTTTTCAATATAGGTTCGGGCTAGTTGACAACCTTGGGGAAGGCATCTCTGCATGCATGTAATAAGATTGGACGTGCAGGGAGGCGCCATTGGACTTGGTGAATGAGTACAAAATTGAAAGGTGTCACCATCCCATTTGGAGAATTAGAGGTGGCATGGGTTGCAGTGTAGGTGCAGGCTAGTTGACAGCCTTGGGGAAGGCATCTTTGTATGCATGTAATACGATTGGATATGTAGGGAGGCACCATTGGACTTGGAGAATGAGTACAAAATTGAAAGGTGTTGTCATCCCAGTTGGCGAATTAGAGGTGGCATGGGTTGTAGTGTAGGTGCAGGCTAGTTGACAGCCTTGGGGAAGGCATCTCTGCATACATGTAATACGATTGGACATGTAGGGAGGCGCCATTGGACTTGGCGAATGAGTACAAAATTGAAAGGTGTCGCCATCCCAGTTGGATAATTAGAGGTGGCATGGGTTGCAATGTAGGTGCAGGCTAGTTGACATCCTTGGGGAATGCATCTCTGCTTGCATGTAATACGATTGGACATTCCAGTTGGCGAATTAGAGGTTTCTTACTATTGTTTTATTCAAATTCAATACAACCTATTTAATCCTACATTTATCAAAACACTTCTACACTCAATCGCTCAAAAACTTGAACACTCAAAGACTCAAAGACTCAAACACTCAAACACTTAAACCTCTGAACACTCAAACCTCCAAACCTTTAAACATTCAAACACAATGGCCTCTGCACCATAATATATGATCAGTGAATATTTCAACAGTGAGACATACATTTGTCCCACTTCTGGGTTTTTGTTTAGAGACACTGAGAACATTCGATTTTGTTTAAACAGGAAAGCCAATTTCTTATTTTTAAAAAATGATTGGAGGCCAAACTTGGAAGAGGTCCCGTGACACAAATATTTTATCAGAATCCTGTTTTTTTTGTAACAACCAAATAATATTTTATAAGGTTGAGGTTCAAGATGACGAGGACCTTCAAAATATATTTTTCAGTCATGAGTATTCTGGGTACGACTCTATTGAGTTGTACATTGTGTTGCAAGAGCCTCGGCTGTCACAAGTGGTGGATCCTCTCGAGGCCAAGCAAGCAGAAGTAGATGTTGTTGATGAAGAAGAAGAAGAAGAAGATGACGAGTTAGATTTTGACGATATGGTCAACGATGATTCTGAAGACGATGGGATACCCGGTATACCTCCGAACGAGATCTACACACCACCTCCACACATGACAAACTTCAACGTGGGCGAAGATGAATCGTCATCTGATTTATTTTCAATCTGTACATACAATCGGATGAAAACTTAAAAGAGAAAGACAAATTTCATAATAGAGAAGATTGTATTTGAGCCATAAAAAAGTTTCGCGTGCTCAACTCGGTCGATTTTAAGGTAGATCGTGTAAATCCAGAAAGGTACAAGCTCGTGTATCCACCCAGATTGTATGTTCAAGCTCACTGCATCATACAAATTAAGAGGTGATTGTTGGGTCATAGGTTCTATGTCCACCCACACGTGCGTCAATTCTACTCAATCACAGGATCATCAGAAACTAAATTATGATCTCATATGATAAGAAATCCTACCTCTCGTCAGCAATGATCCATCATTGAAGGTGAAAACCATAATCTCTCACATCACTATGGTATTTAACTATACTCCGTCATACCGAAAGGCATGGTTAGCAAAGACCAAGGCGTTTGAAAAGGTATATGGAAAATGGGAGGAGTCATACAAAGAACTTCCTCGCTACTTGAATGCACTTCAGACTTATTCTCCGGGTACTGTTTACATTATGGAAACACTGTCGGCGTACGCCCAAAATGGTAGTCAAGTCACCAGAAATGGAATGTTCAATCGAGTGTTCTGGGCTTTCAACCTTGCATCACAGGGTTTGCATCATGCAAACCTATTATTCAAATTGATGGGACTTGGTTGTATGGGAAATACAAAGGCACACTACTGATGGCAGTTGCACAAGATGACAACAACAACATTTCCTAATTGCCTTTGCTCTAGTTGAGGGAGAGACTGGTGGTGCTTGAAGCTTCTTTCTCAAGAATCTCCGAACACATGTGGCTCATCAACTAGATCTCTGTTTGATCTCTGATAGACATGCATCTATTGAGAGTGCATAAAACATTATCGCAACCTACATTCAAACATTATCAGTTATGAATGCAGGGTATGCATTAACACAACCTACATTCAAACATTATCGCAACGAGATCAGATTGTCAAATTCGGGCGCAGGTAGGTGGATCAATAACATTCTGGTGGAGAAATGGACTAGGTCATATGATAATGGACAATGATGGGGCCACATGATAACAAATCTGATTGAATCCATGAACGAGATATTCAAAGGCATATGAAACCTCCCAATAACTGCTTTGGTTAAATCAACATATTTTAGTATGGCTTCGTTGTTTGCCAAAAGAGGTGAAATATGGAATATTGTGTTGCAATTGGGACATCTATGGAGTGAAAGTTGCATGAAGTATATTAAGGCAGAAAGTGTCAAAGCCAACACTCATCTGGTTATACGGTTCGACCGATACAACCACAACTTCATTGTCAAAGAGACAATCGACCACAACGAGGGGCTGCCAAGACAAGAGTGTATGGTTATACCACCTTCTCGTTGGTGCGATTGTGGTAAGTTTCAAGTCTTTCGTATGCCTTGCTCTCATGTCATTACGGCATGTGCCTATATCCACCAAGACATATTACAACTTCTATCTCTCATTTACAAGTCTGAAACCTTGCTCAACGTATACAACAATAGCTTCTCTTTGGTAACGAAACCTGATTATTGCCTGCATACGACGGCGAAATAGTATGGCACAATGACCAAATACGAAGGAATAAAAAAGGTCGTCCCAAAAGCAAGCGCATCACAACTGAAATGGACTCCTTTGACAAGCTAGAAAGAAGTGTGGTTTATATCGTCGAATTGGACACAATCGCAAAAATTGTCCGACTCGGGCTACTAACTCAACCACATAAAAATTGTATTACAAAACATCTTTACTTTTTAAGTTATAAACATTACAGTTTTTCATTAAGAGCATTTGTTACAACAAACCTTGCGCAAACAACAAATAAAAACACGACAAAACGTCTAAGAAATTACAACCGTTAAAACAATTTCATTTGACCCGTGCATCATCAACATTACGTCTCTGTCTGTTTTGACTTCCTCCAACCAAAAATTAGGTCTTCCTGTTGCAAGTGAGGTGATTGTTCTTCTTCGCTAGATCCTTCTAATTTATTTCCCATCCTCGATGTCTCCCTCTAGCCATCACATCAACTCTCTCTTCAAACACTCAATGTGCCAAAATTTCATTTTCATCGGAGGTTTGGTGGCCAAGAAAATAATGTAACCATCTCTGATAAAAATCATGGGAGATGTCATGACGCAAATAACAAAGAAAAAATAAGAAGACAATGCAAGAAAGTGTGAAGAATGACGGAGAAACGAATGTCTTATTTATTAAAAAAATGTATTTTGCCCTATGAGCTAAGTGAGATAGCGTCACCTCTCACTTTTAGAGTACATGCGCCATCTCACTTGGCTAAAAGAGAGAGCATGTGATAAGTGAGATGACGCCTAGGACAAATGAGTCAGTGTATGCATCATCTCACTTGACTCCACTTTTATGAAGTTTTCTGAAACATGATTATTTATGTAATTTTCTCTGAAACATGATTATTTACGTTTTTTTTTAAATTTAATTATTACAAAAAATTCTTTTTAATAGGGCAAAGATATTAGTTTATAAAAAATACTAAAATATGTTTGAAATGAATTTTAGCAAAGAAGGCGATAGATATAGCTAAATCTGTATTTTTATATAATATTTAAAATTTAAAAAAATAAATAAAGTAATATGATAATTGAGAACGTGTGTGTTTGATTCAGCTTTTTTTTCACTGCCACCACCGTGCGTTTGAAAAGTATTGTTGCACCGTGAAAACCAAAAGCTATAAAAGATAGCTTGCTTTTTCTTTTTCTGCCATAATACCAAACATAAACATTTGAATTACACTTAATTTATTTTTAGAAACTATTTTTAACACTAAAATTAAAATAATTGCCATCATCTCTCCTCTAAAACATTATCCAAACATACATTATAGAAATGGAATGATGTAAGACACTGAAATTTTCTAAATTATACCTTCAAAGTAAAATGTTATAAGGTAAAATTTGAGCGTCATTAGTAAGTGTTCTGAGTTAAACCCACATTTGACTCAAAAGTCATATAAAATTTTATCCAACTGTGTTATATGAGAAGTTCAATAAAATTAGATATGTTATTTATTCTTTGTCGGACAGGATTTGTCTTTGCTCCGACTACTGGAAAGGTCCACTACAAGTTTTACGTAGTCATGGTCGTGGGATAGACATCACCTTCCTGTTCATACCGATGATCTATCCTTTACATGTCCTCGAGTACGTCCTCGCCACATACCCATCGAGGACGTATGTCCCAGGTGCCCGCCACGACGCGTCCTCCTCGTAGGGTACACTGCCAACGTCTCTCAAGATATTCTGAAGTCCTTTTGATCCCGAAAAGACCGCGTTCCTCACCTCCTTGGTATTTCGGGATAGTTCACCCAGGATTGAGACCATGTGTTGGTTTCCGCTACACCCATAGATTCTGACAGTCTCCTATTTCGGCTTGTCCAGTCGGTCCAGTATAGAGACCTTGACCCAACGTTAGTGGCTATAACTATTCTCTTTCACTAGCGGGTCAGGTATTCATTCATTCACTCTCTCACTCTCTACTTGTATTTGCTCTGAACCTTACTTTGGCATCGGAGAGTCTTGCAGATACCTCCCACTTCCCTTTTAACCGCCGTACAGTTCAAGCTTATGGGCCATCGATGATCCATTATAGTCAGGTACAATCAATGACGCCGACTGTGGGGATCATTGCTTCCCCATCTTTCTAATTCAATACTAAAGCAAACTCTTTCAACTTCCTGATCATCATGGTCGACCAAAACAACAATGGCGACCAGAATGTTCACTTCGTCGACGTCGACAACCACAACAACAACGAGGCCAACATTCACCAACATGACAACAGGGATGAAAGGAACGCCTCCTCCTCCACCCACGAGCATCCCCTCGACAACCCTCACCGATAAGTCAAGGAACCTGTGGTGTACCAGGAAATCTGGGTGCCTGCTAATGTTGATCCCACGACCCAAGCCTTATTCGTGGCGATCAATCAGACCAATTACCTGATCTTCACACAGGGAAAACGGATCGGAATGCTGGAAAAGACTTGTCGGTCACGCTCCCCTAAAAGACACATAAGACATGACTCATGTAGCTCGTCTCCACGATGACATGAAACTCGCTCACGATCTCCTCCACGAAGACACCAATGAGATAAATCTTACAGGTCCTCTCCTCGTCGTACTGGGTGAGGCCCTCGACTGGAAAGGACCCAACCTGAAATTGTCAAGAAGCGTGATCGCACTCCATCGTGCAAAGAACGACGGTCCCCTATTCCTAAGAGGAACAAGGGCAAAGAGCATCCCAAGAAGAAAAGGACTCGGGCAACGGATTCTCCATGCCGAAGAGGCCCCCATTTAGATTGTTCCCTTTCTCGTTCTCGGGACCGAAGTGATGAAGACAACCCATGCGGTCCACTATCCCGAGCAATTATGGAGGCCCCTATCCCTAAGGGTATGGAGAAACCTCCACCCTTAAACAACTATGATGGTGCTACGGACCCCGACGACCACCTCGAGAGCATTGAGGCAATGCTCCACTTTCATAATGTTTGTGGTCCTATCAAGTGCATATTATTTTCCACAACTCTGAGGAAAAATGCCATGGCGTGGTACAAAAGCCTCGCCCCCGAGTCTATCACCTTGTGGAAGATTCTGAAGACCTAGTTTTCCAAAAACTTCATGACCTCTCGACGACACCCCAAGACGGAGACGTCCCTCGAGGCAATCATCCAGGGGAATGACGAACCCCTTCGAGCATACATTTAGTTGTTCAACCATGAGGCCATCCAAATCTCTACTACTGACTGCATGAAGAGGTACTTGCTCGATAGAGGGTTGCGCCCGAGCAGCAACTTCAAGAAGACTATCGGAATCGAGACTCCCAAATTGTTGGACGAAATCCTCTTCAAGGCCCAGTCCTATATCATATACGAAGACAATGAGGCTTCCAATAACGCTCACGATTCTAGGAACCGCAAAGGCCCTAGTGCCTCGAGGTACAATGACGTTGGGCCATCTCGACAAACTGAGGACAAGAGAAGAGATGAGAAACCCTGCAACTCTCGCAAGCACAAAGGTCCAGCTGGACGATTCATCATGTACACTCCATTGACCGCTCCCTGCGAGCGTATTCTTGTTGAATGTGTTAATGCTGAATTCAAGGACGATGGGGTACGATGACCCAAACTTACAACTCCCAAGCCTGGGGTCGACATGACCAAATACTGCCAGTACCACCAAAGTTATGGCTATGTCATTGAGGACTGCGTCCACCTGAAGGACGCCATCGAGACCCTCATCAAGGCAGGAAGACTCAGACAATACAAAAGGAACGACACCCCTTTACGTGATAATCTCAAGGTGAAAGAGATTGGGGAGGAGACACGACCCTCCGACGAGACTATCCCCCTCCAAGTTGCTTTATATGTTTCACGGACCGAGGACTTCTGCATCCCCGACAACGTCGATGACAACACACCCTTGTTTACCCATAACAGATGGGAAAAGTTCCCCTGCGCCATGTAATACGGTGGGAGAACTAACTTGTTTATCGTTTTATCGTAAATGTTGTGGATAGCAAGATTCGTCGCCGACTTTTCTTTTATCCAATGAGGAAAGGTGAAAAGAACAGGAAAGACCTTTGATAGATTTTGAGTTCGGGGGGTAAGTTATGAAAAGGGAAGGTGTTAGCACCATTTTCATCCGCAGTTATCTACGGGCTTTTAATTGCTCAGTTCACTTTAAACTTGCTTTGTGTGTGTGTCATTTGAAAATATTTTGAATGCTAATTATGAGGTAGACTTTGTGATAATTCTTGTATCATTCCTCAAGAATGTTTACAAAGTGTTTTTTTTTTTGAAAATATTTGTTTTGAAATGTGAGGTGTAAAAATGAATTTGTTTGTTTGAAACTGTTACGAGCAAGAAATTTGTTGAGTCTTACCCACTAAAGGTAGTTCTTGTTATTTTCCTTCTCCGTTAGAGATAATACTATCCACACCATTAGTTGATAGGTAACCCTATCTATTGGATGTGAAGGGACAAGCGTAGGGTCGTCGTATGGTCATAGAAGGCAACATGTAAGAATACTTTTAGCAATTTGAAGGGACTATCATTATTTTTCTCGTAGGATCATCAAAGGGACTAGATCATTTTGTAGTCAACTCGAAGGGTCATCGATGGATTATGATCTTTATTCGAAAGAGACCTTGATGATATTATTTAACCGAGGTTATTTGCTAAAGTATTCTCGTTTTCGTGGGACGTGACCATTAGTATTGCAAGGCAACGAAGAGAGGTTACCCTAGATGTGAAGTTTGCAAAGTGTATTGGTTTCAGTTATGTTATCTTGAAAATTAAGGTTATCTATGTTCGATTTTATTCTTATTATACAAGCCTATTTACTAGCAGTTATATATACAAGCATATAAAGGCAAAAGATAAAACGAGAATGTAAATCTACGCTATTACAGGGCTTTGGGATAGTTACATAATTAGAAAAATACGAGGATGTAAATCTAAACTATCACATTAAACTGTGCGACCTATACAATTGTCTAAGAAAATAAATAGCAAAAAGAATAAGAAAATGTTGGGGGAAAAGTTTAAATGCCCTAAAAATCTAAGTTCATATTTTTGGTGTTTTTATGAAAATAATTTAAGTGTTAATTTATAATAATTAAAATCCTAATTCTAATTGATTTTAATTAATAAAAAGCCTAAAATCTAATTGTCTGAAAAATTAATTAATTAATTTACACCCTAAAACTAATTTTTTGTTGATTTTATTATATGGCTTCTTTCTGGGTTTTTTATGTATAAGTTTTGATTAAAAAAAGTTAATTAATAATAAAATAACTAATAAAAAAGGGAAAATGAAGAAAGTAAAGTAAAAGGGTTTTTGGCATCGCTGAGGTTCGAACCCCCTCTCTTCTCTTCACACGCTTGGTTCCAACTTGTTATGTTTCTTGTTTAACACATCTGGACATATGAAACTTATTAATAACATAAGGATTAAGAAATTTGAAATTAGAAAATCCTCACCACCGGTGTGATTGAGGGGGAGGCGTTATGGGCACGATTGATCGTGGTTATGGACTTAAGAAGGTTCATGGGGATGTCAGGATGATGATTCGAGGCTTCGTTTCAGCTAAGAATGACTGGAAAACTCGGATACGATTTGCACCTATTCTTTAAAAAATTTGTGTTTGAGAACTTGTTTCTATGGCAGTCAATTTGTGTTCTTATCTTATGGAGTGTGTCCTCTATTTATAATGGATGATTTTTTTAAGTTAACATTCTTAGAAGGAAATATGTGCAATCAAAGTGATTATTTGTTTCCAAAACAATTGAAAAACTTTCTAAAACATGAAGATCTCTTTCCTTCTTCATCTCTCACGGTTTTGTTATGTTGGATATGTGATCTTGGGCTTCAAAATGATCCAAAACAAAATCCCACATGCCTTGTACATTTATTTAATATTTATTTAATTTAGTTTTGAATTTAAATGAATAAAATCAAAATAAATGAAATAAAAAAAATTAAGTAATGCATGAATGGACTTAGGGGTCCCTAAACATGTCATAAACACGTTTGAACTTCAAAAGTTAGGCTCATTAATCTAAAAGTCCAAAATTGCTCAATTGTGGTTTCATGCATTTTCTCAAAATTGCTCAACTTGCACCAATCATAACTTTCTCTCAAATTTTGTCAAATGAAGGCGATCTTAGAATTTTTGGAAAGCTCAAGATGTCCCCTACAACTCTAATGTTGGTCACTTTTTCATTTGAAGTATTTAAGTTGATGTTAATTGCTTTGACAAAGGATGTCTTTTTGTTGACTTTTAAAATGACCTGTAATGTCTTGGCATATATCTCTCAAATGAAGCATTTTTTGCCTTGATCTTAGAGAGACAAAGTTGTAGAGAATTGAATTTACTTCAAGACAAACTTTGGTTGAGGAATTTATGATGAAGCATGTGAAAGTTATGCTTGGTCAAAGTTCGGTTGATTTCTCCTTAAGAAAATCCTAATTTGGTAACTTTTGTCTTTTGATGAATCTTGAGTTTTCTTGACGAATTGTGATCAACCCTTGATCAAATGATGATTGTGACTTCAAAATATTGATGTTGATAAAAAATATTGAAGTTTTACTGTAAGTTGACCAATGTTGACTTTTTATCCAATACAGTTGATTTTCAATCATCTGAGCAATTGTCTGAACAAATTTGTGATGTAAGGCTTGAAACTTGACACGAGGATTCTTTGAAGCATATGAGGAACCATGAAATCCACTTAGAAGCTCAATTTTCCTTAATAAAAACAAAACCCTATTTGTAGGTCAATTGCTTAGGAGGAGAGTCCATATGATCAATCCTTGATAAGTCTTGAGTGTTTGAGACCTTCATGAGTAAAGGAGACTTATTGAAATAATTTGTCTTGAAAATGGGAGGGAAAATTTTGGAGTACAACACGTCATGGTCATATCCGGAGGCGTATTCAACACTTTCTCTTGAATTTAGAAAAAAGAAAGTTCAACGAGCTGATAGATGCAGCCCCAATCCAGACCGTGGCCCTTGACGGGTTCTGGGGAAAATCCGAGCCCATCACTTTCTACCTCGAGGAACTTCCTGGTGGAGCTCTCAACTCCAACATCCCTTTGCTCATGAGATCAAAAATTGCCAACTTCAACATGTACCGCATCTTGGTCGAAGAGTGGATTTCCATCAATATCATGTACTCTCAGTTGTTCCAGACCCTCCAATTTGATCGGACCCATTTGTCATCATACATGGGATCCGACCTGCAAGGCTTTAATGGATCGAGCTCTAAACCATGGGGATACGTTTAGGCTCGTCACATTCGGGATAGAAATTTCCACCAAGAAGGTCAAAATTTGCTTCCTAGTGATCGATTGCCCGTCTCTCTACAAATGCATCCTGGGGAGACCAATGTTGGTCGAGCTGACCGTCGTTCCCTCCATGGTCCACTTAAAAATGAATTTCTACACAAAGAGGGCTCGCGTCACCACCATCCACGGAGACATCGAAGCTACGAGAAGATGTTTCAATGTGGCCTCAAAGGGACAAAACATGATCGATACAAAGCTAAAGACTTCCAGTGGAACAACCTCCTCCGCAAATAAGCCCGCTCATACCGAAGAACGAGAGGCTCCACCCCATATTGGCTCCATCGACCTCGACACCCGCTTCACTAAAGATGAGGTCGAAGTCCCCCATGGCGAACATGATCCTCTTCGTCATGTCCTCGATGGAGACTTTGAAATCATCCTTCTTGGCAAGGACCCGAACAAAGGCGTGAAGATTGGAGCTGGACTACCCGATCGGGCAAGGAGATAGCTAAAATCCTGTCTAAGAGAGAATTCTGATTTATTTGCATGGAGCGCTGCAGAAATACCCGGACTCGACCCTGACGTCTCCTGCCACCAGCTCGCTGTAGATCCTGCCGCTAGGGAAATAGTTTGACATATGCGTAAGCAGTCTCCCAAGAAAGTGGAGGCTGCTTAAAATATGTAAAAGACCTCCTAGAGGCAAATTTTATTTCTGAGACTCGGTATTCAACCTGTCTCTCCAATATTGTATTTGTTAAGAAAAATAATGAAAAGTGACGTATGTGTGTTGATTATACTGATCTCAACCGGGCATGTCCCAAAGATGCATATCATCTACCTAATATTGACATGTTGGTCAACAACTCGGCTGACTATAAACTCTTAACATTTATGGAAGCATATTCAGGTAACAATCAAATCCCCATGGCGATGAGCGACAAACAGCGCATAACTTTCATGATCGAGTCAGGAAATTATTATTACAACGTGATGCCCTTCAGCTTGAAAAACACTGGTGCAATGTACTAACAGATGATGAACAAAGTTTTCTGCTGTGAGATCAGGGACATACTCGAGGTATACATGGACGACATGATCATAAAATCTCAAGCAGAAACTGATCACGCGGCCCATCTAAAAAGGGTCTTCGACCGAGCAAGGTGATGCAAGACGAGATTCAACTCGGAGAAATGTACCTTCAGGGTTAAGGCGGGCAAATTCCCCGGCTTCTACTTAACAAAATAAGGGATTAAAGGCAATCAAGACAAATGTAGGGCCTTCTACAAACTCCCTACGCCAGACAAAAAAAAATCCATACAAATCATGAACGGTATGCTCACCTTGCTCTCTCGCTTTGTGGCGAAGTCTGTACAACATGCACTCCCATTTTTCAAACTCTTACGCAAATAAGAAACATTCGAATGGACCGGGGAGCGCGATCAAGCCCTTCTCCACCTCAAACGAGATCTCTCGCAGCCACCTGTGCTCTCATGACCAAAGAGCAGGGAGACTTTGTTCTTCTACTTGGCCGTCTCAGTCAAGGCCGTCAACGCGCCCCTCGTTCGCGAAGCCTCAGACTGGTAAAAACTGATATGCTTCACCAGCAAGGCACTACAAGGCCCCAAGGTCAGATATCAACAGATTAAAAAAGTAGCCTTGGACCTCATTAATGCGGCGATGAGACTCACATATTATTTCCTGGCCCACACGATCATTGTGCAAACTGGCCAACATGTAAAGCAACTACTCAAATGACCAGATATGGTCGATCGAATGCTGAAATGGTCCCTAGAACTTTTAGAATTTGACATCTAGTATGAAAGCAGGAAATCTCTCAAAGCCCAAGTGCTTCCCGACTTCGTCGCAGAGATGACCACCCCGGGACCCCTGTAGGCGGGGCCTGAGAATGGACCATCTTTGTGGACAGAGCATCCATTTCGACAGGAATCGGAGCAGGCATCCTCCTCGAGAACGAAGAAGGTGTCGTAATCAAGCATTTGCTCACTCTTTCCTTCCTAACATCGAACAACCAAGCCAAATATGAAGCCCCGCTCGCAGGGTTGCGGCTAGCCAAAGACTTGGGCGCCTAGAAAGTATAAATTTTCACCGACTCCCAGATCATCGCATCCCAAGTACAGGGAGAATACTAGGTCAAGAATGACAGCCTTATCGAGTACCTAAACCTGATTAGAGAAAAAATGAAAAAGTTCGCCCACGCAGAGATCAAGCAGGTTCCCCGCGAACAGAACACTTGGGTCAACGTATTATCAAAACTCGCGGGCACAAGGAAAAAGGGAGAAAAAAATCCTTCATCCAAGAATCCTTTCTCATCTGAGCATCGAAAAACTCGATGCCTCGCTCGACGTGAACGCTATCATGGATAGCACCTGTTGGATGACCTCGGTATTCAATTACCTCACCAAAGGGGAACTACCTTCTGACCAAAAAGAAGCCAATACGACCAAATGCTGAGCTTGCTCGTATATTTTGGTTGAGCAGAAGCTTTATAGGCGGGGATTCTCTATCCCGCTCTTAAAGTGAATCGAGGAGACTAAAGTTCCCCATATCTTGCGGGAAATACACGAAGGAATCAATGTCCAACACTTAGGTGGAAAATCCTTGGTGCGAAAGGCACTGCGAGCAGGATACTACTGGCCCACAATGCAGCAGGACGCTAAGGAGCACGTAAAAAAATGCGACATATGCCAACACCATGCAGATATGAAATTAGCACCCCCACATGAGCTCAAAACATTGTTGTCTCAGTGGTCGTTCGCTTGGTGGGGGATGGACATCCTCAGATCCTTCACCCAAGAATCATACTAGAACAAGTATCTGATCGTCACCATCGATTACTTCACAAAATGGATAGAGGCTGAAGCCCTCTCCAAAATCACCTCGTATAACATACTTCATTTCTAAAAAGAAATGTACTTGCCCGATTCGGCATACCATAAGAACTTGTCACCGATAATAGGACACAGTTCACCGATTGAAACTTCCATGATTTCATCGCCAATCTCGGCTCCAAGCAACATTTCACATTTGTTGAGCACCCGCAAACAAACGGGCAAGCGGAAGTCACGAACATAGTCATCTTGTAAGGACTTAAGCACAGACTGGGTGACGCTAAAAAGGGGTGGGTTGAAGAGTTGTATAGCATGCTCTGGGCTTACAGAACAAGACCCCACTCGACAATTAGGAAAAGGCCTTTCCAACTAACATACAGAATTGAGGCGGTCATCCTCATAGAAATCAAGGAACCATCTAGGCGAAATGAGTCCCTTCTCAACGAAGAGCTGAACGACAAAGCCTTGAGAGAAGAACTCGACTTGGTTAAAGAGATTCGATCGAGAGAATATCTTCACGAGGCCATATTAAAACAAAAGATAACTTTGCGACGTGATGCCAAAGTCATAAAATGTGAATTCCAAGTTGGCAGTCTAGTCTTACAAAGAAATCAGAAAGATTCCCGCGAAGGAAAGATAGCGCCAACTGGGAAGGCCTTTATCGCGTCCATAACAGGACGGGCAATGGGGCATATTACCTCGAACACCTAAGTTGGAAACAACTACCTCGGCTATGGAACGATGACAAGCTAAAACAATATTACAGCTAAGTCCCAAACAAAACTGGGGCCTAGCAGTTGACTTGACATCTCTGACAAAAGATGGGGCGTGCTCGACCACAGAAGCATGTTGAGGTAAAAACATAGCTTCCAAAAACCAAGAACAAAAGGCGGGTCCTTGCTCATTAAATAAGCAGAAACTTAGCCGACGGGGACACCTCGATCGAGCTCCACCGCCGAAGTACCAAGCGACAGAACACCCATCTCGTGATGGGTCAGTTCACGTAATAAGATCAAGGCCCCGATCGTGACCTCGGTCTCGTTCAAACGAAACCCATACCCTTTTCCCTGGCACGTCTCCATACATTGTCGTTCATCAGTTAGGTCAAGTACGAAGTTCCACACATAAAAAAATAAAAATGGCAAGCATGAATAACGAAAGAATATCTAACACAGAATAAACATGAAAATTAACGACATTCAAAGGGCCAACCAAAAAGGTCGACGTTTTCTGGATAATACAGAATTTAAGGGTATGCAGGCCCAAACAAAAATAGTCGGGCAAAGGCCCAGTTCAAAAGTTACAAAAAACAAAGGCACGCAGGCCCAAACATACAAACAAGAAGCATCAATCATTCCCTGGAGAGGTTGTCGTATTCTGTATCGGGCTCGGAAAAATATGGATGAGGGACTAATTTACCATCGACCACCTAAGACAAAACCCCAACCCCTTCAATATTGAGCTCTAGATTCAACAAGGCTAGCTGAGCCATCACGATCTTAAAACCGTCGGCCACCGCCTCTACACAGTCTGACTCTAGAACCTAAATTCGAGCAACCAAATCTACTCGGGTCCTTAAGTTGGCAATATCGTCCAACTCATCTTCAACGAGAACTGCGGAGGCCTTTAATTTGGCAACCTCCTTCTCTAGACTTTTCTTCTCAAGCAACAAGGAGTCCCTCTCCTCGGAAGTTTTGGCTGCCTTTTCTTTCTCCTTTTTCAGCTCATCAGGTTGAGTCCAGAATTTTTCCTCGCTCTCCTCGAGGATTGCCTTCAGTTTCTTCGTCTTATTCTGAATAGTTGTCTTCACTGACTCCAACTTGCCCACCATAGCAGAGGAACTGACCCCCCACTCGAGAGGACCACCGCTATCTCTAAAACCTCCATCACGTCGACTACGCTCGCGGCCAAATACTTTTTCCTCCCCCCACCCCCTCGCCGAGCCTCCTGATAATGGCGAACTCCTCATTGGACACAGTCAGAGGATACCCTTCAAAGAAATTCGTCTCAGCAAAGCAAAAAGGCAGGGAAAAGGCCTGAGCACATGAGTCGTCCTCCATCAAATCCAAAATTTTGTCTTCATGGCGACCCCTCTTCTTTCTCGATATGGTCTCAGATAACATTAGGAGATCCAGACGAGGTGCTGGAGCCATCGTTGGCCTGATAGGGAGCAGTGCCAAAGCGGGTAGGATTCACTATCCTTTTGCTGCTCTTTTTATCGAGAGTCAATTTCAATAAACATTCACAATGGTCCGCCATGTTATCTGCAGAAAAATAACAAGCTTGAGTTAGTACGGCCAGAATGATACATACGAACAGATTAAAAACAAAAAACAACAAAATCACGCAGGCATATACCCAAGAGTGCCATGGCATCCCCATAAGTATGACATTCGATAAGTGCCTTGGTGTTGATCGGACGAGCCTCGAACGTAGGTTCCCCATCATCACCAAGGATATCCTTCCCCTCCAGCGTCACCCACCTAGAGAGGAAGAAGCCATCAACAAACTTGTTGAGAAGGTCAAAAGCTCCTTCGTCCTCAGCGCTCATACTACTAGTAGGGGTGAGGTAATGATTCAACCCGTGATCGTAATGTCCTTGACACCAATGGAGAGGAAATTTTGAGAGCATCCTGATTTCTGGGTTCCCGACATCATCATAGAAAACCTCCCCTTGTTCATCGACAAGAATGGTCGGGTCAAACACCGAATCAATGACCTCTTGGGACACGGACTGAACGATGTACCATTTGTCCTTGAAATCACGGACAAAATCCATATACATCTTGAACAACCTCTTAGATTTCTTAAAAGAGACCCATTTATGCTTTCCCCGTCTAGACCGCCACTGAAGATGAAAACACCTAAAGAACAGAGGAATCATGGCCCAAATCTTAAGATATCGGCACACGATCTCGAATGCCCATATAAAGGCAATCGCATTTGGATGCAATTGGGAAGGCGCTAAGGACAGGTGATTAAAGATACCAATTTGAAAGTCACTGAAGAAAAGACGAAGCCCCCAATCTTTGAAGAAGATCTCATGCATAGGGAAATAATTCTCCTTGAAACACAAGCATATTCTGGTCGTGGCAGTCGGACGATAGATTTTAAAGTTCCATTGAAAACCCTCTTGATTGCCTTCGTATTCAACAATCGTATGTGATTCCCTATGGGTAGTGTCGAAGAGCGAGACTATTCCCCGGGGCTTTTCCCCGACCCAGGACAACGCCTCGTCAGTGATATTGTCTACTAATTGGAGACCCTCATCTACTTCGCTCACCTCGTCGGCCTCGACATGCTCGGCTGTTTCGGCCACCTCGTCTGGTTCGACCATCTTACGTGAAAAGTTGAGGAAACCGAAGAATTTGACGGTCAAATCAAATCCACCATTCCACCGCAAATCAAGTGAAAGAGGGTGATTGTGACCAAACCAGTGCTCGATGAAACCATTCAACAAGCCCTCGTTCATCAGGAAACCTCATGAAGACCGCGAGCAAACTCATGAATTCCACGAGGAACGAATGAATCTCACGAGCAAATTCATGAATTCCACGAGGAACGAATGAGTCTCGCGAGAAAAATCATGAATTCCACGAGGAACCAATGAATTTCACGGGAGAGTTCATGAATATCGCGGGAAGATATCATTCGAGAACACAAAATTCATCAAAATACATGAATCTCACGGGGGACGCATGAACGTCCAGAGGAAAATACCCTCAAAACATAGGTTTTCACCATGAACTCCATAAATTTCACAGAGAAAAACTTTCCTAAGGTATGAAACTCATCTAAAAACGAGAATAATCGCAGGACGAATGAAAGAACGCTTACTTGATCAAAGCTGGAACAGAGTTGCAGTTGTAGACACGACGACGTTTACGGCTGAGAGAAAATCGAAGGCAAAGAAAAAAAGGGTGAGAGCATAGTGTAAAACTTTGCAAATGAACCCTAAATGCTATTTATAAACCCTGCTCGGGAGATGAAACAACACGGTGGATGATGTGTCATCGCTTCGTATCCCCACCGCCCATGCGCCTAGCTCATCATGACGATACTCCCTAGGCCATAATTTCACATTAAATGTTGTGCCACGTGCCCCACGAAGAAAACATCTTGTAATCTTTTTGGCTCCTCGTCAGTCGAAGAACATGAGAACAATCCCCGCGAGCACACTCCGGCTCTCGTCCAAAGAAATATCTATACAAAGTCGTTTTCGCCCTAACCAACAAGAAGACAACACAGAAAATTGCTAATCCCGACGACCACGCCGTCCCCAGAATAAGATTTATGGCCCGACAAGCCACACCACACTGAGCGCACGAGCTGGCCTCAAAGTCACAGCTCCTCGATCTAGGAGCAACTACGTGAGGGGATCCTGTTTTGGGCTGGACCCGCACTCGACCCAAATGTCATATAAGGCCCGACTAAACTAGACCCACCCTTGACCCTTCGTCGGGCAGGATCCGTCCCTGCTCGACTATTGGGAAGGTCCACTATGGGCTTTACATAGTCATGGTCGGGAGAGACGTCACCTCCCCGCTCATATCGAGGACCATCCTCCATGTGCCCTCAGGACGCCCTCGCCACAAACCAGTCGAGGATGTATGCCCCAGGTGCCAGTCATGACACATCCTCCTTGTAGAGCACACTGCCAACGTTTCTCCAGATATTCCAGAATCCTTTTGACCCCAAAAAGACCGCGTTCTTCACCTCCCTGATATTTCAGGGTAGCTGACTCAAGATGGAGACCACGTGCTGGTCCTGACAGTCTCCTATTTGAGTCTGTCCAGTCTATCCAGTATGGAGACCTTGATCCAATGCTGGGGACTATAAATACTCTCTTTCACTAGAGAGTCAGGTACTCATTCATTCTCTCACTCACTCTCTACTTACATTTGTTCTGAATTTTATTTTGGCATCAGAGTGTCTTGCAGGTATCTCAATTTCACTTTCAACTGTGGTATAGTTCAAACTTTTAGATCATCGACGATCCATTCTCATCAGATACGATCAGTAACTACTATTACAAATAATAGAAATTATGATGGTAATAGACATTACTCAAAAAGATGTTTAGACTTCTTGATGTTGATGTTTCTTTTTCGGTTTCCACTTAAGATGATTTAATTTCGTTTTTACCGAACAATTTATGACCTGCATTTTTCTTATATATATTTATCATTTATTAGTTGTTATAGTAGATAGACTTTACAAGACAGAGATGACGAGGCAAGATAAGACGCAAATAAGATTCGTTTTGTGGGCTTTGCTTTTATGGCACTTCAACGCAAACTTGTTACTTTTTTTTAACATAATAATACTAAATCGTAAGGAATTAAAATATGTGAATATAAGTAACTACTTTCTTCTTGTAGATTGAAAGACATACACATACCATAATGAAACAAGGAACACAAATGATCTATAAACGTGAAGATCAAACTATATACATTGTGAGTTGTTTGTAAAAGATAATGCTATAAGATGCGTAGGTGGTCTATCGGATTAGATGAGGTTTTGATATTATATTAAAATACGTGAATTAAGTCTAACTCAATTTTATAAAATTAATTTATAGAATAAAAATTATTTTTATTTATAAATACATATTCAAGTTAAATATTATCTGATGTCAAACTCTTTAACACGTAAATATTAAACAGCAACCATTAACGCATAAAGTTGAAGAAGAAACTACTGTATGTGTCGGTATAATTTTCGAAGACAAAAATAAGTGGCAATAGTCCAACTCCAACTACCAATCTAGCAACAAAAGATTCTGTGACGCATTATTTAATCACAAAAGATGTTTCCACTCTTGTGATGTAGATGTTTCGTTTTCCAATTGGCTTCCACCTAGAATTATCTAATTACATCATTTTTACAACAAAAAAAAAATTAATTTGTGGCCTTTGTTTTTATCTGAAATTTGGATGCATTCAAACTTATGAGTCAATGAAAATAATCATGTCTTTTCAGAAATAATTTGAAGATAAACATGAGTTTGAGTGGGATCACTAATGACTTTTACTTGAAAATAGTAGTACGAATCAGTTGGAAGAAACGAATTCAAATTTTATTTGAAGTAATTCTTTGTTTATTTATCTCACCCAAAATCTGAATTATCCAAGTCCTTATAAAATTCAATGGTTAAGAGACAAAAATGAGTCACGGAAATATATTAGTATAAACAAATTCAATGTTCCTCTTACAAACTATCCATTAATATTTATCTATAAATATAATATATTTCTACTTATAATCGGTATTCCATTCTATCCTATTCGGTATTCCATTCTATTCTATTCTAAGATCATAATTGGTGTTAATTGAAGGTGAATGATTTTGAATTGATAATGTTGATCATTGATATGATGGCGCGAATGAATCAACAAGATTATCACTTTAACGTCCAAGTTAATTCAGTATTCAAAATGAGTGTATAAAAGTGAAAAATTCATAATAGTGCACATTGAGTGACAAGTGTGGAGACTTTTATACGTTGGGTCGTTTGAGGTGGATTTACATTAGATTGGGTCTTGGCTTTTGGACGTTTGACCGTCTCAGAACAGTTTCCCCCAATACTTGTCAGACAGTTATTAGTCGGAGAAGTCTTGGCAGTCATAGTCTGCCTCTGAGGATGTCGTTCACTTTGGATCAGAAGTGAAAACGCCTTGGTTCAGTTGCAAAATTAGTAGAAAACAGGTGCATTAAATGTCTTCCCATAAATGAAACATTTTGCAGTTCTTTTTTTACGTGTGATTTTAGGTGACTAGTTAAGGTACGATGTTGCTTATAGTGCACTTGAATTTGTTTATGTTCCCAAGGAGGAATCCAACCGTAGATCTAGTAACCTCTTGTTTCCGCTGATATGATTTATTGTTTGTCTTCGCATATATACATGGGTTGTCGAGTGTTAATGAAACTTTTTGCAATCTTTGAGAGTGAGTTATCATTTGCGAGTGTCTCCCTCTTTCTTCCTTCCTAAGAGTATTTATCAGGGAGATTATAATCCATTGCACAAAGCTTCCATTTTTCTCCATTCCACTTTGTTTTCTCGTCTTCTTCTACTTTACTAGATACCATCATTAACTCAATCTTTTAACATCTTCAGCATTTCTTTTATCTCGGTCGATATGAGCGGTAGTCTTATTAGCTTGGCTAGTGATTCTAAGAGTGATTCATCTCCTATAGTGAGAATGGGAGTATCTTTCGATTCAAATCCTTCCTCTTTTGTCTATGATCACCTGAGTCCTGAGGTCATATTTATAACTGATGATTCATAATCAGAAAGGCCTTTTATGGGATATTTTGAACGAGGGAGCTTCATCTAGGGATTCATCTTTTGACGCACTCTTCTCTAATGACGGTGTTGAAGGTGATCATGTGGCTACTTCAATTCCTCTTTATTCTCATGCTGCCAAAACTTTGACCTCCTGATTTACTGACTTCGGAAATGCATGATGCTAGCTTGAGGATGAAGCATGCTAGAGATAATATTCAGGCTTATCGAAAAACCTACAATCAAGATCCCATTGATGATGACATCAAGAACCATTTGAAGTGTAAGGTTCGACCGAATGGAGTTTATTAGCTTAAATCTTTTGAGCATTTTAAGGTTGATGAACTATCCCTAAAAAAGAGTAGTGTTGGTAAAGTCGACTGACGTGACATGCGAGCAGATATAATTGAGTGGATATGTAGATAGTAGAGACCTATATGTCTTAATTATTGAGGTGGTTATATACACGGCCAAGATTGTGGTCAGTTTCTCTTCTGATTTGTTAATCCTTTCTGTAACACCTCAATTCTACCCCGGCAAATTATATAAATAAATCAGAGTTATAAAATTCAATCATGCAAACGAATCGGGACGTCACAACTTCTTCTATCAAAAATTCATTGCATTCATCGTGGATATATAACACTTTCAAAACATCGGATAAACCATCATAACATTTTTAATTAAATAACTTAACATCTACGCAGCAGAATTCTTAATAACATCTTTAACAATAATACAACAACTTCAAAATAGCACATATTTAATAATAATCAACTTAAAGTTCAACAACTGTAAATCAACAATCAAAAACAGCAAACGTTCATCCCTCGAGTGTTACATATCAGAGCAATGACATCGACTCAAACTACCGAAAGTATACAGCCTTCACTCTCGATTACCTGCACGTTACCAACATAAGGGCAACATTCAAACAGAAGGGGTGAGATATCTAACAATATAATAAAGCGCATGATAATTAATATATTAAATTAGATCAATAACATCACCACTTCTCATCTCATAATCAACAATAATTACAACGTATATATACATTCATCAACATCAAAATACACTTTTTTATGCAATCATATAATGCGACTCAATACTATGCAAATGCATGTGGTACCATTGGAGCAGAACTTTCATCTCAAAAATTTGCCAATTAATAGAGGCATCAACAAGGCATAAGCCTTCATCTCAAAATTCGCCAATACAGGCCATCTCAACGAGCATAAGCTCCATCTCAAAAATGCAATGTATGCGACACAACCATGAATGTAATAACAACATCTCAAATTAACAACATCTCAAAAGCATCTCAAATTAACAACAGCTCAAAAGCATCTCAACGTCTCTTCATCAACATCTCATATCATCATAATAATTCATCAAACATCATTTATTTATTATAAATCATCAACACAACATCATTAATAACTTCTCACTAACAACTCAGTTGTACATTAATAACACAGTAGTTCATACTGCTATTCTGTAATCCTTACATCATTATTGTCACTAATCCTACTGTTATAATTCAAACAACAGCCTCTAGGCATCTCATCTTCATTATTCTGTACAAAACCAACACAACGACCAACACAACTTCTGACCAACACAACTTCTGACCAACACAACTTCTGACCAACACAACTTCTGACAACACAACTTCTGACAACACAACTTCTGACAACACAACTCCTGACAACACAATTTCTGACCAATACAACTTCTGACAACACAACTTCTGACAACACAACTTCTGACCAACACAACTTCTGACCAACACAACTTCTGACTAACACAACTTCTGACCAACACAACTTCTGATCAACACAACTTCTGACAACACAACTTCTGACAACACAACTTCTAACCAACACAGCTTCTACCATCAGAACTTCTACTTTTTACTAATCCTACTGTTTTGATTCTTAGCCTGATATCAACTTAACTAAAAGCAGTATGACTAACTCTATCCCCAATTTAATTAAATATGCATACCCCTTCTCCTTGCAGTGTGCCACTCGGCACTCTTTATCATCACCATGTGTCTTGCACATTCCTTTCCTAATTTTCCCAGCACGTTAAAACACAGTATGGTATATTGGGATTTTAGTTACTTTTTACTACCTATACATGTATATATGTGATATCACATCACTAAAGCTAGTACACATATATGTATTCACTAGCTGCAAATTAATAATATATGGTAGCAAAATCATTTGGTACATTCTAACTACTTTATATTATAATACATGGGTACCAGTAATTAACTTTCTCTGTTTTCATTCACGTAGTCTCGATTACCAATCTCCTTCTTAATTCCAACCAATACCACATATATTTTACAGAAACTTAATAATTATACTAACCCAGAACAATTTTTTGACAATCAATTAACCTCAATAATTTCAATATCAACCCACAACAATCAAACACAACCAAAAACAACAATTGATCCATGGAAAATTCATATACCTAATCCCACATATCAAACATCGTGAACCCAATTATAAAGTCGGAACCCCACCCTTACCTTGGATTGAAGGTCGCTCTATAATCTTCCGGTTGAATTCTTGTTCTTCCGTTTTTCCACTTTTCCAACAGCTTGCACGTTCTCCTCTCAACCCTTATTCTTCTACTGCTTCTTTCTTTCTATTCTTTTCTTTCTAACAACAATAAAATAACCCTATTATTCTTTATTCCTTATTGGGCTCAAATTAATACACCTCCTTATTACTTTTATTCCTTCAAAAACAAGCCCACATCCAATAATATTATAATTCTAATATTATTTCTCCATTTAATAAAATAAATCCAATTAATCATAACACATCTTCACAAATATTCCAAAAATAATTTAATTAAATAATTAATTAAATTACGGAGGTTACAACTCTCCCCCACTTAGAATATTTTCGTCCTCGAAAATTTACCTCAATCAAACAATTCAGGATAGGAGTCTCGCATCTTGCTCTCCAACTCCTAAGTCATGCTTTCACCAGCAGCTCCTAGCCAAACCACTTTAACCAAGACAATCTCTTTTCCCCTCAGAGTCTTCATTTCACGATCTGCGATCTGTACAGGCATCGTCTCCACTGTAAGATTATCCCGTATTACACATCATCCATATGAATCACATGAGATGGATCTGAAATATACTTCCGAAGTTGCGACACATGAAACACATCATGCAAATTCGAAAGGTTATGCGGTAAAGCCACTCTATAAGCAACATTCCCCACTCTCTTCGAAATTTGATACGGTCCAATAAAACGAGAAGTGAGCTTCTTAGACTTCAATGCTCGCCCAACACCAGTCACAGGTGTAACTCTCAAAAACACATGATCACCAGCTTGAAATTCTAAATCCTTCGCTTGTCATGATAACTCTTCTGTCTACTTTGGGAAGCTTTTATCTTCTCTCGAATCAACTTCACCTTCTCGGTAGTCTCATGAACAAGTTCAGGTCCAAGTACTACACTTTCTCCAGATTCATGCTAACATAACGGAGTTCTACATCTTCGACCATACAACGCTTCAAAAGGTGTCATCCCAATACTGGAATGATAACAGTTATTATAAGTGAACTCTATCAACGGAAGATAAGTATCCCACGAACCTCCCTGCTCAAGAACACATGCCCTCAGCAAATCTTCCAACAATTGAATAGTCCGTTCAGTCTGACCATCTGTCTGAGGATGATACACTGAACTCAACCTCAACTTAGAACCCAACGCTTCTTGCAAACTCTTCCAAAAATCAGAAGTAAATCTTGGATCTCTATCTGACACAATGCACAAAGGAACACCATGCAACTTCACAATCACACTAGTGTAAATCTCAGCCAACTTCGGAACTGGAAAACTGATGTTAATAGGAATAAAATGAGCTTACTTCATAAGCCTATCAACAATCACCCAAATCGAATCATGTCCTCTTAAAGTATTAGGCAACCCCGTCACAAAGTCCATTGAAATGTTATCCCATTTCCATTCTGGAACTTCCAACGGTTGCATCAATCCTGCAGGCTTCTGATGTTCAACTTTCGACTTCTGACAAGTCAAACATGCATACATAAACCGAGCCACGTCACTCTTCATCCCAGGCCACCAAAACAAACCTTTCAAATATTGATACATCTTTGTAGCTCCTGGATGAATACTTAACTTACTTCTATGACTCTCTTCAAGTATCACTTTCTTCATCTCAACATCATCCGGAATACAAATCCGATTACGAAATCTCAACACACCTTGCGCATCTAGCTTAAAATCACTATTCTCAGACTGATCAATCCCAACCATCAAATCTACCAGTTTCACATCCAACTTCTGAGCTTCTCTGATACTGTCTAAAAATTCATTATTAATCTTCAACATACCCAACGTAACACTCTGCGGAGTAACCTCTCAAACTAAGCTCATATCCCTGAACTGCTCAATTAATTCCAACTCTTTAATCATCATTGTTGACATATGTAAAGTCTTTCGACTCAACGCATCAGCTACCATAATTATGTTGGTGCTTACCCCTCTTCTCACTGATAATCTTGTAATGAGCATTATTATCCTTTTCATAAATCCTGCAGCTATCAACCAAATCAGCAAAGACACGGATTTTCTGATATCCAATCGCCTTCTTAATCTCCGGGCGCAACCCGTTCTCAAACTTAATACACTTCGAAAACTCAGCATTTGCTTCAGCGTAATGCGGATAAAACTTAGCCAACTCAGCAAACTTGGAAGCATACTCAACAACTGACATATTTCCTTACTTCAGCTCAAGAAACTCAATTTCCTTCTTACCAAGGACATCTTCAGGAAAGTACTTTCTCAGAAATTCCCAACAGAACACGGCCCAAGTGACATTCTCACCTGCAGCTTCCAACTTCTGACAAGTCTCTAGCCACCAGTCATCAGCCTCGACTGCTAGCATATGAGTCCCATAACGAACCTTCCGCGCTGGAGTGCAGTCCATCACACGGAAGATTCTCTCAATCTCTTTCAACCACTCCAATGCTCTGTCAGGATCATACTTTCCCTTGAACGTAGGTGGATTCTCTCTCTGGAAAGTCGCCAAGCTACGAGATCCAGCATTCCCGTCAGCATTCGGATGATTCTCCATCACATGAGCCATTGCTTCTAAAGCAGCAGCAAGTGCAACATCATTCCTTCCAGCCATCTCAACTTCTCACTTCAACATAAACAATGGTTATAACTCAAAATAACAATACTCGATTGTTAGACAACTACGACTCGACGACAAGGTCAGACCAACCTTTTACTCTGATACCAACTTTGTAACATCCCAATTCTACCCCGACAAATTATATAAATAAATCAGAGTTATAAAATTCAATCATGCAAACGAATCGGGACGTCACAAATTCTTCTATAAAAAATTCATTACATTCATCGTGGATATATAACACTTTCAAAACATTGGATGAACCATCATAACATCTTTAATTAAATAACTCAACATCTACGCAACAAAATTCTTAATAACATCTTTAACAACAATACATCAACTTCAAAATAGCACATATTTAATAATAATCAACTTAAAGTCCAACAACTGTAAATCAACAATAAAAAACAGCAAGCGTTTACCCCTCGAGTGTTACATATCAGAGCAATGACACCCACTCGAACTACCGAAGGTATACAACCTTCACTCTCGATTACCTACATGTTACCAATATAAGGGCAACATTCAAACAGAAGGGGTGAGATATCTAACATTATAATAAAGCGCATGATAATTAATATATTAAATTAGATCAATAACATCACCACTTCTCATCTCATAATCAACAGTAATTACAACGTATATACACATTCATTAACATCAAAATACACTTCTTTATGCAATCATATAATGCGACTCAATACTATGCAAATGCATATGGTACCATTGGAGCAGAACTCTCATCTCAAAAATTTGCCAATTAATAGAGGCATCAACAAGGCATAAGCCTTCATCTCAAAATTCGCCAATACAGGCCATCTCAACGAGCATAAGCTCCATCTCAAAAATGAAATGTATGCGACACAACCATGAATGTAATAACAACATCTCAAATTAACAACATCTCAAAAGCATCTCAATTTAACAAAATCTCAAAAGCATCTCAATGTCTCTTCATCAACATCTCATATCATCATAATAATTCATCAAACATCATTTATTTATTATAAATCATCAACACAACATCATTAATAACTTCTCACTAACAACTCAGATGTACATTAATACCACAGTAGTTCATACTGCTATTCTGTAATCCTTACATCATTACTGTCACTAATCATATTGTTATAATTCAAACAGCAGCCTCTAGGCATCTCATCTTCATTATTCTGTACAAAACCAACGCAACGACCAACACAACTTCTGACCAACACAACTTCTGACCAACACAACTTCTGACAACACAACTTCTGACAACACAACTTCTGACAACACAACTTCTGACAACACAATTTCTGACCAACACAACTTCTGACAACACAACTTCTGACAACACAACTTCTGACCAACACAACTTCTGATCAATACAACTTCTGACAACACAACTTCTAACCAACACAACTTCTACCATCAGAACTTCTACTTTTTACTAATCATACTATTTTGATTCTTAGCCTGATATCAACTTAACTAAAAGCAGTATGACTAACTCTATCCCCAATTTAATTAAATAGGCATACCCCTTCTCCTTGCAGTGTGCCACTCGACACTCTTTATCATCACCATGTGCCTTGCACATTCCTTTCCTAATTTTCCCAGTACGTTTAAACACAGTATGGTATATTAGGATTTTAGTTACTTTTTACTACCTATACATGTATATATGTGATATCACATCACTAAAGCTAGTACACATATATGTATTCACTAGCTGCAAATTAATAGTATATGGTAGTAAAATCATTTGGTATATTCTAACTACTTTATATTATAATACATGGGTACCAGTAATTAACTTTCTCTGTTATCCTTCACGTAGTCTCGATTACCAATATCCTTCTTAATTCCAACCAATACCACATATATTTTACCGAAACTTAATAATTATACTAACCCAGAACAATTTTTTCGACAATTAATTAACCTCAATAATTTCAATATCAACCCACAACAATCAAACACAACCAAAAACAACAATTGATCCATGGAAAATTCATATACCTAATCCCACATATCAAACATCGTGAACCCAATTATAAAGTCGGAACCCCACCCTTACCTTGGATTGAAGGTCGCTCTATAATCTTCCGGTTGAATTCTCGTTCTGCCGGTTTTCCACTTTTCCAACAACTTGCACGTTCTCCTCTCAATCCTTATTCTTCTACTGCTTCTTTCTTTCTATTCTTTTCTTTCTAACAACAATAAAATAACCCTATTATTCTTTATTTCTTATTGGGCTCAAATTAATACACCCCCTTATTACTTTTATTCCTTCAAAAACAAGCTCACATCCAATAATATTATAATTCTAATATTATTTCTCCACTTAATAAAATAAATCCAATTAATCATAACACATCTTCACAAATATTCCAAAAATAATTTAATTAAATAATTAATTAAATTACGGACGTTACACTTTCGGTGAACTCGGGAAAAAGGATATGCTGCCCTTTGAGTGGTGTTCAATTCTATTTTATGAGTGTCTGTTCACCAGAATAAATATGTGTTTGTCTGTGTGAATTTGAGATGGTCGTATTGAAGTACTTGAAGGTTTCCCCTATCTGCTTTAGTCAAGCTTTGGGACTTATATAAATATTTTCTAATTTTGGGCCGAGTATAGGTCTTGGAAAGCTCCTCCTCGGTTATTTTTCAATTTATTCCATGTTGTACATACTTTCCAAAATGATACCCAAGATCAAGGGCTTATTGAGCTTTGGCGGCGGTTTCCCTTGCTCGGCCCTTTCATTGAGGGCTAGGGTGATTTTCTGATGCACTTTGTACTAGTTAGGCCCCATACTCGAGAGGCTCAATTTGTTGAAACAAAATTTATTTATACCATATCTCTTAGGTTTTGAAGATAAAAAAGTATTTAAAGAAAAATTGAGTAGACTAATGTGTGTTCAAGTGTGCAGGTACAAAGATTAACATTATGATTGAAAGTCAGTTTTAAAACTGCATTGAACATTCTAAGAAAAGCTCTTAAGAGACAGACTCTGAAGACCAGACTCTGAATAATCAACTTCTGATTAAGTTATCTTCTGATGATCAGAACCTGAGGTCTCCAGACTCTAATCAAGTCAGCTTCGGAAGATCAAGCCAATCTCTGAAGAGTCAGAGTCTGAAATATCAGAAGCTAAGACTCAGACTCTAAAGGTCCATAACTTGAACCCAGTCAAAGCTCAAGGACTGAGGATTTACTGATAGGTCACTATCATACTTTGAAGTCAATATGTCATGTTTTGGCCACGTGAAGCCTTAGCAGAAAGTTGCAGAAGCCTGGAGATTTACAACTGATATTTCCTTTTGTAGCAAAAGAGTTTAAAATGGGATTGCAACGACATTAACCATATCAGGAAGCTTGGATTTATTGATGCTTATCTCAAATACTTTCTAATGCTTGAAGTCATCTCCAACGACTCTTTCATGAAACTCTATAAAAGAAGCTGAAGATTTGGAAAAACATATAACACTACGACTTGACAAGAAAAGAGACTCTGTCAAAAGAAAAAGCACAAGGTAAATTAGAACTTCTCAGTAATTGTACATTCTTATAAGTTCTTAAGTATTAGAGTTTTCTGTGTTGTATTTTGTTTACACCTTTTGTTATATATCAAGTGTAATTATCACTCTATCAATATTATTTATCTGTTAGATAGATTGTTAGAAGTCTCTTATTTGTGTGCTTGAGCAATTGGAAGTCTCTTGCATGCATTTTTAAGCATTTGAAAGTCTCTTTCTTGTGTGCTTGAGCAATCAAAAGTCTTTTACTTGTGTGCTTGAGCATTGGAGTCCCTTACTTGTGTGTTTGGGTATTGGAAGTCTTTTGTTTGTGTGTTTGAGAAACTTGTAATCAGATTTAATTATAGTGGAAATCTCTTAGAAGTGCAAGAGAACTAAACTATTCTTGATTTATAGGAGGAACCTAGATAATTGCTCGTGTGCTGTCTTGTTCTCTTCTTTATTTTTGTTCAATAATAGCTTCATTCATCAGGGAAAAAAAAGAAGAAGAAAAAAAAAGTTAACACAATTCAACCTTCATTCATGTGTTTTTCTCACCTTCACACTTTGCCATCTGCTATAGCCCCACCAAATCATCTTGCTATTGCAAGAACAGGTTCCTGAAATATTGATTTTGAACTCATTTCCGCTCTAAGCCACATTCTTACAACATAGAATTGGATTCCCACTCTGCAGAAGAAGTCATGATGAAAAAGGACTTTGAGTCTCTATGTCAGGGGTCGGTTATGAAGAGGGGTTTAGCCCTGGGGAAGTGTCTTCTTCCCTTCAGAGGAAAAAGTTAATTGATACATGCGCTCTTGTGAGTGTGGATTATCGCTCGTAGCAGAAATAAATATGGTGAGGGCGGAGTCCTTGGGTTTTTCTTTTACCATGCTTATTTCTACTTTGTAGATATAATGAATTGTTTGCTATTGGCTATACACAGGGCATCAAACATGGTTCAATTGGTTGGAGTGTTACGCCTCATTTGTTGTCGAGACTACCACAACCTCCCTAGGATACTTGGAAGGGGGAAATGTGAAGACATGGGTCGTAAGTGCTCTAAGTTTCAGGATGAGATAATTGCTCTCTAGGAAAAAGATTGATGCGTTGAGGATATCCAAGAGGAGGAAAAGATCCACGGATCTTCCACCATCTTGGCTTCCCGGGTTACGGAGCTGAAGTCTTCCTTAGAAGCAGGGAGGAAGTTCCACCAGGAAACATACGTTGTTGTTATGAAGGTGAATCGTCGTGCTGAGGAAGCTCAAACGTTCTTCAACGGGAGAAGGTATCTCGTGCTAAAGACCAGAGGCTTCATGACAGCCAGGTGAATGATCTGAATGAGAGATTCAAAAGTCTCTCTAGAATAATTTAAAGAACATGTACGTGGACCTCGACCAGGAATTCGAATAGGCTAAATAATTCTTCTCAGATGACCATATCCTCAACACTGAACTAGATCCTTTCAAGATTGTTCTAGATGGGGCTTTGGTACAAAATCGGGGCGCGACGTTCGAGAGCGAGGAAGCCTGGTTTTTATTTTTTCTCATTTCATGTAATGTTAGTTGGACTTTCATGTATTGGCAACAATGATAATATTTATCGTTATTTAACTATATGCCTGGTGCTTTTATTTGGATTTTGTGCTTGATATATTTCGTTTATTTCTTTATGGTTGTCCATCCCAGTGTGGGGGTTGTTGGTCTCCACATTTTAGTTCAATTGGAGAATTCTCGTTGCATCATGACTTACTCTCCATGTCTATTCTTTTGGACTTGTTCGCCTTGTGTGCGATACTAGCGTCTAATGTGTGTGTCAAACTTTGTAGAGTTTCATCGTTACTAGATGTGATTGGGAAGAGTTAGTGTCCTTCTTAAGCATCACTAGGAATTGTCTCTGACTAAAGTTAAGGTTTATATCCCTTTCCCCATGTTTGACATAGTTCAGGGTGGAAATCTCTGAACTCCACCATTTATGCTATTTGATTGGCTAGTTCCTAAGAAGGGATACGCCAGCTACATTTAAAGTGTGTTCACCGAGTGTGGGATCTGCTTCACAAGAGTGGCTTACACCATTTTGTATAGGGTTATAATACCCCTTGTGTTTGCAACGTCTCATAGTTAGCATATTAATTATTGAAATTGTCTAAAGGTTTACTTAATACTTATCTCGCTGAGAAAGTCAAAACACGAGTATATTTTACTTCTTTTTTTACTTGCTCTTTGGATGACTGTGCAGTCGGGGGATGCCACAGTGGATGTATTTATCAACCAGCCTTGTTTTACTAGAATGTGTTTTTGGTGTCATGGTCGGGGTCCTCTCTTTAGGTGTCTGGTGGATATGTCAACATCTCGGGGATCCCATCTACGTATCTTTTGTATGAGGGCGACGTAAGGAGGGTGACACCTTTGTGGTTATCCTGCTTATCCATGCATGTGGAGGTTAGGCCATCTCTAAGTACCCAGATTTGGATGTCTCTTAAATACTGTCGACAAAGTTATTTTCCCTTTTCATCTATTTGTTTTTGGTTTGGCGTTGATCTCCAACGAGCCTCCAAAGTTTGGTTAATAATGTGTTTGAAAGAAATGTTGAAGGATACCCTTATGGATCTAGTCAGACTAGCCTTTATCTGGTGTACTCCGAAATTACCACTGGATAAGGGATTAGATTTCTTGAGAGCTTATACATTTCTTCCTAGTCATCATTAATCGAGTCTTGTTTCTTCTCAGATGTAGTATTTGTGCGCGAATTTTTGAAGTTGGGCGTTTATCTTTTTACGCCAAGTCTAACAAAGATGTCTTGGATGGTGTTCTCACATTGTCGTGCTAGGAACCTGCGAGCGTCTTTCGACGCCAATTCTCGCCTGCATGCTCTTTTTCTTAGTGGTGAGCATGACCAATCCACCATTATATATATTGTTGTTGGCTCTTTCTGTTTGAGGGTGTGAGCTATGGTACACTGCAAGTGCAAGCTCGTGAATTTTCAAAGGTTGTGGATCTTCTCCATCGGATGTATTCAAATTTGATTGTTGGAGAATCGGTTGCTTGTTCGTGCCAGAGCAGAACTTATTACAAGAGATCCATCGCCCACGAGCTATCTCATAGGTGTTTCGTCGGTGATAGAGACTACAAAAACCAATTGTACCTCCACACTTTGATTTTCTTCTCGTTTCTCGAACAACCTGGCGTTATTTGATCCTCGTTTTGCAGTTTGGAATCGCTTGTTATTTGGAAGAAGTGTTATGATTACGCATCATTGTCGAAGTTAGTGGCATTGTGGATAACATTGATGACGATCAAATACGATGAAATAAAATTGGAGTATCTAACCGATCTCCTTATAGTGAATCGCTCATTTATTGTCTTTCTCTCTCGATTCAGATAAAGATCATATTTTTAATCGAGAATGATCTACTTTTGGAATTTAGCAGGAATTATGAGTCAATTCTCATAGATTGCGTCACTATTTCGTTTTGGAATCATAATTAGTGTTGATTGATAGTATATGATCTTGAGTGGGTGGTGTTGATCACCGAAACGGCGGTGCAGGGTGAACCTACATGTTTAGAATTCCAAAGCCCAAATTAGTTTAGTATTCAAAATGGATGTAGTAAAAGTGTAAATCGAAATAATGTCTCTTGAGTGACATGTGTGGAGACTTTTATATATTGTGTCGTTTGGAGTGGACTGGAATTGGATTGGACCTAGGCTTTAGGGTTTTTGGCTGACCCATAACACATTATATTACTTTAAACTCTAATCAATGCACTCATCTTCCAATGATTATATTATTTAGTTGTGGTGACCACTAAGACCGTGCATTTTGTGCAGCGCTTCTTCATGTTTTTAATTATAGTTTTTTTTGTCCTTTCACTTAATGTTGGGATTTACTTTGGTCTTATAATTTTAAAAACAAAATCTATTTGATTTTCTCAAATGTTCAAAATGGATCACCTTTATTTATTTTTAGTCTAACTGTTAGTTAAAGTCAATGAATTACCATATGTGACACTTAAGTGGAATCCATAATAACTGTGTAATTTTATTTTGGCAAGGTGTAAGCCACATACATTTCGACCTATATAATCATACAAAAAACACCAAGTATCAGAATTAAACATTGTAGAGGGAGACACGAGCAATTGAATAAAACACATTGACGAACACAAAAAATGTCTAAGAATGGAGGAGGAGTATCAGTGTTGAAATGTGATTCAGATAAATGAAGTATTTTTTTTAAATGGTAAGAATTGTAAAAGAATTGTGATATAAATAAGTGGGTACTATATGGTATAAGGATCCTACATATGGTATGAATATATTGACTGATGACAAAAGTGCTTATAACGTTGTTGATTCATCTAAGATTCTTTGTCACGACCTATGTTCTTTGATAGAATTATAGTAGAAGAAGTTATGGATGTTGTCAATATTGATAAAGAGAATCATGTTTTCAAATTATATGAAGAACTTGTCATGAATGACCAATAAGATTAAATCAATATGGAAGATAACTAGGTTATATGGATGATCAAGAAGCTGAAGTGAATGACGAAAAGGTGTATGTTGAAACTTAAGGAATTAATGATCAAGAAGATGTTTTATCATAGGTTGAAAATGACCAAAACATGAAGGCAAACATGAATGATATATAAAATGATGAGAATGATCTATAGAATGACTATAAAATGATGTGAATGAAGAAGAGGTTTATGTTGGTACTGAAAGTGTGATGATAGTGAAAATGTGGAGTTTTTTTTTTTTGCAATAACTAGGTATTAAATTTTTTTCGCAAATAACCATGTTTTAAATGACTCTCCAAAGGAGGAGCCATCTCACTTGGCGCCTCCACCAAACTTTTTGCCCTAGGCGCCATCTCACTTGGCGCCTCCTCTCTCTTTTAGCCAAGTGAGATGGCGCATGCACTTTAAAAGTGAGAGGAGGCGCCATCTCACTTGGCTCCTAGGGTAAAATGTTGTTTTTATAAATAATTCATCCGTTTCTCCGTCATTTCTCACACTTTCTCGCACTGTTTTATTATTTTTTACTCTGTTATTTGCGTCATGACATCGCCCATGATTTTTATCAGAGATGATTACGTTATCTTCTCCGCCACAAAACCTGCGATGAAAATGAAATTCTGGCACATTCACTCCATGGAGCGTCTGAAGCGGGAGTTGATGTGATGACTAGATGAAGACATTGTGGAGGGGGGGGGGGGGGGGAATTCGAAGGATCCAGCGAAGACGAACAACAACCTCACATGCGATAGGAAGACCTAATGTATGGTTGGAGGAAGTCAAAACAGACAACAACGTAATGTTGATGATGCATGGGTCAGATGAAATTGTTTTAACAGTTGTAATTTCGTAGACGGAATATCGTGTTTTTTTTCTTGTACGCGTAATGTTTATTGTAGCAAATACTGTTAACGAAAAACCCTAATGTTTACAACATAATTAAGGAAAGATTTTATGTAATATAATTTTTATGTGGTCGAGGCAGACGCTCGATTCAGACAATTTTTGCGATTATGTCCGACCTGAAGGCATAAACCACACTTTCTTTCCAGCTTGTCAAGGGAGTCCATTTCGGTTGTGATGCACTTACTTTTGGGATGACCCTTCTTGTTCCTTCGCATTTGGTCATTGTGCCACACTATTTCGCCGTCGTATGCAGGCCAATAATCTGGTTTTGCTACCAAAGGAAAGTTGTTGTTGTAAACGTTGAGCAACGTTTCAGATTTGTAAATGTGTGACAGAACTTGTAGCGCGTCTTGATGGGTATAAGCACAAGCGGCAATGACATGAGAGCAAGACATACGAAAGGCTTGAAACTTGCCATAATCGCACCAACGAGAAGGTAGTACAACCCTATATTCTTGTCTTGGCAGGCCCTCGTTGTGGTCGACTGTCTCTTTCATAATGAAGTTGTGGCTGTGTCGGTCAAACCGTATAACCATATGAGTGTTGGCTTTGGCACTTTCTGCCGTAATGTACTTCATGCAGCTTTCACTCCATGGTTGTCCAGATTGCAACACCGCATTCCATATTTCACCTCTTTTGGTAAACAACGAAGTCATCCTAAAATACGTAGATTTTACCAAAACAGTGATCAGGAGGTTTCGTATGCCTTTGAATACCCCATTCATCGATTTAATTAGATTTGTTGTCATGTGCCCCCATCTTTGGCCATTATCGTATGACCTAGTCCATTTTTCCACCGGTATATTATCGATCCACCTACCGGCTTCCGGATTTGACAAACGGATCTCGTTACGGTAATATTTGAACGTGGGTTGTGTCAATGCATATCCCGTATTCATAACCACTTTCCTTAGTGTTTTGTCCTTGATCTCCCTCGTAAAATTTTGGACGATATGTCTAACGCAATAGACATGCGTAGAAGGAGGGTCATGCCAACCGTTTGCAGGATTATTGTAGGCCCTTTCAATGGATGCATGTCTGTCCGAGATCAAACAAAGATCTGGTTGAGGAGCCTCGACTAGGGCAAAGGCAATTGGGAAAGTGTTGTTATTGTCTTCTTGTGCAACTACCATCAGTAGCGTGCCTTTGTATTTCCCATACAACCAAGTCCCATCAATTTGTATAATTGGTTTGCATGATGCAAACCCTGTGATGCAAGGTTGAAATGCCCAAAACACTCGACTGAATATTCTGTTTCCGTTTAGTTGACTACCATCTTGGGCGTATGCTGACACTGTTTCCAGAATGTAAACAATACCCGGAAAATAAGTCTTGAGTGCATTCAGGTAGCGAGGAAGTTCTTGGTATGACTCCTCCCAGTTTTCGTACACCTTTTTAATCGCCTTGGTCTTTGCTAACCACGCCTTACGGTAAGACGGAGTATAGTTAAAAACCTTAGTGATGTGGGAGATAATGGTTTTCACCTTCAAAGATGGGTCGTTGTTGACGAGTGGTAGGATTTCTTGACAAATGAGATCGTAATTAAGTTTTCGATGGTCCTGTGATTGGGTAGAACTGACACAATTGTGGGTAGACATGGAACCTATGACCCAGCAATCACCTCTTAATCTGTATGATGCAGTGAGCTTGAACATACAATCAGGGTGGACACACTTGATCTTGTACCTTTCTGGGTTGACACGGTCCACCTTAAAATCGATCGAGTTGAGCATGTGGAATTTTTTTATGGCTCTGATGCATTCCTCTCTATTACGAAACTTGTCCTTCTCTTTTAAGTTTTCATCTGACTGCATATACGGATTGAAAAATAAATCAGAAGACGGTTCATCTCCGCCCATGTTGAAGTTTGTCATGTGCGGAGGTGGTGTGTAGATCTCGTTTGCAGGAATACCAGGTATCTCATCGTCTTCGGAATCATCATTCACCATTTCATCAAACTCTAACTCGGCATCTTCTTATTCTTCATCAACTGCATCTACCTCTGCTTGTTCGGTCTCCAAAGGATCAACCACTTGTGTCACCTGAGGCTCTCGCAGCATAATGTACAACTCAATAGAGTCGTACCCAGAATACATATGACTGGAAAACATATTCTGAAGATCCTCGTCATCTTGAACCTCAACCTTATAAAATATTATTTGGTTGTTACCAAAAAAAACTGGATTCTGATAAAATATTTGTGTCACCGGGCCTCGTCCAAGTTTGGCCTCCAATCGTTTTTTGAAGTACGAGAAATTGGCTTTCTCGTTTAAAATAAATTGGATGTTGTCTGCGTCTCTAAACAAAAACCCAGAGGTGGGACAAATATATGTCTCACCGTTGAAATGTGCATTGATGACATATTGGGGTGCAAAGGCCATTGCGTGTGGTTGTTTGAAGGTTTGAAGGTTTGAAGGTTGGAAGGTTTGAAGTTTATGAGTTATTCGAAGGTTTGTATGTTTGATTGTTTGAAGGTTTGATTGTATGAAGGTTTGAAGGTTGGAAGGTTTGACAGATTAAGTGAATCAGTGTTTTGATAAATGTAAGACTAAATAGTTCATACTGAATTTGAATTAAGTAAGGTTGTAACCTCTAAGGCTGCCACCTAGCCTGCGCCTACTCTGCACCTACACTGTAACCTGTAAGTCTCCTCCCATCACCTCCAATAGTGTTACATGCATTCAGGCATGACTTCTCCAAGGCTGTCACCTAGCCCGCGCCTACTCTGCAACCCGTTCCACCTCTTATTCGCCAATGGGGATGGCGACACCTTTCATTTTTGTACTCTTTCTCCAAGTCCAATGGCGCCTCCCTTAATGTCCAATCGTGTTACATGCATGCAGAGATGCCTTCTCCAAGGTTTCCACCTAGCCCGCGCCTACTCTGCACCTACACTGTAACCTGTAAGTCTCCTCACATCACCTCCAATAGTGTTACATGCATTCAGGCATGGCTTCTCCAAGGCTGTCACCTAGCATGCGCCTACTCTGTAACCCGTGCCACCTCTTATTCGCCAATGGGGATGGCGACACCTTTCATTTTTGTACTCTTTCACCAAGTCCAATGGCGCCTCCCTTAATATCCAATCGTGTTACATGCATGCAGAGATGTCTTCTCCAAGGCTGCCACCTAGCCTGCACCTACTCTACACCTACACTGTAACCTGTAAGTCTCCTCCCATCACCTCCAATAGTGTTACATGCATTCATGCATGGCTTCTCCAAGGCTGTCACCTAGCCTGCGCCTACTCTACAACCCGTGCCACCTATTATTCGCCAATGGGGATGGCGACACCTTTCATTTTTGTACTCTTTCGCCAAGTCCAATGGCGCCTCCCTTAATGTCTAATCGTGTTACATGCATGCAGAGATGCCTTCTCCAAGGCTGCCACATAGCCTGCGCCTACTCTGCACCTACACTGTAACCTGTAAGTCTCCTCCCATCACCTCCAATAGTGTTACATGCATTCAGGAATGGCTTCTCCAAGGCTGTCACCTAGCCCGCGCCTACTCTGCAACCCGTGCCACCTCTTATTCGCCAATGGGGATGGCGACACCTTTCATTTTTGTACACTTTCGCCAATTCCAATGGTGCCTCCCTTAATGTCCAATCGTGTTACATGCATGCAGAGATGCCTTCTCCAAGGCTGCCACCTAGCATGTGCCTACTCTGCAAGAGTGACACTTATCATGCATGCATGCACCAACTACCACCTAACTTACTCTATGAAATTTTTTTGCCTATAAATACAGAGCATAACATACTTCTCTCGCTCCCACAATCGTCTCACTCTCTGCTACAAAGTCTTTCATAATCTCTTACAATTTCTAAGTCTTTCATAATCTCAGGCATTTTCAACAATGGTTCTTCTCACAATGGGCGATTCTCACAGAGGCACAAGGGACAACATTGCAACATTTGTAAGTTTCTTTTATAGTTATACATTTTTTATACTTCTGGTATTGTTCATCTTACTTAATCTTACACCTTTACATTATTAACTCAGGATACCAAAAGATTCAGAATCCGGTCTCACAACTACCTGACTCCCGACCCATTTATTGTACCATGTCTGGAATACGTAGGTTTCAGACATGTTATAAAGATCTCCAACTGCACAATTGATTCAAAGTTCATACTTGCAATGTTGGAAAGATGGAGACCAGAGACCCATACATTTCACCTACCAATAGGTGAATGTACTGTCACGCTAGAGGATGTGTACATGTTACTGGGTCTCCCTGTCGACGGTAAGGCCATTAACGGGTCGATTCAACAACCCAATTCTCTGTGTGAAGAATTGTTGGGCAGGGATATGGTTGAAGGTGGTGGTGCGAGAGGTCAGGGTATACTACTAACTGAGCTTAAAAATCATTATGCAACTTTGGAATTAAACGAAAATTCCTCCGAGCAAGACAGGGTAATAAAAGCTAGAACTTATCTAATGATACTATTTGGAACCTTTTTATTTCCCAAAAGTACGGAAAATAATGTAAATTTTATGTATTTAAATTTACTTAGAGATTTCGAAAAAACTAGAAAGTATAGTTGGGGTTCTGCTATTTTAGCCCACCTATACAGTTCCTTGTGCAAAAATGCAATCAAGTAAAAATGTACATATTATGGCTGCGCTTTTTTACTTCAAGCCTGGGGTTGGTGGAGGATGGAGTCCCTAAACCCCGTCAACAACAACACATTCGTTTTCCCGTACGCAACAAAGTAAGTCATCAAGTTATATCATTTATTACTGTTCATCTCTTCACCAAATATATGCTAAAAATAAAATATTTTTCATTTCCTTTAGGTATTGCGTGAGGGGTATGGATTACGGCAAGAATCCAAGATTCAATGTCGCACTATACCGCAATCTATTGGATCACCTAGGCTCGGATGATATACGTCGTACCTTTCAACTTTTCTACTTTTAAATTATTTATATATTACGTTTTCATTAACCTGATTTAATTTTATGTGTAGTTTGTCTGGAGACCATATTTAGGTTGGGCCATGAACCAAACCCCGAGGATGCAGCAATTTGGAGCGCCAAGACTACAATCATACGGTTCAATGTTGTGGAGATGCACCACAACGACCGTGTGAAGATGCAGTTCGGAATGCATCAAGAGATATCCAGTGATCCGACTTGTTTGTCCCTGTGGCATCTCAAAAGGGTCGACGCCCAGTGGGGTCTTACCAACTGGAAAGACTTTGCTCCAGAATGGTGTAAGATGTGGCAGAGGCGTCACTGACATGTCTTGCAATTCCCAGTTTTCCTCAATCATGGTAATATGCGACACACAGATCAGTATTTATCTTAGTACAGGTCGGTTAGTAACCCTGAAATGCACGTGTCTCATCCAAGGTATTTGGTTGACCCACGAACACAATGGGCACAACCCTCGTTTCCCCAACAACAAACCCAACACACATCAACCTCCCACCAACCCCCCAGATGAAACAGAACCACAAACACCCAACCACAGTCGCCACCACAACACAATTACACCCAAATGCCCCACAACCAACCACAATCACCACCTCAGTACCAATACCCCCATATGCCTCACACCCAACCGCAATTCCAATCATAATACCAACACACCCACATACCCCACACACAATTTCAGTCTTCTGTATATCCCAATATGGCCCCCTCAACATCCAGCCTTAGCCCTGATCTAGGAATGTCGGAAGATTATGAACCAACCGAACCAACTTACCATCAACCACAGTATCACCATACCACCCAACATCCTCAATACCAAACACCCCAAGATCCATTTCCTTTCCACCCCCCGTACTCAGACGATCAATGCTACAGACTCACCATGGAACCCCACCCACCGCCAACACGACCAAACTTTGAGGGTATGGGTAACCGACTGTACCAAAGCGGATCTTCTAGATAGGGAGATTTGACTGATTTCATGGATCCGGAACGCATTGACTTCGCTGGGCCATCGACCCTGCCACAACAGGAAACATGACGACACCCAGCACGGGAAAGGTGAGGACGGGGATGCGGAACCGAGGGTCATTACCGGGTTCCGGGGGACCACTGATTAATCTGTTTTTTTTAATCTGTATTTTTTTTATGTAATACTTATGGGTGTAATAATTTTTTGTAAATAAAAAGTCAATTTTGGTGATCCTATATCGAATATGCAACACACCGGATTGAAAAAAAACGCGAAAATTACCCTAGAAATGCACTAAGGCGCCATCTCACTTGGCTTAGGGCAAGCCCTAAGCACCTAGGCGGCAAGTGAGATGGCTCCTCCCCTTAAATAATAGGTGTAGGCGCCAAGTGAGATGGCTCCTCCTTTAGGGAGTCATCTGAAACATGGTTATTTGTGTAATTTTTTCTGAAACATGGTTATTTGCGAAAAAAATTTTAATACCTGGTTATTGCAAAAAAAATTCGAAAATGTGAGTTATAATTATGATAGTGTAATGAATGTGGGGTTTGAAGACTCAAATGAATGCAATGATAAACTTTTGGAAGATGTAATGGAAAATGTTTTAGATGTTGTTCAGATGACAAAGGGACCCAGTAAAATATAAATCATGAGGATTTAAATTGGAGTGAAGTCGAAAGTGAGTAATTGGACAATTGTTATGCAACTAGTGAGGATTTTGGTCCAAAGAAAGAGAAATGTCCGGTTTTAATTTGCAGAGAAATATGGAAGATTACAAGTGGAAAATAGAAACTTGTTTTGGTACAAAAGCCGATTTTAAACAAGTTGTAGTAACATTTGTAGTGAAGTTTGGAAAAAAATATAAATCTCTAGAAAATGACCAAAAAGAAAGGGGGTGCAGGTGATTTGCAAATATGGATGTAAGTGAAATATTTATCTTGGCAAATTACTATATGAAGATACATGACAACTGATAAAGGTGGTGGAAATTCATAATTGTTGTAGAGATTACAAAGTGGATAAGTAGAAGGATACAAATATATTTGAAAGAAAATCCAAATATCATGATTAGTGACATTAGGAAAAAGACTCAAAGAAAATGGAATGTAGGTTTTAACAATACAAGAGTTTTTGATTTGCATAGCTAGAGATATGGTAGATGATCATTCATAGAGTAGTATAAATAAATTTGAGACCATTGTCATGAAGTTTTAAGACAAGGTCGTAGTTTAACAGTTAAGGTTAATGTACAATTGATTCATGGTATGAAAGCTAATATGAGACCTCATTTTCAGAGACTGTACATTTGCTATGAAACATGTAAAGAGAGTTTCAAGCAAAGTAGATTTGACATTGGCTTAGATGGATGATTTTTAAAGGGGAATCATGGAGAGAATATTTTGGTAGTTTTGTACCTCAAAGTTTTCCCTCTCATTTCTCAAGAAATCTCTCATAAGATTTTCATTGATTCAAGACTACACAAGGTTTGATCAGCTCAAGTCACCTCCTCAAACACTGACAACTCAAAATTAGGGTTTGAGTTTTCACAAGGAAAATTGGACTTTCAAGGCCTCAAATTACTTTCATGGATCATTAGGAACCATCAATATTTCTCATGTCAAGTTTCAAGTCTTGGATCACAAAATTGCTCAGTCATTTGATCAGATGACCTAAAATAAACTATATTGAGTAAAAAGTCAACTGTAGTCAATTTACAGTCAAACTTCATAATTTTTTATCCATATCAACATTATGAACTCATATATTCCATTTGATCAAGTTTGGATCACAATTCCTCAAATAAATTTGACTAGAACACCAAAAGGGCAAAATGGTCAAAATTAGGGTTTTGCTTGAGAAGGCTCAGTTCTTGACTTTTGACCAAGAAAATGAATTATTGGTTTAAGACATGATCTCAAGGATTCAAATGCACCACCTTGACCTAATTTCATGGTTCAAACCACCTCTCAAGATTATTGGATTGAGAGATGCATTTCAGTCAACTGATGAAAAGTCAACTGTACACTGAAAAGTCAAACTTTGACTTTTTGATCAAAATCAAGTTTCAAAAATCATATTTCACAAGACATGTCAAAATATGAAACTTGTTCATCGATAAATAGAAAAGTCAAAGTTATCTTTGAAAAGTCAAAATTCTAAGACTTAGAAATTTTTCTAAGTGTTAGAAAATTAACATTTTTTCATAACTTTGTGCCAAATTTCCATCATGATGCAAGATGATTAAAGGGAAACTTCCAACATAAAAGTTGTAGATCTCAATGAGATATAAAACATTGTAGGGCATAACTTTTTCTAGAAATGCTTGGATTTCAAGTTATCAATTTGTGAAGACATGCTCATGAAACTTAAACACTTAGTGAAATTTTGCCCTAGTTAGGCAAATTTTTGGTACCAACTTCATGGAAACTTTTCACCTAATTCCAAGATGAATCTTCAAAAATGTCCAATATTAAGGTTGTATAGTATGTTACAAGCTTTCCAAAATGTCCAAGAACTCATCAAGACCATACTTGATCTAAGAGAATCGAAGGAAAGAAGTTGGGATTTCAAACTTGTTTTTCAAGTCATTTTCATGATGAACATTTGATCCAATCCATAGCCATACTGCATGATCCTCACTCTGTAGACCTCAAACTTGTTTTTCACTTCATAATTAATGGTTTATAGAACTGATTAGGCCCTTATCCAAGTGTTTGAAGCTTTGTCCAAAATGGTTTTCCATTTATGGCACAAAGTTGCCATTTCCATTTTGATAAAGCATCACTTTTGCAATTGTCAACTTCTTGAGCCTCTAAATTATTTTCTCTGCACACAAGCAAAGTCAAAACCAAAACCAACATGTCTAAGTCCTCTACCAACTCATACCATGCTTGTACAACACTTTGAGACTTGTCTTCTCACTTTTCTTCAAAAGCAAGTTATAGAGCCAAAAGGCTAGAACTCAGAAACCTTGAGTGCATTTGATCTCTAACCTTTTCCATACATATGCACAAATCTATTGCAAGCTAACACACGAGCTCAAGCACCCTAAAACACCCCTAAGAATTCTGCAACTCAAAATCTGCCATAACTTCATAGTTTTGAGCTTCACATAGCCATCTCCAAATCCACTCGTGCGTTTTGAGTTTTAACCATCCAAACACTTAATATACATCATATCAAAGTGATCCAGGCCTTTGTTTTTGAACTGTAACTCCCTTTGCACCTTTCACCATTTTCAAAACTGAAGCTTACAACTTGACTTGAGTTGGGAGTTTCAGTCATCCTCAAAGCAAAGTAGGAGTTGGAACACACTCAAGGAGGTCCAAGCAAGCTAAAGAGATCATCAGGCCATCTCAAATCTTGCTCAAACTCCACACATATATCCAGCTGCAAGAGGTAAGTTTTCAAACTTCAATATCTTGATACAAGCATTTTTTGTGCATACATTCTGAAGTAAAAAATGTAGATATCATTGCCCTGAAACTACCCATGTCCATAGTTTTCATTTATATTGATTGAGTAGGGAGAATTTTGAAGTTGAAGTTTTTGAAAATATTAGGTTAGATTTGGTACCAACAGAAATTCATGCTCATCTTTGAGAGTTAGTTTAAGTTATTTACATATTTAGAATCGTGGTGAAATTTCTAACAAGTTTGATGTTTGAAGTTTTGAAAATGATTGAGAAATGGCTGAGTTACAAATTTCAAATATTTGTTCTGTAAACTAGCGCGAGGAAGAAGATGAAGTTCATGCTTAGAACTTGTTTTGTATTATATATTTATGGTTTTGTTTGAGATAACGGGTGTATAGCCACCCTAGTGGTAAGGTAGCACGCGTATTGTTGCACCCCAAAATTTTCCCTCCCATAATCTTCAAAGTTTTGCCAAGCATCACCTCAAATGGCTCAAGTCTACTCAAGGGCTACACAGTCAACCATCCTCCGAAGCCAGTCAAACTAGGGTTTTGGTTCTTGCAAGGAAGTTGAAGTTTTCAAGGGCTCAATCAAGTCTCCTATGCTCATACACATTGTCAAGCACCTACATGTCAAGTTTCAAGGCTCACAAGGTCAAGTTGCACAGTCAAAAACCCTAATTGCTCAACAGTCAACTGTAGGGGCAAAATGGTCATTTGGCAGTCAAAAGTCAAAAATTTTGGTCAACATCTTATTTTGAAGCCACAATCATCATTTGGTCAAGTCTTGACCATGATTTCACAAGAATGGCTCAAAAATCATCAAGGTGTCAAAAGTTTCTATTTTTGGACAGTTGAAAAGTCAACTGTAACTTGACCAAGGCATAAATTTTTCATGGTTCATCAGAAAAATCCCATCCAATGCTCATCTTGAAGGGGAAGACATTTCCTACAACTCATCTTCACATTCCAAGTCCAAGAAATGCTCTCACAAAAAGTTATCAATTTCAACATTATAGGTCATTTTCAAAAGTCAACAAAAAGGGACTTTAAGTCAAAGGCCATAACTTGAGATTGGTAAATCAAAATGACATGGGACCAAATACATTGGTTAGAGGACTTCAGGACCTTTCCAAAATGTCCAAGAACATGTTCATAACTTCAAAATTGAGCAAGATATGCATTGGAGAAGTTGGGAAATTTTTGTGAAATAGCCAAAATCATTTATCCTTGAAATTTCATTTTTGACAAAAGGGGGCCACTTTTTCCACTTGAATCAGCTTGGCCATGCTTCCCACGTGTCCAACATTTTATTTCAAAATTTAAAATTAATTTTTTCATTTTTATTTGATTTTATTGGATTTAATTCATTTTAAATCCTTTAAAATCAAATAAAAATCAAAAAGGTTAATTAAGGGACATATCTTGCTTTGATTAGCCTTGAACCACCATTATGCACATCCCAAATTCGTGCAAAGGGCTAAAGCTAGCAAGAATTCAAATTTGGCCCAAAAATGGAAAGTTTGTTAATGGAGTTTATGTCAAAATCTTAAGCATGAATGCAAGGCATTATTGGCCATAATTCTTATCAAAACATATTACATAACATGTATACAAGTGATCACAAGCAAGAACACGACCTAAGCTGCGCCAAAACTCAGAAACAAACTTTGCATTTTTTCTAAAAAAACTTGAAAACTGTTTTCATTGATACAAGGTGTTTCAAGGCCAAATAACATTTCCAATACATTCCTGACACTACCAGGAAGCTATCCCAATCAAAATCAACCTTCCACACGCAGGGAATTGGTATATTGAAGTCACACTTTTCTCAAACTTTTTCATAATCGCATCTCAATATATATGCATGTTTCATACATTTTAAAGGTTGATTTATATTAATATGAACCTTCTGAAGCTCATGATACCATTTAATTGTCCTAACCGTGCCTGTAGCGAAATATGCCATTGAAATTTTCTAGGGTTGCAGGAGCTGTGAATTGGGGTTTCTTTCATCTGAAAAAATTGGACCACGAGACCACTACCATTGAAATCAGGACCTTCCAATGAGTAGAAATTGACCATCGCGCCTTTTTTCTTTTTTACTATATGCTATTCGCTATTTTCTGCAGATGGTGTTTTGGGGGGGTTTAAAACCCCCGCTATCTCATTTTATTACAGGCACAAATGGAGACGAAGGCTAGCGTGGCTGATGGTCATTGGATGACTCATAATTATGGCGCGTTTTTTTGTTTGTACACCACTAATTCTTGTTTTACGTTATATTGTTTATTTTCCATTTCATATCCAAAACGCGCTGATAGCTCAACTGGTAGGCAGATGGTTTGGTAAACGCTGGGACCTGGGTTCGAATCCCAGGTCCCCTCAAATAATTTCTATTGTTTTGTTTCATATACTTCCATGCAGTATAAGTCCCCAAGGCTCATCATACACCCTCAAGCACTCGTTGGCCACGTAAGCTGATTGATCAATCCCATGGTCATAAAAGCAGACTATCATGCACGCTCAGTCAACCATAAGCATGTGATTCAAAAAGTCAACAAAGGGCCTCCTCCTGTTGGGCCAAAATTTCTCAAACCACCTCCTCAATTGGGGTCAACACCCCCCATGGTTTGCATATTGTTTTCTTTCTTTTCATTTTTTTTATTTGTTTTATTTATTTTAATTAATTCATCAAAAACAATTTTCATAAAAACCAAAAAAATCAGAAATCATAAAATAAAAATATGTTTTATTTATTTATTTATTTTAATAGTTTTGTAAATAAATTTTAATAATCAAATTAGTTTAAATTAGGTTTTCAATTTTAATATTTTCTTAATAACTAAAAAATATAAAAATTAGGTTTTTTTTAGCATTTTACTCTTTTTCTCAATAATTAAATTTTTCTTATTATAATTATTATTAACCATTAATTAATTTTATAAATAAATATGTCATTTAATTAATTAGGGTAAATTAGGTTACAACTTAAACATTTTTTCTTTAATAATTAAAAACAATTTAGAATTAGGATTTCTTTCAATATTAATTTTCTTTATTCTCATTAAATTTCATAAATACAAAAACATCAAAAAATAAGTTCTTTTCTTTAATTAATTTGTAATTTCATATTTAATTCCTTTAAAGGGTCCAACGCCCTCGCATTCTCGATTCTTATTTCTTTTCGCATTTATTTTTATTTCTTTTTGTAATCTTATGTAATTGCCCCAAGGCCTTGTAATAGATAATTAGGACATTTATTTTCCGCATTTTATTTATTCAAATCGGGTCTTTGTTTAATTTGGCGATGTAGACCTGCGCCTTGTAATAGCATAGGACCTTTATATTTCCGCATTTTAATCCCCGCACCTTTAAGTGTTAATAATCACATGAAAGAATGTATGCCCAAATAAAATCAAAGCGTAGCTCACCAAATGCATGACAAACAAATAATAACTGAAAATGACACACAATTCACACACCACTCCTAGGGTACGCCTCACTATTGCCTTGCCCCTCGAAATGTGGTCGTCGAGTACAGGACGTCTTAGTAAGTCCTTATGTCCATGAACATGGCATAAGGGTAGCTTCTAAGGTGTCCTACTGTTTCTCTGGTGATCACACTGTTGCCTTGCCCCTCGAAACGTGGTCGTCGAGTATAGGATGTCTTAGTGAGTCCTTATGTTCCATTGATCTAGTTGCCTCGAAACGGTTGCCTCGAAACAATTTGCCTCGAAACGGTTGCCTCGGAATAAAAAGATCAATGGCATAAGGGTAGCTTCTAAGGCATCTTACTATTGCTCGGTGTCCACACTGTCCCTAATCCTCGAATTGACCCGAACACCTCCAACGGTGGTGCTACCTACCTCTCAATGGTGGGATGGCACTACCTCAAGGACATTTACACAGACTAATTCCTTAGGGTAGGTAGATGACTCGTAGATACTTGCTCTAATTCAAAACAAATCAAAAACTTCTTTTCACACCGACACTTTGCAAAAAGCTTTCAAAAACAACTTTTCAAACACTCTTGAGGACTGATACAAGAGTCGAACTGAAATTTTAAACAGAACTTTTTCAAACCCACTCACTTTGGAAAGCAAACAAACATTTTGAAAACACAAGTGAGCAAGTATCTAAGAGCCCATGGATAACCATGGATAGAAAGGGTGCTAACACCTTCCCTTTCTATAAATCTACCTCCCGAACCGAGAACTAATCTCAATAAGGAATTTTTCTGTGCTTTTGTCCTTTCCATTTGGAGAAAATAAAAGACGGTGGCGACTCTTGCTTACCGCGACATTTCGCGAAACTAGCTAAAAAACAGTCAGTTCCAGATCCACCGATCACACGTATCATGTCAAGGGCGTGGGTTCAAGCCCCAGCGTTGCCACTTTTTGTTTTCTTTCTAACATTTTCTTCTATTTTGCAAACAAGCCAGCGCACCTGGGCCTAAGGCCATTGGGATTTGTTTTTTTACTAAGACTCACCCCCTGCCTGCTTGTCATAATACACGCACAACTTTCTTTTTTTATTTTTGTTTATTTTTCTCATTACAAAAAAACACCATTGAGCAAAACTCAAATAAAAAAACTGTTTTACTCCTAAACACCATAAATTCCATTTTTACCTCGTGACTTTATTTTTATATTGTATTTTATTTTCTTTAATTTATTATTTTCATTATTATTATTATTATTATTATTATTATTATTATTATTATTATTATTATTATTATTATTATTATTATTATTATTATTTATTAAATCAAAAAACCCAAAAAAATATTTTTATTCATTATTTGCATTTTATTCCTTTTAGAAAAAAAAAGCACAAAGACAAAAAATATTTTCTTAAACAAACTTGATTTCTTTTTCTTAATAAATTAATATTAGACCTAGGTTTTAATTTCCTTTAATTAAATTAATTTAGAATTTAGTTTTTCTTTTAATTAATTTTTATTTTAGTTTAATTAAATAAAAGCTTTTTTCATAAAAAACTCTAAAAATATTTTCTTAAACAAACTTAATTTCTTTTCTTAATTAGTTTAGGTTTAATTTTACTTATTTCTACTTATTATTTTCTTTTAGATAATTAGGTTAAAACCAAAGCCCTTTCCTCAAAAAACCAAAAAAGAACATTTCTTTTCCATTTACATCTTTGCACATTATTTATTCATTTCTTGTACATTTATTTCAATATGGTTGTAATAGATAATTAGGTTTAATTTCTTGCAATTCCCATTTGTAAATTTGTATACCCCATCCCTAAATAATGTAATATCATAGTAAATTTACTTTCCGCAATTTATCGCTTTCATATAAATGCTAGTAATTAGGGTTTATATGGATAGATATAATCAATGCCTAGATAACCCTAATTCAAGATAAACCAAGCATGAAAAATAAACACACTATTCTCACATGCACCCTTAAGGTTAACTCCACTTGTTGCCTAAAAAATGGTCATGTTATGCATGTGGGATGTCTTAGCACAAACAAATCAAAAAATACAAGATCATAGTCCCTCGATGACGCTACAAATGTTGCCTTTCAAATGATCTTAATCCCTCAAAGAGAAATGCTAAGATATCTCACAACATTGCTATCATGACTATACGATGACCCACGCTCGTCCCTTTACATCCCAAGATAAGGCTTCTTACCAATCAATGGTAAGATAGAAATATCAAAGGAAAAGAGAAATGAACAAAATACTTTTGAGTAGGTAGAAGCATTCTTAGTTGCTTGCTCACTTTCCAAACAAACACTTTCCAAACAAACACACACCAAACACTTTCAAAACATGAAATATTTTTAAAAGTCCAACACTTTGTACACATTCTCGCCGAAACGAGAATCATTACAAAGTTCGCCTGAACGAAGGCGCCTTTTCAAAATACTTTCAAAAACCACCACAAAGCACATTTTCAAACAAAGCACATTTTCAAACAAAGCAAGTGATCTAGCAAGCAACTAAGAGCCCATAGATAACTATGGATGAAAAGGGTTCTAACACCTTCCCTTTTCATAATCTACCTCCCGAACTCAAGAAATAATCTCAAAGGTCTTTCCTGTTCTTTTTAGCCTTTCCTTTTGGATAAAAGAAAAGTTGGTGGCGACTCTTGCTAATCGTAACAATTGCGATCAAATGAAAAACATCCCAAGTCAGTTCTCCCACCGTGTTACAGAACTGGCGACTCTGTCGGGGAATTACTTAAAAGTGGGGTTACCTTAGGTCTAGATCACCTTTATTTGCTTTCATTGTTTGACTTGTTTGCTTTACATTTTGGTTCCTTGTTTGGGCTTGCTTGGATCCTCTACCCGGATATGGGATACCTTTTTAGGCAAATAGCAATAGATTGTGGAAACTGTACGAGTTAGATTGATATGGTTGAAACAATGGCTACATTAGTGTGAAGCATTTGTGGGTACCAGTATCCCTTGTGTTAAATCGAGGAGAATACAGGGCCGCTGAGTGGCGTCATGAAGCACTAACTGCCCTTAGAACCTTAATTTAACAACTTGACCATTAGGACGTAGTGAGATAACCAGTTTTAGTGGAAAGCTAAAAATTGGTTTATACTCGATACTACACTCATTGAGATTGGACTTTTGGGATATCTCGGCCGCAAGAAAAGATTGATTGTGCTGAGACAATGCCTAAAAGAAAGGTCAGTGATATTGATACCCTTTAGAACCCGATTACTATTACTAGGAGAGGTTTGAGCCAACTAAAACTTCAAGAGGGTACTTACCTATAAAACTCCATACAAGCCTAAACCTAAGGACTTGTTTGCCTTGTGTGTATATGCTTACTTGTACATAACATCATAAACATCATAACATCATACAAATTCTCACTAACCATTTCAAGGATTTAGGAATTTATCTTTGTTTTTGTTTTGTAGGCCATGAACTTCGTCCGAAGAAATACCATTAGAATCAACTTTGTGAAAGCACACCCTCAAATCCAAGAGTTAGCGTCAAGGGTACCTGAAGACTCTCCTTTCACCAATAAGTATGGTCGAATCCTCAGTTTGGCTACCTTCAATTTCCAAGAAGAGATGATGTGTGTGCTCTTCCAATTCTTCGACCCCATGCATCATTGCTTCACTTTCCCTGACTATCAGTTAGTACCAACACTAGAAGAATTCTCTGTTCTATTAGAAGTGTCCGTGCTTGATCAAGCACCGTTCACCGGTTTAGAAGGGATTCCAAAACTTGAAGTCATTGCTGAAGCTTTGCATCTGAAGAGAGCCGACATTGTAACAAATTGGGAGACAAGAAGCGGATTTCAAGGGTTCCTAGCCAAGTTCTTATTGGAGAGGGCTCGTTCATTTTAGGAAGATTTGAATTTTCAAGCCTTTGATGATGTCCCGGCCCTTCTCATCTATGGTTTGGTTCTATTTCCCAACTCTGACCAATTCATAGATGTGAATGCCATCACAGTCTTTCTCTCTCGTAATCATATACCTACCTTTCTGGAAGACATATTACATTGTTTCCATACCCGCACCATGAAGAAAAAAGGTACTCTCTTGTGTTGTATTCCCCTACTTGCCAAGTGGTTTACTTCGCACTTACCTCGATCAACATTGAAGAACGAGCAAAGATTGACATGGTCTTAAAGGATGATGTCTCTCACGCACTCTGATATCCATTGGTGTTCAAGATCCTTGGCGGATACTTCTATCATTGACCGTTGTGGGTAATTCCATAATGTCTCTCTACTTGGCATTAGGGGAGGTATCACTTACAACCATTGCTTAGACTTACGACCGTTTGGTTACGCCCAAAGAGATGGTCCTCATGACATCCTCATCCAAGGAGTGGTATTTGACTACGAAATCCACGATCAAGGCTACCGTCAGAGGTTTGTGAGAGCTTGGATGATGGTAAATAAAGTAGATAGTTGGAAACTGGGACGGAAGAATTTTATTCCCTTTGAACCTTATCTTAGGTGGGTGCGAGCTTGTGCTCAAAAACTCATGATGCCTTACCCCTTCATCCTACCAATTATGATGGAGCCCGTTGCTGAAGAAGAACTCCTGTATACTGTCCTCTATCCCAACATGCCTACTTCTCTTGAAGACTTGCAAAAATGTTAGATTCAGCTAAAGAAAGAACGAGACACTTTCGAAGCTCAGTGCTATGCGAGTGAGAAAAGGGTTTTGGATCTTACAAAGCAACTACATGAAGAACGAAGCTTGAACGCCTACCTTCCACCAAAGAGAATGCGTTTAACCTTTTTATCTTAGAGATTTATTTTGTAAGCCCAAGAGGCATGTTGTAATCATTTTGAACAAATTAATGAAATTTGACGTTTGTTCATTCTTTGTCTATACGAATTTAAATTTCATAAATCCTTAAAATCATTTGCATACACATATTCCATGCATCATAACATAACAGGTTTTCCACGACAGGTTTCCTTATCTTTCTGCTGTTTATTTCAGTAAGATGGATATCGAGAAAACAGTGAAGGACCTACAAGCACAAAACTCCCAGTTTCAAGAGACTCTGCTGACCCTGGACAAGGGGCAACAAGAGTTGATCACGTTCCTGGCAACCAAAAAGAAGCCAAGGAGAAAGCACTAGTCAATATGGGTAAGTGATTCAGAGAGCCTATCCGTCAGATACCGGTAGGGGAAGACTCGTCTGAGGAAGACGAAAATCAAATTGGAGAAGCAAGGAATACACAGGATGGGTGTATCAATGATCAAGCATCCGATAATGAAGATTATTTTGACAAGCAGTATCCTCCTGCCGATGTTAAGTACAAGTAGCTAGAGGAAAGACTAAAGGCCGTTGACATTCAAGCCATCCCCAGTTTGGATTTTGACGATTTGGGTTTAATATTTGGGGTTGTCATTCCCCATAAATTCAAGTTACCAGTATTCTCTAAGTATGATGGGGGTTTTTGCCCAAAGATTCACCTAAAGTCTTATGTGCGCAAAATTCAACCGCACACCGCCAACAAGAGTTCAATTGCAAGACATGACAATGGGGAAGAATGAAGGATTCAAAGAGTACGCCCAAAAGTGGAGAGATCTTGCCAGTAGGGTTCAACCTCTGTTAACTGATAGGGAGCACATTGATATTGTGATACGGTGGGAGAACTGACTTGAGGTTTTTGCGTTTGTTTTCGCAAATGTTTCGGTTGAGCAAGAGTCGCCACCGACTTTTTATTTTATCCTAAGGAAAGGTTAAAAAAGCACAGCAAAAACCTTTGAGATGTTTTCTTGGGTTCGGGGAGTAGATTATAGAAAGGGAAGGTATTAGCACCCTTTCTATCCATGGTTATCCATGGGCTCTTAGTTACTTGCTTAGATCACTTGCCTTGCATTTTCAATTGTTTGAAATGGTGCTTTCAATTGTTTGAAATGGTGCTTTGTGTGTGTGTTTGAAAATGTTTTGAAAAGAGGCCAATGTGGTGGCAACCTTTGCAATGATTCATGTTTGAATGTATACAAAGGTGTATATCTTTTGAAAAGTTTTCAATGTTTTTGAAAGTGGTTTTGAAAGTGTGTTGTGATCTGTGGTTTTAAAAAATAGGCAAGTGTTTTTGTTTTGCAAGTTGGCAAGTAACCAAGAGTTGTCTACCCCTAAATTTACTCAAAGATCTTTGCTATGTTTTAACCCTTTTAACAATTTTGTTCCACCATTGTATTTGGTGGACAATCTTGTGTTAGGATGTGAACGGGACGGGCGCGGGTCATCGTTTAGACCATGATTGCAATGGTGCCAAGTGTCTTTGGCAACTTTTCCTTTAAGGGACTTGATCATTTTTAGGCAACTTTCGAAAGCGTCATCGAGGGACTATGATCATTTGATATTGTTTTGTTTTTGCCAAAGAAACTCAACGTGCAACATGGCCTATTATTGAAGGCAACAAGGGGAGTAACCCTAGGGGTGCAAGTGTGATTGGTGTTGTCCATTTTCATGCTTTTTTGTCTTTGGATTAGGTCAAACTATTTGTTGTTTTTGATTTTTGCATACAAACCCTAAGTCTATCATGGCATATTTAGAAAGCTTTTAAATGCGAAAAATAAAATCCTAAATTATTACAACACAATTATGGGATGGGGGGTACAAATGTTCAAATGGGGATATTTTAGCAAGAAATTTAAATCTAAACTATTACATCCAAATTGAATATACAAATTATTTAATTGTACAATAACTAAATAAAATACAATAAACATGCAAGATGCAAAAAATGATTTTTTATATGTATGTAAAAGTGTTTTTCATGTGACAAATGAACAAAGATAAAAAAGGTTAATTTTTTGGGTATTTTTATGGTTTAGGGCAAAACCCTAATTTGCTAAATAAAAAGTAATTATTATTTAATATATACAATATTTATTAATTATATACAAAAAATAAATAAAAAGGAAGTATATTGTAAAAAAGTATTTTTGAGGTTAAATATTAATAAAAATAAAAATGTATTATTTTTTATGTTTTTATCCTAAATATTCTAATAATTATATAAGTATTTGTATTATATGTTAAATATATTAAATATACACAAAAATAAAATATTAATTATTTTACAAAAAAAAGTATATTTTTTAGAAAATGTTTTCAAAAGATAAAATAAAATAAAAATCAGAAAATAGAATGTATTTTGTATTATTTTAAGTATTTTGAATAAAAAAAAGTATTATGTTTATTTATGTATGAAACTAAATGAAACAAAATAAATACTAAATAAAATGCAAAAAATGTGAGAAAAAACATTTTTAATATTTTTTCATGTTTGGATAAAAATATAAAATCAAAATCAAAAAGAAAAAATCAAAAATGACAAGTATATCATGCAATGGGCCAGAGGGGTGTATGTGAAATAAAGTGGTGCAAACAGAAAAACAATCTCAGACCCAGCCCAAGAGGAGTTGTCTTCAACCTCCAGCATCCTTGAACAACAAAACGCGCGTTTCTTTGCTTGATTCAAACATCCTGATTCTTTGATTTTTAGCACAAACTTATAACACAAAAAATGTCAAGCATCAAATCACGAATCCATACATACCAAGAACTTGATCTAACTCTCAGAAATGAGAGAGAATTTCTTCTCCCCTAATTCCTGACCTAACTTTTTCCTAATGTTCAGGTTCCAAATTCTCTTAACACACACAATATAAATGAAAAGTAACTATATGGATGGCTTCAGGGCTATGACTAGAACATGCTTTCTTCACAAACTTAAGCCTAATTATGCCTGGATAGAGAGATGGAAGTTCAAAAACTTACCTGTTCAGCTTGATTCGTGAATGACAATGGAGGTACTTTCAATGCAATGTGAGGACTTGTATAGCTTGCTTGAGGTCCAGGGATGCTTCTCCAACTTCTAGCTTGCTTTGAAATTGACTGAAACGAGCTATGGAAGTTCACCTGCAAAACTGAAAAATGAAAATGGCAAATGGGGTTAGGAGTGTTACAGCTGGTGTTTAGGGCTTGGAACAGTTTCAAGGGATGATATGGAATGTGTTTGCAAGGTTATTAGCCAAAGTGCACGAGTGGATTGAGTTGTGGACCTCAATCTGCAGCAGGTGCCCTGTTTTTGCAAGAGGATGGTGTTTCTGTGTTTGAGGAGGTATTGAAGGTGGTTGGCTCGTGTTTCAGGTCTGTTATGATGTTTTGAAAGTGTTCAAGAAGTTTGTTTAGGCTTCTCTTTACAGGAACTCAATGTTGTGTTCAATATGCAAGTTTTCTTCTCATGTAAGCAAAAGTTGCCAAGTTGAGTTATAGGCCAAGGCAGGTCCCTCAAGCATGCTGCATAATCTCTCCTTGATCAGTGGAATTAGTCCATAATCTTGTGCCTAGAAGATATTCTTTGTACTTCTTTGATTTGCTTTTGACATAAAGCCATGCTTTACAAGAATGGATAAGTTACTTTTTCCAAATATGGCTTAATTCTTCATGTAATGACCAAATGAGCAAAATAATGCTAGAACACAATGGATTGGCATTTAATTATTGATTGTAAATGAGATTAGAGGCCTGTAACTAGCTTGTGCAAGCTGATTTCAAAAATGCCTAAGTTATGAACATGCATTTGGCCATGAATCAAAGTGACTTTTGCCCATATTGTCAAATTCGATTCTCCCTAACCACAAGGGTGTTTGAGAAGTTCTTGGACAATTTGGAAAGCTTAGAATGTGTAATACAATCCATCTTTGTAATGCAAGTTGAAATTCCAAGTGGAAGCATGTGAAAAGTGGTCATGAAGTTAGGCAAAAATCCTGCCTAAAATAGGTCAAAAAATTTCTAAGTTAAGAATGTTTTGCACCCTTATTCCAAAAATCATAACTTGAGCTACAAGCTTCTTTTGAGGAAACTTTGTGAATCAAAGTTATAGATTTTGCAATGTTCTACAACTTTCATGTTTTGAGTTTTGTTTGAATCCAAATGTATGTTGATGAAAAGGTGGGACAAAGTTAGGGAAAAATTAGGAAATTTTATAACTTAGAAAATTTCTAGAATTTTTTTTATTAATAACCATGTATTAAAAAAATATTTCGCAAATAACCGGGTTTCGGAAAAAATTACGCAAATAACCATGTTTCAGATGGCTCCACAAAGGAGGAGCCATCTCATTTGGCGCATGCACCTAGGGTTTTGCCCTAGGCGCCATCTCACTTGGCGCCTCCCTTGGCTTTTAGCCAAGTGAGATGGCGCATGCTCCTTAAAAAGGAGAAGAGGCTCCATCTCACTTGGCGCCTAGGGCAAAACTAGGGTTTTTTGCTGTTTTATAAATAATTCGTCTGTTTCTTTGAAATTTCTCACACTTTCTCGCACTGTATTTTTATTTTGTACTCCCTTATTTACGTAATGACGTCGCCTATGATTTTTAGCAGAGATGGTTACGTTATATTCTCCGCCACGAAACCTGCGATGAAAATGAAATTCTGGCACATTCACTCCATGGAGCGTCTGAAGCGGGAGTTGATGCGGTGGCTAGATGGAGACATCGCCGAGGGGGAAAAAATTCGAAGGATCCAGCGAAAATGAACAACAACCTCGCATGCGACAGGAAGACCTAATGTGTGGTTGGAGGAAGTCAAAACAGACAGTGATGTAATGCTGATGATGCATGGGTCAGATGAAATTGTGTTAACAGTTGTAATTTCCTAGATTGAATATCGTTAATCATTGTTGTACGCGAAAACCCTAATGTAATTTCCTAGATTGAATTTCTTAAATTGTGTGAACAGTTTTATTAACGGAAAACCCATAATGTTTACAACACAAATATTGAAAAGATTTATTGTATTACAAAATTTATGTGGTCGTGCCAGACGCCTGATTCAGACAGTTTTTGCGATTGTGTCCGACCTGACGGCATAAACCACACTTTCTTTCCAACCTGTCAAGATCGTCCATTTCTGTTGTTATGCGCCTGCTTTTGGGACAACCCTTCTTGTTCCTTCGCATTTGGTCATTGTGCCAAACTATATCACCGTTGTATTCAGGCCAATAGTCCGGTTTTGCCACCAAAGGAAAGTTGTTGTTGTAAACAGTGAGCAACGTTTCAGATTTATAAACGTTTGAGAGCAGTTGAAGCGCGTCTTGATGGGTATGAGCACAAGCGGAAATGACATGAGAGCAAGGCATACGAAAAGCTTGAAACCTGCCACAATCGCACCATTGAGAAGGTAAAATGACCCTGTATTCTTGTCTTGCCAGGCCTTCATTGTGGTCAATTGTCTCTTTCACAATGAAGTTGTGGCTATGGCGGTCAAACCGTGTAACCATGTGAGTGTTGGCTTTAGCACTTTCAGCCTTAATGTATTTCATATAACTTTCACTCCATAGTTGTCCTGATTGCAAGACCGCATACCACATTTCACCTCTTTTGGCAAATAACGCAGCCATCCTAAAATACGTGGATTTCACCAAGGCAGTGATGGGGAGGTTTCGTATGCCCTTGAATACCCCATTCATTGATTCAATAAGATTTGTTGTCATATGCCCCCATCTTTGGCCATTGTCGTATGACCTAGTCCACTTTTCGACCGGTATATTGTCGATCCACGTACCGGCTTCTGGGTTAGACAAACGGATCTCGTTGCGGTAATATTTGAATGTGGGCTGTGTCAGTGCGTATCCCGCATTCATCACGGCTTTCCTCAATGTTTTGTCCTTGACCTCCCTCGAGAAATTCTGGACGATATGCCTGACGTAATAGACATGCGTAGAAGGAGGGTCATGCCAACCATTTGCCGGATTATTATAGGCACTTTCAATGGAGGCATGTCTGTCCGAGATCAAACAGAGATCTGGTTGAGGAGCCACGTGTGTACGAAGATTTTTCAGGAAAAAGCTCCAAGCACCACCGGTCTCCCCCTCGACAAGGGCAAACGCAACGGGGAAAATGTTATTGTTGCCATCTTGTGCAACTGCCATCAAAAGCGTGCCTTTGTACTTCCCATACAACCAAGTCCCGTCTATTTGTAGAATTGGTTTGCATGATGCAAACCCTGTGATGCATGGTTGAAATGCCCAAAAGACGCGACTGAATATTCCGTTGCCATGTAGTAGACTACCATCTTGGGCGTACGCTGGCAATGTTTCCAGAACATAAACACTACCTGGAGAATATGTCTTGAGTGAATTTAGGTAGCGGGGAAGTTCTCGGTATGACTCCTCCCAGTTTCCGTACACCCTTTCAATCGCCTTAGTCTTTGCTAACCACGCCTTACGGTAAGACGGAGTGTAGTTAAAAACCGTGGTGATGTGGGAGATGATTGTTTTCACCTTCAAAGAAGGGTTGTTGCTGACCAGAGGTAGGATTTCTTGACAGATTAGATCATGGTTGAGTTTTCGGTGGTCTTGTGGTTGAGTGGAACTTACACAAGTATGGGTAGTCATGGAACCTATGACCCAGCAGTCACCCCTTAGTCTGTATGAAGCGGTCAGCTTGAACATACAGTCAGGGTGGACACACTTGATCTTGTACCTTTCCGGGTTTACACGATCCACCTTATAATCAACCGAGTTGAGCATGTGAAATTTTTTGATGGCCCTTATGCATTCCTCTCTATTACGAAACTTGTCCTTCTCTTTTAAATTTTCATCCGACTGCATATACGGTTGGAAAAACAAGTCCGTAGAAGGTTCATCTCCGCCCATGTTGAAGTTTGTCATGTGCGTAGGTGGTGTGTAGATTTTGTCGGTAGGAATACTTGGGATGCCATCATCGTCAGAATCGTCGTTCACCATTTCATCAAACTCTAACTCGTTATCTTCTTCTTCATCATCAACTGCATCCACCTCATCTTGCTCATTCTCCAAAGGATCAACCTCCTGTGTCACCGGAGGCTCTACCTCCTGTGTCACCGGAGGCTCTTGAAACAAAACGTACAACTCAATAGAGTCGTTTCCAGAATAGACATGGCTGGAAATCATGTTCTGGAAATCCTCGTCATCTTGAATTGCAACCTTATAAAAAATAACTTGGTTGTTTCCAAAAAAGACTGTACTCTGATAAAATATCTGGGATACCGGGCCTCGTTCAAGTTTGGCCTCCAATCTTTTCTTAAAGTACGAGAAATTTGCTTTCCCGTTTAAGAGAAATCGAACATTGTCGGTGTTTCTAAACAAAAACCCAACTGTGGGACACATGTATGTCTCACCGTTGAAATGTGCTTTGATAACAAATTGTGGTGAAGAGGCCATTGTGTAGAATTGTTTTAGGTATGAAGGTGGGAATGTTTTGGGTTTATTGATTGTATGAAGGTATGAATGCTGGAATGTTTGAAGGTTAGATGACTGATTCGAAGGTTGGAAAATTTTACAGTTTATGTGAATGAATGTTATGTTCAACGTAAGGCAAAAAATTTCAATTAAGTAAGTGATGCAACCCCCCAAGGCTGCCAATAATATTACATGCATGGGCTTATGCAGCCACCTAGCCTGCCACCCATCAACTCCAATGGCCTTTCATGCAACAAAGAAAGGAATCCCAAAGGCTGTCACGTAGCCTGAGCCAATGCTGTAAAACGTGACACCTCTTATTCGCCAAATGAGGTGGCAACACCATACATTTTTATACTATTTCGCCAAGTGAGATGGCGCCTCCCTTACTGTCCAATCGTGATACATGCATGGGCTTATGCTGCCACCTAGCCTGCCACCTAGCCTGGCCCTATTCTGCACACATAAATGTTTTGTGTAAGACTCCACCCATCAACTCCAATGGCCTTGCATGCAACAAAGAAAGGAATCCCAAAGGCTGTCACGTAGCCTGAGCCAATGCTGTAAAACGTGACACCTCTTATTCGCCAAATGGGGTGGCGACACCATTCATTTTTGTACTATTTCGCCAAGTGAGATGGCGCCTCCCTTACTGTCCAATCGTGATACATGCATGGGCTGCCACCTAGCCTGCAAGAGTGACACCTTACATTTTTTGTAAATGCATGCATGCATATGTGTAACACCCTAAGCATGCAAATGTGACACATCGCAGGCATGCAACCACTACATCAAACTTATTTGCCTATAAATACATACCTTATGAAACATCTCTCACACCCACACAACTCTCACTCTCTGCTACGAAATATTTCTTAAGTCTATCATACTCTCTATTTCTTCCTAAGTCTTTCATTCTCTCAAGCATTCTGAACAATGGCCCTTCTAACAATGGGAGATACTCACAGAGGCACAAGGGAAAACATTGCTGCATTTGTAAGTCTCTTCTTTGGTTATACATTTTTCATACTTCAAATAACGTGTTGTTCATCTTAATTAATCTTACTCTTGTTTAATTATGATCTCAGGATACACAAAGATTCAGAATCCGTTCGCACAAATACCTGGCTCCCGACCCATTTATCGTCCCTTATCTGGAATATGCAGGTTTTGGACACGTGATAAAGATCTCCAACTGCACCATTGACTCAAAATTCATTCTTGCAATGTTGGAGAGGTGGAGACCGGAGACCCATACATTTCACCTACCAATAGGTGAATGTACCATCACTCTCGAAGATGTGTACATGCTACTGGGCCTCCCTATCAACGGTAAGGCGGTGAACGGGTCGGTTCAACAACCCAACTCACAGTGTGAAGAACTGTTGGGTAGGGACATGGTAGAAGGTGGTGGAGCAAGAGGGCAGGGAATACTACTCACTGACCTGAAACGGCATTATGCAAGTATGGAATTAAATGAAAATTCCTCAGAGAATGACCGAGTAGTAAAAGCCAGAACGTATATTATGATACTTTTTGGTACATTTTTATTTCCCGAAAGTACGGGAAATAGTGTAAATTTCATGTACTTACATTTACTAACAAATTTTGATAAAACTAGAAAATATAGTTGGGGTTCTGCAGTATTAGCCCACCTGTACAGTTCCTTGTGCAAAAACGCAGTCAAGGAAAAATGTACATTTTATGGGTGCGCATTTTTACTACAAGCCTGGGGTTGGTGGAGGATGGAGTCCTTAAACCCCATCAACAACAACACTTTTGGTTTCCCTTACGCAACAAAGTAAGTCATTAAGTTATAGCATTTATAACTATTCTTCTCTTTCCAAAATATATGCTAAAAATAACATGTTTCTCATTTCCTTTAGGTACTGCGTGAGGGGTATGTATTACGGCAAGAATCCCAGATTCAATGTCGCACTCTACCGGAATCTGTTGGATCACTTAGGCCCAGATGACGTACGTCGTAGCTTTTAACTTTTGTTCATTTTAATTATTTATACATTACTTTTGCGCTTACCTGATTTAAATTTTATCGCAGTTCGTCTGGAGACCATATTTGGGTTTGGACCATTCTCCAAATCCAGAGGATGCAGCAACTTGGACTGCAAAGACTGCACTCATTCGGTTCAACATTGTGGAGATGCACCACAGCGACCGTGTGAAGACGCAGTTCGGAATGATCCAAGAGATACCAAGTGATCCAACAGATTTGTCCCCCTGGCATCTAAAAAGGGTCGACGCCCAGTGGGGTCTTACCAACTGGAAAGACTTTGCTCCAGAATGGTGTAAAATGTGGCAAAGGCGTCATCGCTACATCTTGCAATCCCCGGTTTTCCTTACTCAAGGTAACATGCGACACACTGATCAATATATGTCGTGGTACAGGTCGGTTAGTAACCCAGATATGCACGTGTCTCATCCGAGGTACTTGGTTGACCCACACACACAATGGGCACAACCCTCGATTCCCCACCAACAAACCCAAAATCCATCAACCTCAAACCAACCCCCAAGAAGAAACAGACCAACAAACACACAACCACATTCCCCACCACAACACAACTACAATCAAATGCCGTACTACCAACCACAATCACCGCCAAATTACCAATACCCGGATATGCCTCAAACCCAACCACAATACCAACCCCAATACCAGCAAACCCACATACCCCATACACAATTTCAGTCTTCAACATATCCCAATATGGCGCCCTCAACATATCCCAAGCCGACCAAACCTACCATCAACCACCATATCACCAAACAACCCAACATCCACAATACCAAACACCCCAAGATCCATTTCCTTTCTACCCCCCATACTCAGACGACCAATGCTATCGACCAACCATGGAACCCCACCCACCGCCAACACGACCAAACTTCGAGGGTATGGGTAACCGACTGTACCAGAGCGGATCTTCGAGATATGGAGATCTTACTGATTTTATGGATTCGGATCGCATTGACTTCGCTGGGCCATCGACCTTGCCGCAACAGGAAACGAGACGGCACCCAGCAAGAGAAAGGCGAGGACGGGGATGCGGAACTGGGGGTCATTACCGGGTTCCTGGGGATCACTGATGTATCTTTTTTTTTCCCAGTATTTTTTGTATCCATTTTTTTACTGTTCTTTAAATGTAAAACAGTTGAATGTAATTATTTTTTTTTAAATAAAAAATCCATTTTGTTTATCTCTGTCTAATACGCAACGCGCAGGAAAGAAAAAAAAATTTTTTTTTTGCCCTAATTTTGTACATAGGCGCCATCTCACTTGGCTTAGGGCTTGCCCTAAGCACTTAGGCGCCAAGTGAGATGGCGCCTCCCTTAAAAAAAGAGGAGCATGCGCCAAATGAGATGGCTCCTCCTTTGTGGAGCCATCTCAAACATGGTTATTTGCGTAATTTTTTTCGAAACCCGGTTATTTGCGAAATATTATTTTAATACTTGGTTATTAATAAAAAAAATTCAAATTTCTAAGTTATGAAATTTCTTCATTTTAAACCCTAATTTGTAATTTTTGATTTCTTGATGAACAAGTTTCATAATTTGACATGTCTTGATGAAAAATGAATCTTGGCACTTGATTTTGACCAAAAAGTCAAAGTTTGACTTTTCAGTATACAGTCAAATTTGGCTCAGTTGACTGGAAAATTCATCTGTCAATCTTGTGCATTTGGGATCTTTTGAATTTGTTGAACATGTCAAGACAATGCCATTGAGTCCTTGAGTCCATATGTGAGCTTGGTTTGCCATTGGCTAGGTCAAACAGTCAAAAATTGCCTTTGTGCAGTCAAAACCCTAAAAATGACCATTTTGCCCTTTTGGTGATCTGATCAAATTTCTTGTGGAATTGTGATCCAAACTTGATCAAATGGTCCATATGAGTTCATAATGTTGATGTGGGTCAAAAATCATGAGGTTTGACTGTCAATTGACCACAGTTGACTTTTTCCTCAATATAGCTGATTTCTAGGTCAACTGTCCAATTGACTGGGCAAAGATTGGAATCAAGGCTTGAAACTTGGTATGGATAAACTTGTGAGTTCAACATGAAGCATGAAAGTCACTTTGGGCATTTTAGGTCAAAACATCTTTGTGCAAACTCAAACCCTAATTTGGGTCAACAGTGCAAGGAGGAGTCTTGAGCAGAGCAAACCCTAACTTGATCGTGAGCTCCAAGGGTCTTGTGGTGAGAAAATGTTGAGGAAATGGGAGGGCAAATTTTGGGGTACAACAGATATATTTATGGGCACTTTATCTGGTCCATTTTTCAACTTATTGGTTGGTTTTTCTTCTTCCGGTTTCACCGAGCTGATCTTAACCGGTGAAAGAGTTGAAAGCGGTATCAAAAGCGGGAAGATTCCCATAGCATCTGCTTCCAACTCCAATCCTGTAAAGAAACTTTTGCCAGGAATAAAGAAATGAATGTTGTGTATGGGTAAAGGGCTTGTACCAAGAAGGATAACCATCCATCCATTAATGTTGTTCGGATTTCCAACCCACCCCATGTTCAAAGACAATCTGCCAATCATCAACGATTTGAGACTCCACGAAGACAATTCACAAGGATAGGCATGTCGACAGCCCAAGCCTTACAACACCTGTTAAAGGCTAATTTGGTGACACTACGTGATCCTCCGGCCAATTCAGATACCTCTTCACCTAAATACAATCTGAATACCAAATGTGCATATCACTCGAATAGTCTCGGGCATGAGACTGACCAATGATGGGCACTAAAGAATAAAATTCAAGACTTAATAGACAACAATACCATTGAATTTGATCCTTCTCCAACTCCGAATGTAATCACCGCGCTTATGCCAAATCATGGCAAGGGTGTCAATGTTGTTGAAGACACCACTTTTGTTTCCTCCGTCGAAGACTTGACTACTCCGTTAAACATTATCAAAAAGAATCTGCTGAAAGTCAGGATTTTCCCTGGCTGTTTGAAGGATTTTGATTTCTGCGCCACACAACTCAATGGATGAAAATGGCTGAAGGAAGGCTTTCAACGCCTGATGAATAGCCACGAGATCTTATTTGAGAAGACTCCGTCTGCCAAAAGTTTGATCAATAAGTTTGAAGACCTCTCCATCATAGTGATCTCAAACAAACCTATTAGGATCTCCTCTAAGGGTCATATCAGGATTTCAAATAAATCAATTGTTGCTCCTCTGATAATTACCGCCCCCGGGCCCATTCTGTACTCTTCCAACAAAGCAGTGCGATGGAACTATGGTGCTGAGGGGTTTTACCATGGGATAAAGAAAGATGCTTGGATTGAAGAAAGAAAAGGTGATGACATTAGTAACATTACTGGCTCTAGTAAGGTGACCGAACTGGGAGAATCTTTTCACCCAACATCTCACCACCAACTATTACAAAGGCACCTGTCTGCATCACCACTGCTAAGCCTATTGCTGACACAAGGGGAAAAGAGAAGGTAGTTGAGCCTGCTGAGATAGAAATACCCACAAAATACATTGCTGCCGAGGAACCTTCTGCTCGAGAAATGGATGAGATCTTGAAAATTATAAAAAGGAGTGATTTCAAGATTGTGGAGCAGTTGGGGCAAACCCCTTCCAAGATTTCTGTTATCTTTGCTACTATGTTCCGATGCTCATGCTCGGGCGTTAATAAAATTATTGAAGAAGGCTCATGTCCCTCATGAGACCATGACTGACCAGTTTGAAAATTGTGTGGCAAGCTTGACGGCCGATAATGGTTTGGGGTTTTCGGATGCTGATCTGACGCCATTGGGAAAGAACCATAACAAAGCTCTACATGTTTTTGTTGAATGTAAGGGGACTACCCTAGCACATGTTCTGGTTGACACTGGCTCTTCTTTAAATGTGCTACCCAAGGGGGCTTTGGACCGTTTAGACTGTGAAAGACTAGTTTTGAAACCAAGTGATATTATTGTGAGGGCTTTCGATGGGTCCAAAAGGACAGTTCATGGAGAGGTGGATCTCCCGATCAAGGTGGGCTCACAGATTTTCAACTCTACTTTCTACATCATGGATATCTGTCCTGCTTACTCCTGTTTGCTGGGTCGCCCTTGGATCCACGGAGCAGGGGCAGTAACGTCAAACCTTCATCAAAAGTTCAAGTATCCGGTCAAAGGAAGGATTGTAATTGTCTATGGTGAGGAGGAGTTCATGGTAAGCCACCTCAACTCTTTTAAATATGTGGCGATGGATGGCGAATTTATAGAAACCCTGTGTCAGGATTTTGAAGTTATGCCACCAATGGTTGTTGCTGCCAAATTTTCCTCTGATGTGTCCAAAGCTGTTAAGGTCGTGCTAAAGATGGTTTCATTCAAAGATGCTCGTGCCGCAGTCGAAGAAGGAAGTTGTGATACTTGGGGGAAACTTCTCGAGATCCCATTCAAAGCATACAAATGTGGTTTGGGTTTCACTATCAAGGCTCAGAAAGAAGTGAGGCACGCTCGTGCAGGGAAGCCCCCTCTCCGTATTGGAAGTCATGAAGTTAACGTTGTAGGTGATTCTGATAATGGATGTGCATTTGAAGATTGGGTATACCCTACTATAACAAATCTCAACAATTGGCAGCAAAGGACTGCGTTCCCATCTCCTTCATTGAGGAGTAATTACTTGTTTATTGCTTTCTATTAATTTAAGAACATTTTGTCAGTAATATTAAACAATGACTTTTAAGCCGTGTGCCTGGCACGGGGCACTATGGTCCATTTGTCAAGGGTTTTATTTATGTTCATCTTATCATATGATCATTCAATACAAATCATTAGACTTTTGCATTCAAATCTTTGTGCTCATTGTCTTTCTTTTTCTTCAAATACGTTTTTCAAAATAGCCATGTATCTTACATGCACACACACACACACTTGCAGGTCCTTATCCACTCCGGATCTCATTGCCAATGACTATACTATTGCCGACTATGATTTCGAACACCCAATTAACCAAGTTGAAGACAAAGGCGAGGAAGATTTTGAAATACCGGGAGAACTAGCCAGACTTCTATTACAAGAGGAAAAAGCTATTCAGTCGCACGAAGAGTCAGTTGAAGTCATCGATCTAGGTACCGAGACAGACAAGAAAGAGGTCAAGATCGGAGCTAACCTAGAAATCAGTGTCAAAAGAAGATTGGTTCAGATGTTGCATGACTATGTGGAAGTGTTTGCTTGGTCGTATGAAGATATGCCAGGGTTGGATACCGATATTGTAGTTCATCATCTGCCGACAAAGTAAGATTGTCCTCCTGTCAAACAAAAAGTTCATCGTATGAAGCCTGACATGTCTGAAAAGATAAAAGCCGAGGTGATGAAACAATTTGATGCAGGAATCCTAGCCGTGACATCTTATCCCCAATGGGTTGCAAACTTGGTGCCAGTATCGAAGAAAGACGGAAAAGTTCACATGTGCGTAGATTATAGGGATATGAATAGGGCAAGCCCCAAGGATGATTTCCCTTTACCTCATATTGATGTCTTGGTCGATAACACTGCATAGTATAAAGTCTTCTCTTTCATGGATGGTTTCTACGGCTATAATTAAATTAGGATGGCTCCCAAAGACATGGAGAAGACTACTTTCATTACGCAATGGGGCATCTTTTGTTACAAGGTCATGCCATTCGGATTAAAGAATGCAGGGGAACATATCAAAGAGCTATGGTAGCTTTGTTTCATGATATGATACATCATGAAATAGAGGTATATGTGGATGATATGATTGCAAGATCACAAACTGAAGAGGAACATCTCAATCACCTGTACAAACTATTTGAGGGGCTGAAAAAGTACAAGTTGAGATTGAACCCTAATAAATGCACATTCAGAGTATGATCTGGAAAGCTTCTAGGTTTTGTTGTCAGTGGTAAAGGCATCGAAATCGATCCTACCAAGGTAAAGGCCATCCAAGAAATGCCAGTTCCCCACTCTGAAAATGAGGTTATAGGATTCTTGGGTCGTCTTAACTACATCGCCCGCTTCATATCTCACTTAACTGCTACTTGTGAGCCAATCTTCAAACTCTTGGAGAAAGATCAAGTAGTCAGATGGAATGATAAATGTCAAGCTGCCTTCGACAAAATCAAAGAATATCTGTAAGAACCTCATATTCTTATACCTCTAGTTGAAGGAAGACCCTTGATCATATACTTAACGGTGATAGAGAATTATATGGGGTGTTGTGATACGGTGGGAGAACTGACTTGGGATGTTTTGCGTTTGATCGTAAATGTTGCGGTTAGCAAGAGCCGCCATCGACTTTTCTTTTATCCAAAAGGAAAGGCTGAAAAGAACAGGAAATACCTTTGAGATTATTTCTTGAGTTCGGGGGGTAGATTATGAAAAGGGAAGGTATTAGCACCCTTTTCATCCATAGTTATCTATGGGCTCTTAGTTGCTTGCTAGATCACTTGCTTTTGTTTGAAAATGTGCTTTGTTTGGAAAATGTGTATTGTGGTGATTTTGAAAGTATTTTGAAAAGGTGCCTTCGTTTAGGAAAACTTTGTAATGTATACAAAGTGTTGGACTTTTGAAAATATTTCATGTTTTAAAAGTTTGTTTTTGAAAGTGTTTGGTCTTTGTTTTGAAAATTAGCAAGGATGTTTGATTTGAAAATGAGCAAGCAACTAGGAAAAATCTACCTACTCAAAAGTCTTTTGTTCATTTCATACTTTCCTTTGATATTGCTATCTTACCATTATTGGTAAGAAGCATTATCTTTGGATGTAAAGGGATGGGTTTGGGTCATCGTATAGTCATGATAGCAATGTTGTGAGATATCTTAGCATTTCTCTTTGAGTGACTAAGATCATTTTGAAAGGCAACATTTGTAGCGTCATCGAGGGAGTATGATCTTGTATTTTTGATTGTTTTTGCTAAGATACCTCACATGCATAACATGGCCATTTTTGTAAGGCAACGAGTGGAATTACCCTAAGGGTGCAAGTGTGCAAGTGTGTCTGATTTACATGCTTGATTTTATCTTGAATTAGGGTTTACTAATCATTGATTTTAGTCTTGTCATACAAATCCTAATTACTAACATTTACATAAAGCGATAAATTGCGGAAAGTAAAATTAATACGCTATTACATTATTAGGGGAAGGGGGTATACAAATTTACAAATGGGAATTTGCAAGAAAATTAAACCTAATTATCTATTACAACCATATTGAATATTATACAAGAATTGAATAAATGGGCAATAAAATAAATGAAAAAGAAATGATTTTTGTTTGGTTTTTATGAAAGGGTTTAGTTTTGACTTAATTAAAAAAATGATTAATTAAAATTAAATTAAATTAAACCTAAACTAATTAAGAAAAGAAATTAAGTTAAAAAGGGTTTTTTTTTGGGTTTTTTGTGAAAGGTTTTAAGTTTAATAAAATAAATATGAGAATTAATTAATTAAAAGAAAACTCAAATTCTAAATTAATTTTAGATAAAAGAGAAAAAGTAATAATTAAACCTAAATCTAAATATTAATTATTTTAGAAAAGAATTAATTTGTTAAGAAAATGTTTTTAGTCTTTTTGTCTTTATAGGAAATAAAATGAAAAGTATCTTAAATATGTAAATAAACAAAATAAAATATTTTTGGATTTTTTTATTAATAAAAAAAAAAAATAATAATAATATTAATAGTAATAAAAATAAAATAAAATAAAATATAAAGAAAATGAAATGGTAAAAAATAATTGGGTCAGGTGTGTAAAAGTAAAGGCAGGGGTTAGAAGGAGCAAAAGACAAGGCCCACTGACTTAGGCCCATGCGCTAGTAGTTTGTGACAAAAAAGAGAGAAAAAATGTGAAAAATAAGAAAAGTGGCAGCGCTGGGGCTTGAACCCACACCCTGAGCATGAAACGCGCGCTGCCTTACCATTGGGGTGGCTATACATCCGTTAACTTAAACAAAACAACAAATACATAACACAAGTCAAGCCCTGAAAATGACTTCATCTTCAACCTCCAGCCTGAATATCTGCAACTTCATCATTTGTCATCCATTTGCAAAAATGTAAACATCAAACTTGTCCCAAATTTCACAACGATTCTAGAAATATAAATTACTAAAACTATAGATCAAAGATAAGCATGAATTTTGAATGATACCAAATTCTGACCTAATTTTTCAGAAAGTTCAAACTTAAAATTCTCACTACTCAAGCAGTATAAATGAAATCTATGGGCATGTACAGTTTCAGGGTAATGATGTCTACATTTTATCTTCACAAATGCAAGCCTAACAATGCCTAAATGAAAAGATAGAAGTTCAGAAATGATACCTCAAAACTGGAAATCGTGAAATGCAAATGAGCTTGATTCAAGATGCTGCAATGATCAGGTTAGCTTCCTCAAGTTCCCAGGAAGCTAATGCAATGGTTAGCTTGAGCAATGGATGGCTGGAATGGCTTGGAGAAGTCAAATTGCAGTGCTCTGTTTTTGGTTATGGAGGATGATGGAAATGGAATTACAGTTATGAAACAAGGACAGGGATAGGTTATATTTGATGTATATGAGCTTCAGGAAGTGAAAAGCCAAGAAACGCACGAGTAGATTCTGAGTTTCAAGTTCAAAGTCAGAATTTGTACATCAATGGAGTTTTTGGATAATTTCTGGCTTGAGGGAGTTTGGGAGAGTTTCAGGGTGCTTGAGCTCATTTTTTAGCTTGCAAATAGGGCCTCTATCTATAAGCAACAAGTTTGGAGACTTGTATTTGATCAGAATTCAAAATCACATGTTTGTGGCTTTTTTCTTGATTTTGAAGAAAGCTTGAAAAATGGGGTTCCAATGCACAAGTACCTGGCTCATAGGGTGGCTTAGAAGCTTTAAACATGTTGCTTCTTAGCATATAAGTTGTGTGTGTGTTCAGAACAACAAGTTAGAGGCTCAATAAGAGTGGACTTTATGCATAAAGCCACTTTTCCAAAATGGCAATGTTGCCTTTCTTCCTAAAATGGTATTAAGCATGGGCAATGCATTGAATGCTTGGATTAAAGCTTCTAGCAGCTGTGTAAAACATTAATTATGGAGTTAAAAACAAGTTTGAGGCCTTAAAAGCAAATATTATGAAGCCTAGCATGGATTTGGTTCATGTGTTCATCAAGAAATGGCTTGTAATTCAAGAATGAAACCCTAACTTCTTGGCTTCGATTCTCCTAGCTCAAATATGATCTCAATGAGTTCTTGGACATTTTGGAAATATTGTAACATCCTATACAACCTCTATGTTGGACATTTTTGAATATTCATCATGGAACTATATAAAAAATTGCCATGAAGTTAGGTCAAAATCCTGCCTAAACTAGGGCAAAATTTCACTAAAAGTCTTCAAGTTTCATGAACATATCTTCACAAAATCATAACTTGAAATCCAATCATTTCTAGAAAAATTTATGTTATACAATGTTTTAGATCTCATTGAGATCTACAACTTTCATGTTGGAAGATTCCTTTGAATCATCTTGCATCATGGTGAAAATTTGGCTCAAAGTTGTGAAAAAAATGTGAATTTCCAACACTTAGAAAAATTTCTAAGTTTAGAAATTTTGACTTTTCAAAATGAGATCTTGACTTTTTGATTTCTTGACGAACAAGTTTCATATTTTTACATGTCTTGATGAATTGTGATCTTTGAAACTTGATTTTGATCAAAAAGTCAAAGTTTGACTTTTCAGTGTACAATTGACTTTTCATCAGTTGACTGAAATTCATCTGTCAATCAATTGATCTTGAGGAATATTTTGAGCCATGCCATTATGTCAAAATGATGCATTTGAATCCTTGAGAACATGTCTCAAACCAATAAGTCATTTGCTAGGTAAAAAATCAAAAAATGCACCTTCTTAGTCAAAACCCTAATTTTGACCATTTTGCCCTTTTGGTGATCTGATCAAATTTCTTGAGAAATTGTGATCAAAACTTGATCAAATGACATATATGAGTTCATGATGTTGATATGGATAAAATATTATGAAGTTTGACTGTAAATTGACCACAATTGACTTTTTCCCCAATATAGTTGATTTTAGGTCAACTGATTAATTGACTGAGCAAAAATGTGATCCAAGCCTTGAAACTTGACATGAGCAATCTTGAGGGTCCAAAATGATCCTTGAAAGTCATATGGGGCATTAAAGGTCCATTTGTCCTTGTGCAATCTCAAACCCTAATTTTCAGTTATCAGTGCTTGAGGAGGTGTCTTGAGCTGATCAAACCTTGTGCAGTCTTGAATCAAAGGAGATCTTGTGAGAGATTACTTGAGAAATGAGAGGGAAAATTTTGGGGTACAACAGGTGTTTTTTGGGCCAACATGACGAGTCTGGCCGAAAAGAGCATGTTATTTACTACCTGAGCAAAAAGTTTACCGATTGTGAAACCAGATATTCATTGCTCGAGAAAACTTGTTGCGCTCTGGCATGGGCTGCTCGCCGGCTAAGACAGTATATGTTGACTCATACCACTCTAATGATTTCTAAGATGGAACCTATCAAATACATCTTCGAGAAACCTGCTCTTTCCGGACGGATATCCAGATGGCAAATGATCTTGACTGAATACGATATTCAATACACAATGCAAAAGGCCATCAAAGGAAGTGTATTAGAAGATCATTTGGCCCATCAAGATGTTGATGATTATCAGTCTATGAACTTTGACTTCTCAGATGAGAACATCATGCTAGTAACCGACTACGCAAAACCTGGACCGTATGACAGACCTAAACAAGGATCCCGCTGGACTATGGTCTTCGATGGGGCTTCCAACGCTTTGGGTAACGGAATTGGTGTTGTGATAATCTCCCTTGAAGGTTGCACCACTCCTTTCACTGCCAGACTATGCTTCGACTGTACGAACAACATGGCAGAGTATGAAGCATGCATTTTGGGTCCGAAGGCTGCCATTGATTTGAGGATCAAACATTTGAATGTGTTTGGGGATTCCGCTCTAGTGATTATAAAGTAAAAGAAGGTTGGGACACTAAGCACCCTAATATCATCCCTTACAAGGAGCTTGTGCTATCTCTGATTCCTTACTTCGAAGAGGTCATTTTTGAACACTTCCATAGGGAAGAAAATCAGCTGGTTGACACCTTGGTAACCATGTCTTCCATGTTTAAGGTCAGATGGGACAACGAAGCTCCTACGATTACAATTGAGAGATTCGACGAACCTGCGTACTGCTATGAGCTTGACACTAACACAGAAAATCCATGGTACCATGAGGTGGAGAGATACCTTGAAGCACAAGAGTATCCCGAAGGAGCATCGATAAATGACAGAAAGTTCTTACGAAGATTTGCAGCCAAATTCTTCCTAAGTAATAGAATCTTGTACAAACGCAACCATGATTTTACTCTACTCTGATGTGTGGACAAGAAGGAGGCAGAGGAAATTATGGAAGACATGCATGATGGCCTCTTTGAGACTCACTCTAGGGACATACCATGGCAAAGAAAATCCTGAGAGCCGGTTACTATTGGTCAACAATGGAGACTGATTGCCATCACCACTCAAGAACTTCCCACAAATGCCAAATCTATGCTGACAAGGTCCATGTGCCTCATATCCCTCTGAACGTCATGACCGCTCAGTGGCCATTTGCAATGTGGGGCATTGACATGATAAGAGAGATCAAACCCACTGCTTCCAATGGACATCACTTCATTCTTGTTGTTATCGATTATTTCACCAAGTGGGTCGAAGCCGCCTCATTTGCCTCAGTTACCAAGAACATGGTAGCCAGATTCATCAAACACAACCTCATTTGCCTCTATGGTATCCCCGAAAGGATTATCACCGACAATGGGACTAACCTTAACAATGCTATGATTACATAATTTTGCACTCAGTTCAAAATCAAGCATCACAATTCTTCTCCTTATAGACCTAAAATGAATGGCGCAGTGGAAGCGGCCAACAAAAACATTAAGAATATTGTGCAGAAGATGGTAGTAACCTACAAAGACTGGCATGATATGTTACCGTTTACTCTTCATGGCTACCGTACTTTAGCTAGAACATCAACTGGGGCAACTCCCTTTTCTTTAGTCTATGGCATGGAAGCTGTTTTGCCAGTGGAAGTTCATATTCCCTAACTAAGGATTATGAATGAAGCAGGCCTAGGAGAAGACGAGTGGGTTCAGACAAGATTGGATCAGTTGAACTTGATCGATGAAAAGCGGAGGGCTGTTGTTTGTCATGGCAGATGTACCAAAAATGTATGATCAAGGCTTTCAACAAAAAGATTAGACCTCGAGTATATCAAGCTGGTGATTTGGTAATAAAGCGCATCATTCTTCCACAAGGCGACCCCAGGGGCAAGTGGACTCCCATATACGAAGGGCCATTTATTGTCAAGAGAGTGTTCTCTGGTGGTGCCATGATGTTGACTACCATGGACGGTGAAGACTTCCCACATCCTATAAACGCATACATAGTTAAAAAAATACTACGCATAAGAGACCCGTTAGGTTGACACACCTAGACAAAATAAGGGCATCCCGGAAAACCAAAAGGTTTGGGCAAAAATTAGGGATATATGCAAAATATTGTACACCCGGGAAGTTGAAAACTCGAAAGGGCGACTTGGGAAAAAATGGGTATTCTGGTGGGCTGAAAACCCGAAAGGGCGGTCCAGTCAAAAATTAAGGATTGAAAGCGTATGACTATGTCCCGCGGGATCACCACTGTCAGCTTTAATACCAAGGTCCGAGTTCAAACGGTCAAAGATTAATCCAATCAACTTTTGTCAACGGCAAGGGACGTTCTAAGACATTGGGGCAATAGTAGAGTTGGAATGCAATGAGATCACTTCCACATGGCTATTATCTTTGTTTTCAATTTTGTTTTCCTTTCGACGATTTCCTCTACTAGGATCTCCGTCTCTTTGTACAAAAATGTCTATTCATGGGCAAAATATCAATACAAATATACTTTGAAGTGCAAATTTTCTGTTTTTTTTTTGTTTTGAATGCAAAAATATCCAATGACTAAAATTGAATGAACATATGCATGTGAACATGATTAAAACTATTTGGTACATGTGTCCTGCTAAGCAGCAGCAAGAATCTCTTTAATGTATATGGAATATCCCCATAGAGTTATTTCATTAGCATTATCCCCATAAGGACGGCTACAATAAACCTTTCCCCACGGAGTTGCCCACAAAGTCTTTTTGCATAGGTTGATCCCCATCCATAGTCTCAATCTCTTGACGACTCTCTCCCCAGCTAAGTTGGTCCTGAAAGAAGAAGTCTTGTGGATATCTTCCTAAAAGAACTCACCTCGTCGGAAGTACATCAAGTATTCCCCAACAAGGTTTATTTCCCCAACAAACAACAAACAATAAATAGCAAAATTCCCTGGTGTAGTCTATCCTCTCCAGCTTGAGTTTTCCTTTCAGACTTTTACAAATCAGAGGGTCACAACCCCTAATCCCCAGTGAAGTCGCCAACAAAGTCTTTGCTATCTCCAAAAGTTGTTGTGAAGCCTGGAATCCAACCAGATAACAGTTTTAACTTCAGTAAGTTATTGTGAAGCCTGGATTCGACCAGATAACAGTCAACTTCATTCAAAACACTATGAATCCTGGACCCGACCAGATAATAGTACAACTTTCAGTTACTATGAAGCCTGGACCCGACCAGATAATAGTTAACTTCTCAAGACATTATGAAGCCTGGACCCGACCAGATAATAGTTTAACTCTTTGAGATATTGAAGAACTTGGACTCAACCAAACAAGGGTTTAACTTCTTCTCTCCAATAGAGTTTGCCTCTACCTCAACAAGTTACTGTGAAGTTTAAACCCAACCAGATATCAGTTATACTTTATCTCTTCAAGCAAGTTACTGTGAACCCTGGACCCGACCAGATATCAGTTCAACTCTATATTTACAAGTAAGTTATTGTGAAGCCTGGATCCGACCAGATAGTAATTAACTTCATTCCCTCAGAAATTCATTGTGAAGCCTGGAATGCGACCAGATAACAACTAGTTTCAAGCAAGTTACTGTGAAGCCTGGATCCGACCAGATAATAGTTCAACTTCAAGAAATTTTCTGCGAAGCCTGGAATCCGACCAGATAACAGTTAATTTATTCTTCCCTAGTAAGTTACAGTAAAACCTGGAACCCGACCAGATAAGAGTTGACTTCCTCATCCTCTGTGAGTTATTGTGAAGCCTGGATCCGACCAGATAGCAATTAACTTTCAAGAGATAATCCCCGGGCGGAAGCATTCTTTTAACAAATTTGAATATATGTATATTCTTCATCCCCAACAGCAATTCGGGATTCAGCTTCCCAGAACTCCTCAGCAGTAGTCGGGATTTATTTTCCCGGAAAAATATGCATCCCACATTCATACATCATAGCATATGCATATGAAACACATTTAGCACAATCTCATTCATCTTGAGAACACCATGCATACATCTGCATATAACTAACCCTTTTTCCCACAGGTAAAACATCAAGCTTTAGTATAAATCGACCAAAGATTTATGCTGATATTCTTCCAGTATTTACCATCATTCCTCCAAATGGCATCTATAAGCCCATTCCCAATACATCTTCGAGTGCAAATTTATGGGCACTTTAGTGTTCAATCATCTCTCACCTTTAAGACACGAATGACGGATCCGCCAATCTAACTCTTCAGGTTTAAGAAGATTGAACATGGGAAGCTACTATACCCCAAAATTTTCCCTCTCATTTATCAAGAAATATCTCATAAGATCTCCATTGATTCAAGACTACACAAGGTTTGATCAGCTCAAGACACCTCCTCAAATACTGACAACTCAAAATTAGGGTTTGAGTTTTCACAAGTAAAATTGGACTTTCAAGGCATAAAATGAATTTCATGGATCATTAGTAACCCTCAATATTGCTCATGTCAATTTTCAAGTCTTGGATCACAAAATTGCTCAGTCATTTGATCAGATGACCTAAAATCAACTATATTGAGTAAAAAGTCAACTTTAGTCAATTTACAGTCAAACTTCATAATTTTTTATCCATATCAACATTATGAACTCATATATTCTATTTGATCAAGTTTGGATCACAATTCCTCAAAGAAATTTGACCAGAACACCAAAAGGGCAAAATGGTCAAAATTAGGGTTTTGCTTGAGAAGGCTCAGTTCTTGACTTTTGACCAAGAAAATGACTTATTGGTTTAAGACATGATCTCAAGGATTCAAACGCATCACCTTGACCTAATTTCATGGTTCAAACCACCTCTCAAGATTATTCGATTGAGAGATGAATTTCAGTCAACTGATGAAAAGTCAACTATACACTGAAAAGTCAAACTTTGACTTTTTGATCAAAATCAAGTTTCAAAAATTATATTTCACAAGACATGTCAAAATATGAAACTTGTTCATCGATAAATAGAAAAGTCAAAGTTATCTTTGAAAAGTCAAAATTCTAAGACTTAGAAATTTTTCTAAGTGTTAGAAAATTAACATTTTTTCATAACTTTGTGCCAAATTTCCACCATGATGCAAGATGATTCAAGGGAAACTTCCAACATGAAAGTTGTAGATATAAATGATATATAAAAAATTGTAAGGAAGAACTTTTTCTAGAAATTCTTGGATTTCAAGTTATGAATTTGTGAAGACATGCTCATGAAACTTAAACACTTTGTGAAATTTTGCCCTAGTTAGGCAGATTTTTGGTACCAACTTCATGGCAACTTTTCACCTAGTTACAAGATGAATCTTCAAAAATGTCCAACATGAAGGTTGTATAGGATGTTACAAGCTTTCCAAAATTCCCAATAAATCATCAAGACCATACTTGAGCTAAGAGAATCGAAGGCAAGAAGTTAGGGTTTCAAACTTGTTTTTCAAGTCATTTTCATGATGAACATTTGATCCAATCCATAGCCATGCTGCATAATCCTCACTTTGTAGGCCTCAAACTTGTTTAACTCCATAATTAATGGTTTACACAACTGATTAGACCCTTATCCAAGTGTTTGAAGCTTTGTCCAAAATGGTTTTCCATTTATGGCACAAAGTTGTCATTTCCATTTTGATAAAGCATCACTTTTGCAATTGTCAACTTCTTGAGCCTCTAAATTGTTTTCTCTGCACACAAGAAATTCAAAACCAAAATCAACATGTCTAAGGCCTCTACCAACTCAGACCATGCTTCTACAACACTTTGAGACTTGTCTTTTCGCTTTTCTTCAAAAGCAAGTTATATAGCCAAAAGGCTAGAACTCAGAAACCTTGAGTGCATTTGATCTCTAACCTTTTTCATACATATACACAAATCTATTGCAAGCTAACACACGAGCTCAAGCACCCCAAAACACCCCCCAAGCATTCTGCAACTCAAAATCTTCCATAACTTGACAGTTTTGAGCTTCACATAGCCATCTCCAAATCCACTCATGCGTTTTGAGTTTTAACCATCCAAACACTTAATATACATCATATCAAAGTGATCTAGGCCTTTGTTTCTGAACTGTAACTCCCTTTGCACCTTTCACCATTTTCAAAACTGAAGCTTATAACTTGACTTGAGTTGGGAGTTTCAGCCATCCTCAAAGCAAAGTAGGAGTTGGAACATACTCAAGGAGGTCCAGGCAAGCTAAAGAGATCATCAGGCCATCTCAAATCTTGCTCAAACTCCACACACGAATCCAGCTGCAAGAGGTAAGTTTTCAAACTTCAATATCTTGATACAAGAATTTTTTGTGCATACATTCAGAAGTAAAAATATAGATATCATTGCCCTGAAACTGCTCATGTCCATAGTTTTCATTTATATTGATTGAGTAGGGAGACTTTTGAAGTTGAAGTTTCTGAAAATATTAGGTTAGATTTGGTACCAACATAAATTCATGCTCATCATTGAGATTTAGTTTAAGTTATTTACATATTTAGAATCATGGTGAAATTTCTAACAAGTTTGATGTTTGAAGTTTTGAAAATGATTGAGAAATGGCTGAGTTACAAATTTCAAATATTTGTTCTGTAAACTGGCGCGAGGAAGAAGATGAAGTTCAGGCTTAGAACTTGTTTTGTATTATATATTTATGGTTTTGTTTAAGATAACATATGTATAGCCACCCCAGTGGTAAGGCATCACGCGTATCATGTCAAGGTCGTGGGTTCAAGCCCCAGTGCTGCCACTTTTTGTTTTCTTTCTAACATTTTCTTCTATTTTGCAAACAAGCCAGCGCGCTTGGGCCTAAGTTTATTGGGCTTTGTTTTTTTATTAAGACTCACCCCCTTCCTGCTTGTCACAACACAGGCTCAACTTTCTTTTTTTATTTTTGTTTATTTTTCTGATTACAAAAAAACACCATTGGGCCAAACTCAAATAAAAAAACTGTTTTACTCCTAAACAACCTAAATTCCATTTTTACCTCATGACTTTATTTTTTTATATTGTATTTTATTTTCTTTAATTTATTATTTTTATTATTATTATTATTTATTAAATCAAAAAACCCAAAAAATATATTTTTATTCATTATTTGTATTTTATTCCTTTTAGAAAAAAAAGCACAAAGACAAAAAATATTTTCTTAAACAAACTTGATTTCTTTTTTTTAATAAATTAATATTAGACCTACGTTTTAATTTCCTTTAATTAAATTAATTTAGAATTTAGTTTTTATTTTAATTAATTTTTATTTTATTTTAATTAAATAAAAACCTTTTTCATAAAAAACTCTAAAAATATTTTCTTAAACAAACTTAATTTCTTTTCTTAATTAGTTTAGGTTTAATTTTACTTATTTTTACTTATTATTATCTTTTAGATAATTAGGTTAAAACCAAAGCCCTTTCCTCAAAAAACCAAAAGAAAATCATTTCTTTTCCATTTACATTCTTGTACATTATTTATTCATCTCTTGTACATTTATTTCAATATGATTGTAATAGATAATTAGGTTTAATTTCTTGTAATCCCCATTTGTAAATTTGTATACCTCATCCCCAGATGATGTAATAGCGTAGTAAATTTACTTTCCGCAATTTATCGCTTTCATATAAATGCTAGTAATTAGGGTTTGTATGGAAAGATAAAATCAATGCCTAGATAACCCTAATTCAAGATAAACCAAGCATGAAAAATAAACACACTATTCACACATGGACCCTTAAGGTTAACTCCACTTGTTGCCTAAAAAAGTGTCATGTTATACATGTGGGATGTCTTAGCACAAATAAATCAAAAAATATAAGTACATAGTCCCTCGATGACGCTAAGAATGTTGCCTTTCAAATGATTTTAATCCCTCAAAGAGAAATACTAAGATATCTCACAATATTGCTATCATGGCTATACGATGACCCACGCCCGTCCCTTTATATCCAAAGATAAGGCTTCTTACCAATAAATGGTAAGATAGCAATATCAAAGGAAAGGAGAAATGAACAAAAGACTTTTGAGTAGGTAGAAATGTTCTTAGTTGCTTGCTCACTTTCAAAACAAACATCCTTGCTCACTTTCCAAACAAACACTTTCAAAACAAACACACACCAAACACTTTCAAAACATGAAATATTTTCAAAAGTCTAACACTTTTTACACATTCTCGCCGAAACGAGAATCATTACAAAGTTCGCCTAAACGAAGGCGCCTTTTCAAAATACTTTCAAAAACCACCACAAAGCATATTGTCGTACCCCAAAATTTGCCCTCCCATTTCCTAAACATTTTCTCACCACCAGACCTTTGAAGAATCAAGATTCAGTTAGGGTTTCCTCTGCTCAGGACTTCTCCTTGCACTATGGACCCAAATTAGGGTTTGTGTTTGAACAAAGATGTTTTGACCTAAAAATCCTAAGATGAATTTCATGCTTCATGTTGGACTCCCAAGTTTACCCATACCAAGTTTCAAGTCCTGATTCCAAGTCTTACCCAGTCAATTGGACAGTTGACCTAAAAATCAGCTGTATTGGAGAAAAAGTCAACTGTGGCCAATTGACAGTCAAATCTCATGAAAATTGACCCACATCAACGTTATGAACTCATATGAACCATTTGATCAAGTTTGGATCACAAATCCACAAGAAATTTGATCAGATCATCCAAAGGGCAAAATGGTCATTTTCAGGGTTTTGATTGCACAAAGGCTATTTTTGACTGTTTGACCTAGCCAATGGCAAACCAAGTTCACCTATGGACTCAAGGACCCCATGGAATTGTCTTGACATGCTCAACAAACTCAAAAGATCCCAAGTACACAAGATTGACAGTTGAATTTCCCAGTCAATTGATCAATTTTGACTGTATACTGAAAAGTCAAACTTTGACTTTTTGGTCAAAATCAAGAGTCAAGATTCATTTTTCATCAAAACATACCAAATCATGAAACTTGTTCACCAAGAAACCAAGAAATGCAAATTAGGGTTTAAAATGGAATTTTTCATAACTTAGATTTTTTCTAAGTTATGGAAAACCCTAATTGTTTCCCAACTTTGCCCCACTTTTTCACTAAGATTCATTTGGATTCAAACAAAAGTCAAAACATGAAAGTTGTAGCTTGTTGCATAATATACAACTTTGATTCACAAATTTTTCCCATTTGAAGCTTGTATCTCAAGTTACAAATTTTTGAATAAGGGCACTAAACCATTCTTAACTTAGTGAAAATTTGACCTATTTTGGACAAGTTTTTTACCCCACTTCAAGGCCATTTTCCATACACTTCCACTTGGAATTTCAATTTTCATTTCAAAGATGGATTGTAGTACACATTCCAAGCTTTCCAAAATGTCCAAGAACTTCTCAAACAATCTCATGGTTAGGGAGAATCGAATTTCACAATATGGCAAAAACTCACTTTGTTCATGACCAAGTTACATGTCCATAACCTTGCAATTTGAACTCAGCATGCTTTAAGCTAGATTACAGGTCCTTAAACCAAGTTACACTCAATAATTTAATGCAGATTCTTTGTGCCAAGACCATGTTCTTTGAGCTAAAGCATTGTATGAAGGTTTAATCCATTTTTAGATAAAGCAAAATAACCATTTTTGAAAAGTCATACTTTATGTCAATTGGTAAATCAAGAAGGTACAGATCAAATCTCTTTAGCACAAGATTATGGACAAATCACTCTGATCAAGGAGAGTTTATGCAGCACATTAGGGGCCCTCTACATGCCTAGAAACACAAGTTGACATTTGTTGCTTAAAGTTGAAGAAAAGTGCCATAACACATACCAACTTCCATATCAGCTCAAGAACACTTAGACAAAGTTATCAAACACATTCCACACAACACAACCAAGCTAATACACGAGCCCTTAGCCTTCAAAACACCCTCCATCTCAGAATCACTCTCAAACTGCAAAAACAGGGCAGGCCCTGCAGTTTGAGTGCTATCTCTCATTTCTCTCGAGCTCTCTTGCCCAAACCAGTTCACACACCTTCCATACCATCTATGCAAGCTAACCAAAAGCAAAAGCACGACCTGTAATCACTCTAACCACTTCCACCATTTTCACATTTCTGACTTGCAGGTGAAGTTCTCTAGCTCGATTCAGAAGCTTTCAAGACAAAGTAAACATTGGAATAGCATCCCTGGACCTCAAGGAAGCTTTTCCAATCATCACCTTGCACTGAAAGTTACTACATTTCCAGATAGAATTTCAACTGAACAGGTAAGTTTTTGAATTCGTATCTCTCTTATTAAGCATCATTAGCTTTAAGTTTCTGAATAAACAATGTTCTACTCATGCCACTGAACATGTACATTCTTTTACTTTTCATTTCTTTTGCCTGAGCTGTGAGAATTTAAGGTCTTAAAATGGTAGAAAACTTAGGTTAGGATTTGGGATTGTTAAAATTCTCTCTCGTTTCTGAGAGTTAGGAGATGTTCTTTATATATTTGGAATCGTGGTTTCATGCTTAACATTTTTTGTGTTGGAAGTTTGTTCAAAAAATCAAAGAATCAGGATATTCAAATGGAGCTCCTTGCGCGCGTTTTCTGAATAATTTTTGTTCAGAGGTTGAAGAAAGGTGGCTTTGGGCTGGGCTTGCTTCTGAGTTACTTTTCACACCACCCTTTTTTGGTTTTACACCCTTGAGCCCATTTGCTTCATTTTTAATATTTTTTGACTTTTTCTTTTTTTAACTGACTCATTTATTTTTTCTCAGCATATTAAAAATATAAAAATATTTTCCCATCATTTTTTGAATTTATTAAGTATTTATTTGATTGTTTTTGTACATAAATAAATAAATATGCATATATACTTTTAGTTTAAAATATTAAAGATAATACAAATATATATTTTATACACTTTTATTTTATTTTTACTTCCTGAAAATATTTTGTATAAAAAATACCCTTTTTATTTTTATATTAAATATTATTTTTTATATATATTTAGAACTTAATACATAAGTATATATATATATATTAATACACTTAGAAAAATACCAAAAGATGTACATATTTTATTTTTTTTAATATTTAATACTAAAAAATACCCTTTTTACAAATATACTTTATTTTATTTTATTTTTGTCTATAAATAATAACTATTGTATATATTAATAAATAATACCTTTTATTTAATAGAATTATGGTTTTTGCCCTAAATTCAAAAATACTCCAAAAATAATATCTTTTTATTTTCTTTTTATTTTACATCAATAATCTTTTTTCATACATATAAACAACCTCTTTTTTGCATTCTTGCATATTTTATTCCATTTTTTTTAACTATTGTACATTAATTAAATTGTATAAATTCAAAATTGATGTAATAGTTTTAGGTTTAAATTCCTTGTCAAAATCCCCATTTGAAACATTGTACCCCCCTCCCTATATTATTGTGTTGTAATAGCGTAGGAATTTAAATTTCGCACTTTATCGCTTTCTAAATATACAATGCTAGAATTAGGGTTTATATGCGAATAAAAAAATGAACAAAATAGTTGGACCTAATATAAGACAAACAAGCATGAAAATGGACACACAAATCACACTTGCACCCCCTAGGGTATTCCACTTGTTGCCTTTCAAAATTGGGCCATATTACATGTTAGGTCTCTTTGGGCAAAACAAACAAATCAAATGATCATAGTCCCTCGATAATACTTTTCAAATATTGCCAAACAAATGATCAAGTCCCTTAAAGAAAATGCCCAAAGATACTTGGCACCATTGCAATTATGGTCCAAACGATGACCCGCGCCCGTCCCTTTCACATCCTAACATGAGATTGTCCACCAAATACAATGGTGGAACAAACTTATTAAGAGGGTTAAAACATAGCATTAAACTTTGATAAATTTAGGAGTAGATAACCTCTTAGTTACTTGAATCAAACTTGCAAAAACAAAACACTTGCCTATTTTCTAAAACACACCTCACAACACTTTCAAAACAACTTTCAAAAACAAATGAAAACCTTTTCAAAAGACATACACCTTTGTATACATCCCAACATGGATCATTACAAAGGTTGCCACCACATTGGCTTCTTTTTCAAAACATTTTCAAACCCACACACACAAGCACCATTTCAAACAATTGAAAAATAAGGCAAGTTGATCTAAGCAAGTAACTAAGAGCCCATGGATAACATGGATAGAAAGGGTGCTAATACCTTCCCTTTCTATAATCTACTCCCCGAACCCAAGAAAAATCTCAAAGGTTTTTGCTGTGCTTTTTAAACCTTTCCTTAGGATAAAATAAAAAGTCGGTGGCGACTCTTGCTCAACCGAAACATTTGCGAAAACAAACGCAAAACCATAGTCAGTTCTCCCACCGTATCACAGAACTGGCGACTCTGCTGGGGAACTTTTAAAAGTGGAGTAACCTTAGGGCTTAGATCACCCCCTTTGCATGACAAATTGTTTGAATTGTTTGCTTTATACTTTGGCTCTATTGTTTGGGTTTGCAATCCTACACCCGGATTTTGGGAAACATTCATAGATAGCAATACATTGTGGAAACTGTGCGGGGTATACCGACACGGTCGAAGCAATAGCTATATTAGTGCGACATATTTGTGAGTACCGATAACCCTTGAGTTCAATCAAGGAGAGTACGGGGCCGCTGCGTGATGTCACTAAGCACTAATGACCTAGAACCTTACTTGACCATCTTGGCCTTTTATTAGGGGTAGTGAGATGACCGGCTTTGGTGCAGTCCGAAGTTGGTAGATACTCGATACTACACTCATTGAGGGTTGTTTTCTTGGAATATTTTGGTCGCTAGTTAAGTGGCTAAACCAAAACAATGAACATTGAAAACAATCCAAGGATATTGAGCTCCTTAGAACCCGGTTACTATTTATAGGACAGGTTTTTAAGCCAACTACACTCAAGAGGGTACTTACCTATGAAACCCCATGCAAGCCTGAAACTAGGGTTTGGTGTGATTTGCTTGTACATATGTTTTGTGCATACATCATAAACATCATGAAGCATCATATGCATTCTCTAACCATTTCAAGGGTTTTGGATCTTCATCTTTGTTCTTGTTTTGTAGGATATGGAAATTCCTCGCAGAAATACCATTCAAGTCAACCTTGTGAGAATCTCTCCTCAACTCAAGGAGCTCACCTCAAGAATTCCGGAAAACTCATCCTTCAGTGAAAGACATGGTAGACTGCTCAGCCTAGTCAACACCAACATTGAAGAAGACATGATGAAAGTGCTATTCCAATTCTTTGACCCTCTTCACCACTGTTTCACTTTCCCTGATTATCAGTTGGTCCCCACTTTGGAGGAGTTTTCTCAACTTCTAAGAATCCCTATCCTTAATCAACTACCATTCAACGGTACGGAAAAGGAACCAAAGCCGGAAGATGTTGCTCGAGCATTACATCTACAACCATCCGACATCAAAGGACATTGGGAAACCAGAAGCGGCGTCAAAGGATTCTTAGCAAAATTCTTGTTTGAGAAGGCACAAGAATGTTGGAACTCATTGGACCTACAAGCCTTTGAAGAGATTGCGGCACTCCTTATCTATGGGTTGGTCTTGTTCCCAAATCCTGACCAATTGGTAGATGTCAACGCTGTCAAAATCTTCTTGTCCAGAAATCCAATACCGACATTGCTTGGGGACATCCTTCACTCATTTTACACACGAACAATGAGAAAGAGGGGTGTTCTCATGTGCTGTACTCCTATCCTTGCAAGGTGGTTTATTTCGCACCTTTCACAATCTGTCTTGAAGAATGACCAAGGTACAAGGTGGTCCCAACGGTTGATGACTCTTACTCATTCTGATGTGCATTGGTGTTCTCGGTCCAGAGAAAATGTCATCATTGTCGATCGTTGCGGAGAATTCCCTAATGTTCCTTTACTTGGAATTAGAGGGGGTATCACCTACAACCCTTGCCTAGCTTTGAGGCAATTTGGATATGCACGGAGGGATGGCCCTCATGATATGTTGATTCCTGACCTAGTTTTTGACTTCGACAACGATGCGCAAGGACTTCGCCAAAGATTCATCAGAGCTTGGGGAAAACTCAACTAGGTTGATAGCAAGACTCTGGGACACAAGAACTCCATCCCTCTTGAGCCCTATCTCAAGTGGGTACGAGCCCGAGCCCAAAGTCTAAGGATGCCTTATCCCCATGTACTCCCAGTGATTAAAGAGCCCGTCAATGAAGGAGAGGTTCCCTACACCATCCTACATCCAGACATGCCTACATCATGGGAGGAAATGCAGAAAAGCTGGATTCAGCTCAAGGAGGAACGGAATACTTTTGAAGCTAGCTACTACGCCAGTGAAAAGAAGGTTCTAGAGCTTACCCGCCGACTCCACGAGCAAGAGGCCCTCAATACCTACATCGCACCAAAGAGGATGCGCAATGTCTTTCTGCCTTAAGAAGTTTATTTTGTAATATTTGGCCCATGGGGCATTTATGTACTGACAAATTTCTTCTTATTAATATGACGTGCGTTCTTCTTTGTCTAAAACAATTTTGAATGTCCTAAATCCTTGAATGCATTGCATACATAAGCACGCCATTCATCATGTGCATAAGCAGGTCTCATTCCAGGTTTCCTTATCTGTCTGCTGTTTATTTCAGTAGGATGGATCTCGAGCAAACAGTCAAAGACCTACAAACTCAGAATGCACAGTTCCAGCAACTCCTGACAACCTTGGCTAAAGGTCAGGAGGATCTCAAGACCTTGCTGGGGAATAAGGACCCAGTGAAGAAGAAGAAAAAGAGGCTCGGGGTGGCTACTTTGGGGAGAAGATTTGACGGAGAAGCTCGGAGAGTGCTTGAATTTCCTCCTACTTCTGATGAAGGAACCAGCAAAGGAGGTGGACCGGCGGTACCTTCCGAGTCTGATGCGGAAGAAGAAGAGGTCGAAGAGGATGAAGATTATACTGATCAGCAATACCCTCCAGCCGATGATAAATACAAAGGGTTAGAAGACAGATTGGCCGCCATGGAACTACAAAGAGTACCGGGTTTGGATTTTGAAGACTTGGGTTTGGTTGCCGGGATTGTGATTCCCCCAAAATTCAAAGTGCCAGTGTTTGTAAGGTATGATGGGCTGTCCTGTCCCAAAATGCATCTCAGGTCCTACGTGAGAAAGATTCAACCTTATACGGCAGATAAAAACCTATGGATTTATTTCTTTCAAGACAGCCTTTCTGGAGCTCAGTTGGAGTGGTTTTATCAGCTAGAAGGAACCAGTGTCCGGAATTGGGAAGATTTGGCCACCGCTTTCTACAAACAATACCAATACAATTCTGACCTTGCCCCTACTCGTACCCAACTTCAGGGTATGTCATTAGGAACAAGCGAAGGATTCAAAGAATACGCATAAAAATGGAGGGATTTGGCTGGCTGGGTGCAGCCTCCTTTAACCGATCGTGAACTTGTTGATATGTTTTTAGGGACCCTATCTGGGCCATTTTTCAATCATCTGATTGGTAACTCTTCCGCGGGGTTTACCGATTTGATCTTAACGGGCGAAAGAATAGAAGCTGGCATCAAGTCAGGAAAGATTCAGAAGGGTGTTGCTACAAGTACTGAGAAGAGGCCCTTTAAGAAAGAAGCAAGTGCCGTCTATGGTCCTAGAAGACAAGTCAAGCCCGAAAGTCGCCAAGCCGTCAATGCTTTGGTCATTTCAAAACCTGCTGCTGCTCCTCAGCAGTACAATCAACAAAGAAGTGAAAGGCCCAAGAGGCAGTATACTCGGCTGAGTATGACCTTATCTCAAATTTTACCCCAACTGTTATCAACCAATTTGGTTACCACCAAAGAAGCTCCTAAAGTCGTGAATACTGCGTCTCCTAAGTATAACCCAAATGCCCGGTGTGCTTATCATTCTGATAGTCCCGGGAACACTACTGACGATTGTTGGGCCTTGAGAAACAAAGTGCAAGATCTTATCGACGCGAAGGAAATTCAGTTTGAAGCGCCTGAGAGACCAAATGTTGTAACTGCTCCTATGCCCCAGCATAGAGTAAATGCCATTGAGGAAGAGTTGTATGCTGTTTCGGTAAATGAAGTTGTTACCCCTCTTTTGACTGTTAAGAGGAACTTACTACTAGCCGGTTTATTTCCGGGTTGTAGTAAGGGTTGCCTCCTGTGTGCTGTTATCCCTACCGGTTGTCCACTGCTGAAGTCAGGCATCCAAAGCCTGATGGATAGCAAGGAAATTCTATTCAAGAAAACTGTTGTTCCGTCTGTTTCCGTTGAAGAAATATCTGTTGTCACAATTTACAATCCTGCCAAAACTCCTGTGAAGAAACCCGTCCAAATTTTGTCTGTTGCACCCATCACTATCACTGTCCCGGGGCCTCTCCCGTATGAGTCTGATAAAGCTGTTCCATGGCATTATGGAGCTGACGTATATGTGCTTGGGGTGAAGCAGGAGTTCAACACCAATACCAGTATCAGTAATATCACTGGTCCCGCAAAGATCACCTGCAGTGGTAGGCTCTTCTCGCCTGACATTGCACCGCCAGTTATCCGAAAACCTCTCACCATCACACCCGCAAGTGTGCATGTTCCAGTTCAAGTTCCTGTGTCTACTACTGCTGCCGCCGAGTCTTCTGATACTCGGGGCAAAGAAGTTGCTACCGATTCGCCTGCCAGGACGGAGGCACCAAAGAAGACTGTTGTGGAAGCCTCCCAACAAGAAATGGAGGAAATTCTTAAAATTATCAGAAAAAGTGACTTTAACGTTGTTGAACAGTTGGGGCACACTCCCTCCAAAATCTCTATGCTATCATTGCTGTTATGCTCAGAGGCCCATGCAAAAGCCCTGATTTCATTTCTGAAAACGGCCCATGTACCACAAGAGACCTCCGCGGATCAATTCACCGACTGTGTGGCTAATTTGACGGCTGACAATGGCTTGGGGTTCTCAGATGCTGACCTTACCGCCAAAGGGAAAAATCACAATGATGCCCTGCACGTCTCTATAGAGTGCAGGGGCACTACTCTCGCACACGTGTTGGTGGATACCGGTTCTTCCCTGAATGTTTTACCCAAGAAGGCATTGGATCGTCTGGATTGTGAGGGTTTGGAGCTGAAACCTAGTAACATCATTGTTAGAGCCTTCGACGGTTCTAAGAGGATGGTGCACGGTGAGGTAGACATTCTTATTCGTGTGGGTTCCCAAGTTTTCGGCTCAACGTTCTATGTAATGGATATTCGTCCATCTTACTCCTGCTTATTGGGTCGACCATGGATTCACAAAGCTGGGGCAGTAACTTCCACTTTACACCAAAAGCTCAAATACCCTGTCAAAGGGAAGATTGTTACTGTGCAGGGTGAGGAGGAATACATGGTGAGTCACTTGAATTCATTCTGATATATCGAGATGGACGGGGAGTTTATTGAAACCCCCTTTCAGCATTTTGAGGAAGTACCTCCAGTGTTGGCATCAGCTGAAGCAGTGGTTGAAGAAGACTTTCCGTTGAAGATGGCGTCCTTAAGGGATGCCCGGGCTGTAATTAAGAAAGGCAATTGTGCAAACTGGGGTCAGCTTCCTGACTTCACTCAAAAGAATGACAAGTTTGGGCTGGGCTTTACTGCAGAGGCTCAGAGGGCTGTGCGCAAGGAAAAGATCAGAAAGGCTCCGGTGTTTATCTCCAACCCAAGGGTGAATGCTATTGAGGAGGATGTAGAGGAAGCAGAGTTTGACAGTTGGATCTACCCGACTACCAACAACGGACCGAGCAACTGGACGGCAAAGGATTTTACACCTATCACATTTGTCACGCAGTAATTAATTTCTTTTGATTTCCAATTTGTAACAAACAATGTGTTAAAACTTTTATTAGCTCGGTGTCCTACCCGAGGCATCGTAGCTCCATTTGTGAGGGATTTTTGTATGACATTTCCATATATCATCAATCAAAACATTGGACGTTTGTTGCATTTCAAATCTTGTGCTCTTTTTCTTTCTGTGTTATATATATTGCAAAACAGCTATATTTACACACACTCACTTATACAGGTTTCAATCCACTCTGGATCCCATTGGCAACATCTCTCCTACCGCCAGTTATGACTTCGAGAATCCGATCAACTTGGCCGAGGACGAAGGTGAAGATGGTTGCGAAGTGCCTGGTGAACTCGCAAGACTGTTGCTCCAGGAGGAGAGGGTTATTCAACCACATGAAGAGCCGGTGGAAACAATTAACCTGGGCACTGAGACAGATAAGAGAGAGGTCAAGATTGGTGCCAGTCTAGAGCTCAGCATGAAGCAACGATTGATCCAGATGCTACAGGATTACATGGCGATATTTGCTTGGTCCTATGAAGATATGCCTGGTTTGGACGCCGACATTGTAGTTCATCACCTGCCAACCAAGGAAGACTGCCCTCCGGTAAAGCAAAAAGTCCACCGTATGCGCCCAGAGATGTCTGAAAAGATCAAGGCTGAGGTTATGAAGCAATTCGATGCCGGGTTTCTAGCAGTAACTTCTTACCCTCAGTGGGTTGCCAATGTGGTGCCAGTGCCGAAGAAGGACGGTAAAGTCAGAATGTGTGTCGACTACAGGGATTTGAACAGGGCCAGCCCCAAGGATGACTTCCCCTTACCTCACATCGATGTTCTCGTTGACAATACTGCTCAACACAAGGTGTTCTCCTTCATGGATGGTTTCTCAGGGTATAATCAGATCAAGATGGCTCCGGAAGATATGGAAAAGACCACCTTTGTGACTCAGTGGGGCACTTTTTGTTATAAGGTCATGTCGTTCGGGTTGAAAAATGCTGGGGCAACCTACCAACGTGCCATGGTTGCTTTATTTCATGATATGATCCATCATGAGATTGAGGTATATGTTGATGACATGATTGCAAGGTCTCAAACTGAGGAGGAGCATCTTGACCATCTGAGGAAGCTGTTTGACCGACTCAAGTTATACAAACTGAGATTGAATCCCAACAAATGCACCTTTGGGGTAAGATCCGGAAAATTGTTAGGTTTCATTGTAAGTGATAAGGGTATTCAAGTGGACCCTGCCAAGGTTAAAGCCATTCAAGAGATGCCAGTTCCTAAGACAGAGAAAGAAGTCAGAGGCTTCCTGGGACGACTGAATTACATTGCCCGATTCATCTCACATCTGACTGCTACTTGTGAGCCAATCTTCAAATTACTGAAGAAAGATCAAGTAGTACGCTGGAACGATGAATGCCAGGCTGCCTTTGAAAGGATAAAGGAATATCTCCAAGAGCCACCCATTCTTATGCCACCAGTGGAAGGAAGACCTCTAATATTATACTTGACAGTACTTGATAATTCAATGGGGTGTGTGCTGGGGCAGCATGACGAGTCTGGCCGAAAAGAGCATGCTATTTATTACTTGAGCAAAAAGTTTACCGACTGTGAGTCTCGTTACTCACTGCTTGAGAAAACTTGCTGTGCTCTAGTATGGGCTGCTCGCCGGCTGAGACAGTATATGCTGACTCACACTACTCTATTAATTTCAAAGATGGATCCCATCAAGTATATATTTGAAAAGCCTGCTCTGTTTGGAAGGATAGCGAGATGGAAAATGATCTTGACAGAATATGACATCCAGTATACAACTCAGAAAGCTATTAAGGGAAGTGTACTGGCGGATCATTTGGCACACCAACCTGTGGACGATTACCAATCATTGAACTTTGATTTTCCGGACGAAGACATCATGGTGGTAACTGACTGTGAAGTACCTGGACCGGATGAAGGACCTGAGGAAGGATCCCGATGGTCTATGCATTTTGATGGAGCCTCCAATGCTTTGGGTAACGGCGTCGGCGCTGTAATCATATCTCCCAAAGGAACTCATACTCCACTCACCGCCCGATTGTGTTTCAACTGCACCAACAACATGGCAGAATATGAAGCATGTATCATGGGTTTACAAGCTGCAATCGACTTAAGGATCAAGTTTCTGAGTGTCTTCGGAGATTCCGCTCTCGTGATCAATCAGATCAAAGGAGAGTGGGATACGAAACACCCAAATCTTATTCCTTACAAGGAGTATGTGTCAACTTTGCTTCCCCACTTTGAAGAAATAACTTTTGAGCACTTCCCAAGAGAGGAGAATCAGCTAGCGGACGCACTAGCTACGATGTCTTCAATGTTCAAAGTTAAATGGGACAATGAGGCTCCCCGGATCATTATATGGAAGTTGGATGAACCAGCATACTGCTGCGATCTCGAGGCTGAAAAGGTGACTGAAAAACCCTGGTATCATGAAGTGAAGAGGTACTTAGAAGCTCAGGAATACCCTGAAGGTGCATCTGTCAATGACAAGAAGTTCATGAGGAGGTTTGCGGCAAAATTCTTCCTCAGCAACGACATTCTCTACAAACGGAATCATGATTCAACTCTACTACGTTGTGTGGATAAGGCTGAAGCAGAGAAGATCATGTTAGAACTGCATGAAGGTACATTTGGAACACATTCCAGTGGGCACACCATGGCTAAGAAAATCCTTCGAGCAGGATATTTCTGGTCCACAATGGAAGCCGATTGTTACCAACACTCTCGAACTTGTCACAAATGCCAGATCTATGCCGACAAGGTGCATATTCCTCCAGTTCCACTGAACATCCTGACGGCACCTTGGCCTTTCGCAATGTGGGGGATTGATATGATCGGTGAGATCCGACCGACGGCATCCAATGGGCATCGCTTCATCTTAGTGGCGATCGATTACTTCACGAAGTGGGTTGAGGCAGCTTCCTATGCCACAGTAACCAAGAGCGTCGTGGCACGTTTCATCCGACATAATCTGATCTGTCGGTACGGCGTCCCGGAAAAAATCATTACGGACAATGGTACCAATCTCAACAACAAAATGATCACTGAACTCTGTGAACAATTCAAGATACAGCACCATAATTCTTCTCCCTACCGGCCGAAGATGAATGGGGCTGTAGAGGCAGCCAATAAGAATATCAAGAAAATTGTGCAGAAGATGACAGTGACTTATAAAGATTGGCACGAGATGTTGTCGTTCGCTCTTCATGGGTACCGTACCTCAGCAAGAACGTCAACCGGGGCAACTCCTTTCTCTTTGGTCTATGGCATGGAGGCAGTCTTGCCAATTGAAGTCCAGATACCCTCTCTCCGAATAATGAAAGATGCAGATCTGAGTGAAGATGACTGGATCCAGACTCGACTTGATCAATTAAACCTGATTGACGAAAAGAGACTCACCGCTATTTGTCATGGTCAGACGTATCAAAAACGGATGATCAGGGCATTTAACAAGAGAGTCAGACCACAAGAGTATCAAGTTAGAGACCTGGTAATCAAATGCATCATCCTTCCTCAAAGTGATCCCAGGGGCAAATGGACCCCTACATACGAAGGGCCATTTGTGGTTAAACATGTGTTCTCAGGAGGAGCCATGATCCTAACCACCATGGACGGTGACGACCTTCCTCACCCCGCCAATGCAGACATAGTGAAAAGATACTACGCATAAATAAAAGACCCGCTAGGTTGACATACCTAGGCAAAATAAGGGCTTCCCGACGAACCAAAAGGGTTCGGTCAAAAATAAGGGATGAAATGAAAAACATCTGTACACCCGACAAGTCGAAAACCTGAAAAGGCGGCTTGGGCAAAAATGGGTATCCCGGTGGACTGAAAACCCGAAAGGGCGGTCCAGGCAAAAGTTAGGGATAAAGCGTAACACTATGTCTCATTGGATCACTTCGCATCCGGAATTCGGCATCAACTATCTGGCTCAGACTTCGGCATCGACCAATCAGCTTCATCTTCAACTGGGCAGCAAAGCGATGAGACGCTTGGAGACATAAAGGCGATAGCAGAGTTGGAACCCAGTAGGATTGTTCACATAGCTGTTTTGTTTTCTTTTCAAAATTGTAAATTCTGTGTTATTCGGCGGCATCCTCTTACTAGGATGTCAGCCTCTTGTACAAAAAACGCCTAGTCACAGGCAAAATTCAAATCAATACAAATTCACTTGTCCATACAAATTGCTATTGTTTTTTCCTTTTTCTGTTTTGTCTTACGACGAGCGTCCAATGATCATTTTTGATATATGCATTTGACATTAAATTGCTGATTCATAAATATTTGCATATGAAACGAAAGATTAATTACAGGAGACATCAGAAACAGGGGCAACGTGGTGTTGCCTGGCGCAGTATGGTTGCTTTGTCCGCTAAGGTACCCAGGTAGATTCGACTGAAGAATGTGACCAAATCATCTCGACGCCCCGCAGAGTAAGACAAGATTCAGCAATACTTCCCCTAGTGAAGTCGCCAACTTTCCCCGGCAGGTCTAAAAGCTTATCCCCAGTAGATTCTGGAAGCTTGTTCCCTGCAGAATACAGACGTCTCTCCCGAGCTTTATTCAGAGTTATCCCTCACGAGGGCTTATAACTGGGTTATCCTCAGCTATTTGCCATGGAAGATCGTCCTCGACTAGGTTCTTTCAATCCCCAGCGGAGTTTTTTGGCATCCCCAGCGGAGTTTATCATCATTATCCCCAGCGGAATCCATCATTGAAGTCCTCAGCAGGCCCCTCGTCAAACTTCAACAAAGTATCTCTTCCACAGAGCAATTCCCCGGCCGATCGTCAAGGATTCATTTTCCTAAGACAAAAATACACTCATAAACATTTCACATTTCATACATCTTGCTTACGTACATAATAAAGTGCATACAACACTATCTCATGTTGAACATCATGACATCATGCATATCATACATCATGACCTTGCATACAACTTATGTTTTTGCCTTTTCAGGGAAAAAGACAATCCTAAAGACAACTTCCTTCAACTGTCACAAATTCCAGATTCGATACCTGTATCTAGCCAGGGCACATCTGAGAGTGATCAGTTTCCAGACTCGACTCCTGTATCTAGCCAGGGCACGTCTGAAGAGTTCGAAGATTCGATTCCTGTATCCAGCCAGGGCAAATCTATCAACTACAACATTTCCGGATTCGACTCCTGTATCCAGCCAGGGCATATCTGTTGACCATATTTCCAGACTCGATTCCTGTATCTAGCCACGGCACGTCTGAAGAATTCGAAGATTCGATTCCTGTATCCAGCCAGGGCATATCTGTTGACAACTATTTCCGGATTCGATTCCTGTATCCAGCCAGGGAACATCTGTGAGCAACCATTTGTAGACTCGACACCTGTATCTAGCCAGGGCATATCTGCATAAAGAGATTGAAGATCAAACACCTGTAACGAGCCAGGAAAACATCTATCTTTCTCAAATACCCAAGTTCTCGCTAAGGAATCTCTTATGCGATCAACACTTCCAAATGGCATCTGTAAGCCCATTCCCGACAAGTTTCTGTCACATCTCCAGATGGAATCCATAATCCCATCTCCCTATCCACCATCTCTCCAAATGGCATCTGTAAGCCCATTCCTGACATCACATTGTTGAGACTCCAACATGCGAGTGCAAATTTCCGGGCACTCTAGTGTCCAATCTCCTTTTACCCTCGAGTCACGAAAGGCAAACCTGCCAATCTAACTCTTCAGGTTCAAGAAGATTGAACAGGGGCAACTGTTGTACCCCAAAATTTGCCCTCCCATTTCCTCAACATTTTCTCACCACCAGACCTTTGAAGAATCAAGATTCAGTTAGGGTTTCCTCTGCTCAGGACTTCTCCTTGCACTATGGACCCAAATTAGGGTTTGTGTTTGAAAAAATATGTTTTGACCTAAAAAGCCTAAGATGACTTTCATGCTTCATGTTGGACTCCCAAGTTTACCCATACCAAGTTTCAAGTCCTGATTCCAAGTCTTACCCAGTCAATTGGACAGTTGACCTAAAAATCAGCTGTATTGGGGAAAAAGTCAACTGTGGCCAATTGACAGTCAAATCTCATGAAAATTGACCCACATCAACATTATGAACTCATATGAACCATTTGATCAAGTTTGGATCACAAATCCACAAGAAATTTGATCAGATCATCAAAAGGGCAAAATGGTCATTTTCAGGGTTTTGATTGCACAAAGGCAATTTTTGACTGTTTGACCTAGCCAATGGCAAACCAAGTTCACCTATGGACTCAAGTACCCCATGGAATTGTCTTGACATGCTCAACAAACTCAAAAGATCCCAAGTACACAAGATTGACAGTTGAATTTCCCAGTCAATTGATCAATTTTGACTGTATATTGAAAAGTCAAACTTTGACTTTTTGGTCAAAATCAAGAGTCAAGATTCATTTTTCATCAAAACATACCAAATCATGAAACTTGTTCACCAAGAAACCAAGAAATGCAAATTAGGGTTTAAAATGGAATTTTTCATAACTTAGATTTTTTCTAAGTTATGGAAAACCCTAATTTTTTCCCAACTTTGCCCCACTTTTTCACCAAGATTCATTTGGATTCAAACAAAGTCAAAACATGAAAGTTGTAGCTTGTTTCATAATCTACAACTTTGATTCACAAAGTTTTCCCATTTGAAGCTTGTATCTCAAGTTACAAATTTTTGAATAAGGGCACTAAACCATTCTTAACTTAGTGAAAATTTGACCTATTTTGGACAAGTTTTTTACCCCACTTCAAGGCCATTTTCCATACACTTCCACTTGGAATTTCAATTTGCATTTCAAAGATGGATTGTAGTACACATTCCAAGCTTTCCAAAATGTCCAAGAACTTCTCAAACAACCTCATGGTTAGGGAGAATCGAATTTCACAATATGGCAAAAACTCACTTTGTTCATGACCAAGTTACATGTCCATAACCTTGCAATTTGAACTCAGCATGCTTTAAGCTAGATTACAGGTCCTTAAACCAAGTTACACTCAATAATTTAATGCAGATTCTTTGTGCCAAGACCATGTTCTTTGAGCTAAAGCATTGTATGAAGGTTTAATCCATTTTTAGATAAAGCAAAATAGCCATTTTTGAAAAGTCATACTTTATGTCAATTGGTAAATCAAGAAGGTACAAATCAAATCTCTTTAGCACAAGATTATGGACAAATCACTCTGATCAAGGAGAGTTTATGCAGCACATTAGGGGCCCTCTACATGCCTAGAAACACAAGTTGACATTTGTTGCTTAAAGTTGAAGAAAAGTGCCATAACACATACCAACTTCCATATCAGCTCAAGAACACTTAGACAAAGTTATCAAACACATTCCACACAATACAACCAAGCTAATACACGAGCCCTTAGCCTTCAAAACACCCTCCATCTCAGAATCACTCTCAAACTGCAAAAACAGGGCAGGCCCTGCAGTTTGAGTGCTATCTCTCATTTCTCTCGAGCTCTCTTGCCCAAACCAGTTCACACACCTTCCATACCATCTATGCAAGCTAACCAAAAGCAAAAGCACGACCTGTAATCACTCTAACCACTTTCATCATTTTCACATTTCTGACTTGCAGGTGAAGTTCTCTAGCTCGATTCAGAAGCTTTCAAGACAAAGTAAACATTGGAATAACATCCCTGGACCTCAAGGAAGCTTTTCCAATCATCACCTTGCACTGAAAGTTCCTACATTTCCAGATAGAACTTCAACTGAACAGGTAAGTTTTTGAATTCGTATCTCTCTTATTAAGCATCATTAGCTTTAAGTTTGTGAATAAACAATGTTCTACTCATGCCACTGAACATGTACATTCTTTTACTTTTCATTTCTTTTGCCTGAGCTGTGAGAATTTAAGGTCTGAAAATGGTAGAAAACTTAGGTTAGGATTTGGGATTGTTAAAATTCTCTCTCGTTTCTGAGAGTTAGGAGATGTTCTTTATATATTTGGAATCGTGGTTTCATGCTTAACATTTTTTGTGTTGGAAGTTTGTTCAAAAAATCAAAGAATCAGGATATTCAAATGGAGCTCCTTGCGCGCGTTTTCTGAATAATTTTTGTTCAGAGGTTGAAGAAAGGTGGCTTTGGGCTGGGCTTGCTTCTGAGTTACTTTTCACACCACCCTTTTTTGGTTTTACACCCTTGAGCCCATTTGCTTCATTTTTAATATTTTTTGACTTTTTCTTTTTTTAACTGACTCATTTATTATTTCTCAGCATATTAAAAATATAAAAATATTTTTCCCATCATTTTTTGAATTTATTAAGTATTTATTTGATTGTTTTTGTACATAAATAAATAAATATGCATATATACTTTTATTTTAAAATATTAAAGATAATACAAATATATATTTTATACACTTTTATTTTATTTTACATCCTGAAAATATTTTGTATAAAAAATACCCTTTTTATTTTTATATTAAATATTATTTTTTATATATATTTAGAACTTAATACATAAGTATATATATATTAATACACTTAGAAAAATACCAAAAGATGTACATATTTTATTTTTTTTAATATTTAATACTAAAAAATACCCTTTTTACAAATATACTTTATTTTATTTTATTTTTGTCTATAAATAATAACTATTGTATATATTAATAAATAATACCTTTTATTTAATAGAATTAGGGTTTTTGCCCTAAATTCAAAAATACTCCAAAAATAATATCTTTTTATTTTCTTTTTATTTTACATCAATAATCTTTTTTTTCATACATATAAACAACCTCTTTTTTGCATTCTTGCATATTTTATTCCATTTTTTTTAACTATTGTACATTAATTAAATTGTATAAATTCAAAATTGATGTAATAGTTTTAGGTTTAAATTCCTTGTCAAAATCCCCATTTGAAACATTGTACCCCCCCTCCCTATATTATTGTGTTGTAATAGCGTAGGAATTTAAATTTCGCACTTTATCTTTTTCTAAATATACAATGCTAGAATTAGGGTTTATATGCGAATAAAAAAATGAACAAAATAGTTGGACCTAATATAAGACAAACAAGCATGAAAATGGACACACAAATCACACTTGCACCCCCTAGGGTATTCCACTTGTTGCCTTTCAAAATTGGGCCATATTGCATGTTAGGTCTCTTTGGGCAAAACAAACAAATCAAATGATCATAGTCCCTCGATAATACTTTTCAAATATTGCCAAACAAATGATCAAGTCCCTTAAAGAAAATGCCCAAAGATACTTGGCACCATTGCAATTATGGTCCAAACGATGACCCGCGCCCGTCCCTTTCACATCCTAACATGAGATTGTCCATCAAATACAATGGTGGAACAAACTTATTAAGAGGGTTAAAACATAGCAATAAACTTTGAGAAATTTAGGAGTAGATAACCTCTTAGTTACTTGAATCAAACTTGCAAAAACAAAACACTTGCCTATTTTCTAAAACACACCTCACAACACTTTCAAAACAACTTTCAAAAACAAATGAAAACCTTTTCAAAAGACATACACCTTTGTATACATCCCAACATGGATCATTACAAAGGTTGCCACCACATTGGCTTCTTTTTCAAAACATTTTCAAACCCACACACACAAGCACCATTTCAAACAATTGAAAAATAAGGCAAGTTGATCTAAGCAAGTAACTAAGAGCCCATGGATAACCATGGATAGAAAGGGTGCTAATACCTTCCCTTTCTATAATCTACTCCCCGAACCCAAGAAAAATCTCAAAGGTTTTTGCTGTGCTTTTTAAACCTTTCCTTAGGATAAAATAAAAAGTCGGTGGCGACTCTTGCTCAACCGAAACATTTGCGAAAACAAACGCAAAACCATAGTCAATTCTCCCACCGTATCACACATATTTTCAGACAAAGCACATTTTCAAACAAAGCAAGTGATCTAGCAAGCAACTAAGAGCCCATAGATAACTATGGATGAAAAGGGTACTAACACCTTTCCTTTCATAATCTACCCCCCGAACTCAAGAAATAATCCCAAAGGTCTTTCCTCTTCTTTTCAGCCTTTCCTTTTGGATAAAAGAAAAGTTGGTGGCGACTCTTGCTAACCACAACAATTCTGATCAAACGTAAAACATCCCAAGTTAGTTCTCCCGCCGTGTTACAGGTAGCTATAGAAAGATATCGAAATGACAAAATGTTGTTAATAACTTTTGCATTTCTTAAAGGGAAAACAAAGGATATTCGGTAATGGTTTTTTCATCTTTTAATTGATGATCTTTAAGGTAATTGATCTTATCGGATCAGACTTGGACCGTCACGGCTGGCTCCGAGCGAAAATTAAACGAGGTGGGGGGGTACCTGCAAGGCACTCCGATGCTAAAGTGAGTGATGGTACGAGCAAGCAAAAAGTGTGTGTATGGTAAAAGAATGAATACCTGACCCTCTAAGAATAGAGGGTATTTATAGCCCCCAGCGCGGGGCCAAGGTCCTTTCATTGGGCCGACCAAGACTGGCCCAACAAAGGGACTGCCAGGTTCTACGTGTGTAGTAGGGACCCGCACGTGATCCCTTTCCTGGTGATGCTCTGCGAGAAGTACGGAGGGACGAGGACGCGGTCTTTCCGGAGTTCAGGTGATGGAGTAACGGTCATAGTCTGCCCTACGAGGCGGGTGCTCGAGATGGGCTCGAGCTGGATTTCATGTGGTCGGGGACGTCATGTTCGCGGGCAGTGGCAGGCACGGTTGCAGCTTCTGGTCGACACGCTGACAGGAATCTTCGGGCACGCGCTCCTTGAAGATCTGCTTGGATTGGGCCTTCGTTCTTGCTCTTGGGCCAGGACGGGCCCAGTCCAGAACAGGATCCCCCCAAGTCGTGGCTCCTGGAGCAGGAGTTATGACTTGATCTCAGCTCGTCTTCGTCACGGGACCTTATGCTCGGCCAGGATATTTTCTTCCCCGCGGTTGCTCGAGGAGTTTCTCCTGTGTTGCATTCGTGAGACAATCCCTTTCGAGGCGCGCTCGGGGAGGCTCTTTACGGGCTGTGCTCGTTGAGCATACGAGGCAACCCTTGGGAACCGTGGCACCACCTGTTGGCTGAAGATTTTGATAATGTTATTAGAAGCCAAATGAATTAAATGTTTTGATCGAAATGAGGTAAAGCGTCATGTTTCGAAGTAGCAGAAGCAGTGTTTCGAATAAGTATGTCAAAGCTTGGAGCTTCGAGTGGCAATTATGGGAACATATCTAAAGAAGTCTCGAAATAACAAGAAGGCTGTGTCTGGGAAGAGCGTTCGAAACGGAGAAGTACCAAAGCATTTGAAATTCAAATGGAAGCGGGACTTTCGAAGTTTGAAAGTTATGTGCTGGAGCAGTTGGGGACACGTGGAAAGACGAAAGAGGCATTGTCCTGCATGTTCTAAATGTGGCATAATCCTATAGCAAGACCGTTATGGTCGAATTAGTATAAATAGAAGTCTTAGTATTAGGATTTCGGGTGTCATATCTATTATACAAAATACTCAGTAACATTCAAACTACCACATGGCAAGGGAAACGAATGCAAGAGAAATGTATGTATGATAGCACCATGTATTTCTGATTTAATGAAAACCTTTTACCATTTCCAGCACTTTCCTTTATCCTTTTGTCAAATAACATTTACAAGTTTTCTCATTTACAGTCTTTTCACTTCGAAATCTCTTCTTCAAAGTTTTACATTTTAATGTTTTCTTCATATTCCAAGCACTTTATATCTCAGAAAACTGTCATATTTTCCATACCTTTACCTTCAAGTCTTATCCTTCGAACGCATATTTTTACTTAAAGTCATTTAAAGATTTCTTGCATTAAACGCTTTCTTCATATTTCAAACCTTTTACGTTCCAGAAATCCTTTATATTAATTGTTTTGTAAGTCGAAACCATTTACTTCACTTTTATGCCATTTTACATGTCTTTACAATTGGCATTTATTCATGTAACTTAGTTTTCACACATACATTTTGATTACATCTTTAGACTTTTAGAGGGAGAAATCGAAATAAGCCAAACACATATACAATATCAACCATGAATATCTGTTCGATCGTGAGAGTAACCTTAATATCCAAGGAGTTCTAGGATCAATCTAGTCGATCCTGTGAGTTACCAGAGGAATTGAATAACAGTCAGAAAGATTATTCGATAGTTTGGAAGACTAGCGGTTGTTTACCAGAAATCACTGGAAACAAATTGGCACACCTAGTGGGACCAATAATTGGATATTAGAAATAAAGATTGTTGAGACATAACCGTTACAAAAACGTTGGAACCTAAGAAGTTTGCTGTTTTATGAACCTGAGAAGTGGTAAGATAACCAACAGCAACCAACCTTTATCCAGAAGAAAACGTTTGGACAAAATGTCTAATTCAGACAATCAGCAAGGGGACCAAAATGGCCCACATACAACAGGCACTAATGCGTCCACTTCGATCGGAACATCTAATGTAATCCCTTCGAATGCACAATCTGTTGCATCTTCGACCAGTAACATAGCCACCAATGGAGTAAGTGGCATATCAACTAATAGTTCGATCTTAGGAAATACTGGAGCCATTGGCTACCCTGGGGGATTCGTTCCACCATCAGGGACACAATCCCATTTCGCCACTCCATTAACTAGACCACCCGGTTTCGATGGGAATAGAACCAGAAATTCCTCTTATGGAATGCCAACATCTTTTATGGCAGGTTTACACAATTCCACATCGAATTCATCTCCACAACTAGGGTCTGGGTCTGGGGCGAATCAGTTTATGACAAATAACCAAGGGTCGGTGGGTTATAGCACAATGCTTATCTTAACCACAGACAACCAGTTGGCTTTTAGGCAATTGATGGATGACAGTAACCATAATATGATAGGGGTGTTAGCACAAACCATGCAGGAGATATTTGCCCCAATAGTGCAAAATGTGACTGTGACAAACAGAGAAAACGCTGACAATATAAGTCGAATAGCAGATTTCTTTGCTCCCCCAGAAAGGCGTAGGCAGAATCAGGCAGGATTTCGAGCAAACATGCCTGTCATAGAACGAATTGCTAACGACCCAATTTATAGACCACCCAGAGAAGAAGTTAACTTAGGGGCCAGGGCACCAAGGTTAGAAGGCCCAATAATCCTGGGCCCACAAAGGGAAATTATGGAACCAGGGGCCAGGGTCGAAAGGCTAGAAGCCTCAGAGTTTCGAGAAGAACAACCAAGGGAAGTTGTTTTGGTTGATCGAAATCAAGATGCCGATGTTGTCGTTCATAGAATTCGAAACGATAACATCTTGGCAGAAAACAACCTAACCACCATGATAGAGAGAGTCATGGCCCAGAATGGCCTCAACACAGGAATGAGAAGGCCAAATTACGCTTCTCCTATATTGGATTGCATAATGCATACTGATTTACCAAGGGGATATAAAGTCCCTAAATTTACAAAGTTCGCTAGGGATACCAATGAGTCAACAGTCGAACACATAGCGAGATATCTAACCGAAGCGGGAGATATAGCCAATAGTGAAGATCTCAGGATCAAATACTTCCCAAGTTCCTTGACAAAAAACGCCTTCACATGGTTTACCACTTTGCCTCCTGGGTCCATTGACACTTGGGCTCTCTTAGAGAGATTATTCCATGAACAATTTTTACATGGGACAGTCGAAAATAAGTTTGAAGGAATTGGCCAGTGTTAAGAGAAAGTTCACCGAGCCCATAGATGATTATTTGAATAGATTTAGGCTTTTGAAATCCAGATGTTACACAGTAGTGCCTGAACATGAGTTAGTCGAAATGGCCGCTGGTGGCTTGGATTATTCTATTCGAAAGAAACTAGACACTCAGTATTTGAGGGATATGGCTCAGTTAGCCGATAGGGTTCGACAGGTCGAAAGACTAAAGGCCGAAAAAGCCAGAGTCTTTAAGAATAGCAAGAAAGAAAGGATTTCCTATGTTGGGACTGAGGAAGCAGAAGAATATCATGAATTCGAATTCGAAGAGGTCGAAATCGACCTCGCTGAATTAAAACAGGCCCCGCCTTATTCCTGCAAATTGTTAGTTCCCACAAAAGGGAAAGACATTGTTGAAAATGAAAAAAGTGACAAATTTCCAAAGAAGGTTTATACCTTCGATGTCACTAAATGTGACGAGATTTTTAACTTACTTGTCAAAGATGGCCAACTAATTGTGCCATCAAATGTCAAAATACCTCCTTTAGATCAGAGAAAGAAGAGAGGATTTTGCAAATATCACAGTTTCCTTGGCCACAAAACCTCACAATGTTTTCTTTTCAGGGACCTGATTCAAAACGCGATCAAAGATGGCAGATTAAAGTTTGCTGATAAGGTGAAGATGAAAGTGGACGAAGATCCCTTGGATGTCGCAGACACCAACTACTCCGAGCCTGCATGCATTGGAGAGGTCAACATGGTGGAAACTGATCAAAGCGACGCCCTAACAGGAGAGAAGGATACTGGAGTTGAAAACTGGGTGATGGTCGAAGTCAGCGAGGAGGTCACTGAAGACATCTAGAATACGCCAGAGACTCCGATTGCCGCACCTGTAGCTGTTGCAAGAGAAACCCAGGCTACTGAAGGCCAGGGAAATCAAAACCAAGAATTAACACAAGTCACTGAAGGCTTGAGGCTGGAATTGGAGAAAGTCCAAATCACGCAGCCAATTTCCCTTCAGAAGGAAATATGGGACACTCTAGGGGAACCCAGTGGAAAATTTGACTATTTGGTCAAGTATTCTGCCCCAGAGAGTTCGAAGGTTCAGATTGAGGATATAAAGCCCATAGGATGGGGTGATGATGAAGCTAAAAGGGGAGATGTTGAAATAAATATGGTAGATATGGAAAGACCTCGCTCTGAGATGGAGGAAGTGGAAAAATACTTAGAAAAAGAAAAGTATAGAATGGGGGATAATCACACTGGAGATGCTAGTCTCAAGGATTATCTCATGACATGCCACAAAGGAGATCCAGGCATGATATTGTGCCCTAGGTGCAGCATCCTCTGCAATCAAAGAATCGCTGTGAATTTCGAAAGGGTACAGAGGACTCGAACTGGCAACAATTGGCGCCAGGATAACCAGCTTTGTAGGTGCTATCCCAAGGCTGGAGAAAGTTTGTTGGAATTTGTGTTTCGCTGCTACAAAGGGGCAACCAAGTGCTTGATTTGCCCAAGGTGTTCTGCTGTGTATGACCAAAGCATGGCCAGGGCCTTCGAAACGATTCCTTTCGCCCCTTGTTGGAACCATCAAGAAACTGCCCAGATGGGCCCACGTTTCGACAGCAGACACAAACAGCGAAGGCCTGATAGCCCTCACCCCAAGGCTGCTCGAAGAGTGACTTTCAAACTCCCTGCTGAAGTGCCAACCGATAGATGGTTACAGGTCAGAAATGACAAAGGCAAAGATAGATGGAGAAACGCTGAACGAAATGCACGCCATGCTGTGACATACAGGAGGCAATTCAACACAGCAAAAAGGGAGGAGGTGAGATTAGAAAATTACAAAGGAAGGAACCCCATGTCAAGATCCCAGTGGCGCAGACAGCAAAGGATTCGAAAGGCTGAGAGAGAAGCTGTGGCAAACAAAGGGGTTACTTCAACGAAAAACCAAGGTGAATCTAGCACCAATAAACCAAAAAATCAAACTGAAGACCAACCTCCAGTCAATAGGAGGCTCTTCTCTGAAGAACAACGCGATGAACCAAAGGAATACACTCCAGGCCCGGAAGAGGACGAAGATATGATAACAGATAACTTCGAATCGGAGGGGGAGTCTTCTTTTAACTTGAACTGTAACGTGGTGTCTGTGCTTCCCTGCGAATTTGGGCAGGAAACCGAAATCGATGAATATGAGGAGGAAGACACCACAGATTTGATGAAACATAGGCCCGTGTGCTACTATGTGATGGACAATGGGGCTGTTGAGGAACAAAATGCGTTCTTCGAACGTCCAGAACCTGCAATGAAGAACCATCTCAAGCCACTTTTCATTCGGGCGAAAGTTGGTGTCCATGGTGTGAACAAAGTTCTAGTGGATGGGGGTGCTGCAGTCAATTTGATACCCCATTTCATGCTAAAAAGATTAGAGATCCGCGAAGGAGACATCAAGCCCCATAATATGGTTCTGTCCAATTATGAGGGAAAAGTGGGCAAAACACTGGGAGTGGTCCAGTTGGAATTGACAATAGGCTCAAGCTGTAGGCCCACCATGTTTATGGTGATCGAAGCCAAGGCCAACTATAACTTACTGCTGGGAAGAGAGTGGATCCATGGCGTGGGGGCAGTTCCTTCGTCAATGCATCAGCGACTAGTTCTGTGGAGAGATGATGGAATCATGGAAAACATCGAAGCAGACCAGAGTTACTTTATGTCAACTGTCAATTTAGTTGACAAAAGGGATTATGATAAAAATCTGGCAAAGATTGCTCCATGTGTTCCAAATGATGAGATTAATGAAACTAGAAACGCCCACTACTACATGACCCTTCGTCATGATGGCCTTTACTGGGATAGAACAATAATCAGTGAAGAAGAGGGAGTCGAAAGCACTATACAAAAACGGCCAGCAGGCTGGGACTTCGACAACCTTAGCCATGACTGAGTCTACCTTTTTCGAAAGGATTTCGGCCTATATGGCTGAGAACGAATCAAAAGCGGCCTTAGAGGCTGAAATAAAGAAATCAACTATAAAGACGGACGAAGTAAGTGGGGATGGTTCGAAATGCTCACCCTTCAAAGAGTTTGAGATGGATCAAAGGTTGGATGCCATCTATGATAAAGAATCCTTAGGCTTCGAAAGGGACCCCATAAACTCAGGTGCCAAAATGTTGGCACAGGACCCACTCGAAGAAGTCAACTTAGGGGATGAAAAAACGAAAAGAGTAACCTACATAAGTGCTAAACTTAGCCCAGGCCTCAAGAAGGAAGTGATCGAAGTCCTTAAGGAAAACAAAGATTGCTTCGCATGGGATTATGACGAGATGCCTGGTTTAAAGAGGGAGTTGGTCGAACACAGACTGCCAATCAAAGATGGCAAGAGGCCCATCAAACAAACTCCCAGAAGATTCGCACCAGCGGTTCTCACAAAAATTAAAGCTGAGATCGAAAGGTTGCTGCGTTGCAAATTCATCAGAACAACAAGGTACGTCGAATGGTTAGCGAACATAGTACCTGTTATTAAGAAAAATGGTTCTTTAAGAATTTGCATAGATTTTAGGGACTTAAACACTGCAACCCCTAAAGATGAATATTCCATGCCTGTGGCAAAAATGCTAGTAGATTCTGCTGCAGGGTTCGAATACTTGAGTATGTTGGATGGATACTCTGGGTATAACCAGATTTTCATTGCTGAAGAAGATGTTGCAAAGACAGCATTTCGTTGCCCAGGAGCCTTAGGCACCTACGAATGGGTGGTGATGCCTTTTGGTTTAAAGAATGCTGGGGCAACTTATCAAAGGGCAATGAATTCAATTTTTCATGATTTCATTGAAACTTTCATGCAGGTGTATATTGACGATATAGTCATCAAATCTATATCTGCAGAAACACATTTGCATCATTTAAGCCAATCATTCGAGCGAATGAGAAAACATGGCTTAAAGATGAATCCCCTTAAATGTGCATTTTTTGTGCAGGCTGGAGATTTTCTTGGTTTTGTGGTTCACAAGAAAGGAATTGAAATCAACCAGAACAAAACCAAAGCCATAATGGAGACGAAAGCACCTGCGTCAAAAAGGGAGTTGCAATCTCTGCTAGGGAAAATTAACTTCCTCAGAAGATTCATCTCGAACCTAAGTGGAAGAACCCAAGCTTTCTCTCCGTTACTTCGTCTAAAGCAAGGTCAAGCCTTCGAATGGAACGAAGCTCACCAGGAGGCGTTTGACAGAATAAAAGAATACCTTTCTCAGCCTCCTATTTTATCTCCACCTTCATGGGGGAAGCCCATGAGATTGTACATATCTGCCTCTGAAGTTAGTATAGGTAGTATACTAGCACAAGAAGATAGCAATGGCGTCGAAAGAGCCATATACTATTTAAGTAGAGTGCTAAATGATGCAGAGACCAGATATAGCAATTTAGAAAAGCTATGTCTCTGTTTGTATTTCTCTTGTATGAAACTCAAGTATTATATAAAACCTGTTGATGTTTATGTTTCATCTCATTTCGATGTCATTAAACATATGCTTTCAAAACCAATAATGCATAGTAGAGTTGGCAAGTGGGCTTTAGCCTTAACAGAATATTCGTTGACTTGCATGCCTTTAAAAGCTATGAAAGGTCAAGTGATTCCTGACTTCATTGTGGACCATTCTTTGGTTGAGCAGACGGTCATGAGTTACGTCGAAATGCAACCATGGAAATTGTACTTTGATGGTTCAACCCACAGGAATGGAAGTGGTGTTGGAGTCCTTCTGATTTCTCCTGAAGGAATTCCAACAAAATTCAAGTATAAATTAGATGGTCCTCGTTGTTCTAACAACGAAGCTGAGTATGAAGCGCTCATTGTTGGACTTGAAGCTTTGTTGGAATTGGGGGCAACCAGAGTCGAAATTAAAGGAGACTCTGAATTAGTGGTCAAACAAATCACAAAGGAATACAAGTGCATAAAGGAAAATTTAATGGTATACTTCGTCATAGTCAATAGGTTATTGAGGAAATTTGAATACATGGATATTCAACACATACCAAGAATAGAGAACCAAGAAGCAAATGACTTAGCGCAGTTGGCTTCAGGTTATAAAGTGTCTACCAAGAACTTCAAGGATTTGGTCGAATTAAGGGGAAGAGTTATGGCTACTAGATTCACACTGTGATCGGTGGATCTGGAACTGACTGTTTAACGCTGGTTCGCGAAATGTCGCGGAAGCAAGAGTCGCCACCGTCTTTTATTTTCTCCAAATGGAAAGGACAAAAGCACAGAAAAATTCCTTATAGAGATTGCTCTCGGTTCGGGAGGTAGATTATAGAAAGGGAAGGTGTTAGCACCCTTTCTATCCATGGTTATCCATGGGCTCTTAGATACTTGCTCATTGTGTTTTCAAAAATGGTTTGTTTGCTTTTCAACTGTGGGTTTTAAAAAAGTTTCTTTGAAAATTCCAGTTCGACTCTTGTGTCAGAGTGTTTGAAAAATTGCTTTGAAAGCTTTTGAAAAGTGTCGGTGTGAAAAGATTTTTGTTTGTTTTGAAGAGAGCAAGTATCCATGAGAACCTACCTACCCTAAGGAATTCGTCTGTGTAAATGTCCTTTAAAGTAGTGCCATCCCACCATTGAGAGGTAGGTAGCACCACCGTTGGAGGTGTTCGGGTCAATTCGAAGTTCGGGACATGGTGATCACCAGAGCAATGGGAAGACACCTTAGAAGCTACCCTCATGCCAGGTTCCCGGATCATGAGGACTTACTAAGACATCCTCTACTCGACGATCACCTTTCGAGGCAAGGCAACAGTGAGGCGTACCCTAGGGGTGGTGTGTGATTTGTGTGTCGTTTTCATTTGCATTTATCTTGTCATGTTTATTGGTGTTCTACGCTTGATTTTATTTAAGGCCATTCATTCTTGCATGCTTTGTTTAACAGTTAAAAGTTGCGAGGAAAAGTAAATTTTAAAGCTATTACAAATGGCGCGGGTCCACATCGCCAAAATTAAACCAGGACCCGATTTGACAGAAAAAATAAAGAAATAAAATAAAGTGCGAAAAATAAATATTACACGGCTTTGGGAGAATTACATAAATATTTAAATGAAAAATAATATGCGAATTAATAATTAAATCGAAACGAGGGCGTTGGACCCTTTTTGCAAAGTTAAAATAATGAGGAATTAATTAAAATTAAAAGAAAATGTTTTTGGTTTTTTTTTTTTATGTTTTTTAAGATTTAATAGAAAAAGAATTAATTAAAACTAAAATAAAATGTTAAACCTAGTTCTAATTATTTTTTAAGTTATTAAGAAAAATATTGAAGTTTTTTTTAACCTAAATTAACCCTAAATTATTTTCATGCAAATTTAATTATAAAAAATAAATAAAATAAATATTATTATTGTGAAAAAAAAGAAAAAATTAAAAAGGAATAAAACATTAATTAAACCTATTTCTACATTTTTTAGATTTTTTATGAAAAGAATTAATATTGCAAACCCTAATTTAAACTAAATTTATTTACATGCATTTATTTATGAAAATATTAGAAATAAAAATTATTTATTATATTTTTTATCTTTTCTGATTTTTAGGCATTTTTTGTATTTATTAAAAATAATTAATTAAATCAAAACAAATAAAGAAAATAATATAATAATTGAAAATAAAATATAAGAAAAAGATAGAAAATTGCAAACCAGGGGGGGTTCAGTCCCAAATTAGGAGGTTTGATCCAAGAAACTCTGGCCCATTTAGCATTGGCCTGTTTGGACTTTTTTGCTAGCATGCTGAAGCGTTGACCAGACTTAGGGTGTTCATCAATCTTGAGCCTTTGATCTGAAGCAGCTGGACGCGTGGACGCTCTGATCTGGAGGATGTATGGTGATCTATGACGCTTACGCTGCATGGGAATACACATGGAAAAATAATATGGAGATTATACAGACCTGGGGTTCGAACCCAGGTCACTAGCATCACCAACCAACACCTGTGCCACTGAGCCATGTCAACGCGTTTGATACATAAATAACCAACAAATATAATAAAAGAAAAACAACACGTTAGTGGGTTGGAACGCGCGAAATTCAAAACAGCCTGTAGCGTTTTGACAACACATCATCTTCTTCGCGTGTTTTTTATTTTTCTGAAAACAAGAACATTAAGCAACGGTTTAAACGTGTTCTATTAGGTGGCTTTAGAGAAAATAGCGATTAGCTCTCCTTGGCACATAAATTCAGCGCGATGGGTGGTTCTTATTCGTCCAGGCTTGCTGAGTACAACCATGGTACTCTTGGAGGCTAATTTTTCCTTGGGTGAAAAGCCCCAATTTAGAACCCTGTGAACCCTAGAAATCAAGCATGGTATAATCGCATACAACACAGAAAAACACAATTAAAGATATTGGTTAGCTTCAAAACTTCATAATGAACACGAATCAGCCATTAAATTTCATAAATAATGCATGGAATATGATATACGATTATGAAATTTTCTCTGTACAGTTCATGTCTATTTTACCAATTCTTGGCGTGGTGATGGATGTTTGTGATTGGAATGTGTTCAGGGACCTTCAAGGAAGCTATTGGAATAGTTTTCGTGCCTTGAATCGCCTTGTAAAGCTGATTTCAGTTTTGACTTTCTTTGGAGAAATTTCAAGTTTGTCAATGGCCTATGAGCGCAGCTTTGTGTCTATTATGATTAGGTTTATGATCAAGCCTTTGTAGTGAATGCATTAGGTCAAAAATATTGCTCAAAATCTCTTGAATTAATGAATTGAAGATTTGATTTTTTAAGGATCTTTTTTCAATCTTTTTCAAGTGTTCTTTGCTCTCAATCATGCCAATCAATCCAATTCTTTCCTAATTAGCATATGCACGAAATCTTGATGGCAAAACATGTATAAAAAGATTTGTTAGGGTGAATTAAATATTTTTCATATATTTAAATGATTTAAATGAATTAATATAAATAAAAATTCAAATAAATAAATAAAAAATGAGAAAATACTTCCCTTTGGGCCAAGTGGTCGTGCACATGCTTAGAATGATGAATCATGGAAGAAAAATGGGCCCATTAGCATTTTTAGGTCATTTGAATCAATGTTGACTTTTCAAAATATCCAAACATTTCCCAACTTCCACAAGGCATAACTTGCTCAATTTTTAAGCTTTTCTCATGTTCTTGGACATTTTGGAAAGGTATTTGAGTCCTCTAACCAATGCCTTTGGTCCCATGTCATTTTGATTTACCAATCTCAAGTTATGGCCTTTGACTTAAAGTCCCTTTTTGTTGACTTTTGAAAATGACCTATAATGTTGAAATTGATAACTTTTTGTGAGAGCATTTCCTGGACTTGATGTATGAAGATGAGTTGTAGGAAATGTCTTTCTCTTCAAAATGAGCTTTGGATGGAATTTTTATGATAATCCATGTGAAAGTTACGCCCTGGTCAATTTCAGTTGACTTTTCCAACTGTCCAAATAAGGAAACTTTTGCATCTTGATGATTTCTGAGCCAAATTTTGAGAATCATGATCAAGCATTGATCAAATGATGTTTGTGGCTTCAAAATGATGTGTTGATCAAAAATTTGAACTTTTGACTGTCAAATGACCATTTTGCCCCTACAGTTGACTATAGTGCAATTTAGGGTTTTGACTGTGCAATTTTGAGCTGAATGTCTTGAGACTTGATATGAGGATGCTTGACCATATTTATGAGCATGTGAGACTTGATTGGACCTTTGAAAACTTCATTTCTTTTATCAGAACACAAACCCTAGTTTTGACTGTATGGGAGACCTTTGCACTGTGCAACCCTTGGGGAATTTTGTGACTTGACTTGGCAATTTCTTGGAGAATATGGGAGGGCAAATTTTGGGGTGCAACAGTTGCCCCTGTTCAATCTTCTTAGACCTGAGGATGCAGATTGGCTGACGTGCCTTTCGTAATCCGAGGGTAGAAGATGATTGGACACTAGAGTGCCCAGAAATTTGTGCTCACATAGTGGCAGTGATGATGGGAATGGGCTTATAGATGCCATTTGAGGATTGATGAATAGGATGATGGGCTTATAGATGCCATCTGGATGTTGATCGCGTAGGAGATTCCTTAGCGAGAACCTGCATACCTGCAAAAGAACAAATGAGTACCTGACACGTTGCAGGAGCTGATTTTTAGACGCTCGGTATAGATGTGTCCTGACTGGTTACAGGAGCTGAGTCTGGAGCTTCAAACGATGATGAATGAACCAGGGATGGTTACTGTCTTAGCATGAATGGTAAGAGAACCTTGGGCGACTTTAACTTCAACAACGCTCGTTGAGAAAAATCTTGGGTGTCTTCTACTGGGATAAGAATCAAGGAGATCTTAGGGTCGATCTAACTGAACCAGAGGAGGCCTTTGGTTGGATAAGCATCAGGAAAATCTTAGGGTCGATTTAACTGAACCGGACAAGGTCTTGGAATATATTCAACTGGATAAGCATCAGGGAGATCTTAGGGTCGATCTGACTGAACCAGAGAAGGCCTTTGACTGGATAAGCATCAGGAAAATCTTAGGGTCGATTTAACTGAACCGGACAAGGTCTTGAAATATCTTCAACTGGATAAGAATCAGGGAGATCTTAGGGTCGATCTGACTGAACCAGAGAAGGCCTTTGACTGGATAAGCATCAGGAAAATCTTAGGGTCGATTTAACTGAACCGGACAAGGTCTTGGAGTATCTTCAACTGGACAAGAATCAGGGAGATCTTAGGGTCGATCTGACTGAACCAGAGAAGGCCTTTGACTGGATAAGCATCAGGAAAATCTTAGGGTCAATTTAACTGAACCGGACAAGGTCTTGAAATATCTTCAACTGGATAAGCATCAGGGAGATCTTAGGGTCGATCTGACTGAACCAGAGAAGGCCTTTGACTGGATAAGAATCAGGAAAATCTTAGGGTCGATTTAACTGAACCGGTCTAGGTCTTGAAATGTGATTGAGAATTTAACTGCATCTTTCCTGAAAGGTAAAAGTCAGTCATATGCAATGCATGATATGGATCAAGCAATGATGTTCTCAACATAAATGAGATTTGTATGATATGATGTGTCTATGCATGTTATAATGATGGATGTGATGTTTTATGTATGTTTTTGTCTAGGAAAGTGAATCCTTGACGGGTGCCGGGAAGTCATGTCCTGGGCTGATATTGAAGAATAAGCTTTTACTTCCGCTGGAGATGACAGTTGCAAGAATACCGGTAGGAGAAGATGACTCCGTTGTGGAATAAACTTGGCAAATGGAGGATTCTGCGGGGAGAAAAGGTACTCTAGCGACCATGCTGGGAAGCAATACTCTGTGGGAAGAGGGATGCCTTGCTGAGTGTTGATAATAGTTTGCTGGGGATAGGAAGACTTTGTCGACGACGATCTTTCCGTGGCTTTTGGCTGAGGATAACCCAGTTATATCCTGTTAAGGAAATAACTCTTTGAATAAAGCCGGACGACGCGTTCGTGCTCTGCGAGGGGATAAGCTTCCAGAATCTACTGGGGATAAGCTTACTGCTTGGGGATATGAATTCCAACTTTCCTGGGGAATTGGATTGGACTCTTCTGGGGAAGTTTGAACTGCATCGGGGAAGTGACTCTTTTGACTTATTGATATACCGCCGGGGAACAATCTTTAGACCAAGACTGCCGGGGATGCTTGTATTGCTGCTGGGGAAGTATTGAGATCTACGGGAGGATACTCAATTTCCTTGAGATTTGATAATTTTGCTTGGAGAAGAATGTACTGTTTTGCTGAACCACTCTCTGGGGAATTAATACGTACTTGGTCGTGTTCTTTAGCTGAACCCACCTTGGTACCTTGGAGGATAGAACAACTAGATTGCTTGGACAACTCTTTATTGCCCCTGTTTATAGTGTCACCTGCAATTAATTCCTTTGTTTCGTATGCAAATATTTATGAGTTAGCAAATTATTGTCAATGCATATATCACAAATTGAACCTTGGACGTTCTTCGCAAAACAAAACAGAAAAAGAAAAACACTTGGCACGTTTAACTGAAAATATATTTGTATTGATTTTGAATGGCCTGTAAATAGGCGTTTTGTGTACAAGAGGCTGACGTCCTAGTAAGAGAACGTCGCCGAACAAAAGAGTTTATACAAATTTTGTACAAAATAAAACAGCTGTGTGAAGTGAATGATCCCACTGGGTTTCAACTCTGCTATTGCCTTTATAACTCCGAGCGTCTCATCACTTGATGACCTTGGTTGAAGGTGAAGCTAACTGATCGATGCCGTCTGAACTTGATGTAGATACCGGATTCTGGATGATAAGTGATCCAATGAGACATAGTATTACGCTTTATCCCTAATTTTTGCCTGGACCGCCCTTTCGGGTTTTCAGTCCACCGGGATACCCATTTTTGCCCAAGCCGCCTTTTCAGGTTTTCGACTTGCCGGGTGTACAGATTTTTTCATTTCCATCCCTTCATTTTGCCCGAACCCTTTTGGTTCGACGGGAAGCCCTAATTTTTGCCTAGACATGTCAGCCTAGCGGGTCTTTTTTATGCGTAGTATCTTTTTACTATGTCTGCATTGGCGGGGTGAGGAAGGTCGTCACCATCCATGTTGGTCAATATCATGGCTCCTCCTGAGAACACATGCTTAACCACAAATGGCCCTTCGTACGTAGGGGTCCATTTGCCCCTTGGATCATTCTGAGGAAGGATGATTCTCTTGATTACCAGATCCCCAACTTGATATTCCTGTGGTCTGACCTTTTTGTTAAATGCCCTGATCATCCGTTTCTGATACGTCTGACCGTGGCAGATAGCAGCAAGTCTCTTTTCGTCAATGAGGTTGAGTTGATCAAGTCGTGTCTGGATCCAATCATCTTCGTTCAGATTTGCATCCTTCATTATCCGGAGAGAGGGTATTTGCACTTCGATCGGCAAGACTGCCTCCATGCCATAAACCAGAGAGAAAAGAGTTGCCCCAGTTGACGTCCTAGCTGAGGTACGGTACCCATGTAGAGCGAACGGTAACATCTCGTGCCAATCCTTGTAAGTCACTGTCATCTTCTGCACGATTTTCTTGATGTTCTTATTTGCTGCTTCAACAGCCCCATTCATCTTCGATCTGTAAGGAGAAGAATTGTGGTGCTGTATCTTGAACTCTTCGCAGAGCTCAGCGATCATCTTATTGTTTAGATTGGTACCGTTGTCTGTAATAATTCGCTCAGGGACGCCATGTCGACAGATCAGGTTATGCCGAATGAACCGTGCCACAACAGTCTTGGTTACCGTAGCATAGGATGCTGCCTCAACCCACTTTGTGAAGTAATCGATCGCCACTAGGATGAAGCGATGTCCATTGGATGCCGTAGGTTTAATCTCGCCGATCATGTCTATGCCCCACATTGCGAACGGCCAAGGCGCAGTCAGAACATTCAGGGGAACCGGAGGAACATGCACCTTGTCTGCATAAATCTGGCACTTGTGGCTTGTCCTGGAGTGTTGGTAGCAGTCAGCTTCCATTGTGGACAAGTAATATCCTGCCCGTAGGATTTTCTTAGCCATAGTATGTCCACTGGAATGCGTACCAAAGGTCCCTTCATGTAGCTCTTCCATGATCCTTTCTGCTTCAGTCTTATCCACACAACGCAGTAAGGTTGAATCATGGTTTCGCTTATACAAGATGCCATTGCTGAGGAAGAACTTGGCTGCGAACCTTCTCAGGAATTTCTTATCACTGACAGAGGCACCTTCAGGGTATTCCTGAGCTTCCAGATATCTCTTCACCTCGTGGTACCAAGGCTTCTCAGTCACCAATTCAGTTTCGAGGTCACAACAGTATGCCGGTTCGTCCAGTTTCCAGATGATGATCCGGGGAGCCTCATTATCCCATTTAACTTTGAACATAGAAGACATTGTAGCTAACGCGTCTGCCAACTGATTCTCTTCTCTTGGAAAGTGTTCGAAGGTTATCTCTGTGAAGTGGGGGATCAGGGTCAACACACATTCTCTGTAAGGAATCAGGTTTGGATGTTTCGTATCCCACTCTCCTTTGATCTGATTGATCACAAGAGCGGAATCTCCGAAGACACTTAGAAATTTGATCCTTAGGTCGATCGCAGCTTGAAGACCCATGATACACGCCTCATACTCCGCCATGTTGTTGGTACAGTTGAAACATAGCCGGGCAGTGAGTGGAGTATGAGTACCTTGTGGAGATATGATAATGGCGCCGATACCATTTCCCAAAGCATTGGAGGCTCCGTCAAAGTGCATAGACCATCGGGATCCTGGTTCAGGTCCTTCATCCGGTCCAGGTACTTCACAATCTGTTACTATCATGATGCTTTCATCCGGAAACTCGAAGTTCATTGATTGATAGTCATCTACAGCTTGATGTGCCAGGTGGTCTGCCAATACACTCCCCTTGATGGCTTTCTGGGTCGTGTACTGAATGTCGTATTCCGTCAAGATCATTTGCCATCCTGCAATTCTCCCAGACAGAGCAGGCTTTTCGAATATGTACTTTATAGGATCCATTTTTGAGATCAACAAGGTAGTGTGAGTCAGCATATACTGTCTCAGCCGGCGAGCAGCCCATACCAAAGCGCAGCAAGTTTTCTCGAGCAGTGAGTATCGGGTCTCACAGTCGGTAAACTTTTTGCTAAGGTAATAAATGGCCTGCTCTTTTCGGCCAGACTCGTCATGCTGCCCCAGCACACACCCCATTGAGTTGTCAAGCACTGTCAGGTATAGTATCAGAGGTCTCCCTTCAACCGGTGGCATAAGGATGGGTGGTTCTTGGAGATACTCTTTGATTTTGTCGAAAGCAGCCTGACATTCATCGTTCCAACGTACTACCTGATCTTTCTTCAGCAGCTTGAAGATTGGCTCACAGGTAGCAGTCAGGTGTGAGATGAAGCGAGCAATGTAATTCAGGCGTCCTAAAAAGCCTCTGACTTCCTTCTCTGTCTTAGGGGATGGCATCTCTTGAATAGCTTTGACCTTAGCAGGGTCCACTTGAATACCTTTGTCACTGACTACGAAGCCTAGCAACTTCCCAGATCTTACCCCGAAGGTGCACTTGTTCGGGTTCAATCTCAACTTGTATAGTTTCAATCGGTCAAACAACTTCTGCAGATGATTTAGGTGCTCTTCCTCAGTCTGGGACCTAGCGATCATGTCGTCAACATACACCTCTATCTCGTGATGGATCATGTCATGAAATAAGGCGACCATGGCACGTTGGTAGGTTGCCCCAGCGTTCTTTAACCCGAACGGCATGACCTTGTAACAGAAGGTGCCCCACTGTGTAACAAATGTAGTCTTTTCCATGTCTTCAGGTGCCATCTTGATCTGATTGTAACCTGAAAAGCCATCCATGAAAGAGAATACTTTGTGCTGAGCCGTATTATCAACAAGGACATCAATGTGAGGTAAGGGGAAGTCATCTTTGGGGCTGGCCCTGTTCAGATCCCTGTAGTCGACACACATTCTGACCTTACCGTCCTTTTTAGGTACCGGCACCACATTAGCAACCCACTGAGGGTAAGAAGTCACTGCAAGGAACCCCGCATCAAACTGTTTCATAACCTCGGCCTTAATCTTCTCGGACATCTCTGGACGCATCCGACGGACCTTTTGCTTAACTGGAGGGCAGTCTTCCTTAGTTGGCAAATGATGGACCACAATATCGGTATCCAACCCGGGCATGTCTTCGTAGGACCAAGAAAAGATCTCCATATAATCATGCAGCATCTTGGTTAACCGTTGCTTCACGCTGAGCTCTAGGTTGGCACCAATCTTTACCTCTTTCCTGTCTGCCTCAGTACCCAAGTTTATGGTTTCCACTGGTTCTTCATGGGGTTGAATTGCCCTCTCTTCCTGAAGCAACAGTTTTGCAAGCTCACCAGGCACTTCGCAATCATCTTCACCTTCTTCTTCGGCTAAGTTGATCGGATTTTCGAAGTCATAACTGGCAGTAGCAGGGTTGTTATCAGTGAGATCCAGAGTGGATTGGAACCTGTATGAGTGAGTGTGTGTGTAAATACAGCTGTTTTTTTGAAAATTATGTAAAAGAAAGACAGAAAAGGAGCACAATATTTGTAATGCGAAAAATACGTCCAAGATTTTCATTCATGATATATGAAATGACAGTTTGTATGCCCTCACAAATAGAACCACGGTGCCTCGGGTAAGACACCGGGCCATAGAGTTTATTTATTGTTTATTACAAAATAACAAAACATAGGAATTCATTACTCAGTAACAAGAGAAACAGGGAGATTGTCTTTTGCACTCCAATTGTTGAGTCCACCGTCGGTTACCGGGTAAATCCAGCTATCAAACTCAGCTTCATCAACTTCCTCTTCGTCCCCAATAGCATTTATCCCATGAGCAGGTAGGGGAGCCGTCACCACATTAGGCTTGTCAGATGCCTCAAACTGTACCTCCTTGGCGTCAATGAGGTCCTGCAGCTTGTTCTTTAACGCCCAACAGTCATCAGTAGAGTGCCCCGGGCTATCTGAATGGTAAGCACAACGAGCATTCGGGTTGTACTTAGGAGATGCAGTATTGGGGAACTTAGGAGCCTCCCTGACAGTCACCAAATTGGTGGATAGCAACTGTGGCAGGATCTGCGACAAAGTCATGCTTAAATGGGTGAATTCTCTTCGGGGTCTTTCAACCTTCTGAGGATTGTTTGGCCGGGGAGCGGCTGCAGGCTTAGCAATCATTACCGCACTGACAGATTGGCGGTGCTCATGTCTCTCTGATTTCCTGGAACCATACACAGCACTAGACTCCTTCTTGAATGGTTTCTTCTCAGAACTAGATGATGCACCCTTCGGAATTTTTCCAGATTTTAACCCAGCTTCAATCCTCTCTCCAGTCAAGATTAGATCAGTGAACCCAGCAGACGAATTCCCAATCAGATGGTTGAAGAATGGCCCAGATAGGGTCCCCAAGAACATGTCTACCAACTCCCGATCAGTCAACGGTGGCTGCACCCTGCCAGCCAGGTCTCTCCACTTCTGAGCGTACTCCTTAAAACCTTCGCTTGCACCTAACGACATACCCTGGAGTTGGGTACGTGTGGGGGCAAGGTCGGCATTATATTGATACTGCTTATAGAAAGCAGTAGCCAACTCCTCCCAGTTACGAACCTTGGTCCCATCTAGCTGATAGAACCATTCGAGATGAGTCCCTGAAAGACTCTCCTGGAAGAAGTGGATCCATAAATTCTTATCCGCAGAGTACGGCTGAATTTTCCGAACATAGGACCTCAGATGCAGCTTGGGACAAGACGCCCCGTCATACTTAGAGAAGGAGGGTGCTTTGAACTTATGCGGGATAATCACACCAGTTGACAAACCCAGATCTCCGAAATCCAGCCCAGGTACCTGTTGAACCTCCATAGCCTTCAATCTGTCCTCCAGTTGCTTATATCTGTCTTCTGCAGGAGGGTACTGCTCTTCATCAAAATCTGTCTCGTTGTCGGAGACTACCGGACTAGGAACCCTTGCTTCTGCCTGAGGAGAATTCTTGTCAACAAAAGAACCAGCCTCTTCCTGTTGCAGAGTATTGTTAAACCTTCGGCCCGAGTTGAACAGAACAGTTCTTCTCTTCTTCTTCTTCTCCTTCTTCAGGAGCATAGCCTTTAGTTCTTCTTGGCCTCGAGCCAGACCCTTGATTAATTCTTGAAACTGCGCATTCTGCGCCTGAAGAGCCTTGATTGATGTCTCAGTTGATGCAGAGTCGGTATTCATGATGCTGAAATAAACAGCGAAGAACTGTAAGCAACCTGAAAAGAGGAAAAACCTGATATGCACATGATGTATGAAATGCGTATGCAATGCATTCAAGGGTTCGAAAGTTCAAATTTGTTGCAGACAAAAAGGAACACACGTTATCATTAAGGAAATCATTGTTTAATACATCAAGACCTCATGGGCAAAAGTACAAAAATCAAATCAATCCCAAAATACACTACGCATCCTCTTCGGAGCTATGTAGGTGTTGAGATTCCTCTCCTCATGCAACAGGCGGGTGAGCTCCAAGACCTTATTTTCACTGGCATGCAGACTAGTCTCAAGAGAATTCCTTTCCTCCTTAAGCTGGACCCAGCTCTTCTGCATCTCTTCCCAGGATGTGGGCATATCAGGGTGCTGAATAATGTGGGACACTTCCCCTTCCAAGACAGGTTCTTTGATTACTGGGAGCATATGAGGATAAGGCATCACTAACTTCTGGGAGCGGGCGCGTACCCACTTGAGATAAGGTTCCAACGGGATGGAATTCCTGTGCCCCAGTGTCTTGCTGTCTATCCTACTAGGCATCCTCCAAGCTCTGATAAATCTCTGGTGAAGTCCTTGAGTATCGTTGTCGAAGTCAAAAACTATGTCAGGAACTAACATGTCATGAGGACCATCCCTCCGAGCATAACCAAACTGTCTCCAAGCCAGGCATGGGCTATAAGTAATACCTCCTCTGATTCCAAGTAAAGGAACATTAGGGTACTCCCCGCAACGATCAATGATAGTGACATCTTCTCTGGACCTAGGGCACCAATGTATATCTGCATGTGTAAGAGTCATCAATCGCTGTGACCATCTCAAACCCCGCTCATTCTTCAAGACCGATTGTGGAAGATGCGAAATAAACCACCTTCCCAGGAGAGGAGTGTAACACATAAGGACACCTCTTTTTCTCATGGTTCGAGTGTAACATGAGTGAAGGATGTCCCCCAGCAATGTAGGTATGGGATTCCTGGACATAAAGATCTGGACAGCACTGATATCAATAAGCTGATCTGGGTTAGGGAACAACACCAAACCATAGACAAGGAGGGCCACAACCTCTTCAAAAGCTTGCAAGTCAAGGGAGTTCCAACATTCATGGGCCTTTTCAAACAGAAACCTGGCTAAGAACCCTTTGATACCACTTCTAACTTCCCAATGTCCCTTGAGGTCAGATGACTGTAGGTGCAAGGCTTTAGCAATCTCTTCAAGCTTAGGTTCTTTTTCTGTACCGTTGAAGGGTAGCTGATCAAGGATAGGGATCTTCAGGAGCCGGGAGAACTCCTCCAATGTAGGTACCAACTGATAGTCCAAGAAGGTGAAACAGTGATGCAGAGGATCAAAGAATTGGAACAGGACCTTAATCATATCTTCCTCAATGTTGGTGTTGACCAAGCTGATGAGGCTTCCATGTCTTTCACTGAATGAAGAGTTCTCAGGAATCCTGGATATAAGCTCCTTAAGCTGAGGAGGGGTCCTTACAAGACTGATTTGAATTGTCTTTCTACGAACAGTTTCCATGTCCTACAAAACAAGAACAAAGATGAGAATTCGAACCCCTGAAATGGTTAGTCAATGCATATGATGCTGGATGATGTCATGATGCTATGATTAAACACACCACAGATATTTACAAAGACAAACATGTAAGGCACACAAGGCACACAAGACAAGCCCTTAAGGTTTAAGGCCAGCATGGGGTCTGGGTAGTACCCTCTTGAAGTTGGTGGGTTCAACCTGTCCTAATCAAAGTAACCGGGTTCTATGGTTCCCAATATCACGGGATTGCTTTCATTGTTCATCGTTTCGATTTAGCCACTGAACTGGCGACCGAAATATCCCAGGAAAGCAACCCTCAATTGAGCGTAGTATCGAGTATCAACCAACCTCGGACTGCACCAAAGTCAGTTATCTCACTACCCTAAAGAGGCCAAGATAGTTCGATTAAGGTTCCTAAGGTCTGTTGATGCTTCACGACACCACGCGGAGGCCCCGTACTCTCCTTGACTGAACTCAAGGGTTACCGGTACACACCAAAGTGCCACATCAACGTAGCAGACTGTTTCAACCATGTCGGTATACCCCACACAGTTCCCTCACAGCCTTGTTGCTACTTTCTAAGGAGGTATCCCCCAGATCCGGGTTAGGATCTATAGAACTCCCAAGACAGTCCCACAATTTAAAGCAAGCAAAGAAATCATTTGAAAACATAGTGATCTTAGTCCTAAGGTACACCTCACTTTAAAGTGTCCCCAGCAGAGTCGCCAGTTCTGTGATCGGTGGATCTGGAACTGACTGTTTAACGCTGGTTCGCGAAATGTCGCGGAAGCAAGAGTCGCCACCGTCTTTTATTTTCTCCAAATGGAAAGGACAAAAGCACAGAAAAATTCCTTATAGAGATTGCTCTCGGTTCGGGAGGTAGATTATAGAAAGGGAAGGTGTTAGCACCCTTTCTATCCATGGTTATCCATGGGCTCTTAGATACTTGCTCATTGTGTTTTCAAAAATGGTTTGTTTGCTTTTCAACTGTGGGTTTTAAAAAAGTTTCTTTGAAAATTCCAGTTCGACTCTTGTGTCAGAGTGTTTGAAAAATTGCTTTGAAAGCTTTTGAAAAGTGTCGGTGTGAAAAGATTTTTGTTTGTTTTGAAGAGAGCAAGTATCCATGAGAACCTACCTACCCTAAGGAATTCGTCTGTGTAAATGTCCTTTAAAGTAGTGCCATCCCACCATTGAGAGGTAGGTAGCACCACCGTTGGAGGTGTTCGGGTCAATTCGAAGTTCGGGACATGGTGATCACCAGAGCAATGGGAAGACACCTTAGAAGCTACCCTCATGCCAGGTTCCCGGATCATGAGGACTTACTAAGACATCCTCTACTCGACGATCACCTTTCGAGGCAAGGCAACAGTGAGGCGTACCCTAGGGGTGGTGTGTGATTTGTGTGTCGTTTTCATTTGCATTTATCTTGTCATGTTTATTGGTGTTCTACGCTTGATTTTATTTAAGGCCATTCATTCTTGCATGCTTTGTTTAACAGTTAAAAGTTGCGAGGAAAAGTAAATTCTAAAGCTATTACAAATGGCGCGGGTCCACATCGCCAAAATTAAACCAGGACCCGATTTGACAGAAAAAATAAAGAAATAAAATAAAGTGCGAAAAATAAATATTACACGGCTTTGGGAGAATTACATAAATATTTAAACGAAAAATAATATGCGAATTAATAATTAAATCGAAACGAGGGCGTTGGACCCTTTTTGCAAAGTTAAAATAATGAGGAATTAATTAAAATTAAAAGAAAATGTTTTTGGTTTTTTTTTTTATGTTTTTTAAGATTTAATAGAAAAAGAATTAATTAAAACTAAAATAAAATGTTAAACCTAGTTCTAATTATTTTTTAAGTTATTAAGAAAAATATTGAAGTTTTTTTTAACCTAAATTAACCCTAAATTATTTTCATGCAAATTTAATTATAAAAAATAAATAAAATAAATATTATTATTGTGAAAAAAAAAGAAAAAATTAAAAAGGAATAAAACATTAATTAAACCTATTTCTACATTTTTTAGATTTTTTATGAAAAGAATTAATATTGCAAACCCTAATTTAAACTAAATTTATTTACATGCATTTATTTATGAAAATATTAGAAATAAAAATTATTTATTATATTTTTTATCTTTTCTGATTTTTAGGCATTTTTTGTATTTATTAAAAATAATTAATTAAATCAAAACAAATAAAGAAAATAATATAATAATTGAAAATAAAATATAAGAAAAAGATAGAAAATTGCAAACCAGGGGGGTTCAGTCCCAAATTAGGAGGTTTGATCCAAGAAACTCTGGCCCATTTAGCATTGGCCTGTTTGGACTTTTTTGCTAGCATGCTGAAGCGTTGACCAGACTTAGGGTGTTCATCAATCTTGAGCCTTTGATCTGAAGCAGCTGGACGCGTGGACGCTCTGATCTGGAGGATGTATGGTGATCTATGACGCTTACGCTGCATGGGAATACACATGGAAAAATAATATGGAGATTATACAGACCTGGGGTTCGAACCCAGGTCACTAGCATCACCAACCAACACCTGTGCCACTGAGCCATGTCAACGCGTTTGATACATAAATAACCAACAAATATAATAAAAGAAAAACAACACGTTAGTGGGTTGGAACGCGCGAAATTCAAAACAGCCTGTAGCGTTTTGACAACACATCATCTTCTTCGCGTGTTTTTTATTTTTCTGAAAACAAGAACATTAAGCAACGGTTTAAACGTGTTCTATTAGGTGGCTTTAGAGAAAATAGCGATTAGCTCTCCTTGGCACATAAATTCAGCGCGATGGGTGGTTCTTATTCGTCCAGGCTTGCTGAGTACAACCATGGTACTCTTGGAGGCTAATTTTTCCTCGGGTGAAAAGCCCCAATTTAGAACCCTGTGAACCCTAGAAATCAAGCATGGTATAATCGCATACAACACAGAAAAACACAATTAAAGATATTGGTTAGCTTCAAAACTTCATAATGAACACGAATCAACCATTAAATTTCACAAATAATGCATGGAATATGATATACGATTATGAAATTTTCTCTGTACAGTTCATGTCTATTTTACCAATTCTTGGCGTGGTGATGGATGTTTGTGATTGGAATGTGTTCAGGGACCTTCAAGGAAGCTATTGGAATAGTTTTCGTGCCTTGAATCGCCTTGTAAAGCTGATTTCAGTTTTGACTTTCTTTGGAGAAATTTCAAGTTTGTCAATGGCCTATGAGCGCAGCTTTGTGTCTATTATGATTAGGTTTATGATCAAGCCTTTGTAGTGAATGCATTAGGTCAAAAATATTGCTCAAAATCTCTTGAATTAATGAATTGAAGATTTGATTTTTTAATGATCTTTTTTCAATCTTTTTCAAGTGTTCTTTGCTCTCAATCATGCCAATCAATCCAATTCTTTCCTAATTAGCATATGCACGAAATCTTGATGGCAAAACATGTATAAAAAGATTTGTTAGGGTGAATTAAATATTTTTCATATATTTAAATGATTTAAATGAATTAATATAAATAAAAATTCAAATAAATAAATAAAAAATGAGAAAATACTTCCCTTTGGGCCAAGTGGTCGTGCACATGCTTAGAATGATGAATCATGGAAGAAAAATGGGCCCATTAGCATTTTTAGGTCATTTGAATCAATGTTGACTTTTCAAAATATCCAAAAATTTCCCAACTTCCACAAGGCATAACTTGCTCAATTTTTAAGCTTTTCTCATGTTCTTGGACATTTTGGAAAGGTCTTTGAGTCCTCTAACCAATGCCTTTGGTCCCATGTCATTTTGATTTACCAATCTCAAGTTATGGCCTTTGACTTAAAGTCCCTTTTTGTTGACTTTTGAAAATGACCTATAATGTTGAAATTGATAACTTTTTATGAGAGCATTTCCTGGACTTGAAGTATGAAGATGAGTTGTAGGAAATGTCTTTCTCTTCAAAATTAGCTTTGGATGGAATTTTTCCTGATAATCCATGTGAAAGTTACGCCCTGGTCAATTTCAGTTGACTTTTTCAGCTGTCCAAATAAGGAAACTTTTGCATCTTGATGATTTCTGAGCCAAATTTTGAGAATCATGATCAAGCATTGATCAAATGATGTTTGTGGCTTCAAAATGATGTGTTGATAAAAAATTTGAACTTTTGACTGTCAAATGACCATTTTGCCCCTACAGTTGACTATAGTGCAATTTAGGGTTTTGACTGTGCAATTTTGAGCTGAATGTCTTGAGACTTGATATGAGGATGCTTGACCATATTTATGAGCATGTGAGACTTGATTGGACCTTTGAAAACTTCATTTCTTTGATCAGAACACAAACCCTAGTTTTGACTGTATGGGAGACCTTTGCACTGTGCAACCCTTGGGGAATTTTGTGACTTGACTTGGCAATTTCTTGGAGAATATGGGAGGGAAAATTTTGGGGTGCAACACACACCATCGGATCTGGAAAGTATGAGATTGGGATATGCTGAGAAACAGGGATTCGAAATATTAGCCATAAATACTTTGTCAGATGCAGATTGGCGAAGTCCATTGAAGAGTTATTTAGCAGACCCAACTCTAAAGGTGGATAGAAAAACAAAATATAGAGCATTATCATATCTCCTCATGGGGAACGAATTGTTTAAAAAGACCCAAGAGGGTGTATTATTGAAATGCCTAGGAGAAAGTGAGGCATACTTAGCATTGTCTGAAGTCCATAATGGGGCATGTGGGGCACATCAAGCAGGCCATAAAATGAAATGGTTGTTATTTCGATACGGCTTGTATTGGCCTAGCATGCTCAAAGATTGCATAGACTTTGCTAAAGGATGTGAGGAATGTCAGAAACATGCAGGAATTCAACATGCCCCTGCAAGTGAGTTGCATTCGATCATCAAACCATGGCCATTTAGAGGATGGGCATTGGATTTCATAGGAGAAATAAATCCTGCTTCGTCCAAAGGACAGAAATACATCTTGGTGGGAATAGATTATTTTACCAAATGGATCGAAGCTATACCACTGATAGTTGCTGATCAAGAGGCTATTATTGAAATTATACAAAAGCACATTATCTATAGGTTCGGATTGCCAGAGAGCATAACTACAGATCAAGGCTCTGTGTTTACTGGTAGAAAGATGCAAGGATTTGCCCAAGAAATGGGGTTTAGATTGCTAACATCAACGCCATATTATGCTCAAGCAAACGGACAAGTCGAAGCAGAAAATAAAGTAATAATAGGATTAATCAAGAAGCATATTGGCAAAAATCCAAGAAACTGGCACAAAACTCTGGACCAAATATTATGGGCTTGTAGAACATCTCCTAAGGAAGCTACTAACACTACGCCTTTCCAACTCACATTTGGTCATGATGCAGTGTTGCCAGTAGAAATTCATCTACAATCAGTTCGAATTCAGAGACAAAATGAAATCCCAACTGCATTATATTGGGAAATGATGATGAATGAATTAGTTGAGTTGGACGAAATTAGATTACATGCATTAGAAATTTTGATGAGGCAAAAAGAAAGAGTGGCCAGAACATACAATAAAAGGGTGAAGAAAAAAGTATTCATTATTAATGACTTGGTTTAGAGAGTCATATTGCCTATGGACAAGAAGAATAAAGCGTTAGGTAAATGGTCACCTCATTGGGAAGGACCTTTTCGAATATTAAAAGTATTCTCAAACAATGCATACGAAATCGAAGAACTCATGGATGATAAACGTGTCCTAAAGGTTAATGGGAAGTATTTAAAGAAATATAAGCCAAGCCTGCAGGAGATTCGAATAGTAACAACGTAAATAAGATGTTATAAAAAGCCAAGATGGTAAGATAAAATGCCAAAAAATGGCGTTGTTCGAATATTACATGTAAGAAACCAAAATTATAGTCAAATAAACATCAAAATCTAGAAATAAGAATTATTTTTCAATCGATTAAAAGTGCTTCGAAATGATTCAAGTTTCTGTTGAGAGAACCGCCTGGCTCCTTCCAAGGTTGCCACTTCTCCTTTAAGTTGTTATGCAGTCTCCATTTCCGCAAGCCCCTGGTTGAGAAGCTCTTCGAATTGGTTACCAGCAGAATTGGTTTCGAAGGCTAGTTGTTGTTCTTTAGCCTCCTTAACCTTCTGTTGAAGTTCCAGAATCTGCCTTTCCCAAAGGAGGATGGACTCAGCTCGAGCCTCATAATCAGTTTTTGCCTGCTTCAGATGCATAGCTTGATCCTCAGCTTCTTGAGAGAGTTTCGAAGCTTGTTCATAAGCGGCATCCATGGCAATGCGTTTCTCTTGAACCTTCTTGGCAGCAGATTCGTCTTGGAGAAGGTAACTAGTTACGTTGTCCAGCAAATTCTAAAGATCGAACAAGAGAGTACTAACTGGCAAGGAGCAGGTGGAAAGATTGACCTTCATGAGCAGCTCCTTCATAGTATAGCAAGCAGTACTATCTTGCTTAAGCACTTCGAATATATCCACATTGAGAATGGTTTTCCTAATTTTATTAAGAAGAACAATTCTTTCATCTGTGGGAAGAGGATAGCTGGTCGAACTTGTGCCAGCCCTAGCAAGTGGGACGTCCCTCTGAGCCAACTTTGCCTTCAGGTACCCAATAGGGTCATTTCGTCTCAGAAGTGCCAGTTCCTCGTCAGTCATTCGAGACAGAGAGGATTGAGGGAGTTCCACACGTAGGGGAGCCACGTCCATTTCAACCGCTATGGGTTCGTTGGTTGCATTACCATCCCCTTCATTCGTTTCGTGCTCTTGGTCTTCTTCATCCTCATCCAAGTCCACCACTTAGATACCATCCCTTTCACTGCTATTTGCGTTGGACTCCGTCCCAACAGTCGAACCGTCATTGGCATTCTCCTCCTCAGATTCTTCGTCTGCAGATTCTTCGGCTCTTTGCCCAGAATCAGCTTTCTCTTCTTCAGTTTGAGTGTCCTTTGGGTCCTCTTGAAGAGTTTCAAGAGGGGGCTTTTGAAGAGAAGCCCTTTGCAAATCCTCTGCAGACGTTTGAAGTGTTGTTTCGTTTATCTCTTTCAGAGGAATGGAGGTACCTTGATCATCCTGCTGTTCAGAAGTTCCAGCCAGAACCGCCATATTGGAGGAACCTTTATTTTGAACCAGGTTGCTGGAATCTCCTTGAGGAGAGGAGTTGAGCGGAGCAGCAGCTCTGGATGGTGAGTTCGAAATAGTGGAAGCTGGATTCAAGATGTTCTGCAAGGAACAACAGAATGTTAAGAAAAAACATTCACCAAGGTAATAAGAAGTTAGTATTGTAAAAAATTTTAAAGGTTCAATTTGCCTGTGGACTCTCAGAGGAGAGGTTACTAGCTATGCGTTCCAACGTTGGGTTGGAGGTCGAAGGTGGATTTTTGGATTTGGGTGAGGGAGCAGCATCCCTGGAATCAAGTCCAGAGACACTAGTTGGAACGGTGCTTTTCGAAATATCTTTCTTTGGCTTCTTCTTCGAAGCAGTATTTAAGTTTCCTCCAGCCTTGGGGTCTTCCCCAGTGGTGCTTGATTTCTGCTTCTTGGGAGTAGTAGGAGGAAGCTTGTTGGTCTGAAAGAATTTTAAACGAAGAGTTAGATGCAAACCATAAAGCATGAGTGAATTCGAAACATCAAGGCTAAGTGATTACCGTTGGAATTGGAACACTGGTTGTTGTTGGTGTTATTGTTGTTGTTGTGGTTGCAGCAATAATGGTTGTTTCGGTTGGAGTCACCTTGTCAGTAGTTTCGATGGAGGCTTGAGAGGCACTCCCTTCTTTCGACTTCGAGGCAGCTGTCTTTATCCTGATGGCTGAAAATCGAAACAATTAAAGCAAAGGTTAAAGATATGGAAAATAAAAGACATTTGGGATTTTCCCAAGCATTCGCACCTGTGCCTTGATCAGATTTAATTGACATGGCAGAAAGGTCGTATCGAAGGTGTCCTGGGAAATCATGAAGCCAGTATCGAGCCCATGTCACAGTCTCAGATGGCTTTGGTTTCCTTTGAAGATATTTGAACATCTCTTTGCAAGTAAACCACCATGGATATGGGGGAAACCAAGCCAGAGCCAGTTCTGAGGTAGGTAATCTGGGAAATTTAGGTGGATGCATTTCGAATGCCAACCTATACCTATCCTCAGGTGACAGCCCTGAAGGAAGTTTTAACTTAGAAACTTTTTGTTTAAATTTTTCCTTCAAGGTCTCAGCTGCTTGATGCACAGTGGATTCCAAGCGCGTGGTGTCATAAGTAGTTTCAAAATAATTTTGGAAAGCTTTAATCTCTTTGGCATGAGTAAACATACCTTTCTTTGTTGGTACCTGCACATCGAAGGCATCAATTAGTTTCTGTTGAATTGTAAGTGTATCGAACATATAAGTTTGATAAAACTTGGTCCACCATTCCAGAAATCCTTTAGCCGTGAGATGGGTAGGTTCGAAGGTTATCAGCTCAAATTGGGCAAAGCCTTGATATTGTTCTTGCTGTATTTTGGCTTCCCGTGCCTTGAAAGTTCGTCCAGAAGTGATGGCGCTCTCAGTGTGAAATAAAGGTTCAGGAATCAGTTGGCATAAGCCAAACTGCCTCGAAATAAAGTTTGGTTGGTAGGCAAAGAGAAAAATTTGGTTCTTGGCTGGGGTTATTCTTGAAGAAATGAGTCTAGGCAGCAAAAAAGCTCTCCATACATCCTGAATCTCCTTGCTCTTGATGGCTTCTGAGAGAGCCATGATGAACCAAGAAGGTCCATGAGCCCTCGAAGCAAAAGGCGCCATGCTCTCTTCGAACTTGTGCCTTTTGGAGAATATCATGATGTACTTCGAGAATTGAACTTTGAAGTCATCTTTGTCATCATTGGGAGTTAATCTTCGAAGCCTAGTGCCTTCGACTATCCTATCATTTATCTCAGAATCTTGCTCATCAAGGGTGTTGGCGGTTGATAAGGAGGGTTCGAACATGGCATTTAGCCATAGTTGGAGTAACCAAAAAGGGCCAGCCAATAGAATATTTTTGGAGGTGTGGGATTTGAGGCTCGAAACAGCTGACCTCAGGCTTTCATAGAGGTCAACTAAGAGCAGTTCACTTAGGCACACTTTTCGATTTTCATGCAAGTCCCTGGCTAGAGGAATGAACCTACTAGCTACCTGTAGGGATCTACTGCAGAAAACGTATCTTGACAGCCACAGGGTTAAGAAAGCAATGTGCTCTATGTCAGACACATTGTCCCCCTCAGCATGGTAATGACTGATAAATTTGGAAAAACTGGCTAGCTTGACTTCTAAGTCAATTATGCTTGAGTGTTCTTCGTTGTCGGGTATATAAGTTTCTCCCACGGGCGATAGCCCAGTGATGGCCGCTATGTCGAAGAAGGTTGGGGTGATCATTCCACCTGGGAGATGGAAAGTGTTATAGGTACTGTCCCAGAAATAAAGGGACGCGAATAGCAGAGGGTGGCTGTAGGTGAAACCAGGCTTCGATAGCTTAATCAGGTTATAGATGCCTAATTCTTCCCATTGCTGGGATTTCTTAGCTTCTACTTTCGTGAACCAATTTTGATAGGCAATATCAGAGGTGGGGCAAGATCGAAATGGCTTAAAATTACTTTTTACATAATCCAAAACAAAGGGGTCCTTAGGAGGAACAGTTGGGGTTTCTATGGTATTTGAACTAGGAGATTCTACTGCCTTAGGGGCGTCCATTTTGTTAAATAAGGGTTTGAAGCTATAACAAACTGGGAAAATCGTCCTGGTGTCTTTTAATATTTCAAAAACCATAAGAGGGCCATTTAAAGCTAACCTCTTACCAGCAACGTTGGTAGGAATGAGTACCTGTGACGCATACAGCATTTCTTTTTCTTTTGAAATCATCTGAGGGGCAAGAACGGATTGACCTTGGTGAGTGATGATTTTACTTTCCATGGTAGCTCCTGCAGTTTTTCCTTTCTTCTTGGAGACTTTCTTGAGTTGGGATGAAGTAGAAGAAGACATTTTTGAAAGATGTTGAAAGCTTGGATTTTTGTTCTTACGAGAGAAGGAGGGTAAAAGATTTAGAGTGTGAAAAGAAAAGAAAAGATTAAGTTGGTGATGTTTTATAATGGGAAGTTTAAGCATCCACCGAATAAGGGTGTGATACGTGGAGATCATGGGTTGGTGTGATGAAGAGGTGGCGTGAAGTTAACATGGGTAATAGGCGTGATTTAAAGATAATCATTATTTGTAACTGCACCATGATGTAAAGTGGCTCCAGGCGGTTAAGGAATCCAAAAGGTGCTATGATTGACGTGACTGGAGTCAAATGCATTAAATGTTATGATGATTCGAAAGTCCCATAAAAATCTTATGTAGGTGTTTAAAATAGGTATTTCTCAGAGGAATCTAAATACATATTTTAAAGGGGCAATTTGTTGGCTGAAGATTTTGATAATGTTATTAGAAGCCAAATGAATTAAACGTTTTGATCGAAATGAGGTAAAGCGTCATGTTTCAAAGTAGCAGAAGCAGTGTTTCGAATAAGTATGTCAAAGCTTGGAGCTTCGAGTGGCAATTATGGGAACATATCTAAAGAAGTCTCGAAATAACAAGAAGGCTGTGTCTGGGAAGAGCGTTCGAAACGGAGAAGTACCAAAGCATTTGAAATTCAAATGGAAGCGGGACTTTCGAAGTTTGAAAGTTATGTGCTGGAGCAGTTGGGGACACGTGGAAAGACAAAAGAGGCATTGTCCTGCATGTTCTAAACGTGGCATAATCCTATAGCAAGACCGTTATGGTCGAATTAGTATAAATAGAAGTCTTAGTATTAGGATTTCGGGTGTCATATCTATTATACAAAATACTCAGTAACATTCAAACTACCACATGGAAAGGGAAACGAATGCAAGAGAAATGTATGTATGATAGCACCATGTATTTCTGATCTAATGAAAACCTTTTACCATTTCCAGCACTTTCCTTTATCCTTTTGTCAAATAACATTTACAAGTTTTCTCATTTACAGTCTTTTCACTTCGAAATCTCTTCTTCAAAGTTTTACATTTTAATGTTTTCTTCATATTCCAAGCACTTTATATCTCAGGAAACTGTCATATTTTCCATACCTTTACCTTCAAGTCTTATCCTTCGAACGCATATTTTTACTTAAAGTCATTTAAAGATTTCTTGCATTAAACGCTTTCTTCATATTTCAAACCTTTTACGTTCCAGAAATCCTTTATATTAACTGTTTTGTAAGTCGAAACCATTTACTTCACTTTTATGCCATTTTACATGTCTTTACAATTGGCATTTATTCATGTAACTTAGTTTTCACACATACATTTTGATTACATCTTTAGACTTTTAGAGGGAGAAATCGAAATAAGCCAAACACATATACAATATCAACCATGAATATCTGTTCGATCGTGAGAGTAACCTTAATATCCAAGGAGTCCTAGGATCAATCTAGTCGATCCTGTGAGTTACCAGAGGAATTGAATAACAGTCAGAAAGATTATTCGATAGTTTGGAAGACTAGCGGTTGTTTACCAGAAATCACTGGAAACACCACCCTAGTGAAAGTAGAGTCTTTATTGCCTATGGGAGTAGGCGTCGAGGAGAGGAAGCTCATGCCGAGCCCAGAGGGATTGCCTAGGCATATAGTCGGTGCAGTCGGAGTGCCTACACTATCGTCGAGCACGGCGGTAGTCAGTCGGGCTTCCAGAAAAACTTTGTGGTCACCAGACCGTCTCTTAACGCGTGGATATGCTCGGAGTTCTCTGAGTATGGGTTTCCCATGTATGAAATCACGTTCAAGGACCTTGGTCTCAAGCTCTCCTTTAGTAATTTCCAGGTTGGGGTATTCAGTCATCTGGAGTTGGCCCCCTCGCAGCTTCACCTCAACTCGATTGCCTTTCTTCGGGCGTTCGAGCTGACGTGTCGCTTTTTAAGGATTGGGGCGACCATCCCTATCTTCTTTAGAGTCTTTCATTTGCAACGCCAGTCTCGGGGAGGTAGGCACAATTGGGTTTCCCTGAAACAGTCCAAGAGGGTGTTCAGGATGTACATGGATTATGTCCGGGGTTTCAAGGACAAATGGTATGTCGTGCGGCCTATCACCCAGACTGCTCTGGATTCTGTATATGAAGAAGAGACTGCAGTGACCAACGATAACGGGGAGCCTCTTATGGACGACGAGGGTCGCCCGGTGTTGGGGCGCGTAGCTAAGTTTCCATTGCATTGGAGCTCGCGCCACTATGAGCATGGTATCGGGCATTACCATACGCCTGCGGGAGGGATGAGCACCGAGGACGAGGAAGCCTACGGTACCCTTTGCAGATACGTCGACAGTTTCTTCCCTGCTCGGTGGGCCACGAGGGAGGGGAAAGACAATCTTGACGAGGACGGTTACCCGACCTTCGAGGCCCGTCCTATAGATACCAAGGCGCTTGTCGAGTGCCAGTCCTACGGGCAGGCCGCGAACCTACTAGGTTAATTTTTGTCTTATAGTTTTGTTCTAGTTTCTTCGTTTGTTACTTGCTCTTAACTAACCCGGGTTTTCTTTTTTGCAGGTCATATGACCGGACGAAAGGAGAGGCTTCTAAAGTTGACACAGGATAAGAAAGTCAACAAAAGGATGGTGCGAGCTCCTCAGGCGACGAGGATGGGCCCTCCAACTAGTTCGGGTGATGCTTCTGGCGGGTCCCCGGACTCCCAGGACGTCGAGCAGCATATTGATCTGATATCGAGGAAGAGGAATCGGGCAGAGAGCCAGCCGGAAGTCGGCGATGAGTCTGGCGCAGTGAGGTCCTTTGGCTTGCCCCCTGCTTTAAAGAGGAAGGCTTCTTCGAGGGGTTTCCCTTGACTGTAAGTGTCGAGGAAGCTAACACCATCAGGTGGCTAAGTAAAGAAAGTCGGAGAAAGCATATGGCCGCCAACATGGTCGGGATGGTTAAAATGGCCGAGATGGCCGTTGTCCTGGCTGAGGAGGGGGCAGACTCTGATCGCGACAAAGAACTGGAGCAGGAGAAAGTTGCCCTTGCTGCGGGCTCTCGAAAGTTGAAGGCTGCTCTGGAGCGATCTAAGGAGATGTTCCGCAAGCAAGCCGAGCTGCTGGCCGCGGAGAAGGAGAGCTCGGGGAAGGTTGCCGAGGAGAGGGACTATTTTCGACTGGACCGGGAATGCTTGGAGGCCGACAACGAGCGTCTGGCCAAAGAAGTCGGGGATCTAAAGGCCGTCATGCTCCCTGTCGAGGATGAGTCGGAGGAGACAGTCCCCTTGCGTAATCTTTAGAAACTGGTCGCTCGTATTCAACTCCACGAAACGGACTGTGTTGGCGCCTTGGCGGATGGTTTTGAGGCCGCGGTTAGCCATCTCACTTTATTGAATCCTGGTCTGAATACCGAAGGGGCGGGTTTTATGTCCCAGATCATCGACGGCCAGGTCGTGCCTCCGCCTGAGTCTCCTGTCGTGGATGCTGGCAGCCCCTGGGAAGTCTAGCCTGTGGAATTCTGGTCGGGCCCGCGCGCCTGTTTATTGACAGTTTTTTTTGGGGCCTGCGTGCCCGTGCATATTTTTTGGGGCATGCGTGCCCGTTCTTGTAATTTCTGAACATCGCCGGCCTTCATGGTCGGTTTATTTTTATTTTTTTGCTTACGAGCTTTTGAATGAATGTTTGTTTCGACCCTTAATATTTGCTCGTGAACACGTTTTTATATTTTGTGATAAAATTTGCCTAAGTTATGTCCCCGAGTCTTTCCTGTGCTCGGCTGTTACTTTATGGCAAAATTCGCCTAAGTGTTTTCCTCGGGGCATGCTTGTGCTCGGCTTGACATTTTGTGGCGAACTTTGTCTAAGTGTTTTCCTCGAGTGGAGATTCTTTCGACCCATTTGGTGGTCCGACGTACTTTAAAATGCGTCGGGCGTGCGGAGTAAAGCCGCTTACTTGGGCGTATGACCCCAGATCGGGGTCGCTTTCCCGTGGTGTGAACTGCCCATCGCGAGCTGGGTGTTTTGTCGTATGGGTACTTCGACGGTGGAGCTCGATTGAGGTGTCCATGTCGGGCACTGTCGTTCGTGCTCGTTTCGGCCGAACGATGTTGTGTCGTTTGGGCGTAGATCGGGCCCGTACCTTGGCCTTTCTACGTGGTCGAGAAATTTCTCTCCGTTGACTAGATGAGGATGTCCGACGATGACGGACCTAGGTGTTAAGGATTTTTAACTATAGTACTGCTTTAGTTTAGCAGCGTTCCAGGGTCGTGGCAGTGGTTCTCCATCTAGTTGCTCGAGGTAGTACGCCCCGGTACCTGTGGTTCCGTGGACGCGATAAGGCCCTTCCCAGTTTGAGGCCAATTTCCCTTTGCGGAAGTCTTTCTGGTTTCTTCGTAACACCAGACTGCCGATCTCGAACTCGCGTTTAATGACCTTGTCGTTGTGACGCAGGGCCACTCGTTGTTTTAGGGTGGCCTCGCGCAGGGCCGCTCCCGATCGAATTTCCTCGACTAAGTCTAGCTCATCTCTGAGTACCTCGTAGTTAATTTCTTCGTCGAGGGGAGTTTCTGTCCGCCTGGAGAGTTCCCTGATTTCAACTGGGATGACGGCCTCGGTGTCGTATGTTAGTCGAAAGGGGGTCTCGCCCGTCGTCGAATGGGGTGTGGTCCGGTATGCCCACAAGACACTGTGTAGCTCCTCGACCCAGCCTCTCTTTGCTTTGCCGAGCCGGCGTTTGAGTCCTCGGAGGATGACTCTGTTCGCAGCCTCGGCTTGCCCGTTGGTTTGAGGGTGCTCGACCGAGGTGAAGTGTTGTTTTGTTCCCAGTTTGGTGACGAAGTCTTGGAATTCGTGGTCGGTGAATTGGGTGTCGTTGTCAGTCACCAGTGCTCTTGGGATCCCGAATCTGGCGAGGATGTTTCTTTTGTAGAAACGGAGTATGTTGTGTGAGGTGATCTTTGCGAGAGCCTCGGCCTCTATCCATTTCGTGAAGTAATCCACGGCCACAATGAGGAATTTGTTTTGGTAAGTTCCTTGCACAAAAGGACCGAGGATATCCATCCCCCACCACACGAACGGCCACGGGGATGACAATATGCTCATCTCGTGAGGGGGAGCGAGGTGCATGTCGTCGTGCCTCTGGAACTTGTCACACTTCTTAACGTGTTCCTTGGCGTCCTACTGCATTGTCGGCCAGTAGTACCCCGCTCGAAGGGCTTTCCTCGCCAAGGACTTACTGCCCATGTGCTGGGCGTTAATCCCTCTGTGTATCTCCCGCAGTACCTCGGGAACTGCGGATTCGTCGATGCATTTCAAGAGGGGAATGGAGAATCCCCTGCAGTATAGTTTGTTCTCGAGCACCACGTAGGAGCACGCTCGTCAATTTGTGATGGTCGCATCTGTCTGGTTCGAGGGGAGTTCGCCCTTCGTCAGAAAATTGTATACCGGGGTCATCCAGGACGAGGTATCTCCTATGGCGTGAACCTCGACTAGTGTCGAGGACCTTTTGATGCTCGGGCGTGACAGGGATTCTTGTATGACGGATTTGTTTCCGCCCTTCTTCCTCGTGCTCGCGAGTTTGGACAATATGTCTGCCCTTGTGTTTTGCTCGCGCGGGACGTGTGATATTTCTGCTCGCTCAAACTTTGTCATGTGTTTTTTGACTAAGTTTAAGTATTCGACGAGGTTGTCGTTCTTGGCTTGGTAACTCCCTTGGACTTGGGAAGAAATAAGTTGTGAGTCCGTGAAGATTTGTATCTCGCGGGCCCCCAGGTCCTCGGCTAGCCTTAGTCCTGCGAGCAGGGCCTCGTACTCTTCTTGGTTGTTCAATGTCGGGAAGGAGAGGGTTAACGAGTGTTCGATCACTACGCCTTCCTCATTTTCCAAGAGGATCCCCGCTCCACTTCCGGACGAGTTGGAGGCTCCGTCGATGAAGATGGTCCATTTGTGCTCTTTCCCTGCGGGCGGGTCGTGAGCAGTCATTTCCGCGACGAAGTCGGCCAGGGCTTGTGCTTTCAGAGCTTTCCTGCTCTCATATTGAATGTCAAATTCGGAGAGCTCCAAGGACCATTTCATCATTTAGCCCGCCATGTCAGGTCGACCTAAGAGCTGTTTCACTGGTTGGTCGGTTCGTACGAAGACCGTGTGGGCCAGGAAATAGTGTCTGAGTCTCCTCGCTGCGTTGACAAGGGCTAGAGCTAGCTTTTCTATCTGTTGGTACCTGCTTTCGGGTCCTTGTAGGGCTTTGCTCGTGAAGTAAACGGGTTTCTGCCCGTCGGCGGTCTCGCGGATGAGAGCCGCACTGACGGCTTCGTTCGAGACGGCCAAGTACAGGAATAATGGCTCCCCGTCAACTGGTCGGGATAGCACGGGTGGTTGAGATAGACTTTGTTTTAGGTGGCGCAGTGCCCGTTCACATTCCTCGGTCCATTCGAAGGCTGCTTCTTTGCGAAGAAGTCTGAAGAAGGGGAGGGCGTGCTGAGCGGACCTTGCGACGAAGTGGGGTAATGATGTGAGCATGTCGTTCATGACCTGTATTGATTTCTTCGATGTCGGGGTCGGGAGGTCGGAGAACGCTCGACACTTGTCGGGGTTGGCTTCAATTCCTCGTTCTGTCAGGTAGAATCCAAGGAATTTCCCCGCCTTGACTCCGAACGTGCATTTTTCGGGGTTGAATCTCATCTTACATTGTCTTGCTTGGGCGAAGACTGCCTTGAGGTGTGTTGCATGATCGATGTCTACTCGGGATTTGACGATCATGTCGTCCATGTAGACCTCGAGCATGTCTCCAATCTGCTTGTGGAACACTCTGTTCATCATACGTTGGTAAGTTGCCCCGGCGTTTTTTAGTCCAAAGGGCATTACGTTGTAGCAATAATTGCCCGAGCTGGTCATGAAAGTCGTGTAATGTTTGTCTCCCATGGCCATTGGGATTTGGTTATAGCCCGAGTAGGCATCCATGAACGATAACGTTTTGTAGTCGGCCGAGTTGTCGACCAGCATATCTATGTTTGGTAAAGGGAAAGCATCTTTCGGGCAAGCCTGGTTGAGGTCGGTATAGTCAACACACATCCTCCATTTTCCATTATTCTTTTTAACTAGTACAACGTTTGACAGCCAGGTTGAATACCGGGCTTCAGAAATAAAATTTGCCTCTAGGAGGTCTTTTACAGCTTTTTCAGCAACCTCCGTTTTCTCCGGAGACTTCCTACGTCTACGTTGTACTACGGCCTTAGCGGCAGGATCTATGGCGAGACGGTGACAGGCGACCTCAGGGTCGAGCCCGGGCATCTCCGCGGCGCTCCAGGCGAACAGGTCAGCATTCTCGCGTAAGCAGGCTTTGATTTGTTTCCTCGCCAGGTCGGGGAGGTCGATGCCAATCTTCACTCCCTTGCTCGGGTCTGCGCCGAGGGGGACGAGCTCAAAGTTCCCGTCCGGGATTGGTCGGAGGGGAATCTGCTCGCCGTTGGGAGGTTCGTCTTGATCGAAACGAGCATCCAGAGCTATGGAGTCGACCTTTGGTGGAGCTTTCTAGACTTCCTCTTTGGCGGGCTCTGGCTTGTCGGGTTCCTGTCGTGTCGTCGCCGGTCTCTTGGCGGGCCTCATCCCGCTGTCGACGGTGTCGCGTCCCTTAGATGCAGCGTTGAAACACCTCCGGGCAGCGGCTAGGTCCCCCTGGATGGTAGCTACCCGTGCCCTCTTAGTGTAGAACTTCATCTTCAAATGGACGGTAGAGGGTACCGCTGTTAGTTCCGCCAGTGTTGGTCTCCCCAGGATGCAGTTGTAGAGGGACGGGCAGTCGATGACGAGGAAGCGTACTTTAACTTGTCTTGTTGTTGTACCCTCCCCGAAGGTAACCATGAGCTCGACATATCCCCAAGGCTTGGAGGTCGAGCCGTTGAAGCCCTGCAAGTCCGAACCTACATATGGCGAGAGATGGGAGTCGTTCAACTGCAGAGTCCGGAACAATTGACTGTACATCACATCGACGGAACTTCCTTTGTCGACGAGGATGCGGTGCACATCAAAGTTAGCCATTCTTGCTCTTATCAGCAGGGGAATGACTGTGTTAGGGGCTCCCCCGTGGAGCTCTTCCAGGTAAAAGGTGATAGGCTCCGACCTACCCTTCACTCTTTCAAAGGTTACTGTCTGCGGGGGTGCCGCGTCGACCAGTTCGTCCAGCTTTCTTTTAGCTGAATTGATAGTCAGGTCGTTGAATCCTCCACCATTGATTACCATGGCGGAGGGAAAGTGTTCCCACCTGCTGTGTGTCGTGAGCGGTTCCTGCAGGTGCTCGGGGACGTAGAAGTCCTCAGGTCTGGTGACGGAGAAAGCAGTCTGAACAGGGACCGACTTGTCAGATGGTCGGGCATCTTCCTCCGGTTCTCTTGACTCCCGGGCGTCACGACGAGGAGCGTCGTTTCGCCGGTATTGGGCGAGCCTCCCTCCCTTGATGAGGGTTTCGATGGCGTCCTTGAGGTGAACGCAATCTTCAGTCAGATGACCATGGCTCCTGTGGTACTGACAATATTTGCTCTTGTCTGCTCCGGGCTTGGTGGGAGCAGGTCGGGGGCGTTTGACGTCGCCGTCTTTAAAGTCTGTATTGGCACACTCCGCCAAAATGCGCTCGTGGGAAGCCGTGAGGGGAGTGTATTCGGTAAAACGCCCCGAGGGTCCTCTTTGCTCCCAGACTTCTCGGGGTCTGTCCTCTTTTCTCTTCTCCCTGGTTCGTCGAGGAGGAGCAGCTTCCTGGCACGGGTTGCTGCTGGATCCGCGAGTCCTGGGGTCACGGGCTCTGTTGGCCGCCTCCCTCTCCTCGTAATCTATGTACGCCCGGGCCTTCTCGAGGAGGGCATCGAATGTTCTAGGTGGCTCGATGTCCACTGCCTTTCTGAATTCTGTGCCGGGGAGGAGCCCCCTCTCCAGTATTTTCATGTGGTCCGCGCAGGGGACCTGTATGGCTTCGCGGTTGAAGTGATTGATGAACTCTCTCAAGGTTTCATCCTGTCTCTGGATGATGGCCTCGAGAGCCGCCTCGGTCTTTGGGTGTCGCCGAGACGTAGTGAACAAACTGATGAATTGGTTCTTCAGGTTTCGCCACGAGGTGATTGATCCCGGAGCGATGCCTTTATACCAGTCCATTACTGCCTTTCTGAGGGTCGTGGGGAACAGCTGGCATTTGATGGGTCCCCCGACATTGTGGTAGTGCAGCATAGCCTCGAACTCATCTATGTGGTCGACCGGGTCCGCGACTCCGTCGTATTCCTTCAAATGTGGAGGCTTCTCTATGCCCAGGGGAATGGGTGCCTCCATGATGGCCTGTGACAAGGGACTGCGGGGGTCGTACTCGTCACTTCACTCCGGGGACAGGGATGGGGACCTGTAATATTGTCGAGCCCGACGTTCCAGGTCGTGTTGGGCATCTCTCGAGCGTGGTGCTCGTTGGTTGATTCTTCCATGCCCGTCTCCGGAGTGTCTTCTTTCTTGTCGTGTGGGGGCGTGGCCGCGTCCCCCGACTTCAATGATGGGTTGCCTCTCCAAAGGGGGCCGTCTCACCGAGGGTCGGGGTGACGGGCTTCGGGAGGTATCTCTGTAGTGTCTCTGCGGGGGAGACGGGAGATGTACCTCCGTTACTCGAGGAGGTGGAGTTTGGGGCCTCCTGTGTCTCCTCGCAGGTCTTCGATCATCTTCTAGTGCCCTCAATCTTTCCCCCTGGGCGAAGATGAGGTAATTCGTCTGATTGATCGCTGCGAATAGCGCGCGGGTTGTGGCATCTGCCCCGGCGGGGACAGGGACTTCCTGAAATTGGGCAGCTCGATGGCTTGTGGGAGCTGCGTTGTCTTCTTCGAGCGGCGGAGGGACTGAAGAGGATGATGCAGTAACTCCGTCGCGGTGGGCTGAGGGCCCGGGGTTGGCGCCCCCGGGGAGCGTGTTGTGACCGGGGTTACTGGCGTTATCGGTGAGTCCATTCTTATCGGCGAGGCTGTTGTTGGCATCGATGACGCAGACGTTTTGATCATCACGAACTTGGTCATCCATGACGGTAGGAAGTGATTTGAGCTTTGGTCTTCGAGGTTTTGCAAGACGGGGAAGCTAGTTTCCCACAGATGGCGCCACTGATCTTACCGGATCATTCTTGGACCGTCACGGCTGGCTCCGAGCGAAAGTTGAACGAGGTGAGGGGGGGTACCTGCAAGGCACTCCGATGCTAAAGTGAGTGATGGTACGGGCAGGCAAAAAATGTGTGTATGGTAAAAGAATGAATACCTGATCCTTTAAGAATAGAGGGTATTTATAGCCCCCAGCGCGGGGCCAAGGTCCTTTCATTGGGCCGACCAAGACTGGCCCAACAAATGGACTGTCAGGTTCTACATGTGTAGTGGGGACCCACACGTGGTCCCCTTCCTGGTGATGCTCTGCAAGAATTACAGAGGGACGAGGACGCGGTCTTTCCGGAGTTCAGGTGATGGAGTAACGGTCATAGTCTGCCCTACGAGGAGGGTGCTCGAGCTGGGCTCGAGCTGGATTTCATGTGGTCGGGGACGTCATGTTCGCGGGCAGTGGCGGGCACGATTGCAGCTTCTGGTCGACACGCTGACGGGAATCTTCGGGCACGCGCTCCTTGAAGAGCTGCTTGGATTGGGCCTTCGTTCTTGCTCTTGGGCCAAGACGGGCCCAGTCCAGAACAGTAATAATTAATGTCGTACATATACATTTATATATCATCAATAAAAGGTTTAACATAATTATTTAGATTTAATTTTTCTTAAATTTTAAGGTTAATGAATATTTTGGTTTCTCTAAATGTCTTAAACTTTGTTTTTAGTCCCTCTAAAATTTTCCTTCAAAGAATGGTCCTCCTAAAAATTTAAAATTTAACTTTTGGTCCCTCCTGCGATTTAGCGACGGTTTTTATAATTTAACGACGGTTTTAGCGATGATTTTTAATTTAACGACGAAATTAGAGAGCATTTTAGCTACAATTTTATCGTGAGGGACCAAAAGTTAAATTTAAAATTTTTAAAATGACTATTCTTTAAAGAAAAATTTTAGTGTGACTAAAAACGAAATTTAAAATATTTAGAGGGAACAAAAAATTCATTAACCCTAAATTTTCTGCTAAATTTTCTGCTATGTCTAACAATTTTATTTTGTTTGACTTGCGTGATGAACCTTTTGCTTGATATGGATTAGATTCTACCCGGTGTTAAACAAGAAAATTGTGTATGTTATTGTACAACAATTTTAGAAAAAAGTATTTCAAAAGAAATTGAAGAAAATAATATGAAAGGCGGCTAAGACAATTTATCCATAAGCATAAAAAAGGTAGATGAGAGAAATGAAAGTTGTGAGCGAAAAGGTGTTCGTGGTCCGGTTTGGATCGGTTTTGAGATAAAATATCATCCGATCCAAAAATATATAAAGCATACGGTTTGGTTCGGTTTTTGGATGACAACAAGAAAAATTCAATTCAATCCAATCCAATTTATACGGTTTACTTCGGTTCGGTTGAATCGGTTTTATTCGGTTTTTAAACCAACACTATTTAGAAATTTAAAAAGAATATATTTCAATACCAGTTACAATTATGCCACCAACGCCTACTGAGACAATATCTAATTGCTATGTTCATATGGCTATTTGATGTCATTATTGACATAAGTAAATTAATTTTAAATAAGCTTTCAACAACACAAATTAGAACAGCTTTACAAAAGGCTAAAAATTTGAATAGCTTTAGAAAATTTGATCGAACAAAACTACAAAGTACAAAAAAGATAAAATCAAACAAATTAAGAAGCTTGTTTACTGATAGTATAATTCAGAAAACTAATTGAGATGAATGTCTATTTAGCATTATTGAATTTCTTGCTTGCGATATTGAATTTCTTGCGGTTACAACAATGAATAGCATTCATTGTATTTAATTTTAAGATAATTTAGAATCTGAATAGAGAAATTATAGGAATGATTGAGATTCTCTAGAGAAATTAGTGCTGGCTAACATAATTAATTTGGGAGGATGGCTATAAATGATTCGATATTAATTTATTTTAAATAATAAATGGTAAGTAAATGGAAGTAATACCGGTTCGGTTTGGACCGGTTCGGTTCTCATGAAGCCAACCGTAAATCGAACCGAACCGGTCGGTTATGCTACATGGTGATCCAAATACATTCAAAAAAATCGATTTTTTTTTTAATTTCGGTTTTTTCGGTTCGGTTTTTAGATTTTTTTTGGATCGGATTGGATCTGAACACCCCTAAGCGAGGATGCATTTAAGCATATATTAAAAACACCTCTCTAGATTGTAACAATACCATCCCCTTCAAACATCCTTGTCCTCATAGATGAACAATCATAGGTTCCATATTTAAGAGGCAAAACTTTCCGTTTGATTAGAACTTTAGCATCTCATACATTTCCTCAATTGATCATCTTCCTATGAAGAATAACCACAACGTAAAAGTTTTGACCTTCAAAGATAAGCACATAGATGAAATCATTTTCATGATTGTGTCAAACACATTTTAAATTTAGTTGCTGCCTCTTCAAAAATTTCAGCTCAATTGTTGCATCTCGTAGCTATCTATCATTTAGAAAACATGTGTTACTTTAGAAAGTGTAATAAGTTGTAGTTCATGTTCCAATTCTTGGGACTGTGGCAGAAGAATTTTAAATCCATTCAAAGAATCAACACTATCATTCATTTCACTTATATCAGCCAACTCTTGTAAATAACATTGTAGCCGCCAGCTTGAGCACAAGATATCTGCAACTGGCTTGTGAACATTACCTAGAGCAATGAGTAGTTTGTGAATTGCATCATGATACTTGGTCAGAAGTTGACTTTTTTCAGTTTCATTGTCATATGAATTGTGAATTCCTAATAATGTCATGTTGTCACGTGTTGCTTCTGTTGGGAAAAAAGAATACCAATACATGTTTCTAAATACTACCAAAGCATCTTCAAGCCAATCCATGCTTACAATACTGACTGTCATATGGTTAAGAGTATCATAAAAGTGAAGGGCGTGTCCTACTTCTTCAAATGCCTCGTATGCAACAAGAACACATATATGATTAAAACTCTTAATCGCAAAAGAATTAACCACATAAATCCTAACTAAAAGTCTCCTTTTTATAACAACATTTTTGATGTGCCTTCCATGGATACAAATCTTCAAAGAGAATCAATGCGACAAGGTTGTAAATGTGTACTTAACAAGCTTAATAACCACCATGTGAAGGCCTTTGGATGAATTAAAAGAAACACCTATACTCTTGATAAGTGGTTTTTTTACTTTTATTTATAGTTGATTTTAGTTATAGTTTTTTATTTTATCAAGTGTTTTATTTCATTCTTTTATATTTTATGCGTTGGTTGTGTATTTTGTTATTTTCAAGCTAAGAGAAATAAAACCAGAAAAATCGATGCGAAAAGTGCAAATTCAGAATTTCTGAAGAAATCTCAAAAACCAAGATACAGGGTGCCTGACACGGGCCGTGTCAGGATGCACACTATTGCTAAAGAGGAAAATCAGGGGGCTGACACGGGTGCTCGTGTCACCTGACACGGCCCGTGTCAGGGTGCATCAACCAGAAGTCAGAAAATAAGTTATCAGAAGGCCAACACAGGCGGCCGTGTCACCTGACACGGGCTGTGTTGGCCATTGACGCTGATTTTGAGTGCTTTCATGATTTTTCACTATTTGGGACTCATATGGGTGTTTTGGGCATTTCCGACCGAGACAAATGGATTGTTCACTATTTAGCCAAGTTTTAAAGAGAAATTAAGGGACTTTTTGGCAGCGAAGAATAGTTTACACGACTGAAGATTGGGGAGATCAAGGTTCTTGGAGAGCGGGAGATTCTCATGAGCGGAAGCAATTCAAGATCGAAGCTATCCAATTACTTGTAATTTCTAATTTTTATCTTGTGATTATTTTGAACAATATGAGTAGCTAAACCCCCCAATATTAAGGAGGTGTCCCTGATTTGACTCTGTAAACGATTTTGATTCCTGAATTTCTTTAATACAATAGTCTTCTCTATTCAATTTAGTTGTACAATATTTTTATGCTTTCCTAATCGGACAAATAAGGATTGATTTACGGTTAACAATCCGTTGGACCGCAATTGTTAAGGTTTTTATATGATTAGGCTATAGTAGATATCACCTATGACTAAGGATACTCTATAGTTATCAGATAACTCTTGATAAAACAAAGGCTTGACTCCATCAGAAATCTCTAAGGACTTAGGATTTAGAATGAAGGTTCAAAGGTTTTCCCACCAATGACTTAAGGGAAGATAACCTAAAGGGTTGATAATTAAAGGATATGAACTTGTTGAAGATATCAGGATTCAAGGTAGTTATAGGAAAAATTATACACATTACCCTAGCATGCTTCTCATATCTATGAAAAAGTCATTTTATATTTTTGTTATTTGTTAAATTACAATATCAAAACCAAAACCCAAATTAAGTTTTTTTTAATTGAACGTGAATTTAATTCGATAATTGTACGCAATCCATGAGATAGACATTCGTGAAATTTTCTCTATTATTACTACATCAGTGAAAATAGTACACTTGCTATTTTTCCCATCAAGTTTTTGTCGCTGTTGTCGGGGATTGCCAAATTATAGAATTTAATTTTAGTTTAATTAAAATTTTGTTGTTCGTCAACTAAAATTTTGTTTTAGTTTTTTTATTATTTGCATTTTATTTTATTATACAAAAAATATTTAAAAAAATGGTCAGATTATGTTTGCTTTATGAATTCTTCTATACTTTGCTACTAACCAAGTGTCTGAGTGTTGTAGTCATGTATTACTTCGATACATTGCCACTTGTATCTCCTGCGTGTTGGACGCTTGATTCGGGATTAACTTTGGAAGAGGCAACTGAAATTTTTAAAGCATATAGCAGGGAGGTAAGAGTATGAAAAAAGTTACAGTTGGAAGAAGAAGATGTGACACCAGAAGAAGAGTGCATAACGTCAGATGACAAAGATGCAGTAAGAATAAAAGAATTTGAGATAAACAAGAATGATGGAGAAGAAGAAATAAGGAAACTTGAAGATGATCGAGTTTTGGATGAAACTACAAATTTGCCAATTTGTGAAGATGTGGACATCCAACCAGAAAATTTTCAATAAAAGAGTCCCTCTAAAAACTATTTTCACAACAAGGCAGATGAAAGAGAAGAAATTGACAAAGTATTGGATGTCATTTATGCATTGTTCAATAAAATCAAGCTAAAAATGATTTGGAAGCAACATCATCAGTACTTTAAGTTCATGGAGTTGCTACCAAACAAAAGAAAGAAAAAATATGATATGTTTTTTGTGTCATATATGCCACCCTAACAAGGAGAATGAACCATCGAGCCATGCGACATTAAACGAAGCGCTTCGTGGGAGGCAACCCACGCTTTTAAATAACTTAGTTTTTTTGTATTTGTTTCGTTTTGTCTGCAGGTAATAAAAAGGGAGCCTTATTAGTGAAAGCTATGAGACAACAACTGGTATTGCATTTCCCTCTGTGAGTCACCTTCCTCGAGCTTGTTCTAAAATATTGGGGTCAATATTTAGTTCAAGTTTAGGGGAGGGGGGTTATTGCTTTTATTTTCGATTTGTTTGTTGGTTTTATGCTAAATATTGTGTAAATCCACGAGTTAAAGTCCTTTCTAAATTTTGACTAAAATTTTTTGTTTTGTTATGCTCAAGAGCGTGTGTTTCATAGAGATCGAGAATAGTATATAGAGATAAAGGGATGATTGTTTAGAGGTAAGAATTTCGGAATAATGTGACTGTGATACGAGTCTAATGTGTAGATTTGTACCATAGTGCTTGAATCTTGAGAAGTACTCCTGAAGTAGTTTACCTTTACAGTCTGACATAATATAAATTCACATGCATATATGATTGGTGGAGAAATAAATAAACTTGACACCAAATGATGAAAAGGCGGTAAAAGGCAATTGACTCGCTAAGTTGGGTAGCCCACACCCGGTTATTCAGCCCAAAGAGGGTCGATCCCCAAACGTCGTCCATAAAGGACAATCTATAAACTAAAAAGTTTTGAAAGTTTTATCTGGAATTAAAAAGGAGAAAAAGGTCTTATTTGGTGTCTGGATAAAAAATTTCTTGACTAGTCTTGTGCGTGTGATGATCATAAAAAATTCTCATTGTCTTAATTTGACTGTCCGAATGAAAAAGGAGGAAAATCAGAAAAACAGTTAAGTACAAAGCATAGTTAGAGAGGTATCTGAAGAGGAAGCTCGATATTTGAAGGTTCTTACGCAAACTCTTCGTGTCATGTGAACATCGGACGAACTACTTTTTGATCAATTTGAACGAATGTCTCACGTATGAGTATTGGGCTGCTGTGATTTTCATGAGTTCTTGTAATGGTCGCTTGAGGTCAAGCAACGGTTTAAGTTTGAGGGAGTTTGATCAATGGTTTTTTCACCTTTATTTATAGTTGATTTTAGTTATAGTTTCTTTATTTTGTCAAGTGTTTTATTTCATTCTTCTATGTTGTATGCGTTGGTTGTGTATTTTGTTGTTTTCAGGCTCAGAGGAATAAAATCAAGAAAATCGGTGCGAAAAGTGCAAATTCGGAGTTTCAGAGAAAGTCTCAAAAACCAAGATACAGTACCTGACACGGCCACCCGTGTCACCTGACACAGGCCGTGTCAGGATGAACTCTATTGTCAGAGAGGAAAATTAGGAGGGTGACACGGATGCTCGTGTCACCTGACACGACCCGTGTCAGGGAGCCTGAGCCAGAAGTCAGAAAATAAATTATCATAAGGACAACATAGGCGGCCGTGTCACCTGACACGAGCCGTGTTGGCCATTGACGCTGATTTTGAATGCTTTCATGAATTTTCACTATTTGGGACCCAGAGGAGTGTTTTGGGAATTTATGACTGAGACAAATGGATTGTTCACTATTTAGCCAAATTTTTAAGAGAAATTAGGGGACTTTTTGGCAGCGAAGAATAGTTCACACGACTGAAGATTGAGGAGATCAAGGTTCTTGAAGAGCGGAAGATTCTCATGAGCGGAAGCAATTGAAGACCGAAGTTATCCAATTACTTGTAGTTTCTAATTTTTATCTTGTGATTATTTTGAACAATATGAGTAACCCCCTAATGCTAGAGAGATGTCCTTGATTTGACTCTGTAAATGATTTTGATTGAATTTCTTTAATACAACAGTCTTCTCTATTCAATTTAGTTGCATAATGTTTTTATACTTTCCTGATCGGACAAATTAGGATTGATTTATAGTTAACAATCAGTTGGACCGCGGTTGTTAAGGTTTTTGTACGGTTAGGGTATAATAGATATCACCTATGATTAGGGATACCCCATAGTTACCAGATAACTCTTGATAAAACTAAGGCTTGACTCCATCAGAAATCTCTAAAGACTTAGGATTTTAGATGAAGGTTCAAAGGTTTTCTCACTAAGGACTTAAGGGAAGATAACCTAAATAGTTGGTAATTGAAGGATATGAACTTTTTGAAGAGATTGAGATTCAAGGTAGTTACAGGAAAAATTATACACATTACCCTAGCATGCTCCTCATATCTATGAAAAAACCATTTTATATTTCTGTTATTTGTTAAATTACAATATCAAAACCAAAACCCAAAATAAGTTTTTTTTGTTTAATTGAACGTGAATTTAACTCGATAATTGTACGCAGCCCTTGAGATCAACATTCAGAAAATTTTCTCTATTATTACTACATCGTTGAAAATAGTACACTTGCTATTTTTCCCATCACATGTACATCCCATAGTGAGAATAGTCTAAACACACAAAAGGCACTTGGACATTTAATCAAACACTTGGAGGGTAGATGGCAACAACCTGTTGATAGAAATACCTAGGTATTGGGTTGATGCATAATGCTTTATGGTGGTAAAAAACGAGGATAAAATGAATGATAACATCAGAACTATTAGAGGGTAATTTAGTATTTGCCATATATATAGGATATTCTCATTGGGCCCTATGTGGAATTCTTATCTTTGTTCATTTTGTGTATAAATAGGTGTACTAGGTTTACATTTATATCAATCAATTCCTTCAATCATTAGTGACAGCCTTTAGCATTTATTCCTTTTCTCTCTTCTTCCTCAATTTTATCACCTTGCACTAACAAATTGGTATCAGAGCCAAACACCTTCAGATGGCTAACACTTTGCTTGTCTCCAGTCCATTTTTCTAAAGGAACAATTTCCTTCAGCTTCTTTGTTGGACACCTATTCAGAACATATGATGATGTGGCAACAGCTTCTCCCCATAACATGTTAGGTAACTTCTTCTCTTTCAGCATACTTCTGGTCATATCAAGCAAAGTTCTGTTTCTTCTTTCAGCAAGACCGTTGTGCTGAGGAGTATATGGAGCAGTAACCTCATGTTCTATTCCATTCTCCTCACAGAACTTCTGGAACTCTGTAGAGTTATACTCACCTCCACCATCTGTTCTCAGAATCTTCAGCTTCTGACCACTCTGCTTCTCAGCCTTCACCTTGAACTTCTGGAACTCAGTAAACACTTCATGCTTGAACTTGATGAGTGTTACCCATGTCATTCTTGTGAACTCATCCACAAAAGACACAAAATATTTGTTTCCTCCAAGTGAAGGTACTGGAAATGGTCCACACACATCAGAATGTACTACTCCCAGAGCATGCTTTGCTCTGGGAGCTACTTCTGATGCAAATGGCAATCTGGGTTGCTTGCCTTTCATGCATATCTCACATGACTTCTGAGGCTTCACAATCTTCGAAATGCCATGCACGGGCTTCTTAGAACTTAGATGCCCTAAGCTTCTATAGTTCAAGTGCCCCAACCTCTTGTGCCACAGTTTACTGTCAGCTTCAGCGCCTTCTGCACTAAGACACTCTGCTTCAGAAGTTTCTACATTCACCTTGAATGTTTTGTTGCTTCCCTGCTCAGACTTCATAATCAACTTCTGATTAGAATCATACAACGTCAAGAGATTGTCCTTCATAACCACTGAGAAACCTTTCTCAATAAGCTGACCCACGCTCATTAGATTGCTTTTAATTCCAAGAACATACCAAACGTCTTTGATCAGAATGCTTCTTCCATTCTTCACTCTGACTCTAACATTTCCCATACCTTCTGCATTAAGGTACTTATCATCAGCACATCTGATCTTTGTTCTCCTTCTGGAGTCAAAGTCTATCAGCCATTGTTTGTTCCCAGTCAAGTGGTTTGAACAACCAGTGTCCATATACCACCAATCTCCTGAACAGTTTCCATCAGAATCAGAAGCCATCAGTAGCACAGGTTCATCATCAGAATCTTCTCTGGCTATATTTGCTTCTTCTGATTTCCTTCCTTTGTTTCTACAGTCTCTGGCAAAATGGCCAAACTGTTTACAGTAGTAACATTGAACCTTCTTCTTGTCATACCTTTCCTTTCCCTTATGATATTTCTTTTCATCAGAAGTTGAGGTTTCTGACTTCTGGAATTTATCACCATGTCTATTCTGCTTCTGGTCCTTCTTGACAAAAGAAGCTTTCAGAGCTTGCTCCACTTCCCTCTCAGAAGTTCTTTCAGTCAGACGCAACTCTTGCGCTTCTAGATTGCTTTGCAACTCTTCTATTCTCATGGTTTCCAGATTTTTAGAATGTTCAATAGAAACAACAATGTAATCAAACTGAGGAGTAAGTGACCTCAGAATCTTTTCTATGATTACCTGTTCAGAAAGTGTTTCTCCACAAGCCTTCATTTTATTAGTGATCAGAATCATTCTGGAGATGTACTCAGAAACTTTCTCACTGTTCTTCATGCTGAGATTTTCATATTGTTTTCGCAGGGACTGAAGCTTTACCTTTTTTACTGATACATCACCATCATAACATCTGGTCAGTATATCCCATGCCCCTTTCGATGTCGTCGAATCAACAATCTTCTCAAACACATTTTCATCCACACACTGATGGATAAAGAACAGAGCTTTCTGATCCCTCTTCCTCGTAGCTCTTTCTTCTGATTTTTGTTCTTCAGTAGCACCTGCTGCAACTGGAACATAACCTTCAGAAACAAGATCCAGAACATCCTGAGCACCAAACAGCACACGCATTTGTATCTGCTGACCATTCCAACTGCATAACAAATATCAGGTCTGGTATTACACAAATACCTCAGAGAACCAACCATCTGTTTGAAGGTTGTAGCATCCACATCCTCTCCATCAGAATCAGAATCCAACTTCTGATTCGTATCCGCAGGTGTGATAGCAATCTTGCAATTTGCTAGCTCAAATCTCTTCAGAAGCTCCAGTTCATACTTCTTCTGATGTAAGATGATTCCTTTCTCAGAGTATATAAATTTCATTCCTAGAAAGAAACTCATTTTTCCAAGATCTGTCATCTCAAACGCATTCATCAGAACTTTCTTGAACTCAACTGTTTCTTGTTTAGAACTTCCTGTGAGTAATATGTCATCAACGTACAAACAGACCAGAATCATATTACCTTCTAAAGTATGCTGAACATAAACACCATACTCCATCTCACACTTCTGAAACCCTTGTTCCTTGAAAAACGAATCAATCTGATGAGTGTGGGTCAGCTTATTGAGAAAGGTTTCTCAGTGGTTATGAAGGACAATCTCTTGACGTTGTATGATTCTAATCAGAAGTTGATTATGAAGTTTGAGCAGGGAAGCAACAGAACATTCAAGGTGAATGTAGAAACTTCTGAAGCGGAGTGTCTTAGTGCAGAAGGCGCTGAAGCTGACAGTAAACTGTGAAAACAATATGAAAATCTCCAATTTCTTGGAGTTCCAAGAAACAGTCGGTTGTGACTTTGTCAACATGTGAAGCTGAATACGTTGCAGGTGCTGTAGCTGCGTGCCAAGCAGTTTGGCTTCTGAATCTGCTGCATGATCTGAAGGTTGAAGTTGAGGAACCTTTGAAGCTGATGATTGATAATAAGTCTGCAATTAATCTTGCAAAGAATCCAGTGCTACATGGAAGAAGCAAGCACATTGAGACGAAGTATCACTTTCTCAGAAGTCAAGTGCAGAAAGGAGTGTTAGAAGTTCTGCACTATAGCACTCAGAAGCAGCTAGCAGATGTTCTGACAAAGGCGATAAAAACATACCAATTTCTTCGCCTGAGAGATGAAATTGGTGTTGTTAATTTCTGATAAGTTATTAAATTACGGGATGGTATTAGAAGGTAATTTAGTATTTGCCATATATATAGGATATTCTCATTGGGTCCTATGTGGCATTCTTATCTTTGTTCATTTTGTGTATAAATAGGTGTACTAGGTTTACATTTATATCAATCAATTCCTTCAATCATTAGTGGCAGCCTTTAGCATTTATTCCTTTTCTCTCTTCTTCCTCAATTTCATCACCTTACACTAACAGGAACAACGAGTCGATTAGGTGGTTCCAGCGCTAGAATTATTGGCAATGACACTCTTGATGGAAATTGAATCGAAATAAAAATAGAAGAAATTGGAAGAAACAAGAGAAAAATCATTCCACCGGGATCAAAAACTTTGAGTTTGTTGAGGTTTAGAGAAATTACTTGTGCATACATACTAAATGTATTAGATGATAGTGGTTTGATTTTTACCTCACTCAAGTGTTGCATAGTGGATGGCGATGAATGCTTTTGCTAAGATGCGCTCAATCCGACTGGAAAATTGCAAGGAGAGATTGAAATACCTTTTGGTAGTTGCACACTGAGTGACATGACAAATGCAATAGTTGGTTTTCGTTGGTCCAACAATGTGGATTTCTCTTGGTTTGTGACTATGGAATTGATTGTTGACTTCTCTTTGATTACATCAATTTTGGGGTGTAAGTTTTCGAAGAGTTAACCTTTGGTCCCTCGTTCTGCTACTGCTTTATGAGACATTCAATTTCTGGTTCGATTTCTTCTTCATCCATCACTATTATGTGAATACTTTTATGATGTAGCAATTGATGTTCTAAAGTAAAAGGCTCATCACATAAGAAACATAAACTCATTTCCATCTTCTCTTCTATTTCCATGGCACCCAAGTTTGTATTTAGAAGCCATCTTGCACGCTAAATCGAAGGCTCAGGATACTAATTGAGACGGAAAATGGATTCTAGGGATGAACCAATAAAATCCATGTCTCAAAGTAGAGATTTTAATGATTTAGAATACAATCTGATACAAATGAGAGATGAGATGAGCATAATATTGAATGAGAAAATTTGAATGTCGATTGATTTTCAATTGAGAGAATTTGAATTTGAAAATAATTTGTTGAATGTTGATTGATTTTCAAATGAGACACAATGCCTTTAAATACAATATCAAGGCTAAAAAAGTAAAATACATAAAATAAACTAATAATCTAATACTTAATTCCTTGTAACACATTTATGACGTTGTTCTATGTGTTGACTGATATTCTCATACCCTCGTACCCTCATCATTGTTAATCTATTTCGGATACACATTTATTTTTATTTTTATTTTGAACAATGCCTGCTGAATATATTTAAGTCGAAAAAAACTTGGAGAGTCCTTGACACAATTTAAACAGAAACTGTATCTTAAATTTTGATGTATCTAATGTTAATTTTTTTAACTAAATATACTAACTTTTCAGATACAATTTTTGTTTATATTTTATTCTTGATATAGTATTTAATTAGCTTTAGCCATGTTCTATGCTAAACCAAAGTCAATGTGGTTTCAGTGGATTAGCTTGATGAAGACATTTCTACTTTCCTGTCATATTTTTTGTATATAATTTTGAATATAATACAACACCATATTTGTCCTAAAACGTTCAAATGCTGAAGGGCTGTGATGCAAAACATGGCAATGTCTACTCTTCAATTGTTAGTCCAAGTTTTTAAGAGATGTCTTCTTTCGAGCATTTCTATTGCGTCTTGGAGGCTGTTTCAACAACTTGATTAACTCATATGTTCTGATACTTTGACCCGAGTAAAGACAAAGGTCAAGTGGAGTTAAACCATCCTGAGACAAACAAAAAGAGAAATCGAATTCAAAAATACCAATGTAAAAGAAATCGCTGCTCTTCTGCTACACAACTGGTTACATTCAATTACTTTCGTTTTCAAGTCATAACTAGTTTCTTTGTATCGGTGTCATGTATGGTGTTTGTGTCAGTGTCAGTGTCGCTATCAAAACACAATTACCTTGTTTTTTAATGTCTTATCAGCACCTTTAATCAGCAGAAGCTTTACTACATCACTTCTCTGAGTTTGAACTGCAAGATGTAATGGTGTCCAGCCATCCTAAGACAGAGCAAATGAATTATGTTCTCAAACAGTGCTCCACAGAAGAATAAGAAGTAGATAAGCTAAGTTTGGAACAATTAACCATACATTGTCCTGAAGATTTATATCCACATTATACAACAAGAGCGCTTTTATTGTTGAGACAGAAGCTGTTTGTACAGCATAGTGCATTAAGGTAGCCCCATCCTGTTTCAAGCACAAACAATAAAGCAGATGTATAAAATTTCAGCGACACCAATAGGTAAGTCCGGCTTTAACAACTATATGCTATTATATAAAGGACATGTATAAATTGACTTATTTAAGTTTATCTACATACATAAAACAACTTATGATATGTTCATAAGTTGTTTTCATTATGACATGTTTGTAAGTTGTTTTCAACATATCTTCATAAACTCTCAAGGATAGCTTATATGAAAGCATTTACTTTATTTATCTGTTGTAATACAAATAACTTATACATAAGCATCTATTTGATAAGTGTTTATACTAGAGCTTAATTAAACAGTCTATCTATCCAAACAGAGCCTAAGATGCAATGATAACGGCAATGAGTTTTAAGTAGGGATAAGAAAAGCACAGAATATAAGCTGCAGAAGAAAATCAACAAATAAAGGCTCATGTATGCAACTTACGACGGCACAGCCCACAAATAAGTAACTTTTTACTCACATTATCTTGTACAAAAGGATTGGCTGAGTTTCGCAGGAGATGATTGGTTATGCCACGCTTTCTTACAATTATCGATTTGTAAAGAGCGGACAAACCATCCTAAAAAAAAAGTAAAACAAATCAGAATAGTTTTAATAGAGGATTCCACACATTTAAATCTTCTCTTTAAAAGTTAGTTTTCACGTACCTTATCCGTAGCATTAATATCAACCCCGTGCTTCAACAAAGTTTCTAAGAGGAAAGATTCTGCGCTCGCAGCAAAAGTATGTAGAGGAAGCCATTTATCCTATATAAATAACTAGTATTAGGCTATTAGCCATTGAAAAAATAAATATAGAGATTATTCACCAAATGCAACAATGTTTCTTAGTCCCAAACATAGTTCCAACTTCGGAAAAAATGCAACGATGTTTCTTAGTCCCAAACATGAATATCAATTTGAATTTCAAATTGTGAATCGGAAAACCTATTTTCCAAGTCATGAATCAAATCTTATTACGAGTCGCAAGATACATTGTCAATAAAATTATGTCATTTTTAAGTAAAGAGTGGCATGAAAAAATTATATGCTGATACACCATATATGAACCTAAAAATAATTCAAGATTCAAATCATATATCAAATAACAAAAAAAAAAGGATGGAGATACAAAGGTGGCAAAAAAGAGTGGGTGGCAACACTAAAATTCAGGTAGCAATTCATTAAAAAGAATCAAGATTCTTCATTGTGAATCGGGATTCAAGATGAGATTCATGGCCAAATAGATATACACCTAGAGATCTGTATCAAATGGGTTCAGTTTAGTACGAATCAGGATATGACTTGCATGCATCGTAAGATACTGATAACCATGATCCAAGATATCAGCCCAATACGACTGACAACATCAGCAACTAATACGACTACTCAACATCGAAATGAAGGAAAGCAAGAAAACTCTTATTTTCTGATAAAGTAAGAATACTTACTGAAGTAGCAACTGACAAGTCTGGCTTATTCATACTCAACAAAGCCTTCTCCTCCTTCGTAAACAACTTAGGACGACCTATTCACGCAAGCACAACAGAATGAAAATGAAAATCCCAACACTTAAAAACCATATATTTGCAAAACAATGAGAAGCAACAGTTATCAAGATAAAGATTTTCTTGAATTCAACAATCACTGAATAAAATAACACATTTCATCACAATTGAATTACTCAGTCTGCATCATCATCAATGAAGTACCATAGGGTCTGAAGTAGCACTAGTTTAAGAGCCATTTTGGATAAATTTCATCAATCATAATCTATGAAAGCCCAACACAGACCCGATACTAAATATGACACTAACACTGACAGAGACACGTAGACACCAACACGGACACAGACACTAGGCACTGGTAGTAATTTAAAAATTGGAAGTGATTGAAGTTAACTCCCAAACATGTATTCAATATGAAGCATCAAGCAATAGAGTCCTAAACACATCCACACAAAAATCAAAACCAAAAAGAAAAGGTAGATACTAGATAGTAATTACCTTCAGTTTTCTTAACAGCAAGTTCATAACTTTCACTATTCAAAAACTCATTAACATCCTCCAAACCTCTTCCATAAACAGCCCACCTAGGATTCTTAGGCTGAACACGTTCATCACCAGACCCATCATTCAATTCATCTTCCAACTCTTCCTCTTCCTCTTTCTCAGCAAAACTAGAACTTGGAGGCTTATCAAGAACCACGGGTTTCAACTTGGCCAACATAGCGTCTCTATAAGCCTGATAATCCTCCAAACTCATATTCCTCAAAGGAGCCAACCCTCTTTTCTTCTTCAAAACCTTACTATTGAACTCAATCTCCTGGGCTATCTTACGAGCCTCTTTCTTCGTTATGTTTAACGCTGCTTGAACTTCTCTCCACTTGTCAGGAACCAAATTCTCAGACTTAATGGTTACTGTTTTCTTCTTCTTTTTCTTGGAAGTGGGTTTTGGTTGTTTGTTGTCTACGAGGTGGTCGGGAGAAGGAAAAATGGGGTCTTCGAAAATGCCTTCCTCGAAGACGAGACAATCTCCGATTACATGTTCTTCGTAGTTGTCGTTTTGGTACGATGAGGAGAGAGAATTGTGGAGGTTCCAGTTTGTGGGGAGTTTGAGAGATTGAAACTTGTGGGGTGTGGCGGAAGAAGGGAGGAATGGGAAGGGAGAGAAGAAGAGTGTGTTGGATTGAGGATTGTGCACAAGAGTGGAGAAATTGAACATACTTGTTGTTGATAGTGCTTTTGCAATTCTTAACATTTCAATTCAATCAAATAGATGAGAGATTCTAAGTTTAAGGATTTGCCCTTTTTTTCTTTTTATCATACTTATTATTTTAATGTACTTTATGTAATTTTTAGTGTAAGTTAGTTGAACTAAATGAATGTAAAATGTTAATGTTGAGAATATATTCATATAGAATATATTTTATAAAGTATATATTCATTAAATTATTTGTTCAAAATTTTCTGTATTATTTAGGAGTGAAATTGATTTGGTTTTGGCTGGTTTTTGATTAAAAAATATTTGAAATGATGATAATTTTATTATTAATTTTGTTTGGTTTATTTTGGTTTGATTTTAATATTATTTGATAACGGAATTGAAATAAATTAATCGGTTTGGTTTGGTTAATCAATTTACAATTTTTTTTTTAAATATTGTATTCATCAATATATTATTCAATGTCGTTTTTCTTTTTTTGTATTTGATGCTATTATTTTTAAAAATAATATATTTCATGTAATTTATTTCATATTCTATTTATTTTTCAAATAAATTATTAGTTATTTTAATCCATACAAAACAGTAACATGATTTTCATTGCATTATAAAATAAATTCATTATCAAATATAAAACTTGACACTTGACATCGAGAAAGTCGGAAAGGGAATTGAAAATGTAACAAATAAAACACAACAATAACAACATAAAATTAAAACACATATAAATTAGCATGTTTCACGGCTTAAACACATATTAAAACTATTTTGTAACAAGATTATCACTAGTGCAAAAATGACTTTTTACATCGGGTGAAACTGACTTTTTACATCGGTTCTGGGTCCGATGTAAAGTCAGACGATATAGTAAATCAGGTACTTTTTACATCGGTTCTGGGACCGATGTAAAAAGTCTCTTTTTTACATCGGTTATAATATAAGAATGATGTAAGAAATAGTTATTACAATATTTTAAAAAAAATGATGTAATTTTTTACATCGGTTGGAAGTAATACCCGATGTAAAAAGTCTCTTTTTTACATCGGTTATAATATAAGAACCGATGTAAGAAACAGTTATTATGCATATTTTTTTAAAAAATTGATCCAGTTTTTTACATCGGTTGGAAGTAATACCCGATGTAAAAAGTCCCTAGTGACGCAACTTTTTACATCGGCTATTACTCCCAACCGATGTAAAAAGTCCCTTTTTGAAAGTTTTTACATCAGTTTTGAGTAATAACCGATGTAAAATGTAAGAAATTTTTTTGGAATAGATTATTTATTTTCTGGATGTTTCCCTGTACAAATATAATTTGTACCCATTTTTTCATATTTTTCCAATATCACACAGACTATATTTATGTCGCTATATAGATTTCATAGCTTTCCAACATCACATATATCACATCTAGGTCGATGTTTTCATATTTTTCACAACAAACTTACAAATTGAACAATTGTATTGCAAATTTGTATTGTATTACAACAAACAAACTCACAACAAACTTACAATTACAAATTCTTCACAAAATATACAACAATATTCAACTATTTATAAGTCTTTTTCAAAACTTACAATTACATATTATTCACAAAATATACAAAAATATTCAACTATTTCTAAGTTTCCAAACTTGAATTACCAATATAAAATCTTCGGTAGACAACACCAAAATCACATTGCCTGACAATAAATAATAACAATTAACATCAGCAAAAAAAAATCAAGAAACTCAATACATGTGCAAAAACCACATGTATTGTGCAAAAACCACAACTTATACAATTCTATAAAACTCACCAAGATAAACTTAATTTTCATGTAACTCAAAGAAACATTTTGCCCAACAAAGTCGCAAATCATACAAATCATCTGGTGTTAATTATGTTGGGTCATCAAATACCTATAATACATAAATATAACAATATAGAGTTATTTTTAAAAAATTCATATTAAGTCGAAAAACAAAAAGTAAATAACAAAGTAAAGTTATTTTTAGTACCTGCATCCAATTCTCGGTTATATTAGCAGAGACAATATCCAACATATTTTTCATCACATAGTATCCATAATCATTAGAGTTATGTTGTTGTCTGGTCTACAATTGAATGACATAATTAGTGAATATTTATCATAAATTTAACTATAGAATTACAATTTACATCACACTTACATTGGGATGAAGCCATGTAGCCTTTTTTTTATTTCCATTTGCCATTTGATGAATCCCAAAAGAACTAATACAGAAAGATAAACATCACATAGCTAAATTTACTCGCCAATGAAAAATCACATAACTATTAGTTGTCAATGAAAGTCACATGAAAGATAAACTTACTTTGTAATAATTTTCTTCGTGTGATGGTCAATTTCCCGATGAAGTGAACAAAATACAACAACTAAATTGTCTCTTGGACACATGACTATTAATTGCCAATGTCTCCTGTACGTGTGTGTGGAAACAGAAAAGTCACATAAAATATATATGTTATCAAAATTAAATAATATAAAACACAATTTCATAAAAATTCTTACCCATGAATTAATGGTAGTAAGTGGCACACTCTGTTTTCATCACGTAACTTTTCTAGTACATAATTTTTAACATCTTCTTGAGATTTCGCTACATTATCATTATAAATACACCTAGCAGGGTCCATAAATCCATATAATTCTGAAATGGAATTCTCAAGACAAACACGATGAATATACCTGAATAATTTTAAAATAAACATTAGAATCAAAGTGATGAGAGATATAACATATTAATATAGATTGACTTTAATAAAACAATAAAATGTACTTACATGCACCAAATTTGCATAATAGACACGTCAAGCCAATGACCTAAATCCACCAATAACTCTCTGATACATTTAGCTGAAACATAAAAATTAGAGACACTCGCACAATGACTTAATTGTATTGCCAAATGGTTATCATCTATTTTCAAAACCATGAGTAACAATCTCTGAACATCATCAACTTCCACGTCTTCTGTGCTCTCTTTTGTGCTTCCCTTTGCAGCTGAACAACTTCCTTTTCCGCTTCCATCGATAATTTCCAATTTTTCAATGCATTTATTATCACCTGTGCTTTGTGATAAACCCATAGACTTAAGTGTCTCCATTAATGATTGTTGAAACATCTTACGCTCTTCAACCAACTTTTCTTCAAGTTCAGCTCTAAGTTTTGTTTCCAATATTGCAAGTTGTTCATTTACGTCGATATGTTGACGTGATCTTCCAAAGTAAGTGCTTTATTTATGGTGTTTTCCAACACCACGAACACTGTAATCTCAAGCCTCAACTCAACTTTAGTTTTGATGAAAGACAAACAAGCTAGTTTGATGAAAGACAAACAAGCATTATGGCAAGAAGGAAAAGAAGTGAAATTAACTTAAAGCATCATTCACTCAAAGCTTCAAGAATCATGGCAAGCAATCAAGTATATCAATTCTCAATTGAACTACATTGATTAGAAATGCTCAAAAATGATATACACACTTGCCACAACACTTCACTTATATTTCAAAACAAATTTTTAGTTTTTCTCTGCTGTAAATCGATTAACATCTTGTGTAAATCGATTTACACATGCTTTTTCAAAAAACTGATTGTCTCTGCCAGCAATCGATTTACATGTTGTGTAAATCGATTGATCACAGAACAAACTGAATTTTTAACTCTTGTAAATCGATTTACACAACATGCTAATCGATTTACACTTCAAATTTTTTGAAATTCTGAACATTACAAACCCATGTGTTGTACCCCAAAATTTGCCCTCCCATATTCTTCAAGATTTGCCAAAGATCAATCTCCAGATGATTCAAAATCACTCAAGGGTTGCATAGTCCAATTGCCTCCTAGCACAGTCAAAATTAGGGTTTTGGTTCTTGCAAAGAAATTGAAGTTTTCAAGGGTCCAATCAAGTCCCATATACCCATAAACATTGTCAAGCATCCACATGCCAAGTTTCAAGACTCACTGCATCAGATTGCACAGTCAAAAACCCTAAATGCTTCACAGTCAACTGTAGGGGCAAAATGGTCATTTGACAGTCAAACGTCAAAAAATTTGGTCAACATCTTATTTTGAAGCCACAAACATCATTTGATAAATTATTGATCATGATTTCACAAGCATGGCTCAAAAAGTCTCAAGATGCAAAAGTTTCTATTTTTGGACAGTTGAAAAAGTCAACTGCAAATTGACCAGGGCATAACTTCTTCATGGTTTATCAGAAAAATCCCATCCAAAGCTCATTTTGAATATAATGACATTTCCTACAACTCATCTTCACACTTCAAGTCCAAGAAATGCTCTCACAAAAAGTTATCAATTCCAACATTATAGGTCATTTTCAAAAGTCAACAAAAAGGCACTTTAAGTCAAAGACCATAACTTGAGATTGGTAAATCAAAATGACATGGGACCAAAGGAATTGGTTAGAGGACTTCAAGACCTTTCCAAAATGTCCAAGAACATGATCATAGCTTCAACATTGAGCAGGATATGCCTTGTAGAAGTTGGGAAATTTTTGGGAATTTTGAAAAGTCAACTTTGCACAAAAGGCTTCAAAAATGCTAATGGGCCACAAATCCTTCCATGAATCATTACCCAAAGGCTATGCACGACCCATTGACCTCAAAGGGATGTATTTTCTTATTTTTGATTAATTATTTGAATTTTTATTATTATTAATTCACTTAATTAAATTTAAATATGAAAAAATATCAAATAACACTTATCAAATCTTTTTGTGCAGCGAGTTCACTCATTATGAGTTAAATATCTCGTGCATCAATCAACAAGGACAAAATCATCCAAATTTGGCATAATTGGCATGGAAAAAGATTGGAAAAGGTATGAACAAAATCAAATATTGGAATCATCAATACATGGACTTTGGGCTTGGTTTTTTAACCTAATTCCATTCACTTACATATGCATAACCTAAACCTATTCCATTGGACACGAAAAACTGCATACAAGCTGCATACCAAATTGCAAATTTTCATCAAATTTTTGAAAACTGAAAACATAGTTACAACGTGATTCAAAGCCTAAAACCTATTCCAAAGGCTTGCTGGGACTTTCTTGAACGTGACTCAATCCCTTTCCAGTCTCCACGCACAAAGAATTGGTAGAACAAAATTACTTTCTTCTTGAACTTTTCCATAATCGTGTTTTACTTTTTATGCATTGTTCATGTATTTCATTTGTTGATTCTTGTTAATATTGATGTTCTGAAGCTAATGGTACCCTTTAATTGTCCTAACAATGCCTGTATCAAGATTTTCCATTAACGTTCGCTAGGGTTTCAGAGCTCCAGATTTAGGGGTTTCTTCATATGGAAAAATTGGACAACCAAGCCTATGCCATTGAAATCGTGACATGAAGACGAAGCTAACCATGACCTCGCGCCCTTTTTATATTTGGACATATCCTATTCGCTATTTTTGCAGGTTGTGTTTAGTGGGGGTTTAAAACCCCCGCTAATTGCTTATATTACAGGTACAAAAGGAAGAAGAAGGCTAGCGTGTCTGAGTGTGATTGAACAATTCAAACGTTGGCGCGTTTTTTGATTGTTTCAGCATAATATTGTTTTTTCATATATAACAATTATATTCCATTAACATTACAAATGCGCTCAATAGATCAGTTGGTGGCTGAGGTGTCTGGTAAGCATTGGGACCTGGGTTCGATTCCCAGGTCCCCCATATTATTCATAATTTTTGTTACAACATGTTCCCATGCAGTTTCTATCCAGTGGTTCACCATACGCGCATATGCTGAGGCTTGACAAGTGGCTTCATGATCAATCCAAAGGCCAGAACATGAGGACTACCATACACGCTAGTCAACCACTCCACATGCAAGCACAGAAAGTCAAAAAGGCTTTGCATTCTTGGGCCAGATTTCTCACAAAAAACCTCCTTTTGGGGCCAGACACCCCCCATGGTTTGCATCAATTTTTTGATTTTTATTTGTTTTTCTTTCTAATTCTATTAATTGTTTTAATTGTTTTCTTTAAATTCCTAAAATAATTTTCATAATAAAATAAAATACAAAAAATCAAAAATGCTTATTGTTAATATTAATTTCACCATTATTTATTTTGTAAATAAACTTTAATAATTAACTAGTTAATTTAGGTTTTAAAATTTTAATGTTTTTCTTAATAAATTAAAATAGGTAGAATTAGGGTTTTGATATTTTTTCACCTTTTCTTTTTTTAGATAATTTTCTCATCATTATTATTATTATTAATTATCAATTATTTTGTAAATAAACATGTACATTAAATTCTTTAGTAAATTAGGTTAAACTTTAACATTTTTCATTAATAATTAAAAAACAACTTAGAATTAGGGTTTCTCTTCAATTTTAATTTCTTTATTTCATAAATACAAAAAAACCTAAAAAACATTTCTTTCCTTTTATTAAATAATTAATTAGCTTTTTAATTTCATTTAATTTCTTTAAAGGGTCCAACACCCTCGAACGTTCTATTTTTATTCTTTTAGCACGTTATTTTATTTTCCTTTGTGAATATCATGTAATTGCTCAAGCCATGTAATAGTAACTAGGTTTTACTTTCCGCATCTTTTATTAAAACGGGTCTTTGTATTTTGGCGATGTATAGACCCGCGCCTTGTAATAGCGTAGGATTTTACTTTCCGCATTTAAATTTCCGCACTTTTAAATTATAATTGCATGAAAGAATGTATGGCCTAAATTAAAAACAAGCATAGATCACCATGATACATGTACAAGATAAAACATAACATGAAAATAACACACAAATTCACACACCACTCTTAGGGTACGCCTCATTGTTGCCTTACCTTCGAAACGTGGTCGTCGAGTATAGGACGTCTTAGTAAGTCCTTATGTCCATTGATCTTGTTGCCTCGAAACAAGTTGCCTCGAAACAGTTGCCGCGGAACAGTTGCCTCGAAACGGTTGCCTCGAATTTAAAAAAGGATCAAGGACATAAGGGTAGCTTCTAAGGTGTCCTACTGTTGCTCTGGTGACCACATTGTCCCTACAAACGAATTAACCCGAATACCTCCAACGGTGGTGCTACCTACCTCTCAATGGTGGGATGGCACTACCTTAAGGACATTTACACAGCCTAATTCCTTAGGGTAGGTGGATGACTCAAAGATACTTGCTCTATTCAAAAACAAATCAAAACTCTTTTCACACCGACACTTTCAAAAAGCTTTCAAAACAATTTTTCAAACACTCTTGAGGACTGATACAAGAGTCGATCTGAAATCTTTAAACGAAACTTTTTTCAAACCCACTCACAATTGAAAAGCAAACCTTTTGAAAACACAAATGAGCAAGTATCTAAGATCCCATGGATAACCATGGATAGAAAGGGTGTTAACACCTTCCCTTTCTATAAATCTACCTCCCGAACCGAGAAACTATCTCATAAGGAATTTTGCTGTGCTTTTGTCCTGTCCATGTTGGAGAAAATAAAAGACGGTGGCGACTCTTGCTTCTGCGACATTTCGCGAACCAGCGTTAAACAGTCAGTTCTAAGTCCACCGATCACTGAACTGGCGACTCTGCTGGGGAATTTTATAAAGTGAGGTGTACCTTAGGACTAAGATCACTTGTGTTTTCAATTGTTGTGCTTTGTTTGCTTTATTATTGTGGGTTGCATCGGAGTTACATAGATCCTAACCCGGATCTGGGGATACCCTGTTAGGTAGCATAAGCTGTGAGGGACCTGTCCAGCGTAGACCGACATGGGTGAAGCAGTGGCTACGTTGGTGTGGCACCTTGGTCCGTACCGATATCCCTTGTGTTGCAACGAGGAGAATATGGGTCTTTTGAGGAGTCATTAAGCACCAACCGACCTTAGAACCTTAAATGACCCAACTTGGCCATAGAACAGTAGCAGTATGCTACACCCATTGAGGCTAAACTCTCGTGATGGTTCTGGCCGCAAGAAAAGATTACGATGCTGGAGTTATGACCGATTGAGGGTAGTCAGTGATATTGGGATCCTCTAGAACCCGGTTACTTCTGATAGGACAAGTCTTAACCAACAAACTGAAAGAGGGTAATACCCAGACCCCATGCTGGCCTAAACTCTAAAGGCTTATCTTGTGTGACTTGTGTGCCTTATCATGTTTGCCTTTGTGAATACTTGTGGTGTGCTTTATCATAACATCATGCCATCATAAACATTGCATGCATCCTGCATAAGGACTGACCATTTCAAAGACAAGAGGGTTTCACCTTTGCTATGTTTTCTAGGACATCATGATGCCTATGCGAAGGAACACTATCCGGTTCAACTTTGTTCACCCACCTGAGTTACTTGAAGAATTGGTTAGCAGAATTCCAAATACTACTTCCTTCATCCGGAGGCATGGTTCTCTTCTCAGTTTAGTCACGGCAAAGTGGGACCAACAACTGATGAGTGTCCTGACACAGTTTTATGACCCTCTGTACCAGTGCTTCACCTTTCAAGACTTCCAGCTGGTCCCTACCCTGGAAGAGTTCTCTGATTTGCTTGGCATCCCTATCTTGGATCAGACTCCCTATACTGGTTGGGAAAAAACTCTTAGGCTTGAGGAGATTGCTGCAGCTCTTCCTTTGACCCACAAGGAGGTAATGGACAACTGGGTGACTAGAAGCAAAGTTAAGGGTTTCTTGGCCAAGTTTCTGATTGGTAAGGCTAACAGTTTCTGGAATGACTTGGACTTTAGGGCGTACGAAGACATTCTGGCTCTCTTAATCTATGGTCTAGTTTTGTTTCCTAATCCTGATAACTTCATTAACGTCACTGCCATAAGGATCTTCATGTCTCGGAACCCTGTGCCTACTCTCTTGGGTGATATCCTGCAACAACTTTATGCTCGTACTGCCCGAAGACGAGGAACTCTGTGGTGTTGCATTCCTTTGTTAGTGAGGTGGTTTATTTCGCACCTCCCTAAGTTCGTGCTGAAGAACAAATAAGGAAGAGGCTGGGCTCATAGGTTAATGTCTCTCACTGATAATGACATCATTTGGACTCTCAAAGGTTTGGATGAGGTAGCTGTTATTGATCGTTGCGGAGAATATCCCAATGTTCCTTTGATTGGTACCCAAGGAGGGATCTCTTATAATCCATGTCTATCTCTCCGTCAGTTTGGAAGATCCAGAAGAGCAGGGCCTCACGAGATGTTGGTGCCTCACATCAGTTTTGAGTTTCAGGTGGATAGTGACGAGCTGCGTCGTAGGTTCATCAAGGCTTGGGACATAATTCACAAAGCTGACCCACAAGAGTTGGGACCAAAGACTTCTCTACCTATGGAAGCCTACTACAAATGGGTCCGCATCCGTGCTCAGAAGTTAGGTATGTCATATGAAGCTGTCAGACCCGTCATTCTTGAATATCCTGATAAAGATGGGGCTCCCCCAACTGTTCTCCCTCCTCAGATACCTACTGATATTGATACACTAAAAAGGTCTTGGGCGCAACTACGGGAAGAACGAGATTCTTATCGGGAAAAGTTCAACGAGCAGGAATTGAAAATCCAGAAGCTGACAAAGCAATTGGAGAACGAGCGGGCCTTGAATGACTACATCCGTACTGAGAAGAGGAGACCCTGGGATCAATGATGAACTTTGGATATTCTTTTACAGTTTTATTTCCCTTTTCAATATTTTCATTTTATGTAACGCCTAAGGGCAATCTGTTGAACAATTTAAATTTCAAAGTTGAATCTAATGAAGTGTGTTCCTTTTTGTTTACAAAGTTGATTCCCGATTGTCTTTGAAAACATAAATCATACGCATTCCATTCATCATATGCATCACAGGTACTCTTCTTTTCAGGTTGCTTAATGTTCTTCGTTGTTTATTTCAGCATCAGGAACCCTGAATCATCTACCGAGCAGTCCATCAAGGCCCTTCAGGCTCAAAACGCCCAATTCCAAGAGCTGATTATGAGTTTGGCCCAAGGACATGAGGAATTGAAGGCTCTGCTGGTCAAGAAAAAGAAGAAGAGAACTGTACTATTCAACACTGGCCGGAGGTTTGGTAACATACTGCAGAATGAGGTTGATCAAGCTGGTTCTTCTATGGGAAAAAGCAGTCCCCAGGGGGGAAGGGCTCCAAGTCCAGTGGTCTCTGACAACGAGACTGATTTTAATGAGGAACAGTATCCTCCAGCTGAAGACAGGTACAAGCAATTGGAAGACCGTCTGAATGCCATGGAAATTCAACAAGTTCCTGGGTTGGATTTCGGAGACTTGGGTTTATCTTCTGGTGTGGTCATCCCACACAAGTTCAAAGCACCATCTTTCGCAAAGTATGACGGGGCGTCCTGCCCTAAGCTACATCTCAGATCTTATGTGCGGAAGATCCAACCATACACTGTGGACAAGAACTTGTGGATCCACTTCTTCCAGGAGAGTCTTTCAGGGACTCATCTCGAATGGTTCTATCAGCTGGATGGAACCAAGGTTCGTAACTGGGAGGAGTTGGCTACTGCTTTTTACAAGCAGTATCAGTATAATGCCGACCTCGCTCCTACACGTACCCAACTCCAGGGTATGTCGCTAGGATCGGGAGAAGGTTTTAAAGAGTATGCGCAGAAGTGGAGGGACCTGGTTGGCAGGGTGCATCCACCATTAACCGACCGTGAGCTAGTAGACATGTTCTTGGGGACCCTATCCGGGCCGTTCTTCAATCATCTCATTGGCAATTCGTCTGCAGGGTTCACATATCTCATTCTGACTGGGGAAAGGATCGAGGCTGGCATGAAATCAGGGAAGATTCAGAAGGGTGCATCCTCAAGTTCTGAGAAGAAACCTTTTTAAAAAGGAAGCCAGTGTTGTGTATGGGCCTAGAAGGCAAGACAAACCAAAGCGCCGCCAAGCTGTCAACGTGGTGGTTATTGCAAATCCTGTTGCCGCTCCTCGGCAACCCAACCAACCAAGGACTGAGAGACCTAGAAGGGAATACACTCGGCTGAGTATGACCTTGTCACAGATCTTGCCGCAACTGCTATCGACCAACTTGGTAACCGTCAGAGAGGCTCCGAAGGTGGTGAACACAACCTCTCCCAAGTATAATCCAAATGCCCGCTGTGCTTATCACTCCGATAGCCCGGGGCATTCTATTGATGATTGTTGGGCCCTAAGGAATAAGGTTCAGGACCTTATCGATGCGAAGGAGATACAGTTTGAGGCACCTGAGAGGCCAAATGTTGTGACTGCTCCTATGCCCCAGCATGGAGTAAATGCTGTTGATGAAGACTTGTATGCCGTTTCTGTGGATGATGTGGCTACCCCTTTGTTGACTGTTAAGAGGAACCTGTTGCTAGCCGGTTTATTTCCGGGTTGTAGCAAGGGTTGCCTTTTGTGTGCTGTTTCCCCTACTGGTTGTCCATTGCTGAAATCAGGCATCCAAAGCCTGATGGATAGCAAGGAAATTTTGTTCAAGAAGACCGTTGTTCCTTTTGTTCCTGTTGAAGAAGTATCTGTCGTCACAATTTTCAACAATCCTACCAAGGCTCCCCCGAGGAAGCCAGTCAAGATCATGTTCGTTGCATCCATTATTATTACTGTTCTGGGGCCCCTCCCCTATGAATCTGACAAGGCTGTCCCATGGAACTATGGGGCAGATGTGTATGTACTTGGAGTGAAGCAGGAATTCAACACCGGTACCAGTATCAGTAACATCACTGGTCCCGCCAAAGTTACTCGCAGTGGCAGGCTCTTCTCGCCTGACATTGCGCCACCAGTTATCCGAAGACCTCTTATAATTATGCCTGCAAGTGCGCCTGTTTCCACTTCTGATCAAGTTTCTACCCCTGCTGCCGAGTCATCTGACACTCGGGGTAAAGGGATTGATGACGTGCCTGCCCGGATGGAGGCACCAAAGACTGTGAATGTCGAAGCCTCCCAGCAAGAGATGGAAGAAATTCTTAAGATAATCAAGAAGAGTGACTTTAACGTCGTTGAACAGCTGGGGCATACCCCCTCCAAGATCTCTATGCTATCATTGCTGCTGTGCTCAGAGGCCCATGCCAAGGCCCTGATTTAATTTCTGAAGACGGCCCATGTGCCACAAGAGACTTTTGCAGATCAATTCACTGACTGTGTGGCTAATCTGACCGCCGACAATGGTTTGGGTTTCTCGGATGCTGATCTTACCGCTAAGGGAAAGAACCACAATGATGCCCTGCATGTCTCCATAGAATACAGAGGCACTACTCTCGCACACGTTTTGGTGGACACTGGTTCTTCTCTGAATGTATTGCCCAAGAAGGCCTTAGACAGGCTGGATTGTGAGGGCCTGGAGTTGAAGCCTAGTAACATCATTGTCCGAGCCTTTGACGGGTCGAAGAGGATGGTTCATGGTGAAGTAGATATTCCTATTCGTGTGGGTTCCCAAGTCTTCGATTCAACGTTCTATGTAATGGAAATTCGTCCATCTTATTCCTGTTTGCTGGGTCGACCTTGGATTCACAAAGCTGGGGCAGTGACCTCCACTCTACACCAGAAGCTCAAATACCCTGTCAGAGGGAAGATTGTTACTGTGCAGGGGGAGGAAGAGTACATGGTTAGTCATCTGAATTCATTCCGGTATATTGAGATGGACGGGGAGTTTATTGAAACCCCCTTTCAACATTTTGAAGAGGTACCTCAAACATTGGCAGCAGCAGAAGCAGTGACTGAAGAGGGTTCTCCTTTGAAGATGGCCTCCTTGAAGGATGCCCGGGCTGTAGTTGAGAAAGGTGAATGTGCTAACTGGGGCAGGCTCCCTGATTTTACTCCTAAGACTGACAAGTTTGGGCTGGGTTTTACTGCAGAGGCTCAGAGGGTTGTGCGCAAAGCTAGGATCGAAAGACCTCCTGTGTTCATCACCAACCCGAGAGTGAATGTTATTGAGAGCGACACGGAGGAATCAGAGTTCGATAGCTGGATTTACTCGACGACCGATGGTGGACTGACCAATTGGACTGCAAAAGATCACATACCTGTTACTTTTGTTACGCAATAATGAATTCCTTTGTTTTAATTTGTATTGAACAATAAATTGAAACTTTATGGCCCAGTGTCTTACCCGGGGCACCGTTGGCTTCATTTGTGAGGGCTTATTAACTGTCATTTACATATATCATGAATAAAGACATTGGACGTTTTTTCGCATTTCAAATCTTGTGCTCCCTTTCTTTCTTTCTTTCTTTATATTTCAAAACAGCTATATTTACACACACTCACCTATACAGGTTTCAATCCACTCTGGATCTCACTGGTAACGACTCTGCTACTGCCAGTTATGACTTCGAAAATCCGATCAACTTAGCCGAAGACGAAGGTGAAGATGATTGCGAAGTGCCTGGTGAGCTTGCAAGACTGTTACTCCAGGAAGAGAGGGCCATTCAGCCACATGAAGAGCCAGTGGAAACAGTGAATCTAGGTACTGAGATAGATAGAAAGGAAGTTAAGATTGGTGCTAATCTGGAGCTCAGCGTGAAACAACGGTTGGTTCAGATGTTGCATGATTATGTGGAGATCTTTGCCTGGTCTTACGAAGACATGCCTGGGTTGGACACCGACATTGTAGTCCATCACTTGCCTACCAAGGAAGAATGCCCTCCGGTTAAGCAAAAGGTCCGCCGTATGCGTCTAGAGATGTCCGAGAAGATCAAAGCTGAGGTTATGAAGCAATTCGATGCCGAGTTTCTTGCAGTGACTTCTTACCCACAGTGGGTTGCCAATGTGGTGCCAGTGCCAAAGAAAGATGGTAAGGTCAGAATGTGTGTTGACTACAGGGATCTGAACAGGGCCAGCCCCAAGGATGATTTCCCTCTGCCTCATATTGACGTTCTGGTTGACAATACTGCTCAGCACAAGGTGTTCTCCTTCATGGATGGTTTTTCAGGTTATAATCAGATCAAGATGGCTCCTGAAGACATGGAAAAGACTACCTTTGTTACTCAATGGGGCACCTTCTGTTACAAGGTCATGCCTTTTGGATTGAAAAATGCTGGGGCAACCTACCAACGTGCCATGGTTTCTTTATTTCATGACATGATCCATCATGAGATTGAAGTGTATGTCGACGACATGATTGCAAGGTCCCAAACTGAGGAGGAACACCTTGACCATCTGCAAAAGCTGTTTGACCGTCTGAAGTTGTACAAGCTGAGATTGAACCCGAACAAGTGCACCTTTGGGGTGAGATCTGGAAAGTTGCTAGGCTTCGTCGTAAGTGACAAGGGTATTCAAGTGGACCCTGCCAAGGTTAAAGCCATTCAAGAGATGCCAGTACCCAAGACAGAGAAAGAAGTCAGAGGCTTTCTAGGACGTCTGAATTACATTGCTCGGTTCATCTCGCACCTAACTGCTACCTGTGAGCCAATCTTCAAGCTGCTGAAGAAAGATCAGGTAGTACGTTGGAACGATGAATGTCAGGCCGCTTTTGACAGAATCAAAGAGTATCTCCAAGAACCACCCATCCTTATGCCACCGGTTGAAGGGAGACCTCTGATACTATACCTGACAGTACTTGACAACTCAATGGGGTGTGTGCTGGGGCAGCATGACGAGTCTGGCCGAAAAGAGCACGCCATTTATTACCTTAGCAAAAAGTTTACCGACTGTGAGACCCGATACTCACTGCTCGAGAAAACTTACTGCGCTTTGGTATGGGCTGCTCGTCGGCTGAGACAGTATATGCTGACTCACACTACTCTCTTGATTTCAAAGATGGATCCAATAAAGTACATATTCGAAAAGCCTGCTCTATCCGAAAGAATAGCAAGATGGCAAATGATCTTGATGGAATACGACATCCAGTACACAACTCAGAAAGCCATCAAAGGAAGTGTATTGGCAGACCACTTGGCACACCAGGCAGTAGACGACTATCAGTCAATGAACTTCGAGTTTCCAGACGAGAGCATCATGACAGTGACTGATTGTGAAGTACCTGGACCGGATGAAGGACCTGAGGAAGGATCCCGATGGTCTATGCGCTTTGACGGAGCCTCCAACGCTTTGGGAAACGGTATTGGCGCTGTGATCATATCCCCTCAAGGCACTCATACTCCACTTACTGCCCGACTATGCTTCAACTGCACCAATAACATGGTGGAGTATGAGGCATGTATCATGGGACTTCAAGCTGCGATTGACTTAAGGATCAAGTTTCTGAGTGTCTTCGGAGATTCCGCTCTCGTGATCAATCAGATCAAAGGCGAGTGGGATACGAAACATCCGAATCTTATTCCTTACAGAGAATATGTGTTGACATTGATCCCCCATTTCAGAGATAACTTTTGAACACTTCCCGAGAGAGGAGAATCAGTTGGCGGACGCGTTAGCTACGATGTCTTCTATGTTCAAAGTCAAGTGGGACAATGAGGCTCCCCGGATCATCATCTGGAAACTGGACGAACCGGCATACTGTTGTGATCTTGAGGCTGAGACAGTAACTGAAAAACCCTGGTATCACGAGGTGAAGAGGTATTTGGAAGCTCAAGAATATCCTGAAGGTGCATCTGTCAATGACAAGAAGTTTCTGAGAAGGTTCGCAGCAAAGTTCTTCCTCAGTAACGGCATTCTGTACAAATGAAACCATGATTCAACCTTACTGCGTTGTGTGGATAAAGCTGAAGCAGAAAGGATCATGGCAGAGCTACATGAAGGTACCTTCGGAACGCACTCCAGTGGACACACCATGGCAAAGAAGATCCTTCGGGCAAGATATTTCTGGTCCACAATGGAAGCCGACTGTTACCAACATTCTCGGACATGTCATAAGTGCCAGATATATGCAGATAAGGTGCACGTTCCTCCAGTTCCTCTGAACGTCTTGACAGCACCTTGGCCTTTTGCAATGTGGGGCATAGATATGATCGGCGAGATTAAACCTACGGCATCCAATGGGCATCGCTTCATCCTGGTGGCGATTGATTACTTTACAAAGTGGGTGGAAGCAGCTTCCTATGCCACTGTAACCAAGAATGTTGTGGCACGGTTCATTCGGCATAACCTGATCTATCAATACGGCATCCCGGAAAGGATCATTACGGACAACGGTACCAATCTTAATAACAAGATGATCACTGAGCTCTGCGAGCAATTCAAGATACAGCACCACAACTCTTCTCCTTACCGGCCGAAGATGAATGGGGCCGTAGAAGCAGCGAATAAGAATATCAAGAAAATTGTGCAGAAGATGACAGTGACTTACAAAGATTGGCACGAGATGTTACCGTTTGCTCTTCATGGGTACCGTACCTCAGCACGGACGTCAACCGGGGCAACTCCTTTTTCTTTGGTCTATGGCATGGAGGCGGTCTTATCAATCGAAGTCCAGATACCCTCTCTCCGGATAATGAAGGATGCAGACTTGAGCGAAGATGATTGGATCTAGACACGACTTGATCAGCTAAATCTAATTGACGAAAAGAGACTCGCTGCTATTTGTCATGGTCAGACGTATCAAAAACGGATGATCAGGGCATTTAACAAGAAAGTCAGACCACAAGAGTATCAAGTTGGGGATCTGGTAATCAAACGCATCATTCTTCCTCAGAGTGACCCCAGGGGCAAATGGACCCCTACGCACGAAGGGCCATTTGTGGTTAAACATGTGTTCTCAGGAGGAGCCATGATTCTAACTACCATGGATGGTGACGACCTTCCTCACCCCGCCAATGCAGACATAGTAAAAAGATACTACGCATGATAAAAGACCCGCTAGGTTGACATACCTAGGCAAAAATTAAGGCTTCCCGGCGAACCAAAAGGGTTCGGGCAAAATGAGGGATGAAATGAAAAAATCTGTACACCCGGCAAGTCGAAAACCTGAAAAGGCGGCTTGGGCAAAAATGGGTATCCCGGTGGACTGAAAACCCGAAAGGGCGGTCCAGGCAAAAGTTAGGGATTAAAGCGTAATACTATGTCTCATTAGATCACCTTGCATCCAGAATCCGGTATCAACCTCAAGTTCAGACGGCATCGATCAATCAGCTTCATCTTCAACCGAGCAGCAAAGTGATGAGACGCTCGAAAATATAAAGGCGATAGCAGAGTTGGAACCTAGTGGGATTATTCTTTTCACATAGCTGTTTTGTTTTCCCTTTTTCACAAAATTGTATAAACTCTGTTGTTCGGCGGTGTTCTCTTACTAGGACTTTAGCCTCTTGTACATAAATGCCTATTTACAGGCAAATTCAAAAATCAATAAAATTTTACTTTTCAACTAAAATTGCCAATTGTTTTTCCTTTTTCTGTTTTGTTTTGCAAAGAACGTCCAATGTTCAATTTGTGATATATGCATTTGACACTAATTGCTAACTCATAAATATTTGCATGCGAAGCAAAGGATTAATTACAGGTAACATTAGAAACAGGGGCAATAATGAGTTGTCTAAAGCGATCTAATTGCTCTGTCCACCAAGGTACCAAGGTAAGTTCGGCTGAAGAAGGTAACCAAGATATTTTAATTCCCCGGAGAGTGAGCCAGCAAGTCAACATACTCTCCCCAAGCAGAGTTAGCTCACTCTATCAGCCTTAAGGAAATTGGGTATCCCTAGCAGATCTCAACATTCCTTAGCGGAGTATGCAAACATTCTTAACAAGCATCCCCGACAGTCTTGATCTAAGATTGTTCCCCGGCGGTATACAGGCTTCAATGGAGCCATTCCCCAGTATATCTCAAAAATTTCCCCAGGAAAGTCCAGTCCAATCTGAAAAGTCTCCCCAGGAGAGTTGGATCCATCTCCCCAGCAGGAAGCTTATCCCCAGTAGATTCTGGAAGCTTATCGCCTGCAGAGCACGAACGCGCCCCCGACTTTATTCAGAAGGTTATTTCCCCACCAGGATATAACTGGGTTATCCTCAGCCATTTGTCACGGAAAGATCGTCCCCGACGAAGTCTTCCTATCCCCCAGCGGAGTTCATCAATTCTTCCAACATGACACATCAACGGTATCCCCAGCGGAGTTATCATTAACCTCAGCAAAGTATCTCTTTCTCCCCACAGAGTTCACTCCCTACAAAGTAATCTATTCGCCAAGTTTATTCCCCAACGGAGTCATCTGCTCCTACCGGTATTCTTGCAACCATCATCCCCAGCAGAAACAACGAAGCTCTACTCTCCAACATCAGCCCAGGATTTGACTTCCCGGCACCTGTCAAGGATTTACTTTCCTAGACAAAAATACATTCATGAACATCACATCTTCATACATTATAGCATGCACATACGCATTATGAACATACAATCTCATTTATTCTGAGAACATCTCGCATGTCATACATCATGACATCGCATACAACTAACGTTTGTCTTTTTAGGACAAAGGTCAGTACAAAGATGATTACTATCAACTGTCGTGATTCCATATCTGATTCCTGTATCTTGCCAGGGTGTATCTGTTGACGACTAACATTACCAGACTCGATTCCTGTATCCTGCCAGGGCACGTCTGAAGAGTTTAAGGATCTGATTCCTGTATCTTGCCAGGGTGTATCTGTTGACGACTAACATTACCAGACTCGATTCCTGTATCTTGCCAGGGCACGTCTGAAGAGTTTGAGGATCCGATTCCTGTATCTTGCCAGGGTGTATCTGTTGACGACTAACATTACCAGACTCGATTTCTGTATCTTTCCAGGGCACGTCTGAAGAGTTTGAGGATCCGATTCCTGTATCTTGCCAGGGTGTATCTGTTGACGACTAACATTACCAGACTCGATTCCTGTATCCTGCCAGGGCACGTCTGAAGAGTTCGGAGATCCGATTCCTGTATCTTGCCAGGGTGTATCTGTTGACGACTATATTCTCCGGACTCGATTCCTGTATCTTGCCAGGGCACGTCTGAAGAGTTTAAAGATTCGATACCTGTATCCAGCCAGGGCGCATCTACATAAAGAGTTTGAAGATCAACTCCTATAACAGGCCAGGTAATCATTTTTCTTTCTCAGGTACGCAAGTTCTCGCTAAGGAAACTCTTACGCGATCGACACCTAGATGGCATCTGTAAGCCCATCCACATACCAACAGTCTCCAAATGGCATCCATAAGCCCATTCCCGACAAGGTACTGTCACACTTCCAGATGGCATCTATAAGCCCATCCTCCTATCCCTCATATCTCCAAATGGCATCTGTAAGCCCATTCCCGCCATCATACTGCTGACACTCTACTATGTGAGTGCAAATTTCTGGGCACTCTAGTGTTCAATCATCTTCCACCTTCGGATTACGAAAGGCACGCCAGCCAATCTACATCCTCAGGTCTAAGAAGATTGAACAGGGGCAACTGTTGTACCCTAAAATTTGCCCTCCCATATTCTTCAAGATTTGCCAAAGATCAATCTCCAGATGATTCAAAATCACTCAAGGGTTGCATAGTCCAATTGCCTCCTAGCACAGTCAAAACTAGGGTTTTGGTTCTTGCAAAGAAATTGAAGTTTTCAAGGGTCCAATCAAGTCCCATATGCCCATAAACATTGTCAAGCATCCACATGCCAAGTTTCAAGACTCACTGCATCAGATTACACAGTCAAAAACCCTAAATGCTTCATAGTCAACTGTAGGGGCAAAATGGTCATTTGACAGTCAACAGTCAAAAATTTTGGTCAACATCTTATTTTGAAGCCACAAACATCATTTGATCAATTATTGATCATGATTTCACAAGCATGGCTCAAAAAGTCTCAAGATGCAAAAGTTTCTATTTTTGGACAGTTGAAAAAGTCAACTGCAAATTGACCAGGGCATAACTTCTTCATGGTTTATCAGAAAAATCCCATCCAAAGCTCATTTTGAAGATAATGACATTTCCTACAACTCATATTCACACTTCAAGTCCAAGAAATGCTCTCACAAAAAGTTATCAATTCCAACATTATAGGTCATTTTCAAAAGTCAACAAAAAGGCACTTTAAGTCAAAGACCATAACTTGAGATTGGTAAATCAAAATGACATGGGACCAAAGGCATTGGTTAGAGGACTTCAAGACCTTTCCAAAATGTCCAAGAACATGATCATAGCTTCAACATTGAGCAAGATATGCCTTGTAGAAGTTGGGAAATTTTTGGGAATTTTGAAAAGTCAACTTTGCACAAAAGGCTTCAAAAATGCTAATGGGCCACAAATCCTTCCATGAATCATTACCCAAAGGCTATGCACGACCCATTGACCTCAAAGGGATGTATTTTCTTATTTTTGATTAATTATTTGAATTTTTATTATTATTAATTCACTTAATTAAATTTAAATATGAAAAAATATCAAATAACACTTATCAAATCTTTTTGTGCAGCAAGTTCACTCATTATGAGTTAAATATCTCGTGCATCAATCAACAAGGACAAAATCATCCAAATTTGGCATAATTGGCATGGAAAAAGATTGGAAAAGATATGAACAAAATCAAATATTGGAATCATCAATACATGGACTTTGGGCTTGGTTTTTTAACCTAATTCCATTCAATTACATATGCATAACCTAAACCTATTCCATTGGACACGAAAAACTGCATACAAGCTGCATACCAAATTGCAAATTTTCATCAAATTTTTGAAAACTGAAAACATAGTTACAGCGTGATTCAAAGCCTAAAACCTATTCCAAAGGCTTGCTGGGACTTTCTTGAACGTGTCTCAATCCCTTTCCAGTCTCCACGCACAAAGAATTGGTAGAACAAAATTGCTTTCTTCTTGAACTTTACCATAATCGTGTTTTACTTTTTATGCATTGTTCATGTATTTCATTTGTTGATTCTTGTTAATATTGATGTTCTGAAGCTAATGGTACCCTTTAATTGTCCTAACAATGCCTGTATCAAGATTTGCCATTAACGTTCGCTAGGGTTTCAGAGCTCCAGATTTAGGGGTTTCTTCATATGGAAAAATTGGACAACCAAGCCTATGCCATTGAAATCGTGACATGAAGACGAAGCTAACCATGACCTTGCGCCCTTTTTATATTTGGCCATATCCTATTCGCTATTTTTGCAGGTTGTGTTTAGTGGGGGTTTAAAACCCCCGCTAATTGCTTATATTACAGGTACAAAAGGAAGAAGAAGGCTAGCGTGTCTGAGTGTGATTGGACAATTCAAACGTTGGCGCGTTTTTTGATTGTTTCAGCATAATATTGTTTTTTCATATATAATAATTATATTCCATTAACATTACAAATGCGCTCAATAGATCAGTTGGTGGCTGAGGTGTCTGGTAAGCATTGGGACCTGGGTTCGATTCCCAGGTCCCCCATATTATTCATAATTTTTGTTACAACATGTTCCCATGCAGTTTCTATCCAGTGGTTCACCATACGCGCATATGCTGAGGCTTGACAAGTGGCTTCATGATCAATCCAAAGGCCAGAACATGAGGACTACCATACACGCTAGTCAACCACTCCACATGCAAGCACAGAAAGTCAAAAAGGCTTTGCATTCTTGGGCCAGATTTCTCACAAAAAACCTCCTTTTGGGGCCAGACACCCCCATGGTTTGCATCAATTTTTTTATTTTTATTTGTTTTTCTTTCTAATTCTATTAATTGTTTTAATTGTTTTCTTTAAATTCCTAAAATAATTTTCATAATAAAATAAAATACAAAAAATCAAAAATGCTTATTGTTAATATTAATTTCACCATTATTTATTTTGTAAATAAACTTTAATAATTAACTAGTTAATTTAGGTTTTAAAATTTTAATGTTTTTCTTAATAAATTAAAATAGGTAGAATTAGGGTTTTGATATTTTTTCACCTTTTCTTTTTTTAGATAATTTTCTCATCATTATTATTATTATTAATTATCAATTATTTTGTAAATAAACATGTACATTAAATTCTTTAGTAAATTAGGTTAAACTTTAACATTTTTCATTAATAATTAAAAAACAACTTAGAATTAGGGTTTCTCTTCAATTTTAATTTCTTTATTTCATAAATACAAAAAAACCTAAAAAACATTTCTTTCCTTTTATTAAATAATTAATTAGCTTTTTAATTTCATTTAATTTCTTTAAAGGGTCCAACGCCCTCGAATGTTCTATTTTTATTCTTTTAGCACGTTATTTTATTTTCCTTTTTGAATATCATGTAATTGCTCAAGCCATGTAATAGTAACTAGGTTTTACTTTCCGCATCTTTTATTAAAACGGGTCTTTGTATTTTGGCGATGTATAGACCCGCGCCTTGTAATAGCGTAGGATTTTACTTTCCGCATTTAAATTTCTGCACTTTTAAATTATAATTGCATGAAAGAATGTATGGCCTAAATTAAAAACAAGCGTAGATCACCATGATACATGTACAAGATAAAACATAACATGAAAATAACACACAAATTCACACACCACTCTTAGGGTACGCCTCACTGTTGCCTTACCTTCGAAACGTGGTCGTCGAGTATAGGACGTCTTAGTAAGTCCTTATGTCCATTGATCCTGTTACCTCGAAACAAGTTGCCTCGAAACAGTTGCCGCAGAACAGTTGCCTCGAAACGGTTGCCTCGAATTTAAAAAAGGATCAAGGACATAAGGGTAGCTTCTAAGGTGTTCTACTGTTGCTCTGGTGACCACACTGTCCCTTCAAACGAATTGACCCGAATACCTCCAACGGTGGTGCTACCTACCTCTCAATGGTGAGATGGCACTACCTTAAGGACATTTACACAGCCTAATTCCTTAGGGTAGGTGGATGACTCAAAGATACTTGTTCTATTCAAAAACAAATCAAAACTCTTTTCACACCGACACTTTCAAAAAGCTTTCAAAACAATTTTTCAAACACTCTTGAGGACTGATACAAGAGTCGATCTGAAATCTTTAAACGAAACTTTTTTCAAACCCACTCACAATTGAAAAGCAAACCTTTTGAAAACACAAATGAGCAAGTATCTAAGAGCCCATGGATAACCATGGATAGAAAGGGTGCTAACACCTTCCCTTTCTATAAATCTACCTCCCGAACCGAGAAACTATCTCATAAGGAATTTTGCTGTGCTTTTGTCCTGTCCATGTTGGAGAAAATAAAAGACGGTGGCGACTCTTGCTTCCGCGGCATTTCGCAAACCAGCATTAAACAGTCAGTTCTAAATCCACCGATCACTCCATGCAATCGATTTGCATCTTATGTTAATCAATTTACACATTGAAAATTTTGAAAAATCTGAACTGGTTTCAAGATATCCTTCACACCTTTTCTCCAATAGTTGCATGATCAAACATTGCATCTTATCAAGTTTTTCAAACAGAAAAGTGTCCATTTGGAAAGGTATCTTGATTACTATATATTACAAAATCTTTCAAATCATAAACAACTCTTCTCTTATGCAATAAAATCTGAACTTTGTAATATATTCAAACTTCATATTTCTTAACTTTTAAGAACAAATATTTTCTGCACTTTCACACACATAAAGAACAGAAATCTTTGAGCATTATCTAACCATTGTGTTACAGTTTGAATTGCTTACAAGAGAAGAAAGAAGAAACTTAAAAGAAGTCACTCTATGTGATCAACATCTTTCAAGAAATCATACTTCATAAAATTATACAAAGTGTAACTTATTTCCAGGATTGTTGGAATTAAGTATTAGATTACTTTTGTTCCTTGTTGTCCATTGTTAGAAACAAGAGGTATATTTTGAGAGGATTGTTCTCATTAGACTTATTGGGAATCCAAGAGGGTGTTCTTGGTATTTGTTAGGTTCTTTAGTTGATAAGACTAGGAAGAGTCTTGTAAAAGTTCTAACAAAATAGTAAAATCTCTTGCGTGTTTGCAAGGGGACTGGACATACTTCTGGGGTGTGGAAGGAACCAGGATAAATCTCCGTGTCTCTTTACTTTCTGCACTTTACAGTTTTCAAAGCACTAAATCAAAACCAGAAAGTATAAAATAAGTCAAAAATCGACCACCACCTAATTCACCCCCCCTCTTAGGCGCAATCTTAAACTTACAATTGGTATTAGAGCAGGTTATAGGTAACCTGCTCCTAGAGATCCAGAATGGCTTCCGCAAATCATCAACCCGTTTTCAGAGATGGTGGTAGTAACAACAAGCCTCCTCTATTTTGTGGTGAATATTTTGACTTTTGGAAAATACGCACGAAGGAGCATTTAGAAGCACAAGGAGATGAAGTATGGGATGCTGTTGAAAATGGTCCATTTATTCCGGTAACGGTAATCAATAGCGTGGGCTCTTCAAATCCTAAAACTGCATGGGACGACGATGATAAAAAGAAAGTTCTCTATGACAAAAAGGCAATAAACCTTCTTCAGTGTGCACTTAGCATGGATGAATTCTTCTGTGTCTCGGCATGCAAAACAGTGAAAGAAATATGGGATACCTTGGTAGAAACTCATGAAGGAACCGCTGAAGTTAAAAGATCAAGATTAAATACTTTGAGTCAAGAATACGAACTATTCAGAATGCAGCCCCGAGAATCAATCCTCGACTTGCAGAAAAGATTTGTACACTTGACAAATCATTTGAAAGCACTAGGTAAGACTTTAACTAATGATGAACTTAATCTTAAAGTGCTTAGATCTTTATCCAGGGAATGGCAACCAAAAGTGACAGCAATATCCGAGAAGAAGAATCTATCCACAATGACTTTTGCCACTTTGTTCGGAAAACTTCAAGAATATGAGACGGAACTTGCAAGACTCGAAAAGCATGAAATCCAAGTAAAAGACTCAAAAGACATGGCTCTGAATACAAGGATAAAAAATCATGATAGCAATCAAGAGGATGAATCCACTAGTAGTGAAGATGATGATCTTATCAAGAAGATTGAAAAGGTTCTACGAAAAGAAAGAAAAAGAGAAGCGCCAACAAGGAAGGTTATATGCTTTGAATGTGGAGAAAAGGGACATGTTAAAAGTGAATGTCCTACACTTGAAAAGAAGAAGAAATATTTCAAGAGAAATAAAGATAAAAAGTCAAAGAAAGCATATATAGCATGGGAAAGTTCATCTTCCGATTCCAAAAACAATCAACGTGCAAATCTAGCATTGATGGTCTCACACTATTCCGATGATGAAGACAATGAGGTTAGTAATGAATTTTATCTTTCTGATAGTGATGCACAAGGTGCTATAGATGAACTATTGAATGAATGCAAAATTCTGTATAAAACCATTTCATCACAAAAGAAAAAAATTTCATCCTTAGAAGAAAAATATGTTTCAATGGAAAAAGATTTCAAAGAAGAAAAACAAAAGTCAAGTGATGAACAAAAACAAAATTTTGTATGCAAAAATTGTGATTCTCTCTCTTTCCAAATTGTCCAATTAAAAAGAGTCATTGAAAGATATGAAAAAGGGCAAATTGGATTGGAAGGTGTTCTTAGCCAACAAAGATACTCCAATGATAAAAGTGGACTTGGATATTCAAAGTTCTCAAAACCAAGTTATAACAAAACTATATTTGTTAAGGCAAGTGATCAATCTTCCAAAGAGAAAGTGAACAAACCTAAAATAGTTCGTCATTATATGAAAAAGAAAACATTTCCTAAGAAGAAATCTTATCCTTCTAGATATAGAAGTAACTTTGAACCTACTTGTTTTTATTGTGGTATTAAAGGGCATACACCTAATGCTTGCTATGTTAGAAACTTTAGTATGGCAAGTGGGTATTATGTGTGGGTTAAGAAAGGAACTAACTATGATGGACCCAAAGCACATTGGGTACCAAATCAAACTTAATTTGTTTTGTAGGTATGCTTGAAGACCACATACAATATTTTGTATCTTGATAGTGGTTGTTCAAAGCATATGATGGGAGACATACACTAACTTTCAAATCTAGTTCAAGTCCAAGGATTATTTCACATATGGGAAATACCTTAAAGGAAGAATTCTTGGCATTGGCAAAGTTGATACACTAACTTTCATAACCATTGAAGATGTACTTTATGTTAAAGAACAAAAGACAACTTCTAAGTACAAGTCAACTTTGTGACAAAGGCTTCAACATCATGTTTTGATGAAGATAACTACTATGTGCTTTTATCAAAGGATGATAAAAAGTATCATGAAGCAATATGGCTATGGTTAAAGCTTTCAAAATTATTATATGTATTTTTGTCCATTTTTTATTGCATCTTTCCCTTCTTTTTGATAATGTCAAAGGGGGAGAAGGATGTGATAGCACTTTATGGTTGTTTGTTTTCATTGTCTTTACAGGGCAAGCTTTCAAATCTTTTTCTCCATAGGGGGAGAAAACACTTTTTGCTCAAATTCTGAACAACTCATAAAGGAAAATGGTTTGTCATCATCAAAAAGGCGGAGAATGTAATCTCAAGCCTCAACTCAACTTTAGTTTTGATGAAAGACAAACAAGCTAGTTTGATGAAAGACAAACAAGCATTATGGCAAGAAGGAAAATAAGTGAAATTAACTTAAAGCATCATTCACTCAAAGCTTCAAGGATCATGGCAAGCAATCAAGTATATCAATTCTCAATTGAACTACATTGATTAGAAATGCTCAAAAATGATATACACACTTGCCACAACACTTCACTTATATTTCAAAACAAATTTTTAGTTTTTCTCTGCTGTAAATCGATTAACATCTTGTGTAAATCGATTTACACATGCTTTTTCAAAAAACTGATTGTCTCTGCCAGCAATCGATTTACATGTTGTGTAAATCGATTGATCACAGAACAAACTGAATTTTTAACTCTTGTAAATCGATTTACACAACATGCTAATCGATTTACACTTCAAATTTTTTGAAATTCTGAATGTTACAAACCCGTGCAATCGATTTGCATCTTATGGTAATCGATTTACACATTGAAAATTTTGAAAAATCTGAACTGGTTTCAAGATATCCTTCACACCTTTTCTCCAATAGTTGCATGATCAAACATTGCATCTTATCAAGTTTTTCAAACAGAAAAGTGTCCATTTGGAAAGGTATCTTGATTACTATATATTACAAAATCTTTCAAATCATAAACAACTCTTCTCTTATGCAATAAAATCTGAACTTTGTAATATATTCAAACTTCATATTTCTTAACTTTTAAGAACAAATATTTTCTGCACTTTCACACACATAAAGAACAGAAATCTTTGAGAATTATCTAACCATTGTGTTACAGTTTGAATTGCTTACAAGAGAAGAAAGAAGAAACTTCAAAGAAGTCACTTTATGTGATAAACATCTTTCAAGAAATCATACTTCATAAAATTATACAAAATGTAACTTATTTCCAGGATTGTTGGAATTAAGTATTAGATTACTTTTGTTCCTTGTGGTCCATTGTTGGAAACAAGAGGTATCTTTTGAGAGGATTGTTCTCATTAGACTTATTGGAAATCCAAGAGGGTGTTCTTGGTATTTGTTAGTTTCTTTAGTTGATAAGACTAGGAAGAGTCTTGTAAAAGTTCTAACAAAATAGTAAAATCTCTTGCGTGTTTGCAAGGGGACTGGACGTACTTCCGGGGTGTGGAAGGAACCAGGATAAATCTCCGTGTCTCTTTACTTTCTGCACTTTACAGTTTTCAAAGCACTAAATCAAAACCAGAAAGTATAAAATAAGTCAAAAATCGACCACCACCTAATTCACCCCCCCTCTTAGGCGCAATCTTAAACTTACAATTGGTATTAGAGCAGGTTATAGGTAACCTGCTCCTAGAGATCCAGAATGGCTTCCGCAAATCATCAACCCGTTTTCAGAGATGGTGGTAGTAACAACAAGCCTCCTCTATTTTGTGGTGAATATTTTGACTTTTGGAAAATACGCACGAAGGAGCATTTAGAAGCACAAGGAGATGAAGTATGGGATGCTGTTGAAAATGGTCCATTTATTCCGGTAACGGTAATCAATAGCGTGGGCTCTTCAAAGCCTAAAACTGCATGGGACGACGATGATAAAAAGAAAGTTCTCTATGACAAAAAGGCAATAAACCTTCTTCAGTGTGCACTTAGCATGGATGAATTCTTCCGTGTCTCGGCATGCAAAACAGCGAAAGAAATATGGGATACCTTGGTAGAAACTCATGAAGGAACCGCTGAAGTTAAAAGATCAAGATTAAATACTTTGAGTCAAGAATACGAACTATTCAGAATGCAGCCCCGAGAATCAATCCTCGACTTGCAGAAAAGATTTGTACACTTGACAAATCATTTGAAAGCACTAGGTAAGACTTTAACTAATGATGAACTTAATCTTAAAGTGCTTAGATCTTTATCCAGGGAATGGCAACCAAAAGTGACAGCAATATCCGAGAAGAAGAATCTATCCACAATGACTTTTGCCACTTTGTTCGGAAAACTTCAAGAATATGAGACGGAACTTGCAAGACTCGAAAAGCATGAAATCTAAGTAAAAGACTCAAAAGACATGGCTCTGAATACAAGGATAAAAAATCATGATAGCAATCAAGAGGATGAATCCACTAGTAGTGAAGATGATGATCTTATCAAGAAGATTGAAAAGGTTCTACGAAAAGAAAGATAAAGAGAAGCGCCAACAAGGAAGGTTATATGCTTTGAATGTGGAGAAAAGGGACATGTTAAAAGTGAATGTCCTACACTTGAAAAGAAGAAGAAATATTTCAAGAGAAATAAAGATAAAAAGTCAAAGAAAGCATATATAGCATGGGAAAGTTCATCTTCCGATTCCAAAAACAATCAACGTGCAAATCTAGCATTGATGGTCTCACACTATTCCGATGATGAAGACAATGAGGTTAGTAATGAATTTTATCTTTCTGATAGTGATGCACAAGGTGCTATAGATGAACTATTGAATGAATGCAAAATTCTGTATAAAACCATTTCATCACAAAAGAAAAAAATTTCATCCTTAGAAGAAAAATATGTTTCAATGGAAAAAGATTTCAAAGAAGAAAAACAAAAGTCAAGTGATGAACAAAAACAAAATTTTGTATGCAAAAATTGTGATTCTCTCTCTTTCCAAATTGTCCAATTAAAAAGAGTCATTGAAAGATATGAAAAAGGGCAAATTGGATTGGAAGGTGTTCTTAGCCAACAAAGATACTCCAATGATAAAAGTGGACTTGGATATTCAAAGTTCTCAAAACCAAGTTATAACAAAACTATATTTGTTAAGGCAAGTGATCAATCTTCCAAAGAGAAAGTGAACAAACCTAAAATAGTTCGTCATTATATGAAAAAGAAAACATTTCCTAAGAAGAAATCTTATCCTTCTAGATATAGAAGTAACTTTGAACCTACTTGTTTTTATTGTGGTATTAAAGGGCATACACCTAATGCTTGCTATGTTAGAAACTTTAGTATGGCAAGTGGGTATTATGTGTGGGTTAAGAAAGGAACTAACTATGATGGACCCAAAGCACATTGGGTACCAAATCAAACTTAATTTGTTTTGTAGGTATGCTTGAAGACCACATACAATATTTTGTATCTTGATAGTGGTTGTTCAAAGCATATGATGGGAGACATACACTAACTTTCAAATCTAGTTCAAGTCCAAGGATTATTTCACATATGGGAAATACCTTAAAGGAAGAATTCTTGGCATTGGCAAAGTTGATACACTAACTTTCATAACCATTGAAGATGTACTTTATGTTAAAGAACAAAAGACAACTTCTAAGTACAAGTCAACTTTGTGACAAAGGCTTCAACATCATGTTTTGATGAAGATAACTACTATGTGCTTTTATCAAAGGATGATAAAAAGTATCATGAAGCAATATGGCTATGGTTAAAGCTTTCAAAATTATTATATGTATTTTTGTCCATTTTTTATTGCATCTTTCCCTTCTTTTTGATAATGTCAAAGGGGGAGAAGGATGTGATAGCACTTTATGGTTGTTTGTTTTCATTGTCTTTACAGGGCAAGCTTTCAAATCTTTTTCTCCATAGGGGGAGAAAACACTTTTTGCTCAAATTCTGAACAACTCATAAAGGAAAATGGTTTGTCATCATCAAAAAGGCGGAGAATGTAATCTCAAGCCTCAACTCAACTTTAGTTTTGATGAAAGACAAACAAGCTAGTTTGATGAAAGACAAACAAGCATTATGGCAAGAAGGAAAATAAGTGAAATTAACTTAAAGCATCATTCACTCAAAGCTTCAAGGATCATGGCAAGCAATCAAGTATATCAATTCTCAATTGAACTACATTGATTAGAAATGCTCAAAAATGATATACACACTTGCCACAACACTTCACTTATATTTCAAAACAAATTTTTAGTTTTTCTCTGCTGTAAATCGATTAACATCTTGTGTAAATCGATTTACACATGCTTTTTCAAAAAACTGATTGTCTCTGCCAGCAATCGATTTACATGTTGTGTAAATCGATTGATCACAGAACAAACTGAATTTTTAACTCTTGTAAATCGATTTACACAACATGCTAATCGATTTACACTTCAAATTTTTTGAAATTCTGAATGTTACAAACCCGTGCAATCGATTTGCATCTTATGGTAATCGATTTACACATTGAAAATTTTGAAAAATCTGAACTGGTTTCAAGATATCCTTCACACCTTTTCTCCAATAGTTGCATGATCAAACATTGCATCTTATCAAGTTTTTCAAACAGAAAAGTGTCCATTTGGAAAGGTATCTTGATTACTATATATTACAAAATCTTTCAAATCATAAACAACTCTTCTCTTATGCAATAAAATCTGAACTTTGTAATATATTCAAACTTCATATTTCTTAACTTTTAAGAACAAATATTTTCTGCACTTTCACACACATAAAGAACAGAAATATTTGAGAATTATCTAACCATTGTGTTACAGTTTGAATTGCTTACAAGAGAAGAAAGAAGAAACTTCAAAGAAGTCACTTTATGTGATAAACATCTTTCAAGAAATCATACTTCATAAAATTATACAAAATGTAACTTATTTCCAGGATTGTTGGAATTAAGTATTAGATTACTTTTGTTCCTTGTTGTCCATTGTTGGAAACAAGAGGTATCTTTTGAGAGGATTGTTCTCATTAGACTTATTGGAAATCCAAGAGGGTGTTCTTGGTATTTGTTAGTTTCTTTAGTTGATAAGACTAGGAAGAGTCTTGTAAAAGTTCTAACAAAATAGTAAAATCTCTTGCGTGTTTGCAAGGGGACTGGACGTACTTCCGGGGTGTGGAAGGAACCAGGATAAATCTCCGTGTCTCTTTACTTTCTGCACTTTACAGTTTTCAAAGCACTAAATCAAAACCAGAAAGTATAAAATAAGTCAAAAATCGACCACCACCTAATTCACCCCCCCTCTTAGGCGCAATCTTAAACTTACAATTGGTATTAGAGCAGGTTATAGGTAACCTGCTCCTAGAGATCCAGAATGGCTTCCGCAAATCATCAACCCGTTTTCAGAGATGGTGGTAGTAACAACAAGCCTCCTCTATTTTGTGGTGAATATTTTGACTTTTGGAAAATACGCACGAAGGAGCATTTAGAAGCACAAGGAGATGAAGTATGGGATGCTGTTGAAAATGGTCCATTTATTCCGGTAACGGTAATCAATGGCGTGGGCTCTTCAAAGCCTAAAACTGCATGGGACGACGATGATAAAAAGAAAGTTCTCTATGACAAAAAGGCAATAAACCTTCTTCAGTGTGCACTTAGCATGGATGAATTCTTCCGTGTCTCGGCATGCAAAACAGCGAAAGAAATATGGGATACCTTGGTAGAAACTCATGAAGGAACCGCTGAAGTTAAAAGATCAAGATTAAATACTTTGAGTCAAGAATACGAACTATTCAGAATACAGCCCCGAGAATCAATCCTCGACTTGCAGAAAAGATTTATACACTTGAAAAATCATTTGAAAGCACTAGGTAAGACTTTAACTAATGATGAACTTAATCTTAAAGTGCTTAGATCTTTATCCAGGGAATGGCAACCAAAAGTGACAACAATATCCGAGAAGAAGAATCTATCCACAATGACTTCTGCCACTTTGTTCGGAAAACTTCAAGAATATGAGACGGAACTTGCAAGACTCGAAAAGCATGAAATCCAAGTAAAAGACTCAAAAGACATGGCTCTGAATACAAGGATAAAAAATCATGATAGCAATCAAGAGGATGAATCCACTAGTAGTGAAGATGATGATCTTATCAAGAAGATTGAAAAGGTTCTACGAAAAGAAAGAAAAAGAGAAGCGCCAACAAGGAAGGTTATATGCTTTGAATGTGGAGAAAAGGGACATGTTAAAAGTGAATGTCCTACACTTGAAAAGAAGAAGAAATATTTCAAGAGAAATAAAGATAAAAAGTCAAAGAAAGCATATATAGCATGGGAAAGTTCATCTTCCGATTCCAAAAACAATCAACGTGCAAATCTAGCATTGATGGTCTCACACTATTCCGATGATGAAGACAATGAGGTTAGTAATGAATTTTCTCTTTCTGATAGTGATGCACAAGGTTCTATAGATGAACTATTGAATGAATGCAAAATTATGTATAAAACCATTTCATCACAAAAGAAACAAATTTCATCCTTAGAAGAAAAATATGTTTCAATGGAAAAAGATTTCAAAGAAGAAAAACAAAAGTCAAGTGATGAACAAAAACATAATTTTGTATGCAAAAATTGTGATTCACTCTCTTTCCAAATTGTCCAATTAAAAAGAGTCATTGAAAGATATGAAAAAGGGCAAATTGGATTGGAAGGTGTTCTTAGCACACAAAGATACTCCAATGATAAAAGTGGACTTGGATATTCAAAGTTCTCAAAACCAAGTTATAACAAAACTATATTTGTTAAGGAAAGTGATCAATCTTCCAAAGAGAAAGTGAACAAACCTAAAATAGTTCGTCATTATCTGAAAAAGAAAACATTTCCTAAGAAGAAATCTTATCCTTCTAGATATAGAAGTAACTTTGAACCTACTTGTTTTTATTATGGTATTAAAGGCCATACATTTAATGCTTGCTATGTTAGAAACTTTAGTATGGCAAGTGGGCATTATGTGTGGGTTAATAAAGGAACTAACTATGATGGACCCAAAGCACATTGGGTACCAAATCAAACTTAATTTGTTTTGTAGGTATGCTTGAAGACCACATACAATATTTTGTATCTTGATAGTGGTTGTTCAAAGCATATGATGGGAGACATACACTAACTTTCAAATCTAGTTCAAGTCCAAGGATTATTTCACATATGGGAAATACCTTAAAGGAAGAATTCTTGGCATTGGCAAAGTTGATACACTAACTTTCATAACCATTGAAGATGTACTTTGTGTTAAAGAACAAAAGACAACTTCTAAGTACAAGTCAACTTTGTGACAAAGGCTTCAACATCATGTTTTGATGAAGATAACTACTATGTGCTTTTATCAAAGGATGATAAAAAGTATCATGAAGCAATATGGCTATGGTTAAAGCTTTCAAAATTATTATATGTATTTTTGTCCATTTTTTATTGCATCTTTCCCTTCTTTTTGATAATGTCAAAGGGGGAGAAGGATGTGATAGCACTTTATGGTTATTTGTTTTCATTGTCTTTACAGGGCAAGCTTTCAAATCTTTTTCTCCAAAGGGGGAGAAATCTTCTCAGGGGGAGAAAACACTTTTTGCTCAAATTCTGAACAACTCATAAAGGAAAATGGTTTGTCATCATCAAAAAGGCGGAGAATGTAATCTCAAGCCTCAACTCAACTTTAGTTTTGATGAAAGACAAACAAGCTAGTTTGATGAAAGACAAACAAGCATTATGGCAAGAAGGAAAATAAGTGAAATTAACTTAAAGCATCATTCACTCAAAGCTTCAAGGATCATGGCAAGCAATCAAGTATATCAATTCTCAATTGAACTACATTGATTAGAAATGCTCAAAAATGATATACACACTTGCCACAACACTTCACTTATATTTCAAAACAAATTTTTAGTTTTTCTCTGCTGTAAATCGATTAACATCTTGTGTAAATCGATTTACACATGCTTTTTCAAAAAACTGATTGTCTCTGCCAGCAATCGATTTACATGTTGTGTAAATCGATTGATCACAGAACAAACTGGATTTTTAACTCTTGTAAATCGATTTACACAACATGCTAATCAATTTACACTTCAAATTTTTTGAAATTCTGAACGTTACAAACCCGTGCAATCGATTTGCATCTTATGTTAATCGATTTACACATTGAAAATTTTGAAAAATCTGAACTGGTTTCAAGATATCCTTCACACCTTTTCTCCAATAGTTGCATGATCAAACATTGCATCTTATCAAGTTTTTCAAACAGAAAAGTGTCCATTTGGAAAGGTATCTTGATTACTATATATTACAAAATCTTTCAAATCATAAACAACTCTTCTCTTATGCAATAAAATCTGAACTTTGTAATATATTCAAACTTCATATTTCTTAACTTTTAAGAACAAATATTTTCTGCACTTTCACACACATAAAGAACAGAAATCTTTGAGCATTATCTAACCATTGTGTTACAGTTTGAATTGCTTACAAGAGAAGAAAGAAGAAACTTCAAAAAAGTCACTCTATGTGATTAACATCTTTCAAGAAATCATACTTCATAAAATTATACAAAGTGTAACTTATTTCCAGGATTGTTGGAATTAAGTATTAGATTACTTTTGTTCCTTGTTGTCCATTGTTGGAAACAAGAGGTATCTTTTGAGAGAATTGTTCTCATTAGACTTATTGGGAATCCAAGAGGGTGTTATTGGTATTTGTTAGGTTCTTTAGTTGATAAGACTAGGAAGAGTCTTGTAAAAGTTCTAACAAAATAGTAAAATCTCTTGCGTGTTTGCAAGGGGACTGGACGTACTTCCGGGGTGTGGAAGGAACCAGGATAAATCTTCGTGTCTCTTTACTTTCTGCACTTTACAGTTTTCAAAGCACTAAATCAAAACCAGAAAGTATAAAATAAGTCAAAAATCGACCACCACCTAATTCACCCCCCCTCTTAGGCGCAATCTTAAACTTACAAACACGACCTCCATGCTCAGATGTTCCAATGGCTAATGATAAGATATCGTTACGTCCATCCAGAATAATTGCACCTTTTTCAGCTTCTTGAACTAGAGAATCCTACAAAATGCAAAAACATCAATTAATCAATAACAAATATAATGATACTTGAATAATTTTTCGTTGTTTACTTACAATTTTTTCAGCAACCTCTTGTGTAGATTTTGATGTGTATTCTCCTCCTTTCTTTTGTCGTGCTCTCTTCCATGACTCATGGCATGATGGCTGAGATGGACTATCATTATCATCTAATGTGGAATTATCTCTCGATGATGACTTTTCTTTCATAATTTTCTCCTCAAGTAAGCGATACCCTCCACGAGACAATACGTGTGGGTATACATTCTTGGCCACATTATCCTTACCCTTCTGACTTTTTTTCTATTATAAACTCAAACAAGTAATTAATCTCACTAAATATAATAAAAATGTTATGCACACAAAAACATATAACTCCTACTAACCTTAAATTCAGGGGTATCTCGAATCTTGAGAAACTCTTTCCATGCGTCTTCCGTAATAAAGTTATACTTGACATATGGAGGAGGATCATTTTCTATGGGATGATGAATATATATATATATATATATATATATATATATATATATATATATATATCTGTGAGTTGTGTCTTAAAACCTCTCCATCGCTCTCCCGCATATTTAATCCATTCTTTCTTCAACCTATCCTTCTTTGGATCTTTACATTCTGGAATAGTAAAATGAGCCTACAAATATTGTATATGTCATATGTTGTTAATTAGTATATGATTATAAAATATAATTAAGTATTGTATTTAAAATACCTGAATATCAGTCCAAATAGCATCTTTTACGCCTTCATCTACTTCTTTCCAATCATTTTTCACAATACTACAATACTGTCGAGCAAGAGATGTTATATAACTCTTGAAATGTGTAGCATTTTTACCAACACCAATACATTCATAGGTTCTTGCATTAAACTCGACCTTTATCTTTTCACCTGTTTGATGAACTTTGTCAATTTGTGTCATTAAAGTGGGACCTCTAACTCTTCTTTTATTGGGGTTTGAATCACCCATGTATCTGTTTACACAAAACAAAAATGATTAGAAATAATATTATGCAAAAAATAAAAACAATTAGAAATAAAATTAAGCACAAAATAAAAACAATTAGAAATAAAATTAAGCACAAAATAAAAACAATTAGAAATAAAATTAAGCACAAAATAAAAACAATTAGAAATAAAATTAAGCACAAAATAAAAACAATTAGAAAATAAAGTAACGTGGAATTAACTTATACAAAAAATCTTACTAGTCCTCCCATATCCCTTTTTCATGGTCTATGCGAATAGCATGCACATCATCCCCTTCATTTTCTTCAATGAATGTAATCACATTTGTTGAGAAAGGATGAGTTTCAGAAATATCAATATTCTCATCATGATTTTCATCACTATCACGGACCTTTCCTTGTAAAACCACTGACCACTTTTTATTAGAAGGATATGTGACATAAAACACTTGTTTTGCTTGAGATGCCATGATGAATGGTTCGTTCGCATAAGCTAATTTGCTAAGATCAACCAGTGTAACTCCAAATTCATCGATTCTGACACCACTGTTGATATCAATCCATTTGCATTTAAATACAGGAACTTTAAACACAACAAAATTAACTTCCCAAATCTCTTCAATCACCCCAAAGTACGGTGTAGATGCCATAACCGAGTTTTCATCTTTAGCACTAGAGAAGTGCATGGACTCGGCCACAATCATTACCCCACTATTTTGCGTGGTACTACGGTCATCCTTTGACTTTGTATAAAAAGAGGTTTTATTAATATCATATCCACTCCAAGTTATTATGTTACATTTAGGCCCGTAAGACAACCACTTAATTGTATTAGAAACACTATCTTCATTAGCAATTCTTTCTTTAAACCACTCAGAGAAACTCTTATTATGCTCTTTTAACAACCCTCTTTCATTCATCTTGGGGTACTTTTTCTTTATGATGCTTTTGTGAGCATATAAGTAAGGTTGAACTTCATCTATGTTATTCAATATATACAAATGCGCTTGAACAACCACATCAATACTTAAGCTCTTGACTTTTAAACCTTGTGTACCCACACCCTCATATCTTCCATCATGACGAGACTTGGGAACCCCTACAACATCCACTTCTGATAAATAGTTAGAACAAAACTCAATTGCTTCTTCTGCAATGTACCTCTCAATAATCGATGCTTCCGAACGGTGTGGGTTTTTTGTATACCCTTTTAGAATCTTCATGTATCGCTCTATTGGATACATCCACCGTAAAAAAAACTGGACCACATAATCTAATCTCCCTTACTAGATGAACAATCAAGTGAACCATAATGTCAAAAAATGAAGGAGGAAATACATCTCTAATTGGCACAAGATAACTACAGCCTCATTTTCCAAATCGTCTAACTTTAGTGGATCAATGGTTTTACAACAAATTGCATTGAAAAACAAGCACAACCTAGTTATAGTCTTCCTTACGTTGTTAGGCAATATCCCACGAATAGCCAATGGTAGTAGTTGTTGCATTAAGACATGACAGTCGTGAGATTTTAAGCCAACTAATTTAAAATCTTTAACTGATACAAGCCTCTTGACATTTGATGAGTAACCATGCGGCACTTTGATACTTTGTAAACACTCACAAAAACTTGTTTTCTCTTTTTTAGACAAAGTGTAGCAGGCAGGAGGCAAATATGTCTTGTTACCTATATATTGTGGAGTTAACTCTTCTCGTATACCCATGAAACCCAAATCCAGACGAGCATTAATACCATCTTTTGTCTTGCCTTGAATGTTGAGAAGTGTTCCGATTACACTATCGCATACATTTTTCTCCACGTGCATCACATCAATACAATGTCTTACATCAAGACTAGACCAATATGGAAGATCGAATAAAATCGATCTCTTTTTCCATACATTTTTCACAGTAGATCGTTTTTGGTACTTTCCAAAGACAACATCAAGTCCTTGTTGTCGCTGATAAACTTCCTCTCCAGACAAGGGCTTTGGAGCAACACCATGCTCTTGTTCCCCATTGAAAGCTTTCCACAATCTACGATATGGATGATAACGTTTTAGAAATTTTCGATGCCCGAGATAAACGTTCTTCTTTCCTTTTTCAAGTTGATGGTAACAAGTGTCTTTTTCACATATAGGATACGCATTATTCCCTTTAACTTTATACCCAGACAAATTACCATATGCCGGAAAATCGTTGATGGTGCAAAACAACATGGCACGCATATTGAACTGTTCGCCAGAATACGCATCAAAAACATCCACCCCTTCCTCCCACAGCACTCTTAAATCATCAATCGGTGGACTTAGATAAACATCTATGTCATTTCCTGGTTGTTTTGGGCCCGATATCATCATCGATAACATAATATATTTACGCTTCATGCACAACCTAGGAGATAGGTTGTAAATCATCAAGAGAACATGCCAAGAACTATGGTTAGTACTCAGATTACCAAACGGATTCATTCCATCAGTAGCAAGTCCAAGTCTAAGGTTTCTCGACTCTTTGCCAAAATTTGGAAACAAATAATCTATTTTCTTCCATTGCAAAGAATCAGCTACATGACGAAGTTGTCCATCATATTTTCTTTCTTCTGCATGCCATCTAAGATTCTTTGCGTCATCTGCATTGGCGAATAATCTCTTGAACCTTGAAATTATTGGTAGGTACCATACCACTTTCGCAGGAGGACCCTTTTTGACCACCTCATCATCAATTGATTCTCCATCTTTCTTTTTGTAGCGTGAAGCCTTGCACTTTGGACAATGATTATACTTTTCATACTCTTTTCTGTATAATATTCAATCATTAGGGCATGCATGTATCTTTTCATACTCCAAACCCATCGGACACAATATTTTCTTCGCCTCGTAATAACGACTTGGCATTACATTACCTTCTGGAAGCATTTCGGTCAACAATTCAAGCAACTCGGTAAAACTTTTGTCAGTCCACCCATTCTTTGCCTTCAGATTAAATAATTTTAACACGGCTGACAGACGTGTAAATTTTTTGCATCCCGGGTACAATGGTTTATCTTTGTCATTGCATATAGTATCATACGTATGTGCCCTCTTAAACGAATCTTGTCCAATATCACGCATCATGTCTTCTAGACGATCATCCATTTCTACACTAACATCATCTCTTTGAGACACGTTTGACTTTGCTACTACTTCACCGTTCCATATCCATTTTGTATAACTTTGACAAATCCCTACACAAATTAGATGATCCATGATTTCTTTCTTACTATGTTTTGGTTCTTTATTTGCACAACGAACACATGGACAGAGAAAAAGCGTAGGAAGACTTTTGTCAGCATTACTTTCAGCAAACTGTAGAAATTCCATCACTCCATGTTCGTACTCGTCACTTAATCGATTAGCTCCCATCCAACTACGATCCATAACTATGTTCACACGGAGGAAGGTCTGACGAACGGTGTGCCCGTGGCTGCGCTACTTCACGAAGATTCTGAGATTGCAAGTTGCGCTGCTTCGCGGAGAAAGAAAAATAGAATCAAATTTCAATGGCAAGGTGATAACTCTATTAAGTTTGATAGGTTAAAGATAAACAGTGTGTTTCTGAGAGGACCTTAAGGCTCCAATGTGATAAGATTTCAAGATTCAGTTGCTAATTTGCTATGGTTGGTTGTTGGTTGGTGTTATTGACACTATATTAATTGCATTTTTAAGAGACATAAAAAAGAACGTGACAATAATGCGGGCTATCTAGTAGCCACAAATTCTTCAATCTGTTCCTTATCTATCTCTATCTATACAGTATTATATCTACATTATCAACAAAATATATATATAAAACCAATTGCGGAAACTTTTTCTGAGATATCTATTCTAACACCTGATGTCAATGAATCATGTATTATATATATTGTTATAGATTATAAATTGTTTTTATAAATAATTTTGAAGAATTTCAAAAAATATTATAAATTGTTTTGATAAAATCAATTTAAATATCACGTGACAAAACTTATCTCGTTAAAAATATTATAAGTTAAAATGAATTCAAATAAAAAATTTGTACATAATGTACTGTAGCATTATCTCCTCTAGCATGTTAATCATCCCTTAGAACAAGATATCTCTATTCTCTAGGTATGTTTTCCAATATTTCTGATTATGGTTTCACAATGCATAACACCTTATCTTCTCTTAAAGATATTGTTGCTTTTTTAACTCAACTCTCATGAATCTATCATATCTTGTAATAAAACCTTCTGTTATTCTTTAAAAACTTAGAAATTTGGATAAATAAAGTTTCTTAAAGAAAATTTTACAAGTTAAAGCGCTTGAAATGAATTTCTACCTAGTGTTAACATAAGGTATTGACTTAAATCAAGAGAACAAACATTGAATCAATAACACCAAAGTGAAGAATGTGACTTACAGTTGAAATGACGAGCGAGGAAGGGCGTGAATCGACAGGTGAAAAGTCATGAACGGCGGCGAGGAGACGTGAAACAGCGGCAAGGAGATGTGAAACGGCGGCAAGGAGACGTAATCAAATTTCAACAAACTGCATCATCTGTGTTCATCAAACAAATCTGCAAATTCACAACAAACATCATCATCAATGGCGGTCGAAGCAATAAACAACGAACATAAACGATGATGAACAGAAACGACGGTCGAAGACGATGAACAACGAACAGAAACGACGATAATAGAAACGGCGGTCGAAGACGATGAACAATGAAATGTTGGTCGAAGAACTTCAAAGACGATGAACAACGAAATGTTAATGATGGTGGCTGGGAAATGGAGGTCGAAGAACTTCAAAGACGATGAACAATGAAATGTTGATGATGGTGGCTGGGAAACGGTGGTCGAAGAACTTCAAAGTCGTGAACGGAATTGTCGTATGCGTACAGTGAGGCGTATGCATTGTGAAATAGCGGCAATGAAAGTATTGTATAGTGAAAATATTGAAATATTGTGAATTTAGGAATTAAGGGTTTCGAACCTATTACATCGGTGGAAGCTATTACCCGATGTAAGGGTTTGTACAGTGGAAACATTATTACATCGGCGGAACCAATTACCCGATGTAAAGGTTTGGAACCTATTACGCCGGTGGAACCTATTACCCGATGTAAGGGTGTGAGCCTAAGCAGTTTTTTACATCGATTATTTGGTGGACCGATGCAAACGTCTTTTTATTAGTTTTTTAAATCGGTTTAAAATACGCCCCGATGTAATTTTTTAATATATTTTTGCTTGTTTTTTATTTTCGTTTTTGCCACCTTGTTTCTTATTTACAAAAATGCCACCGTATTTTTTTCTGAAAACCTTTTACATCGGTGGATGAGATTGCCCGATGTAATAGGTAGCGAAATATATTTTTTTTCTTATTTTTTATATCATTACAAATAAATACCTGATGTAAAAAGTTTATTAATTGTATTTTTTACATCATATATTTTGATACCCGATGTAAAAATCTTTTCTCAAATGTCTTTTTTTAGTAGTGTATAAGAAATTTTGTTGAAGATGAAGAAACAAAGAAGGTGTGTGTGTATATATATATAACTAACAAAGAGAACTTGAACATGAAGAAAGCACCAACAACATATCAGAATGGCGGCAGAGATAACGACAATGGCGGAGGGCAGCGAGAACAACAGTTTGGTGAAAGCAAGTTTTTGTGACTTATTGTTGCACTCTAAAATTTTCCCTCTCATTTCTCAAGGATTCTCTAACAAGATCTTCCATGATATCAAGTTTGCAGCACTATTACATCAATTTAGGTTTGGAATTGGCACAAGGGCAAAATGACCAAAATGCACATTGAAAGTCAAACCTTGACTTTTGGAGCAAAATCAAATTTCCAGAATCACATTTCATCAAGGCATGTTAGAATATGAAGTTTATTTCATTAAGAAAGTCAAAAGTCAAAATTATGTTGAAAAAGTCAAAGTTTTAAACACTTAGAAATTTTTCTAAGTGTTAAGAAAATATGATAAGTTCAGAACTTCTGGCCAGATTTTCACCATCATGCAAGCTGATTCTGAAAGAACTTTTGACACAAGAGTTGTAGATTTCAATGAGATCTAAGACATTGTAGAACAAAACTTCTCCTAAAAATGTTGGGATTTCAAGTTATGAATCCTTGAAGACATATCCATGAAACTGAAGCACTCAGTAAATTCTGGGCATTTCCAAGACATAATTTGGTTAGAACTTCTTGACCAGTTTTCACATAGGTTCAATCAGAGTTTGCAAGAGTAATTAAAAGAAGGTCTACAAAGCATGTTACAAGCTTTCTGAAAAGTCTGAAAACTCCTTCAGAACATGCTGGAGCAGGGAGTTTCAAAGATCAGAAGTTAGATATTTATTCTAAGTTACGTTGATGTTGAATTTCTTATCCAGATTTAAGCTATGATGCATACTCTCATATTGCAGGTTTTGTGTTTTGATAAATTTCATCATCATTTAATGCTCACACCCACGTGTGGCATAGAAGTACCATTGTTGTCCTTGAAAAGCAAACGTTTGTACAAAGTTTATGCTGAGTCCATAATTTACTTTTGCTTCTGAGGGTACTTTTCCATAACTCATACTTACAAATTCAGATTAGGCGCGGCTAAAGCTGCTAACCACCCTACTTTGTGCCTTGAACCATACTTTTTTAAACTTGCTTCAAGAACAAGTTAACACCATAGCATATGATGGATGTACTCTTGACTTCTCCAAGCTCCTAAATCCTTGCCTATAAATTGAACTTCAAATTGCAACTATTAAAAAAGGTCGAAGATTTGAGGAAAAAAAGCCTGGAAACCTTGCTGAAATTTTCCAAGAAACTGAAACTGCAGCCCGAACACGAAACCTGCTAAGCTTCTGTTTTTTACACCCAAACTCTAATTTTCTTGCATATTTCTTGGCCAAATCACCCACACGGTTTTTGATATACATTTAGAAACAATCCCAACTTATGTTTATAGACTGTAATAAAATCTCCACCAACCTCCATTTCAAAAATCAAACTTTGCTTATGGGCTGCTCCAGAACCTTACAGCCATTCATAACTCAAGTTGAGGTTTACTTTAGCTTTCTGAGAACTGGAAGAAGCTGACCAGAATATCGCAGCAGTCAGAACCAGACTCTAGTTCACAGAACAATTTCCAGCTGCAAGGTAAGTTTCTTCTGATTTTTATCTCATTACTTAGACATAGTTAGGCTTGCATGTTCAAAAATACAATGTAGACATCCTGATTCTGATTTTGTATATAATCATAGATTTCATGTATTTTTGCCTAAGTAAAGAGAATTTCATATTAGGATTTCTTGAGGAAGTTAAGTTCCAGAGTTAGAATTAGTCAAATTCATGTTTGCTTCTGATTTAGAGTTCTGATGCTTTATATTTCTGAAACCATGACGAAATCTGTCATGACTGTTATGTTTGCATTTTCCATTTTTGTCAAGAAATGACTAAGTTGCAGATGCTCTGGCTGGCATGGAGAAGGAGATGAAGTTCATCATCAGAACTTACTTTGTAATATATGTTTATGTCTTTACTTCAAATACCAGATGTATAGCCACCATAGTGGTAGAGAGCGCATGCATAAGACATTAGTGTTAAGGGTCCTGATTTCTAGCCCCAGAAACGCCTTTTTTATGTTTATTTCCTGAAATTTTTACTCCATTAGTTGGACCAGAGCTTCTAGATTAACCCCCTTTATTTGCTTGTCAAAACAGTGATCCTGGACCAGAACTTCAAGATATTCTCATACAACAGCATTGACACTTCACTTGCCCATTATCAGAACTTCTAGGTTTCCAGTTACATTAGAACTTCTAAGCTCTCTCAAACAACCAGAACTTCTGACCTGCCAGTGACATTAGAACCTCTAGACTCCCTCAGCAATCAGAACTTCTAGGCTTTCCTTTGTTCCCAGTAATCCCAGAACTTTAATGCGCCTGGATCCAGAACTTATGGCCTTCGCCATTTCTGCTAACATTTTCTTTCTGATTTACAGCATATCAGAGTCAGAATTTCTGCCTCTTGCTTCTGCCCTTTCAGCAACGTGTTGATCCTGACTCTTACTCTCTTATTATTTTTATCATCACTTTTATTTTCATTAATCAAAAAACACCAAAAATACTTTATATTCATACACTTTTCTTTATTTATCTTAAAACAAAAGGACTAAAAATATTTTCTTAAGAAAATTTATTTCTTATCTTAACCAAAACAAAAAAAGTCTATTTTACATTTTTGTACATTATTTCAATATGGTTGTAATAGATAATTAGGACTTTAATTTCTTGCAATCCCCATTTGTAAATTTGTACTCCCCATTCCTCAAATGATTGTAATAACGTAGAATATTTACTTTCCGCAATTTATCGCTTTCATATAAATGCTAGTAATTAGGATTTGTATGGCAAGAGAAAAACAACAAGTATACAACCTTTAATCAAAGACTAAATGCATGCAAATCAAACACATTATTCACACATGCACCCCTAGGGTTAACTCCACTTGTTGCCTAAAAATGGTCATGTTATGCATGTGAGACGTCTTAGCAAAACAATCAAAAATACAAGATCATAGTCCCTCGATGGTGCTATGAATGTTGCCTTTCAAATGATCTTAGTCCCTCAAGAGAAATGCTAAGATATCTCACAACATTGTCATCATGATTATACGATGACCCATGCCCGTCCCTCTACATCCAAATATAAAGCTTCTTACCAATCAATGGTAAGATATAAACATCTAAAGGAGGAGGAAAAGAACAATGACTTTTGAGTAGGTAGAAACGTTCTTAGTTGCTTGCTCATTTTCAAAACAAACACCTTTTCAAATACTTTAACACTTTACATGAAATATTTTCAAAAGTCCAAAACATTGTATACATTCTTATAGAGATGAGAATCATTACAAAGTTTGCCTAAACGAAGGCGCTTTTCTAAAATACTTTCAAAAACCACCACAAAGCATATTTTCAAACAAAGCAAGTGATCTAGAAAGCAACTAAGAGCCCGTAAATAACTACGGATGAAAAGGGTTCTAACACATTCCCTTTTCATAATCTACCCCCTGAACTCAAGAAAATAATCTCAAAGGTCTTTCCTATTCTTTTCACCCTTTCCTTTATTTGGATAAAATAAAAGTCGATGGAGACTCTTGCTATCCGCAACAATTGCGATCAAACGCAAAACATCTCAAGTCAGTTCTCCCACCGCGTTACAGAACTGGTGACTCTGTTGGGGACAATTAAAAGTGGGGTTACCTTAGGGCTAGATCATCTTTACTTGCTTTTCTTTGTTTGACTTATTTGATTTACATTTTGGTTCCTTGTTTGGGCTTGTTTTGATCCTCTACCCGGATCTGGGACACCTTTTAGGTAAGTAACAATAGATTGTGGAAATTGTACGGTATAGACCAATATGGTTGAAGCAATGGTTATGTTAGTGTGACGCATTTGTTGGTACTGGTATCCCTTTTGTTGAATCGAGGAGAATACGGGGCCGCTGAGCAGCGTCATGAAGCACTAACTGATCTTAGAACCTTAATTGAACAACTTGACCATTAGGGAGTGTTGTACCCCAAAATTTTCCCTCTCATGTTTTCCAAAGTCTCCCCCCTGCATGGTTGACCAGAAACCCTTGCCTAAAGAAAAATAAAATTTTTGAGTGGTGCTTTAAGTACCTTTCGATTGGCATTCTGAAAGACCCTTCGATTGGTATTCTGAAGGAGCCTTTCGATTGGCATGGATAATTCCCTTCGATTGGCATTATGGACAAGCACTTCGATTGACAGTCCAAAAATGCTTCAATTGGCATTATGGACAAGCACTTCGATTTACAGTCCAAAAAGGCTTCAATTGGCATTATGAACAAGCACTTCGATTGACATTCCAAAAATCCTTCGATTGGCATTATGGACAAGCACTTCGATTGGCATTGTGTCAAGGCCTTCGATTGGAATTCTGAAAGACCTTTTCGTTTGGCACTCTGGGCCAAGCCTTTCAATTGGCATGCCACAGGATCCTTCGATTTAGCATTGTGTCAAGGCAGCTTCGACAGACATGTTAACCATGTCCTTCGATTAGCATGAACAACACCTTTCGATTGGCCTGTTAACAAAGCCTTTCGATTAGAATTTTAACAAGTACCCTTTGATTGGTATATGGACAAATACCCTTCAATTGGAATTTCAAAAGGTCCTTGGACTGGAACTTCAGAGTGTCCTTCGACTGGAACTTCAGAGTTTCCCTTAATAAGAACATCAGAACGAAATGACCTTCGAATGGCATTTCAGTGCAGAGTTTCCCTTAATCTAAGATGCTCTGATGAAGGAAGTTTTGAACACTTCGAATCAGAACTTAGACTCATCACAAGGCCAAGGGCTGGTCGAAGTTGTCTAATAGGGAATGCTCTAAATAGATTCGAATTGGACTTTGAAGCTGGCAAAGAAGGCCCATTCGAAGGGTCATTCGAAGAACACACAGTTGGTCCATTCGAAGGACACACAGCTGGTGAAAACGAATGCTGTTTTGTTCCAGTCTGGTTGAAAGGTGTAGAAAGATGGAGGATTCGACTCAAAAGATCAAGTTGAACATTCAGACCCATAGGCTAGGCCACGTGTCTTCCCTTTTTAGGCCTGTACCCATTTATTGTCTAAGACCACTTGCACTCAATAGCACAGTACTACCTTTTAGGAAAGTCTGTCTTGAGCCTTGCGCCTATTTTCCTTCAGCATGAAGCAACCCCATCTGAACCATTCATCTTGCTTTTGTGGCACAAGTGGGCATTTACTTTCCAGCTGGGCCTTATTTTATTATTTTCTGCACCCCAACTGCCAACAGGCCCCAATATACTGTCACGTTACATTATTCTATCATTTATTTGCAAGGATGGCTTTGGACAACATGTCCATTCCTTTTCTCTATAAATAGAGGAATTCTTGCAAAGCTAGGAGAGGACTTTTTGGCCAGAGGAACGTATCTTCAAAATTCTCACACACCACAAAATTCCCAAACACTTAAACACTTAAACACTTAAACACTCAAACACATACCCAGAATCCAAACAACAAATCCAGAACTGCATCCACCTGCCTAACACCAGAACATCAAACCTGTGTTACAAATACAAGCCTAAGGCACAACAAGCCTTGAGGCCTGCGTAACCTCAAAACCTGCCTTCCTTACCAAAGCCAGAAAACTCAAGCCAGTTCAACTGCAACTGCAAACAAACCTGCCTAAAGCCAGTCCAACTGCAACTGCAAGCAAGCCTGTATCAAAACTAACATAAACTCAGACCTGCCTGTATCAAACCAAAGAGCAAACACTTATCCCCTTAGAATCTAAAACATCCCTATACCTTGTTACCCTTTGAATCCAGTAGGATGAACCTCACACTTATCCAGTATCAAAGACATAACTCCTGGTTCCTCCCTTCGAATCGAGAAGCATTCAAGGAAACCACTTAAAGGCCCAGCACACGTTCCAGCCTCAAGCAAGGTAAGTCATTCTTAACCTTGAACCCTTCATTTCTAGCGTAACATGTAAATAAGCTTCCTTTTCGTTTCAAACATGTACATAGTGTTTGTTACCTTTTCGTTTCCACTCTTTTAGTTTGTTTTTATTGTCTCTCCTTTTGGTTTTGTTCTTTGGTTTGTTACAAATGCTCTAAGCACTAACCTGGCCCTGAGGTAATGATAGCATGGCCTTGGGCCATGTTGATATTTAATATCTCAAACAAAATAAACAAAAGACAGGAGTATGAAACGAAGCCCTAGGCTTCCTCACTGACTCCAGACCCAATCGAAGGAGACAGAAAGGCAGATTGCATCTTGCACAGATTCCAGGCCCAATCGAAGAAGGCAACAAGGCAGAAAGGCCCAGCCAGAGGCACACTTGCACTAAGTCCAGGCTCAGACAAAAGGCACTTCCATGCTGGTGCCAGCTTCCAATCGAAGGACAGGACCTTACTGATGCCAAAGCCCAATCGAAGTACATGACCTCACTGGCACGAATTCCCAATCGAAGGACAGGACCTTACTGATGCCAGCCCCCTCTCGAAGGAGGCCAACAAAATGCAAATCGAAGGGTGCTCCTGCCTGGGTCGAAAGACACTCATTTTTCTTGCTTTTTCCTTATTCTTGCCTTTATATTCTCATGCAATTCAATATGGTTGTAATAGTATAGGATATTTATTTCCTGCATTCTTATTGCTTTGTACAAATACTAGTAATTAGATGTGTATGGCAAGATAAAATCAACAAGTAGACAACCCAAAAAATCAAAGACAAAATGCATGCAATCAAACACACTTGCACACATGCACCCTTAGGGTAATTCCACTTGTTGCCTTATAAAAATGGCCATGTTATGCATGTGGGATGTCTTAGCACAAACGAATTGAAAAAAAAGATCATAGTCCCTCGATGACGCTATCAAAGTTGCCTTTCAAAATGATCTTAGTCCATACAGAAAAGTGCTAAGTCATTTCACAACATTGCTATCATGGTCATACGATGACCCGCGCATGTCCCGTTAACATCCTAACATAAGGTTGTTCACCAAATACAATGGTGAAACAACACTGTTAAAAGGTTTAAAAACATAAGAAAGATCTTTGAGTAAAATAGGGTAGACAACTCTTAGTTACTTGATCAAAAATCTTGCAAAACATCCTTGCTATTTTTAAAAACACACTCCACAACACAATTTCAAAACAACTTCCAAAACAGTGAAAACCTTTCAAAAAGACATACACCTTTGTATACATTCAAACAAGAATCATTACAAAGGTTGCCTAGACAAGGCATCTCTTTTCAAAACATCTTTCAAAACCACACACAAAGCACCACTTCAAACAATTGAAAATGCAAAGCAAGTGATCTAAGCAAGTAACTAAGAGCCCATGGATAACCATGGATAGAAAGGGTGCTAATACCTTCCCTTTCTATAATCTACTCCCCGAACCCAAGAAAACATCTCAAAGGTCTTTCCTGTGCTTTTTGACCTTTCCTTAGGATAAAATAAAAAGTCGGTGGCAACTCTTGCTAAACCGAAACATTTGCGAACACAAACGCAAAACCCAAGTCAGTTCTCCCACCGTATCATAAAACTGGTGACTCTGCTGGGGATTATTTCTAAAAGTGGGGTTACCTTAGGGTTTTATATCACCTTTACATGCTTACCTTGTTTGCTTTGATTGCTTTACTTTTTGGGTTCCTTGCTTGGGTTTGTTTAATCCTACACCCGGATTTGGGGGCACCTTTTTAGGTAAATAGCAATAAACTGTGAGGGAACTGTGCGGGGTATACCGACATGGTTGAAGCAGTAGCTATGTTAGTGTGACATATTTGTGAGTACCAGTAGCCCTTGAGTAGTCAAGGAGAATACGGGGCCGCTGAGTGATGTCATGAAGCACTAACGAACTCTTAGAACCTTACTTGACCATCTTGGCCTCTTTTAGGGGTAGTGAGATGACCGACTTTGGTGCAGTCCGAAGTTGGTAGATACTCGATACTACACTCATTGAGGACTGTTTTCTTGGAATATTTTGGTCGCCAGTTAAGTGGCTAAACCAAAACAATGAACACAAAATAATCCAGTGATATTGAGCTCCTTAGAACCCGATTTCTATTTTAGGACAGGTTGAGCCAACTAACTTCAAGAGGGTACTTACCTACAAACCCCATGCAAGCCTAAACCTAAGGACTTGCCTGCTTTGTGTGAATATGATTACCTATATATACACTTGCTTACTTTTGCATACATGTACATAACATCATAACATCATACCATAGCATTTTCAATAACCATTTCAAGGATCTCGAGGGTCTTTTGATACAGGGGCACGTTGAACCAGACGTCTACCAAAGGGCAAGAGGTTTCATTTTCCTCTAAACAAACGCCATCAAAGATCAAGTGCAACAACTTGAATCAGGGGCTATGACCCACTTTACATGGTGAGCTTGATTCTCGTGGAAAGACATCCACCGATACAAAAGTTCTCCAATCAAAGATGTCGATCAAAATTTGACCTCTAACATTTTCTTGTGTTTACCCCGCGAGATTCTTGAAAACATGCATTCACATATCATGCATTGCATCATGACAGGTTTTCCTTTTCAGGTTTCCTTATTCTCCTACTGTTTATTTCAGTAGAGATGGCTCTAGAGCAGACTATCAAGGACATCCAGGCTCAAAACTCTCAACTTCAAGAGATGTTCTTGAACCTATCCAAGGGACAAGAAGAGGTCAAGGCGCTCCTCACCAGGGGCATGATCATGGGAAATCCTGATGGAAACAAAGATGACCAGTTGGAAAGGCTACAAACTGAGATAGCCATAATGAAGGGACAGTTGGTGGGCCAGATGGCTCTCATTCAAAACCTAGCTCAAAGACAAGAAGGGCTCAGGGTTCTCGTCAACAATCTGCTTCGAAACAACCAAGTGGGGCAAACATCTAGGGTTGAAGATCAAGTCATCATTCAACCTCCTTTGAGATAAGAAGACAAGGGAAAGGCTCCTCAACTTGCTTCAGGGTCACAAGCCCAGCAACAACCTCGTCAGCGTCAACAGGGTAGTCGGCGTAGGCGGAATACATCTGGAAGACATTTCTCTGAGACTGATATACCATCATCTCTAATACTGAAACGCTTGTTGGAGGTCAATCTGATTACTTTAAAGGATCCTCCCTGGAATCCCAACACCTCTGCTCCTGGCTATCGTCCCGATGCATTTTGTGTATACCATTCCCATAGTCCTGGACATGACACTAACGACTGTTGGACCATGAAGAACAAGATCCAAGACTTGATTGACGAAGGAGTGCTGGAATTCATGCTGGATGGCGAGATGAAAATCTTCCGTCAAAGGCTCACCACCTAAATTGACAAGTTCAGACAAATAGGCTTATGTTCATTTTTCAAGTTGTAATTTCTTTTGTTACAATTATCTATTAATGTCAAACTCTGTTTCATTAATGCATTGCATATGTTTGTCTTGAATTCATACCTTCATTTTCATTACATTTAAACTATGCTTTTTACCTTCTTTATGACATTAAACTCTTGATAAAAAGTTACAAGCCTTTAGAGGGAGGATGACGAAACAATGTCATAATCTCATACAATATGCTTTTGAACAGACCTTGCTGATGATGTACATGTGTTTCTTTCAAATCCTAAACACTGGAGTTATAAGGAAGATAATCCCTAGTCAACCCCCTTCGAGCCAAAGAAGTAGGAGTTTTCTGTTTTAAACACAAATTGAAACCTTTAATTTAAACCTGGGGCAGGGTAGTCTCTCAGTTAATTCAAAAGATGCGCATTGAAGTCGCAAAACTCTCAGTTCATAATACAACGAACGACATCAAAAGCATTCCTCTGGAATCAAAAGACAGTGGTGGTTCCTTATCTCATAGGCAGTCAATCTCTCAAAAGAGAAAAGTCCACTGAGCCAAAACCTATAAAGGAGGCTTAAGAAAGCTGGGGCATCCCGCTGACTGTAATCTCGAAAACAGGAACAGTCAGGCAAAAGTTAGGGATAACAAATCAAAAGAACGAGGTCGCTACAAATCCTCAACAACATGAAAAATGTTGCAAAAATGTCTGCCTTCCAAAATTCAACTTGTGTGAACCATCACCAAAACGTCGTTCCAAATTCGAATAGAGTTTGGCGCACAATTAACTGAGCTTAGGATTGAAGAACATCACGAAGAACGGGTGGGTACAAATATACTTTGAGCCTTTATCCTTTATTTCTTAAACCGTGAACCAAGTCACGTTACAACCCTTCAAAAGTCCTAATTGAAGCATGGGTTAGTTCGAAAGCATACTATTACAAAAGGTATCCTGACTCCTGTAAGGCTCTGCTCTAAATCCTGAGTTTGAATTTTCTTAGCAAAATTTCTTTACTCGCTAAAACGCATTTTCAAAAAAAAAACTTCAAGACAAACATAAACTTTGCATTACTTGAATATCATTGTTTGCATATGGCTATTTGTTTGACAGCGGAGAAATTCACACAATGAATATCCAGTGAACAAAAGCTCTCTCAGTGAACAAAATCAATTCAAGAAGGATGACACTTCCATTGATGAATCTCCTATCAACAGGGGGACTTGACATGTCACTATCCAGCACACCTGGGGCAGTCCAGTCAAGATTTCAAAAAATCTCTGAAGAAGTACAGAGTAACCAAGGGCAAGTCTCCATCTCCGTCACTTGGGGCATTGAACGTTAACCCCAACAAAGGGTTACATACAATCAAACTTTTTGGCAATGCCACAAACATTCGCTACTAGGGGCAGTGACAAATCTCCCCAAAATCTTTCTCATAGGATGATTCCCCAGCAAGAGTATAATATCTGACCCCCTTTCCCCAGCTGAATCAACCTCAAGAATCCTCGAGGACTTCCCCCAACGAAGATGTCACCTCTCTAGCGGACTGACGACAAGGTTTATTTCCCCAACAACACCAGGATTCCCCAGCTTGAGTTTGCCTCTCCGACTACTACAAATCAAAGGACCATAACTCCTCTTCCCCAGTAGACTACTCTACAATCCCCAGCAAGTTACTGCGAAACCTGGACCCGACCAGATATCAGTTCAACTTCGACTCCCCAGTAGAGCAACGGACGACTAAGACTCCTAAACTCTTTTCCCAAGAAGAAATAAACATACTCCCCACAGAGTTTTCAACTTCCCCCAGCGGCGTTTTTCCTCAAACAACCAAACAGGAATCCATTGGAAATATTCTAAGCAAAGTTTTAAGACACACATAATCTTCAACAGCAGTTCAGGATTTAATGACTCCCCAGCTTTTGTCAAGGATTTATTTTCCCAGACAAAAATACATTCATTAACATTTCACATTTCATACATCCTATCTACATACATGATAAGTGCATACAACACAATCTCATTTACTCTTGAGAACATCATGACATCGTGCATTTAATACATCATGACATTGCATACAGCTAACATTTTACCTTTTCAGGAAAAGGTCAATCAACAGATGGCTACCATCAACCTTTTCAGATTGTAGATTAATACCTGTAACAAGCCAGGAAAACTATCTACATGAAGAGATTGAAGATTAACACCTGTAACAAGCCAGGAAAACTATCTTTTTTTCTCAAGTCAGAGATTAATACCTGAAACTAGACAGGACAACTATCTCATCGGCCAACCTTTTCATGTTCCGGATTAACACCTGTAACAAGCCAGGAAAACTATCTACATGAAGAGATTGAAGATTAACACCTGTAACAAGTCAGGAAAATTGTCTTTCTTTCTCAGGCCAGAGATTGATACTTGAAACCAGACAGGACAACTATCTACTCGACCAGCTCAAACAACCCAAACTCCAGATACAGTCCAGATACGCTCCAGATACGGTTGCCATTCTGTCACTCATTCATGTCCCAGTTACAGTCTCAGATATACTCCAGACACGGGAGTCATTCTGCTACTCATACAGATCTCAACTCCAAGATACAGTCCAGATACGATCCAGATTCGGATGTCATTCTGTCACTCATTCAGATCCCAGTTACAGTTTCAGATATACTCCAGACACGGAAGTCATTCTGCTACTCATACAGATCTCAACTCCAAGATACAGTCCAGATACGATCCAGATTCGGAAGTCATTCTGTCACTCATTCAGATCCCAGTTACAGTTTCAGATATACTCCAGACACGGAAGTCATTCTGCTACTCATACAGATCTCAACTCCAAGTTACAGTCCAGATACGATCCAGATTCGGATGTCATTCTATCACTCATTCAGATCCCAGTTACAGTTTCAGATACACTCCAGACACGAAAGTCATTCTGCTACTCATACAGATCTCAACTCCAAGATACAGTCCAGATACGATCCAGATTCGGATGTCATTATGTCACTCATTCAGATCCCAGTTACAGTTTCAGATACACTCCAGACACGGAAGTCATTCTGCTACTCATACAGATCTCAACTCCAAGATACAGTTGTTGTACCCCAAAATTTGCCCTCCCATATTCTTCAAGATTTGCCAAAGATCAAGGTTCAAAGGCCACTCAAGGGTTGCACAGTCCAGTGGCCTCCTAACAGTCACAAATTAGGGTTTTGGTTATGGCAAAGAAATTGAAGTTTCCAAGGGTCCAAACAAGTCCCACATGCCCATAAACATTGTCAAGCATCCTTATGTCAAGTTTCAAGACTTACAGCACAAGATTGCACAGTCAAAAACCCTAATTGCCCAACAGTCAACTGCAGGGGCAAAATGGTCATTTGACAGTCAAAAGTCCAAATTTTTGGTCAACATCTTATTTTGAAGCCACAAACATCATTTGATCAATTCTTGATCATGATTCTCAAGGCATGGCTCAAAAAAATCTCAAGATGCAAAAGTTTCTATATTTGGACAACTGGAAAAGTCAACTGCAAATTGACCAAGGCATAACTTCCACATGGTTTATCAGAAAAATTCCATTCAAAGCTCATCTTGAAGAGAATGACATTTCCTACAACTCTTATTCACACTTCAAGTCCAAGAAATGCTCTCACAAAAAGTTATCAATCTCAACATTATAGGTCATTTTCAAAAGTCAACAAAAGGGACTTTAAGTCAAAGACCATAACTGGAGATTTGTAAATCAAAATGACATGGTACCAAAGGCATTGGTTAGAGGACTTCAAGACCTTTCCAAAATGTCTAAGAACATGATCAAAGCTTAAATATTGAGCAAGATATGCCTTGTGGAAGTTGGGAAATTTTTGGGAATTTTGAAAAGTCAACTTTGCTTCAAATGCCTCAAAATTGCTAATGGGCCACAATTTCTTCCAAGAATCATCACCCAAAAGCTATGCACGACCCATTGACCCAAAGGGAAGTTATTTTCTTATTTTTAATTAATTAATTGAATTTATAATCCTATTAATTCATTTAATTAAAATTAAATATGAGAAAAATACAAAATAATGCTTTTAAATCTTTTTGATGCAGCAAATCCAACTAATGCAAGGTGGCAATTCGTTTCAGGTCCAAAAAAGGAAAAGCTTCCATGATTGGCATGTTCTTCATGACAAGAAGATTGAAAAAGATACCATTGAAATCAAATCTCAAAAGCATTGAATACATGGTTGTTGGGCTTGGATTTTTGACCTAAATCATTCCATATACATACAGAAACCTAACCCTAATCACAAGGACAAGCTAGCTGCGCTCAGAATCAAAAACAAAAACTTGCATTTTTCTTAAAAAGTTCAAAACTGAAAACATAGTTTCAGTGTGTTTCAAAGCCTAAAAACTATTCCATAAGCTTGCCAAGGCTGCCAGGAATCTTTTCCAATACTTTTCAGGTCTCCATACTCAAAGAACTGGTAGCACGAAGTCACCCTGTTCACACTTTTTTGCATATTCGTATTCATATTTTCATGCCATGTTAATGCATTCTAATGATTGATTTGTACTAAGCTGGTTGTTCTAAAGCTATTGGCATTCTTTGATTGAGTTTTTAAGCCTTGTGCACGAATCCACCATGGAAGCTGCCTAGGGTTTCAGAGGTATGAAATTGGGGATTCTTGCCTGGGGAAAAATTGAGCCATAAGACCAACACCAATGCATTCGTGACATTCCAACGATTCAAAACCACACCTCGCGCTCAATTTATATGAGCCCAGGGCCTAATCGCTATTTTTGTGTTCTTCACTTAGTGGGGGTTTAAAACCCCCGCTATTCATTCTATATTTTTCAGGTGAAAACGAAGCCAGGGAGAAGAAGATGAGCTGTTGGTTGATGGTTGGCTGATTCAAACATTGGCGCTTTTTTTTTTATTATTCCACTAACGCGTGTTTTCTCTCTCTTATTGATCATTGCCCATTAAATAAACAAAGTAACACGCTTGGCCTGTTGGTAGCTGCGTTGTCCTTCAAGCATTGGGACCTGGGTTCGATTCCCAGGTCCCCCATATTCTTCATAATTTTGTTCAATATGCATTCAGGTGTAATTCCCTGCCTAGGGTCCATCATGCATCCAATACCTTGGCACGCCACATGTCCCAGGAGATGAATCTAAAGGTCAGGATGTGAGGCCCACCATACGCATCAGTCAATACATCCACACGCAAGTCTGAGAGGTCAAACAAGGCCTGAATTCTTGGGCCAAATTACTGCAAATGAACCTCCAAAAGGGCCTGAATACCCCCCATGTTTGCCTTTCTTTTCTCTATTTTTATTCTTTTCTTTTATTTATTTTAATTATATTATTTGTTTTATTTAATTCCATAAAATTAACTTTATAATATAAAAATGCAAAAAAATCAGAAAGTCAAAAATAAAAAAATATGTTTGTTTAATTTAATCTATTAATAGTTTTCTTTTTGTAAATAAATTATAAATAACCAAATTAGTTTAATTTTAGGTTTAATTTTAATGTTTTCTTAAATAAGTTAAAAAACACAAAATAGGTCTTTTATCATTTTTTATTCTTTTTCTTAATAAATAATCTTTTTCTTGTCACTATTAATTATTAATTATTTTGTAAATAACTTATAATTAAATAATTAGTAAATTAGGTCAAACTTGAATTTATTTCTTTAATAATTAAAAATGCTTAGAATTAGGGTTTTAAGTCCATTTAATTTTCTTTAATTTCATAAATACAAAAAAAACATCAAAAAATAAATTCTTTCCTTTATTTAATTTAATTACTTTATAATTTCGATTTAATTTCTTTAAAGGGTCCAACGCCCTCGCACCTTCGATTATAATTCTTTTCGCGCATCTCTTTTTTATTTCTTTTATGAATGTAATGTATTTGCCCCAAAGCCTTGTAATAGATAATTAGGACATTTGTTTTCCGTACTTTCTTTTAAATCGGGTCTTGGTTTAATTTGGCGATGTAGACCCGCGTCTTTGTAATAGCGTAGGACTTTTATCTTCCCGCACCTTTTAACTGTTAATAATCATATGAAAGAATGTATGCCAAAAAATAAAATCAAAGCGTAGAACACTCAATGCATGATCAAGACAAATAATAACTGAAAATGACACACGATTCACACACCACTCCTAGGGTACGCCTCACTGTTGCCTTGCCCCTCGAAACGTGGTCGTTGAGTAGAGGACGTTTTAGTAAGTCCTCATGTCCATGAACATGGCATGAGGGTAGCTTCTAAGGTATCCTCCTATTGCTCTGGTGACCACACTGTCCCTAACAAACGAATTGACCCGAACACCTCCAACGGTGGTGCTACCTACCTCTCAATGGTGGGATGGCACTACCTTAAGGACATTTACACAACCTAATTCCTTAGGGTAGGTAGATGACTCATAGATACTTGCTCTAAAAAACAAATCAAAACTCTTTTCACACCGACACTTTCAAAAAAAGCTTTTAAAACAATTTTTCAAACACTCTTGAGGACTGATACAAGAGTCGATCTGAAATCTTTAAAATGAAACTTTTTCAAACCCGCTCACAATTGAAAAGAAAACATTTTGAAAACACAATGAGCAAGTATCTAAGAGCCCATGGATAACCATGGATAGAAAGGGTGCTAACACCTTCCCTTTCTATAAATCTACCTCCCGAACCGAGAAACCATCTCATAAGGAATTTTGCTGTGCTTTTGTCCTGTCCATGTTGGAGAAAATAAAAGACGGTGGCGACTCTTGCTTACCGCGACATTTCGCGAACCCGCGTTAAACAGTCAGTTCCAGATCCACCGATCACAGAACTGGCGACTCTGTTGGGGACTCTTATAAAGTGAGGTGTACCTTAGGATAGTTCATAACTGTGTTTTCAATTGTTTTGACTTGTTTGCTTTAAATTGTGGGTTGCATCGGAGTTACATAGATCCTAACCCGGATCTGGGGATACCCTGTTTAGGTAGCATAAGCTGTGAAGGACCTGTCCGGCGTAGACCGACATGGGTGAAGCAGTGGCTACGTTGGTGTGGCACCTTGGTCTGTACCGATATCCCTTGTGTTGCAACGAGGAGAATATGGGTCTTCTGAGGAGTCATTAAGCACCAACAAACCTTAGAACATTAAATGACACAACTTGGCCAATAGAACAGTAGCAGTATGCTACGCCCATTGAGGCTAAACTCTCGTGATGGTTCTGGCCGCAAGAAAAGATTGCGATGCTGGAGTTATGACCGATTAAGGGTAGTCAGTGATATTGGGATCCTCTAAGAACCCGGTTACTTTTGATAGGACAGGTATGAACCAACAAACTGAAAGAGGGTAATACCTAGACCTCATGCTGGCCTAAACTTTAAGGGGTTTGTCTTGTGTGACTTGTGTGCCTTCCAACTTAACTACTTGCATGCTTGTTATCTAACACTTGAGTTTCTTGCAGGTTTTGTTTATAGTCCTTAACTGGGACTCATAACAGGGTTTACTTGAGTTTCTTGCAGGTTTTGTTTATAGTCCTTAATCGGGACTCATAACAGGGTTTACCTACGTTACCCCATGCATAACATAACATCATACCATTGCATGCATCCTGCATGAAGACTAACCCATTTCAAGGATCTCAAGGGCTTGTGATGCAGGTGATGATGAACCAACTGTCCAGCAAGGGGAAAAGGGGATTTATTTTCCTCTATACAAGGTTGTCAGGGGCTATGACCCACTAGATATGGTGAGCTTTGACCCTTGAAGAAGGACTCTCAGCAACATGAAGTTCCTTCAATCAAGCTACCAGATCCAAATTCTAACAAGTTTTCTTGTTTATCCCGCGAGGTCCTTGAAAACATTACATGCATGTCATACACATCATTGCATAACAGGTACCCTTGTTGCAGGTCACTTAACTTTCTCGCTGTCTATTTCAGCAATGGCTTCCCAACAAGATAACCAGGACCTTCTTGCTCAAGAGACTCGGTTCAGGGAAATCCTCCTGAATCTATCCAAGGGGCAGGAGGAGCTGAGAACACTGCTCATGGGGACTTTGGTCAGGAACAGCGTTGAGGACGAACGGTTGAAACATCTGCAAGCTGAAGTGGATGCAATGAAAGCCCAGATGCTGGGGCAGGTGACTGCCATTCAAGGTTTAGCTCAAAGACAAGAAGAGCTCGGAGTTCTCATCAACCAACTGCTTCAGGGTAACCAACTGGGGCAAACGTCTAAGGGTAAAGAGCCAGTCATCATTCAACCATCTTTGAGACAAGGAGATAAGGGGAGAGCTCCTCAAATGGTTCCAGTGTCACAAATTCAGCATCAACCTCACCAGCTTCAGCCAGACAAGCCCAGGAGGCAATTCACCCAACTCAACATGTCGTTGTTTCAAGCTTTACAACGCCTGTTGAGATTGAATCTAATCACATTAAGGGCTCATCCCCGAAACCCCAACATATCAGCTCCTACCTATCATCCCAATAAAAGGTGTGCCTACCACTCTGCCAGTCCAGGACATGATACAAATGAGTGTTGGGCTCTGAAGAACAAGATCCAGGACCTGATTGATGAAGGAGCATTGGAGTTCACACAAGATGGTCAGGCTGAGTTTTTCTACCATCCCTCCAAGGCTCACCATTTGAAGTGACAAGCCCTGAGACTAGAAAACTTTTGTTCATTCGAATGTTCAAGTTGTGTTGTTCTTCGATTGTTTAAACATTTATTCATGTTAAACGTTGTTATTCCATTAATGTATCACATGTGTCTGTTTTGAATCAATATATTCGCATTCGCTATTTTCAAAATTGCTTTCATTTTTGATGTCAACTCTCAATTAATAATTCTAGGCCTCTTGAGGGAGGATGACGAAAACGATACCGCGATCATTACAGTATGCTTTTGAATAAACCCCGTTGATGAGGTACATGCATTGTTTCAATCCCTAAACACTGGAGTTATAAGGAAGATAATCCCTCGTCAACCCCTTCGAGCCAAAGAAGTAGGAGTTTTTTCTTTTCGAAATTTAAAACCCTTAATCATAACATGGGGCAGGGTAGTCTCTCAGCTGGATCCAAGTGTATAACCAATGGCACCAAAGAGGTCCTTACAAAAAAAAAGAAAGACAATGATGGTTCCTACAATCATAAGGATAGGCAGTCATTATATCTCCAAAAAATAAAAACCCAATAAGTCAAAACCTATGAAGGAGACTTACAAAACTGGGGCATCCCGCTGACTGTAATCACAAAAGAAACAGTTCAGGCAAAATTTAGGGATAGCGAAATCAAAAAGAAAGAGGTCATACAAACCCTCAACAAAACAAAAATGACTGCCAATTCAGAATAAACCATCAATATCTGAACCATCATTGGAACGTCAGGACAAAGACTCAAACAAGGTCTAACGCACGATCAGCTGAGTTTAGGTTTGAAGAACATCACGAAGAGCGGGTGGGTACAAATAAATTTGAGCCTTTATCCTTTGTTTCTTAAACCGTGAACCAGACCACGTTATAACCCTTCAAAAGTCCTAGCTGAAGCATGGGTTAGTTCGAAAGCATACTGTTACGAAAGGTATCCTGACTCCTTAAGGCTCGCTGTAAAATAACGAGTTGACATCACGTTTTACAAAATTCACTTATTTTTACTAAAAAGGGATGCATTCTCAAAAAACTTCGAAACAGACATAAGATTTGCATTTTTGATATAACCTTGTTTTCATATGACTTTTTGTTTGAACATCAGAGAAATTCGCACGACGAATATCTTATGAAAAAAAGTCTTCTCCACAAAAGAGTCACCTCAAATGGAAAAACACTTCCAATCAAGGGGCATGGCCTGATCATTCATTATCCATCATCTTGGGCAGTCCAATCAAGATTCGGAGAATCTCTCAAATGCCAAACAGCCAGGGGCAAACCTCCGCCTGAGTCACTTGGGGGCATTCCAGCAACGAATCTTGCCTGATCAAACGTCTTCTGGTGGCATGGCAAAACACTTCTAACAGGGGCAACTCCCTACATTCTGAGAGCATGGGCATAACCGGAAAAAAATACTACGCAAAATCAAAGACCCGCTAGGTTGACACACCTAGGCAAAAACAAGGGCTTCCCGGCAAACCAAAAGAGTTCGGGCAAGAATAAGGGATGAAATAAAAAAGATCTGTACACCCGGCAAGTCGAAAACCTGAAAAGGCGGCTTGAGCAAAAATGGGTATCCCGGTGGACTGAAAACCCGAAAGGGCGGTCCAGGCAAAAGTTAGGGATCAAAAGCATACGACTATGTCCTGTCACCTTGTCACCTTCCTACCAAGAAGAAGGTTTGTCCGTCAACAACTATCAGTACCTCATAAGTCTTCCTCTCCCACCGCAGAAACAGGGGCAATAATGAGTGGTCTAAGCGATCTAATTGTTCTGTCCATCAAGGTACCAAGGTAAGTTCAACTGAAGAACACAACCAGTATATCTTAACTCCCCAGAGAGTGTGCCAGCAAGTCAATGCACTCTCCCCAAGCAGAGTTATCTTGTAAGCCTTAAGGAAGTGGGGCATCCCCAGCAGGTCTCAACATTCCCCAGCGCAATATACAAACATTATTAACAAGCATCCCCGGCAGTCTTGGTCTAAGACTGTTCCCCGGCGGTATACCAGGCATTCAGTGGAGTTATTCCCAGTACATCTCAAAATTTCCCCAGGAGAGTCCAGTGTAGTTCAAGATTTCCCCAGGAAAGGTTGAATCATCTCCCCAGCAGTAAGCTTATCCCCAGTAGATTATGGAAGCTTATCCCCACAGAGCACGAACATGTCCCCGGCTTTATTCAAAGGTTATTTCTCTATCAGGATATAACTGGGTTATCCTCAACCAAAAGCCACGGAAAGATCGCCCTCGGCAAAGTCTTCTTATCCCCAGCGAAGTCTATTAACACTTCCAACACAACAATGGTATTCCCAGCGGAGTTATCATCATCCCAGCAAAATATCTCTCTCCCCACAGAGCATTTTTCCAGCAAGGTCGCTAGAGTAATTTTCTCCCCGCAGAGTGTTCTATTCGCCAAGTTTATTCCCCAACGGAGTTATCTTCTCCTACCGGTATTCTTGCAACCATCACTCCCCAGTGGAAACAGAAGCTCTACATCAGCCCAGGATTTAACTTCCTGACACCCATCAAGGATTTATTTTCCTAAGACGAAAACATACATTCAAAAACATCACATACATCATGATACATGCTTAAACGCACCATACCTTACAATCTCATTTATGTTGAGAACATCATTGCTTGATCCATATCATGCATTGCATATGACTGACCTTTACCTTTCAGGAAAGATCCAGTTAAGTTCTCAGCTATGTCCAAGACTTTAGCCTGGTTCAGTTAAATCGACCCTAAGATTTTCCTGATTCTTATCCAGTCAAAGCCCTTCTCTGGTTCAGTCAGATCGACCCTAAGATCTCCCTGATTCTTATCCAGTTGAAGATATTCCAAGACCTAGCCTGGTTAAGTTAAATCGACCCTAAGATTTTCCTGATTCTTATCCAGTCAAAGGCCTTCTCTGGTTCAGTTAGATCGACCCTAAGATCTCCCTGATTCTTATCCAGTTGAAGATATTCCAAGACCTTTCCCGGTTCAGTTAAATCGACCCTAAGATTTTCCTGATTCTTATCTAGTCAAAGGCCTTCTCTGGTTCAGTCAGATTGACCCTAAGATCTCCTTGATTCTTATCTAGTTGAAGATATTCCAAGACCTTGCCCAGTTCAGTTAAATCGACCCGAAGATTTTCCTGATTCTTATCCAGTCAAAGGCCTTCTCCGGTTCAGTCAGATCGACCCTAAGATCTCCCTGATTCTTATCCCAGTAGAAGACATCCAAGATTCTCTCAGCGTTCCTGTTGAGGTAGTAATCGCCCAAGGTTCTCTCAGCGTTCCTGTTGAGGTAGTAATCGCTCCAAGATTCTCTCAGCGTTCCTGTTGAGGTAGTAATCGTCCAAGGTTCTCTCAGCGTTCCTGTTGAGGTAGTAATCGTCCAAGGTTCTCTCACCGTCCCGTTGAGTTAGTAACCATCCCTGGTCCATTCATCACCTTTTGAAGCTCCAGACTCGATTCCTGTATCTCGCCAGGGCACGTCTGAGGAGGTTCAAAAATCCGATACCTGTATCCAGCCAGAATGCATCTACATAAAGAGTTTGAAGACCAGCTCCTGTAACAGGCCAGGTAATCATTTTCTTTTTCAGGTACGCAAGTTCTCGTTAAGGAATCTCTTGCGCGATCGACCCCATCAGATGGCATCTATAAGCCCATCCACCTATCCAATCTCCAAATGGCATCTATAAGCCCATTCCCACCATCACACTACTATGTAAGCGCAAATTTCTGGGCACTCTAGTGTTCAATCATCTTCTACCTTCAGACTACGAAAGGCACGACAACCAATCTACATCCTCAGGTCTAAGAAGATTGAACAGGGGCAACTGTTGTACCCCAAAATTTTCCCTCCCATATTCTTCAAGATTTGCCAAAGATCAAGGTTCAAAGGCCACTCAAGGGTTGCACAGTCCAGTGGCCTCCTAACAGTCACAAATTAGGGTTTTGGTTCTGGCAAAGAAATTGAAGTTTCCAAGGGTCCAAACAAGTCCCACATGCCCATAAACATTGTCAAGCATCCTTATGTCAAGTTTCAAGACTTACAGCACAAGATTGCACAGTCAAAAACCCTAATTGCCCAACAGTCAACTGCAGGGGCAAAATGGTCATTTGACAGTCAAAAGTCCAAATTTTTGGTCAACATCTTATTTTGAAGCCACAAACATCATTTGATCAATTCTTGATCATGATTCTCAAGGCATGGCTCAAAAAAATCTCAAGATGCAAAAGTTTCTATATTTGGACAGTTGGAAAAGTCAACTGCAAATTGACCAAGGCATAACTTCCACATGTTTTATCAGAAAAATTCCATCCAAAGCTCATCTTGAAGAGAATGACATTTCCTACAACTCTTCTTCACACTTCAAGTCCAAGAAATGCTCTCACAAAAAGTTATCAATCTCAACATTATAGGTCATTTTCAAAAGACAACAAAAGGGACTTTATGTCAAAGACCATAACTTGAGATTGGTAAATCAAAATGACATGGGACCAAAGGCATTGGTTAGAGGACTTCAAGACCTTTCCAAAATGTCAAAGAACATGATCAAAGCTTAAAAATTGAGCAAGATATGCCTTGTGGAAGTTGGGAAATTTTTGGGAATTTTGAAAAGTCAACTTTGCTTCAAATGCCTCAAAATTGCTAATGGGCCACAATTTCTTCCAAGAATCATCACCCAAAAGCTATGCACGACCCATTGACCCAAAGGGAAGTTATTTTATTATTTTTAATTAATTAATTGAATTTATAATCCTATTAATTCATTTAATTAAAATTAAATATGAGAAAAATACAAAATAATGCTTTTAAATCTTTTTGATGCAGCAAATCCAACTAATGCAAGGTGGCAATTCGTTTCAGGTCCAAAAAAGGCAAAGCTTCCATGATTGGCATGTTCTTCATGACAAGAAGATTGAAAAAGATACCATTGAAATCAAATCTCAAAAGCATTGAATACATGGTTGTTGGGCTTGGATTTTTGACCTAAATCATTCCATATACATACAGAAACCTAACCCTAATCACAAGGACAAGCTAGCTGCGCTCAGAATCAAAAACAAAAACTTGCATTTTTCTTAAAAAGTTCAAAACTGAAAACATAGTTTCAGTGTGTTTCAAAGCCTAAAAACTGTTCCATAAGCTTGCCAAGGCTGCCAGGAATCTTTTCCAATACTTTTCAGGTCTCCATACTCAAAGAACTGGTAGCACGAAGTCACCCTGTTCACACTTTTTTGCATATTCGTATTCATATTTTCATGCCATGTTAATGTATTCTAATGATTGATTTGTACTAAGCTGATTGTTCTAAAGCTATTGGCATTCTTTGATTGAGTTTTTAAGCCTTGTGCACGAATCCACCATGGAAGCTGCCTAGGGTTTCAGAGGTATGAAATTGGGGATTCTTGCCTGGGGAAAAATTGAGCCATAAGACCAACACCAATGCATTCGTGACATTCCAACTATTCAAAACCACACCTCGCGCTCAATTTATATGAGCCCAGGGCCTAATCGCTATTTTTGTGTTCTTCACTTAGTGGGGGTTTAAAACCCCCGCTATTCATTCTATATTTTTCAGGTGAAAACGAAGCCAGGGAGAAGAAGATGAGCTATTGGTTGATGGTTGGCTGATTCAAACATTGGCGCTTTTTTTTTTATTATTCCACTAACGCGTGTTTTCTCTCTCTTATTGATCATTGCCCATTAAATAAACAAAGTAACACGCTTGGCCTGTTGGTAGCTGCGTTGTCCTTCAAGCATTGGGACCTGGGTTCGATTCCCAGGTCCCCCATATTCTTCATAATTTTGTTCAATATGCATTCAGGTGTAATTCCCTGCCTAGGGTCCATCATGCATCCAATACCTTGGCGCGCCACATGTCCCAGGAGATGAATCTAAAGGTCAGGATGTGAGGCCCACCATACGCATCAGTCAATACATCCACACGCAAGTCTGAGAGGTCAAACAAGGCCTGAATTCTTGGGCCAAATTACTGCAAATGAACCTCCAAAAGGGCCTGAATACCCCCTATGTATGCCTTTCTTTTCTCTATTTTTATTCTTTTCTTTTATTTATTTTAATTATATTATTTGTTTTATTTAATTCCATAAAATTAACTTTATAATATAAAAATGCAAAAAAATCAGAAAGTCAAAAATAAAAAAATATGTTTGTTTAATTTAATCTATTAATAGTTTTCTTTTTGTAAATAAATTATAAATAACCAAATTAGTTTAATTTTAGGTTTAATTTTAATGTTTTCTTAAATAAGTTAAAAAACACAAAATAGGTCTTTTATCATTTTTTATTCTTTTTCTTAATAAATAATCTTTTTCTTGTCACTATTAATTATTAATTATTTTGTAAATAACTTATAATTAAATAATTAGTAAATTAGGTCAAACTTGAATTTATTTCTTTAATAATTAAAAATGCTTAGAATTAGGGTTTTAAGTCCATTTAATTTTCTTTAATTTCATAAATACAAAAAAAACATCAAAAAATAAATTCTTTCCTTTATTTAATTTAATTACTTTATAATTTCGATTTAATTTCTTTAAAGGGTCCAACGCCCTCGCACCTTCGATTATAATTCTTTTCGCGCATCTCTTTTTTATTTCTTTTATGAATGTAATGTATTTGCCCCAAAGCCTTGTAATAGATAATTAGGACATTTGTTTTCCGTACTTTCTTTTAAATCGGGTCTTGGTTTAATTTGGCGATATAGACCCGCGCCTTTGTAATAGCGTAGGACTTTTATCTTCCCGCACCTTTTAACTGTTAATAATCATATGAAAGAATGTATGCCAAAAAATAAAATCAAAGCGTAGAACACTCAATGCATGATCAAGACAAATAATAACTGAAAATGACACACGATTCACACACCACTCCTAGGGTACGCCTCACTGTTGCCTTGCCCCTCAAAACGTGGTCGTTGAGTAGAGGACGTTTTAGTAAGTCCTCATGTCCATGAACATGGCATGAGGGTAGCTTCTAAGGTATCCTCCTATTGCTCTGGTGACCACACTGTCCCTAACAAACGAATTGACCCGAACACCTCCAACGGTGGTGCTACCTACCTCTCAATGGTGGGATGGCACTACCTTAAGGATATTTACACAGCCTAATTCCTTAGGGTAGGTAGATGACTCATAGATACTTGCTCTAAAAAACAAATCAAAACTCTTTTCACACCGACATTTTCAAAAAAAGCTTTCAAAACAATTTTTCAAACACTCTTGAGGACTGATACAAGAGTCGATCTGAAATCTTTAAAACGAAACTTTTTCAAACCCGCTCACAATTGAAAAGCAAACATTTTGAAAACACAATGAGCAAGTATCTAAGAGCCCATGGATAACCATGGATAGAAAGGGTGCTAACACCTTCCCTTTCTATAAATCTACCTCCCGAACCGAGAAACTATCTCATAAGGAATTTTGCTGTGCTTTTGTCCTGTCCATGTTGGAGAAAATAAAAGACGGTGGCGACTCTTGCTTACCGCGACATTTCGCGAACCAGCGTTAAACAGTCAGTTCCAGATCCACTGATCACAACAGTCCAGATACGATCCAGATTCAGATGTCATTCTGTCACTCATTCAGATCCCAGTTACAGTTTCAGATATACTCCAGACACGGAAGTCATTCTGCTACTCATACAGATCTCAACTCCAAGATACAGTCCAAATACGATCCAGATTCGGATGTCATTTTGTCACTCATTCAGATCCCAGTTACAATTTCAGATACACTCCAGGCACGGAAGTCATTCTGCTACTCATACAGATCTCAACTCCAAGATACAGTCCAGATACGATCCAGATTCGGATGTCATTCTGTCACTCATCCAGATCTCAGTTACAGTTTCAGATACACTCCAAACACGGAAGTCATTCTTCTACTCATACAGATCTCAACTCCAGATACAGTCCAGATACGCTCCAGATACGATTGCCATTCTGTCACTCATTCAGATCCCAGTTACAGTTTCAGATACGCCCCAGACACGGAAGTCATTCTGCTACTCATACAGATCTCAAACTTCAAATACAGTCCAGATACGATCCAGATTCGGATGTCATTCTGTCACTCATTCCAGATACGCTCCAGACACGGTTGCCATTCTGTCACTCATTCAGAATTTATCCTCAGCACACATTTGCTCCATACACAGATTTTTCTCTGTTACCCATTCAGAATACAGATACACTTCAGACACGGTAGTCATTCTGATATTCATTCAAAAACCAAATACAGTTACAGCTCAGATACGCACCAGACACGGACGCCATTCTTTGGCTCATATAAACTCAGTCCCCAGATACAGTTCAATGGCATTCCAGACACGGATACCATTTTAATTCTCATTCTTCTGACCTACAACATACAGTTCAACAAACATTCTTGGATGACATCTTTAAGCCCATCTCCCACAAGATTCTGTCACATCTCCAGATGGCATCTTTAAGCCCATCCCCGACAAGATTCTGTCACATCTCCAGATGACATCTTTAAGCCCATCCCCGACAAGATTTTGTCACATCTCCAGATGGCATCTTTAAGCCCATCCCCGACAAGATTCTGTCACATCTCTAGATGGCATCTTTAAGCCCATCCCCGACAAGATTCTGTCACATCTCTAGATGGCATCTTTAAGCCCATCCCCGACGAGATTCGTTCACATCTCCAGATGGCATCTTTAAGCCCATCCCCGACAAGTTTCTGTCACATCTCCAAATGGCATCTTTAAGCCCATTCCCTACATAATCAACTACCACACCTTTGAGTGCAAATTTTATGGGCACTCTAGTGTTCAATCATCTTCCACCTTCAAGTCACGAATGGTAGAATTACCAATCTAACTCTTTAGGTGTAAGAAGTTTGAACAGGGGCAGTTGTTGTACCCCAAAATTTGCCCTCTCATGTTTTCCAAAGTCTTCCCCCTGTATGGTTGACCAGAAACCCTTGCCTAAAGAAAAAGAAATTTTTTGAGTGGTGCTTTAAGTACCTTTCGATTGGCATTCTGAAAGACCCTTCGATTGGTATTCTGAAGGAGCCTTTCGATTGGCATGGATAATTCCCTTCGATTGGCATTATGGACAAGCACTTCGATTGACAGTCCAAAAATGCTTCAATTGGCATTATGGACAAGCACTTCGATTGACAGTCCAAAAAGGCTTCAATTGGCATTATGAACAAGCACTTCGATTGACATTCCAAAAATCCTTCGATTGGCATTATGGACAAGCACTTCGATTGGCATTGTGTCAAGGCCTTCGATTGGAATTCTGAAAGACCTTTTCGTTTGGAACCCTGGGCCAAGCCTTTCAATTGGCATGCCACATGATCCTTCGATTTAGCATTGTGTCAAGGCAACTTCGACAAACATGTTAACCATGTCCTTCGATTAGCATGAACAACACCTTTCGATTGGCCTGTTAACAAAGCCTTTCGATTGGAATTTTAACAAGTACCCTTTGATTGGTATATGGACAAATACCCTTCAATTGGCATTTCAAAAGGTCCTTGGACTGGAACTTCAAAGTGTCTTTCGACTGGAACTTCAGAGTTTCCCTTAATAAGAACATCAGAATGAAATGACCTTCGAATGGCATTTCAGTGTAGAGTTTCCCTTAATCTAAGATGCTCTGATGAAGGAAGTTCTGAACACTTCGAATCAGAACTTAGACTCATCACAAGGCCAAGGGCTGGTCGAAGTTGTCTAATAGGGAATGTTCTAAATAAATTCGAATTGGACTTTGAAGCTGGCAAAGAAGGCCCATTCGAAGGGCCATTCGAAGAACACACAGTTGGTCCATTCGAAGGACACACAGCTGGTGAAAACGAATGTTGTTTTGTTCCAGTCTGGTTGAAAGGTGTAGAAAGATGGAGGATTCGACTCAAAAGATCAAGTTGAACATTCAGACCCATAGGCTAGGCCACGTGTCTTCCCTTTTTAGGCTTGTACCCATTTATTGTCTAAGACCACTTGCACTCAATAGCACAGTACTACCTTTTAGGAAAGTCTGTCTTGAGCCTTGCGCCTATTTTCCTTCAGCATGAAGCAACCCCATCTGAACCATTCATCTTGCTTTTGTGGCACAAGTGGGCATTTACTTTCCAACTGGGCCTTATTTTATTATTTTCTGCACCCCAACTGCCAACAGGCCCCACATACTGTCACGTTACATTATTCTATCATTTATTTGCAAGGATGGCTTTAGACAACATGTCCATTCCTTTTCTCTATAAATAAAGGAATTCTTGCAAAGCTAGGAGAGGACTTTTTGGCCAGAGGAACGTATCTTCAAAATTCTCACACACCACAAAATTCCCAAACACTTAAACACTTAAACACTTAAACACTTAAACACTTAAACACTTAAACACTTAAACACTTAAACACTCAAACACATACCCAGAATCCAAACAACAAATCCAGAACTGCATCCACCTGCCTAACACCAGAACATCAAACCTGTGTTACAAATACAAGCCTAAGGCACAACAAGCCTTGAGGCCTGCGTAACCTCAAAACCTGCCTTCCTTGCCAAAGCCAGAAAACTCAAGCCAGTTCAACTGCAACTGCAAACAAACCTGCCTAAAGCCAGTCCAACTGCAACTGCAAGCAAGCCTGTATCAAAACTAACAAAAACTCAGACCTGCCTGTATCAAACTAAAGAGCAAACACTTATCCCCTTAGAATCTGAAACATCCCTATACCTTGTTACCCTTTGAATCCAGTAGGAAGAACCTCACACTTATCCAGTATCAAAGACATAACTCCTGGTTCCTCCCTTCGAATCCAGAAGCATTCAAGGAAACCACTTAAAGGCCCAGCACACGTTCCAGCCTCAAGCAAGGTAAGTCATTCTTAACCTTGAACCCTTCATTTCTAGCGTAACATGTAAATAAGCTTCCTTTTCGTTTCAAACATGTACATAGTGTTTGTTACCTTTTCGTTTCCACTCTTTTAGTTTGTTTTTATTGTCTCTCCTTTTGGTTTTGTTCTTTAGTTTGTTACAAATGCTCTAAGAACTAACCTGGCCCTGAAGTAATGATAGCATGGCCTTGGGCCATGTTGCTATTTAATATCTCAAACGAAATAAACAAAAGACAGGAGTATGAAACGAAGCCCCAAGCTTCCTCACTGACTCCAGACCCAATCGAAGGAGACAGAAAGGCAGATTGCATCTTGCATAGATTCCAGGCCCAATCGAAGAAGGCAACAAGGCAGAAAGGCCCAGCCAGAGGCACACTTGCACTAAGTCCAGGCTCAGACGAAAGGCACTTCCATGCTGGTGCCAGCTTCCAATCGAAGGACAGGACCTTACTGATGCCAAAGCCCAATCGAAGTACATGACCTCACTGGCGCGAATTCCAAATCGAAGGACAGGACATTACTGATTCTAGCCCCCAATAGAAGGAGGCTAACAGAATGCAAATCGAAGGGTGCTCCTGCCTGGGTCGAAAGACACTCATTTTTCTTGCTTTTTCCTTATTTTTGCCTTTATATTCTCATGCAATTCAATATGGTTGTAATAGTATAGGATATTTATTTCCTACATTCTTATTGCTTTATACAAATACTAGTAATTAGATGTGTATGGCAAGATAAAATCAACAAGTAGACAACCCAAAAAATCAATGACAAAATGCATGCAATCAAACACACTTGCACACATGCACCCTTAGGGTAATTCCACTTGTTGCCTTATAAAAATGGCCATGTTATGCATGTGGGATGTCTTAGCACAAACGAATTGAAAAAAAAGATCATAGTCCCTCGATGACGCTATCAAAGTTGCCTTTCAAAATGATCGTAGTCCCTACAGAAAAGTGCTAAGTCATTACACAACATTGCTATCATGGTCATACGATGACCCGTGCATGTCCCGTTAACATCCTAACATAAGGTTGTTCACCAAATACAATGGTGAAACAACACTGTTAAAAGGGTTAAAAACATAAGAAAGATCTTTGAGTAAAATAGGGTAGACAACTCTTAGTTACTTGATCAAAAATCTTGCAAAACATCCTTGCTATTTTTCAAAACACACTCCACAACACAATTTCAAAACAACTTTCAAAACAGTGAAAACCTTTCAAAAAGACATACACCTTTGTATACATTCAAACAAGAATCATTACAAAGGTTGCCTAGACAAGGCATATCTTTTCAAAACATCTTTCAAAACCACACACAAAGCACCATTTCAAACAATTGAAAATGCAAAGCAAGTGATCTAAGCAAGTAACTAAGAGCCCATGGATAACCATGGATAGAAAGGGTGCTAATACCTTCCCTTTCTATAATCTACTCCACGAACCCAAGAAAACATCTCAAAGGTCTTTCCTGTGCATTTTGACCTTTCCTTAGGATAAAATAAAAAGTCGGTGGCGACTCTTGCTAAACCGAAACATTTGCGAACACAAACGCAAAACCCAAGTCAGTTCTCCCACCATATCACAGGGAGTAGTGAGATAGCCGATTTCGGTGGAAAGCTAAAAATTGGTTGATACTCGATACTACACTCATTAAGATTGGACTTTTGGGATATCTTGGTCGCAAGAAAAGATTGATGGTGCTGAGACAATGCCTAAAAGAAAGGTCAGTGATATTGAGATCCTTTAGAACCCAGTTACTATTACTAGGACAGGTTGAGCCAGCTAAACTTCAAGAGGATACTTACCTACCAACTCCATGCAAGCCTAAACCTAAGGACTTGTCTGCTTTGTGTGTACATAACAACTTGCTTACTTATACATAACATCATAAACTTCACAACATCATAAGCATTCTCACTAAACATTTCAAGGATTTAGGAATTTGTCTTTGTTTTGTTTTGTAGGCCATGAATTTCGTCTGAAGGAATACCATCATAATCAACTTCGTGAAAGCACACCCTCAACTCCAAGAATTAGCATTAAGGGTGCCTAAAGACTCTCCTTTCTCCAAGAAATATGGTCGACTCCTTATTTTAGCTACCTCCAATTTCCAAGAAGAGATGATGTGTATTCTCTTCCAATTCTTTGATCCCATGCATCATTGTTTCACTTTCCTTGACTATCAGTTGGTGCCAACACTAGAAGAATTCTCTCTACTATTAGGACTGCTCGTGCTTGATCAAGCACCGTTCACCGGTTTAGAAGGGATTCTGAAACCTGAAATCATTGCCGAAGCCCTACATCTGAAGAGAGCCGATGTTACAGCAAATTAGGAGACAAGAAGCGGGGTTAAAGGGTTCCTAGCCAAGTTCTTATTAGATAGGGCTCGTTCATTTTAGGAAGATATAAATTTTCAAGCCTTTGAAGATATCTTGGCTCTTCTCATCTATGGTTTGGTTCTATTTCCCAACTCGGACCAATTCATAGATGTGAATGCCACCAAAGTCTTTCTCTCTCGTAATCCTATACCTACATTACTGGGAGACATCTTACATTGTTTCCATACCCGCACCATGAAGAAAATAGGTACTCTCTTGTGTTTCATTCCCCTACTTGCCAAGTGGTTTACTTTGCACTTACCTCGATCAACATTGAAGAACGGGCAAAGATTGACATGGTCTCAAAGGATGATGTCCCTCACCCACTTTGATATACATTGGTGTTCGAGATCCTTGGCGAATACTTCTATCATTGACCGTTATGGGGAATTCCCTAATGTCCATCTGCTTGGCATTAGGGGAGGTATCACTTACAACCCTTGCTTTGCCTTGCGACAGTTTGGGTACGCTCGAAGAGATGGTCCTCATGATATGCTCATCCAAGGGTTGTTGTTCGATTACGAGAGTGATGATCAAGGCTACCGTTAGAGGTTTGCGAGAGCTTGGATGTTGGTAAATAAATCATATAGTGAGACATTGGGATGCAAGAATTCTATTCCCTTTGAACCTTACCTTAGGTGGGTACGAGATCATGCTCAGAAGCTCATGATGACTTACCCCTCCATCCTACCAGTTATCATGGAGCCTGTTGCTGAAGGAGAAGTCTCGTATATTGTCCTCCAACCCAACATGCCTACTTCTCTTGAAGACTTGCAAAAGGGTTGGATTCATCTAAATGAAGAACGAGACACATTTGAGGCTCAATTCTACGCAAGCGAGAAAAGGGTTTTGGAGCTTACAAAGAAACTACATGAAGAACAGAGCTTGAACGCCTACCTTGCACCAAAGAGGATGCGTTCGACCTTTTTATCTTAGAAATTTATTTTGTAAGCCCAAGAGGCACGTTGTAACCATTTTGAACTAATTAATGCAATTTGACATTTGTTCATTCTTTGTCTAGACAAATTTAAATTTCATAAATCCTTGAAATCATTTGCATGCACATATACCATGCATCATAACATAACAGGTTTTCCACGACAAGTTTCCTTATCTTTCTGTTGTTTATTTCAGCAAGATGGATATCGAGAAAACAGTGAAAGACCTACAAGCATAAAACTCCCAGTTTCAAGAGACTCTGCTGACCCTAGCTGTTGTACCCCAAAATTTGCCCTCCCATATTCTTAAAAGTTTGTCAAGAGTCATCTTCAAATGGCTCAAGATTTCTCAAAGGGGTTGCACAGTCCAAATGCCTCCTAAGCCAGTCAAAATTAGGGTTTTGGTTCTTTCAAGGAATTTGAGGTTTTCAATGGTTCAATCAAGTCTCATAGGCCTATACATATTCCCAAGCATCTACATGCCAAGCTTCAAGACTTACAATGCCAATTTGCACAGTCAAAAGCCCTATTTGATCCACAGTCAACTGCAGGGGCAAAATGGTCATTTTGCAGTCAAAAGTCAGAATTTTTTGTCAACATCTTATTTTGAGCTCATAATCATCATTTGATCAAGTCTTTATCATGATTCCACAAGCATGTCTCAAAAATCATCAAGGTGCAAGAAGTTACTATTTTTGGACAGCAGAAAAGTCAACTGTATCTTGACCAAGGCATAACTTTTTTATGATTCATCAGAAAAATCCCATCCAATGCTCATTTTTAAGGGGATGACATTTCCTACAATTCATCTTCACATTCCAAGTCCAATAAATTCTCTCACAAAAAGTTATCAATTTCTACATTATAGGTCAATTTCAAAAGTCAACAAAAATGCACTTTAAGTCAAAGACCATAACTTGAGATTGGTAAATCCAAATGACATGGGACCAAAGGCATTGATTAGAGGACTTCAATACCTTTCCAAAATGTCCAAGAACATGTTCATATGATCAAAATTGAGCAAGATAGGCATTGGAGAAGTTGGGAAATTTTTGTGAATTTGCAAAAGTCAACTTTGCTCAAAACACCTTGTTTTTGCTAATGGGCCTCAAATTCCTTCTTGAAACTTTATCCAAGGCCTATGCACGACCCATCAAGCCTATTTGAATTTATTTTCTTATTTTTATTAATTAATTGGATTTTTAATTGATTTTAATTCATTTAATTAATTTAAATTGTAGGAAATACAAAGATTTGATTTTTTCAATCTTTTTATGAAGCAAACAAGTTCAAGATATGCTGGCAATTCGTGTGCAAATCAAAGGGACAAGAATCTCCAAGTTTGGCAAGTTTTTCCAATCAAAAAGATTCAAAAATATTTGATTTTCAATCAAATATACAACCATCAATTCCATGGATTTCTTGGCCAAGATTGTGACCTAATTCTATTCTACTATAAGTACACAAGCCAACCCTAATGCCACAGACGTGAATTTGCTGCAAAGGAAGCCATAAGCACATTGAAAAAAATTCAAGAAACTTGGAAACTGATTTCCACATTCTAACGTGATTCAAAGGCTTTTCTTGATTCCAATACATTGCAGAGGTTCCCAGAGACGCATTGCAATCAAAACCAAGCATTAAAGCCCAAGAAATCACCAAGAACAGTCTCACGGTTTGCTTGTTTTTTTCAGAATCGTAATTCATATGTCATGCATAATTAACATGTTTTAATCATTGTTTTGTGTTGTTTGAATTCATATAAATCTAATGGTATTAGTTAATTGCATTATAACACGCAGAATCACAAGTTACCATTGAAGAAATCTAGGGTTCTTGAGTTCTCAAATTGGGGCTTTACAGCCCAGGAAAAATTAGCACCTCTAATGCCTATGGTTGAAATCGTTGAGACAAGACGAATCAAAAGCCACCATCGCGAAATATTTCTGTAGCATGTAGGGCTAATCGCTATTATTCCTCATCATGTTTTGTGGGGGTTAAAAACCCCCGCTATCTGTTTGTATTTTGCAGGAACAATTGGGGAAGATGATGACGCGTTGATATGCTATTGGAGCATTCAAATGGGGCGCGCGTGTTTTCGTTTTGGCAGCATGTGAATTAATTATTATATATTATAATTGCTTCTTATCATAATAACAAATGCAGGCACATGGTGTGGTGGTAGATGCGCTGGCTGGTATCCATTGGGACCTGGGTTCGATTCCCAGGTCCCCCAAAATAATTGTTTCATATTTTTCTTCATGTAATTACATGCAGGTCTCCAAAAGTGTTCCACCATACGCTTCCCATCTCAGCATGCCAAGTGGCCACAAGCTTGGATCTAAAGGTCAGGATTGAATGATCATGGTGCTCCCTGGTCAAAGCAAGCGTGGAGGATCTCAAAAGTCAGAAGGGCTTGATTGTTAATGGGCCACAAAATTACTTCCTCACCTCCAAAAAAGTCCCAGCACCCCCTGGTTTCTTTTTCTTTTACATTTTAATTTCTATTTAATTGTTTTACTAATTATTATTATTAATTAATATTATTATTATTTAATTAACTCACAAATAAATTATTTTCATAATAACTTCAGAAAATTAAAAAATGTAAATATTTTTATTATTATTATTATTTATTAATTTCACCTTATTATTTTTGTAAATAAATATAATTAATTAATTTAGTCCCTTTTTTTAATTAGGTTAACTTTAACTTTTTCTCAATAACTTAAAATAAATTAGACTTAGGGTTTTTTACTAACTTTTGACTATTTTTATTTTATTTTCATTAAGACATTAAAAAACTAAAAAATATATTTTTCTTTTAATTATTTAATTAATTAGAATTAGGTTTAATTAAATGCAAAAAGGACCAAAATTCCATTCTTTTCTCAAAAAGGGTCAAAACCCTAAGGACGTCCCCGATTCAATTTTTCTCACGTATATTTATTCTCGATTATTATTTTGATTATATTTATGTAACTGCTCCGAGAATGTAATAGCGTAATTAGGACCCCTTTTTATCGCTTTCTTTATTTTCTCGCAATTTATTTTTCAAGGGTTATGTTTTTGGCGATGTAAATACCCGATGCCTTGTAATAGCGTAGATTTACTTTCCGCAATTTATTTTCCGCAAATTATTAACTGCTATGCATGACAAGACTTGTTCTCAAAATAAAATCAAAACGTAGCTCACCTTAAAATGTGCAAAGATAATTAAATTGAAACCTGACACACTCGCACATGCCACTCCTAGGGTACGCCTCACTTGGTTGCCTCGAAGTGGTCATTAAGTATAGGGTGTTTTAGAGGTTGTCCTCCTGTCTAAAGATCCAGTTGCCTCGAAACAGTTGCCTCGGATAAAAAAGGATCTAGGACATTAGGGTACCGCTAAGGCGTCCTACTATTGCTTTAGTGACCACATGTCCCTATAATCGAATTGACCCGAAAACTCCAATGACGGTGCTACCTACTCCTCAATAGTGGGATAGTACTGTCTAAAGGACATTTACACAGCTTAATTTCTTTTGAGTAGGTAGAGGTTCTCAGGTACTTGCTCTTTCAAAAAAAAAATTTACTTTTTGCACCTACACTTTTCAGACAAAAGTTTTCAAACAACACTTCATACACTCTTGAGGACAGATACAAGAGTTAAATTGAAGTTTTCAAACAAACTTTTCCAAAACCCACAAACACAAGAAAAGCAAAACTTTTTGAAAACACAGTGAGCAAGTACCTAAGAGCCCGTGGATAACCAAGGATAGAAAGGGTGCTAACACCTTCCCTTTCTATAATCTACCTCCCGAACCGAGAAACATCTCGAAAAGGAATTTTGCTGTGCTTTTGTCCTTTCCTTGTTGGAGAAAATAAAAGACGGTGGCGACTCTTGCTTACCGCGACATTTCGCGAACCAGCATTCCAAAACAGTCAGTTCTATTTCCACCGATCACAGAACTGGCGACTCTGCTGGGGAGAGTGTTAATAAGTGAGGTGTACCTTAGGATTAGACCACTCTTATGTTTTCAATTGTATGCCTTGTTTGCTTTAATATTGTGGGCTTGCATCGGAGTTTTATAGATCCTAACCCGGATCTGGGGAATATCCTTTAGGTAGCAACAAACTGTGAGGGAACTGTGCGGGGTATACCGACACGGTTGAAGTAGTTGCTACGTTGATGTGGCACTTTGGTGAGTACCGGTAACCCTTGAGTCAAGTCAAGGAGAGTACGGGGCCGCCGCGTGGTGTCGTGAAGCATCAACTGACCTTAGGAACCTTACTTGACCATCCAGGCCTCTTTAGGGGTAGTGAGATGACCGACTTTGGTGCAGTCCGAAGTTGTTAGATACTCGATACTACACTCATTGAGGGTTGTTTTCTTGGAATATTTTGGTCGCCAGTTAAGTGGCTAAATCAAAACAATGAACATAGAAAACAACCCGATGATATTGAGCTCCTTAGAACCCGGTTACTATTTCTAGGACAGGTTTTGAGCCAACTAACTTCAAGAGGGTACTTACCTACGAACTCCATGCCGGCCTAAACTTAAGGCTATATGTGTGACTTGTGTGCTTTCAAACTTGAACTACTTGCACATTCTTGTTATTTGACACATGAGTTCCTTGCAGGTTTTGTTTACAGTCCTTAATCTGGACTTATTACAGGGCTTACTTACACCTCACACCTTTGCATCCACGTACATAACATCATACGCATCATAACATTATACCATAGCATGTCCTTAACCATTTCAAGGATCTCAAGGGTTTGTGATGCAGGTCATGATGAATCAAATGTCTAGCAAGGGGCAAAGGGGATTTATTTTCCTCTAGCCAAGATTGTTCGGAGATCAAACACGATAACTCGAGTCAGGGGCTATGACCCACTCGATATGGTGAGCCTGACTCTTGAAGAAGGACTCTCAGCAACATGAAGTTCCTTCAGTCAAGCTACAAAATTCAAATTCTAACAATTTTCTTGTTTACCCCGCGAGATCCTTGAAAATATTGCATACATATATCATACATATCATTGCATCACAGGTCATCCTTTACAGGTCTCTCACGTTCTCGCTGTTTATTTCAGCAATGGCTTTCCAACAAGGCAACCAGGATCTCCATACTCAAGAGACTCAATTCAGGGAAATCTTCCTAAGCCTATCCAAGGGGAGGGAAGAGTTGAGAACACTCCTCATGGGGACTTTGGTCAGGAACAGTCCTGAAGACGATAAGGACGAATGGCTGAAACATCTACAAGCTGAGGTAGATGCAATGAGAACCCAAATGTTGGGGCAGATGGCTCTTATACAAGGCTTAGCTCGGGAACAAGAAGAGTTGAGAACCGTGATCCACCAGCTTCATCAAGACAGGTGCAACAACATGGAGCAAACGGTCAAGGTTGGCGACCAAATCATTAATCAGCCTCCAAGAAGACAAGAGTTTGGTATGGTGAAGAATGGACCTCTCCAAGTTGCTACTACCTCCAGGGTCCAACAACAACCTCACCAAAAACAACAGGTTGATCAGAGTAAGACAAACAGGCCCAGGAGGCAATTTACCAAGATCAACATGTCACTGACTCAAGCGCTACAACACATGTTGAAGACAGGGCTGATTACATTAAAGGATCCTCCCCGGAATCCCAACACCTCTGCTCCTACCTATCATCCCTATGAAAGGTGTGCATACCACTCTGACAGTCCGGGACATGACACCAACGACTGTTGGACTTTGAAGAACAAGATCCAAGACTTGATCGACGGAAGGGTGTTGGAGTTCATGCCGGATGGCGAGATGAAAATCTTCCACTGAGAATTCTCCATCTGAGATGACTAGTTCAAACTAAGAGACTTTTGTTCATTTGAATTCTGAATTTGTATTTTTCGTTGCTTGTTCAAACAATTATTATCATGTCGAACTCTTTTATTTCATTAATGCATCGCATATGTCTGTTTTAAATCAATCCATTCGTATTCATTATATTCAAATTGCTTTCATTTTTTGTGATGTTCAACTCTCGATTAAAAAATTCTAAACCTTTTGAGGGAGGATGACAAAAACGATACCACGATCTTTATAGTATGCTTTTGAACAGACCCCGCTGATGAAGTACAGGCATTGTTTCAAATCCTAAACAGTGGAGTTATAAGGAAGATAATCCCTAGTCAACCCCTTTGAGCCAAAGAAGTTGGAGTTTTTCTTTTCACAAAAAATTAAAACCCTTAATCATAACCTGGGGCAGGGTAGTTTTCTCAGTTGATCCAGGTGCACAATGGATGACATCAAAGGAATCCTTCCAAAACAAAAGACAATGATGGTTCCGAATAATCATAAAGACAGGCAGTCATTATCTCTCAGAAACAAAAGCCCAACAAGTCAAAACCTATGAAGGAGACTTACAAAAAACTGGGGCATCCCGCTGACTATAATCACAAAAGAAACAGTTCAGGCAAAAAGACAGATAATAAAATAAAAAAGAAAGAGGTCCTACAAACTCTCATAAAAAGAAATGACTGCATATTCAAAATAAACTATCAGTATCCAAACCATCACTGGAATATCCGAGCAAAGACTCAAACAAGGTCTAATGCACGATTAGCTGAGTTTAGGATCGAAGAACATCACGAAGAACAGGTGGGTACAAATAAAATTTGAGCCTTTATCCTTTGTTTCTAAAAACCGTGAACCAGGCTACGTTATAACCCTTAAAAAGTCCTAGCTGAAGCATGAGTTAGTTTGAAAGCATAATGTTACAAAAGGTATCCTGACTCCTATAGGGCTCGCTGTAAAATCATGAGTTGACATCACATTTTACAAAAATTCGCTCGTTTTATTGAAAACTGCATTTTCAAAAATTTCAAGACAGACATAAGTTTTGCATTCTTAAAATAACATTGTTTGCATATGACCATTTGTTCAACAACAGAGAAATTCGCACGACGAATATCTAGTGAACAAAAATCTTCTCAAGGATCACCTCAAGTGGAAAAACACTTCCAACCAAGGGGCAGACATGATCATGGTCCGTCATCTGGGGAAGTCCAGTCAAGATTCAAGGAATCTCTCAAAATGCTAAATAAGCCCAGGGCAAATCTCCATCTGAATCACTTGGGGCATTGAACATGAATTCCAGCGACGAATCTTGCATGATCAACGAAGACCTTCTGGTAGTATGACAACACAACACTACTGGAAATGACAACTCCCTACATCCTGAGAGCATGGACATAGTCAAAAAAATACTACGCATAATCAAAGACCCGCTAGGTCGACTGGCCTAGGCAAAAAAGGGCTTTCCGGCGAACCAAAAGGGTTCGGGCAAAAATAAGGGATGAAAATTATAAAAAAATCTGTACACCCGGCAAGTCGAAAACCTGAAAAGGCGGCTTGGGCAAAAATGAGTATCCCGGTGGACTGAAAACCCGAAAGGGCGGTCCAGGCAAAAATTAGGGATCAAAAGCGTACGACTATGTCCCATCATCTTGTCACTTGCCTACCAGAAGAAGATTTGTCAAATCGGCAGTTATCAAGCTCCTCCACAGGTACCTTCTCCCACAGAAGCTGGGGCAATAAGAATTGTCCGAACTGTACAGTTGCTTTGCCCACCAGGTACCAAGGTAAGTTCAGCTGAAGAATATGACCAAGATACCTTCACTCCCCAAGAACAAGACAAAAATCAGCCATACCCTCCCCTAGCAGAGTTGGTCTCCCATCATCCCCAAAAAGGCACAATATCTCCAGCAAGTCAGCAATACTCTCTCCAAGCCGAGTTAGTCTACCACCAGTCCTGGAAAAGTTGGGTACCCCCTGAAGATCTTAATATTCCCTAGCAGAGTATACAGATATTCCTCAGCAAGCATCCCCGGCAGTCTTAATATTCCTCGACAGAAGTATAAGATTGTTCCCCGGCGGAATACAGACATCCCAGTGGAGCCATTTCCCCAGTGCAGTCCAAAAAGTTTCCCCAAGAGAGATGAACCATCTCCCCAGTAGATTCTGGAAGCTTGTCCCCTACAGAGTACAAATATCTCTCCCCGACCATGTTCAAAGGTTATTCCCCACCAGAGCCTAACTGGGTTATCCTCAGCAAATTACAACGAAAAGATCGTCCTCGGCGAAGTTCTTCCTACCCCCAGCGGAGTTCATATTCTATCCCCAACAAAACTTATCAACAGAATCCTCGGCGGAGTTATCGTTAAAATTTCAGCAAAGCATCTCTTCCTACAGAGTAATTCCCCACAGAGTAATCTCTCCATCAGGTTTATTCCCCAACGGAGTCATCTTCTCCTACCAGTTTATCCTTGCAATCATCTTTGTTCATCATCCCTAGCGGAAACGGAGAACTCTACTCTTCAACATCAGCCCAGGATTTAACAAACTCCCGGCATTCGTCAAAGATTTATTTTCCCAGACGAAAATACATTCATAAACATTTCACATTTCATATCTCCTATTGACATACATGATAAAGTGCATACGACACGATCTCGTTTTGAGAACATCATGACATCATGCATTTCATACATCATGACATTGCATACAACTAATGTTTTGCCTTTTCAGGAAAAGGTCAATCCAAAGATGATTACCATCAACCTTTTGAAGTTCCAGATTCGATACCTGTATCTAGCCAGGGCATATCTGTGAGCGATTGATTGTAGATTTATACCTGTATCTAGCCAGGAAAGTATCTGCATGAAGAGTTTGAAGATCAACACCTGTATCTAGCCAGGAAATTATCTTTCATTCTCAGGTCAGAGGTCTACACCTGTATCCAGCCAGGAAAGCTATCTCGACCAACCTTTTGAAGTTCCAGATTCGATACCTGTATCTATCCAGGGCATATATGTGAGCGATTGATTGTAGATCTATACATGTATCTAGCCAGGAAAGTATCTGCATGAAGAGTTTGAAGATCAACACCTGTATCTAGCCAGGAAATTATCTTTCATTCTCAGGTCAGAGGTCTACACCTGTATCCAGCCAGGAAAGCTATCTCGACCAACCTTTTGAAGTTCCAAATTCGATACCTGTATCTAGCCAGGGCATATTTGTGAGCGATTGATTGTAGATCTATACCTGTATCTAGCCAGGAAAGTATCTGCATGAAGAGTTTGAAGATCAACACCTGTATCTAGCCAGGAAATTATCTTTCATTCTCAGGTCAGAGGTCTACACCTGTATCCAGCCAGGAAAGCTATCTCGACCAACCTTTTGAAGTTCCAGATTCGATACCTGTATCTAGCCAGGGCATATCTGTGAGCGATTGATTATAGATCTATACCTGTATCTAGCCAGGAAAGTATCTGCATGAAGAGTTTGAAGATCAATACCTGTATCTAGCTAGGAAATTGTCTTTCATTCTCAGGTCAGAGGTCTACACATGTATCCAGCCAGGAAAGCTATCTCGACCAACCTTTTGAAGTTCCAGATTCGATACCTGTATCTAGCCAGGGCATATCTGTGAGCAATTGATTGTAGATCTATACCTGTATCTAGCCTGGAAAGTATCTGCATGAAGAGATTGAAGATCAACACCTGTACCTAGCCAGGAAATTATCTTTCATTCTTAGGTCAGAGGTCTACACCTGTATTCAACCAGGAAAGCTATCTCGACCAACCTTTCGAAGTTCCAGATTTGATACCTGTATCTAGCAAGGGCATATCAGTGAGCGATTGATTGTAGATCTACACCTGTACCCAGCCAGGAAAGTATCTGCATAAAGAAATTGAAGACCAATACCTAAAACCAGACAGGAAAACTATCTTTCTTTCTCTGGTATGCAAGTTCTCGCTAAGGAATCTCTTACGCGATCGACACCCCTGGATGGCATATTTAAGCCCATCTCCACAACTATCCGTTACATTTCCAGATGGCATCTATAAACCCATTCCCGACAAGATTCTGTCACATATCCAGATGGCATCTATAAGCCCATCCTCCTATCCATCGTTTCCAAATGGCATCCATAAGCCCATTCCCGACATCACATTGCTGATACTACGCTCTGCGAGTGCAAATTTCTGGGCACTCTAGTGTTCAATCATCTTCCACCTTTGGATCACGAAAGGCACGCAAGCCAATCTACATCCTCAGGTCTAAGAAGATTGAACAGGGACAATTGTTGTACCCCAAAATTTGCCCTCCCATATTCTTCAAAGTTTGTCAAGAGTCATCTTCAAATGGCTCAAGATTTCTCAAAGGGGTTGCACAGTCCAAATGCCTCCTAAGCCAGTCAAAATTAGGGTTTTGGTTCTTTCAAGGAATTTGAGGTTTTCAATGGTTCAATCAAGTCTCATAGGCCTATACATATTCCCAAGCATCTACATGCCAAGCTTCAAGACTTACAATGCCAATTTGCACGGTCAAAAGCCTTATTTGATCCACAGTCAACTGCAGGGGCAAAATGGTCATTTTGCAGTCAAAAGTCAGAATTTTGGTCAACATCTTATATTGAGCTCATAATCATCATTTGATCAAGTCTTGATCATGATTCCATAAGCATGGCTCAAAAATCATCAAGGTGCAAGAAGTTACTATTTTTGGACAGCAGAAAAGTCAATTGTATCTTGACCAAGGCATAACTTTTTCATGATTCATCAGAAAAATCTCATCCAATGCTCATTTTGAAGGGGATGACATTTACTACAATTCATCTTCACATTCCAAGTCCAAGAAATTCTCTCACAAAAAGTTATCAATTTCTACATTATAGGTCAATTTCAAAAGTCAACAAAAATGCACTTTAAGTCAAGGACCATAACTTGAGATTGGTAAATCCAAATGACATGGGACCAAAGGCATTGATTAGAGGACTTCAATACCTTTCCAAAATGTCCAAGAACATGTTCATATGATCAAAATTGAGCAAGATAGGCATTGGAGAAGTTGGGAAATATTTGTGAATTTGCAAAAGTCAACTTTGCTCAAAACACCTTGTTTTTGCTAATGGGCCTCAAATTCCTTCTTGAAACTTTATCCAAGGCCTATGCACGACCCATCAAGCCTATTTGAATTTATTTTCTTATTTTTATTAATTAATTGGATTTTTAATTGATTTTAATTCATTTAATTAATTTAAATTGTAGGAAATACAAAGATTTGATTTTTTCAATCTTTTTGTGAAGCAAACAAGTTCAAGATATGCTGGCAATTCGTGTGCAAATCAAAGGGACAAGAATCTCCAAGTTTGGCAAGTTTTTCCAATCAAAAAGATTCAAAAATATTTGATTTTCAATCAAATATACAACCATCAATTCCATGGATTTCTTGGCCAAGATTGTGACCTAATTCTATTCTACTATAAGTACACAAGCCAACCCTAATGCCACAGACGTGAATTTGCTGCAAAGGAAGCCATAAGCACATTGAAAAAAATTCAAGAAACTTGGAAACTGATTTCCATATTCTAATGTGATTCAAAGGCTTTTCTTGATTCCAATACATTGCAGGGGTTCCCAGAGACGCATTGCAATCAAAACCAAGCATTAAAGCCCAAGAAATCACCAAGAACAGTCTCACGGTTTGCTTGTTTTTTTCAGAATCGTAATTCATATTTCATGCATAATTAACATGTTTTAATCATTGTTTTGTGTTGCTTGAATTCATTTAAAGCTAATGGTATTAGTTAATTGCATTATAACACGCAGAATCACAAGTTACCATTGAAGAAATCTAGGGTTCTTGAGTTCTCAAATTGGGGCTTTACAGCCCAGGAAAAATTAGCACCTCTAATGCCTATGGTTGAAATCGTTGAGACAAGACGAATCAAAAGCCACCATCGCGAAATATTTCTCTAGCCTGTAGGGCTAATCGCTATTATTCCTCATCATGTTTTGTGGGGGTTAAAAACCCCTGCTATCTGTTTGTATTTTGCAGGAACAATTGGGGAAGATGATGACGCGTTGATATGCTATTGGAGCATTCAAATGGGGCGCGCGTGTTTTCATTTTGGCAGCATGTGAATTAATTATTATATATTATAATTGCTTCTTATAATAATAACAAATGCAGGCACATGGTGTGGTGGTAGATGCGCTGGCTGGTATCCATTGGGACCTGGGTTCGATTCTCAGGTCCCCCAAAAATAATTGTTTCATATTTTTCTTCATGTAATTACATGCAGGTCTCCAAAAGCGTTCCACCATACGCTTCCCATCTCAGCATGCCAAGTGGCCACAAGCTTGGATCTAAAGGTCAGGATTGAATGATCATGGTGCTCCCTGGTCAAAGCAAGCGTGGAGGATCTCAAAAGTCAGAAGGGCTTGATTGTTAATGGGCCACAAAATTACTTCCTCACCTCCAAAAAAGGCCCAGCACCCCCTGGTTTCTTTTTCTTTTACATTTTAATTTCTATTTAATTGTTTTACTAATTATTATTATTAATTAATATTATTATTATTTAATTAACTCACAAATAAATTATTTTCATAATAACTTCAGAAAATTAAAAAATGTAAATATTTTTATTATTATTATTATTTATTAATTTCACCTTATTATTTTTGTAAATAAATATAATTAATTAATTTAGTCCCTTTTTTTAATTAGGTCAACTTTAACTTTTTCTCAATAACTTAAAATAAATTAGACTTAGGGTTTTTTACTAACTTTTGACTATTTTTATTTTATTTTCATTAAGACATTAAAAAACTAAAAAATACTTTTTTCTTTTAATTATTTAATTAATTAGAATTAGGTTTAATTAAATGCAAAAAGGACCAAAATTCCATTCTTTTCTCAAAAAGGGTCAAAACCCTAAGGACGTCCCCGATTCAATTTTTCTCACGTATATTTATTCTCGATTATTATTTTGATTATATTTATGTAACTGCTCCGAGAATGTAATAGCGTAATTAGGACCCCTTTTTATCGCTTTCTTTATTTTCTCGCAATTTATTTTTCAAGGGTTATGTTTTTTGCGATGTAAATACCCGACTGTAATAGCGTAGATTTACTTTCCGCAATTTATTTTCCGCAAATTATTAACTGCTATGCATGACAAGACTTGTTCTCAAAATAAAATCAAAACGTAGCTCACCTTAAAATGTGCAAAGATAATTAAATTGAAACCTGACACACTCGCACATGCAACTCCTAGGGTACGCCTCACTTGGTTGCCTCGAAGTGGTCATTAAGTATAGGGTGTTTTAGAGGTCGCCCTCCTGTCTAAAGATCCAGTTGCCTCGAAATGGTTGCCTCGGATAAAAAAGGATCTAGGACATTAGGGTACCGCTAAGGCGTCCTACTATTGCTTTAGTGACCACATGTCCCTATAATCGAATTGACCCGAAAACTCCAATGACAGTGCTACCTACTCCTCAATAGTGGGATAATACTGTCTAAAGGACATTTACACAGCTTAATTTCTTTTGAGTAGGTAGAGGTTCTCAGGTACTTGCTCTTTCAAAAAAAAACAAAAATACTTTTTGCACCTACACTTTTCAGACAAAAGTTTTCAAACAACACTTCATACACTCTTGAGGACAGATACAAGAGTTAAATTGAAGTTTTCAAACAAACTTTTTCAAAACCCACAAACACAAGAAAAGCAAAACTTTTTGAAAACATAGTGAGCAAGTACTTAAGAGCCCGTGGATAACCACAGATAGAAAGGGTGCTAACACCTTCCCTTTCTATAATCTACCTCCCGAACCGAGAAACATCTCGAAAAGGAATTTTGCTGTGCTTTTGTCCTTTCCTTGTTGGAGATAATAAAATATGGTGGCGACTCTTGCTTACCGCGACATTTCGCGAACCAGCATTCCAAAACAGTCAGTTCTATTTCCACCGATCACACTAGCCAAGGCACAACAAGAGTTGATGACGTTATTGGCATCCAAAAAGAAACCAAAAAGGAAAGCCTTAGTCAACATGGGTAGAAGATTCAGAGAGTCGATCCGCCAGATATCGGTAGTGGAAGATTCGTCTGAGGAAGACGATAATTAAATTGGAGAAGCAAGGAGTACCCAGGATGGGTGTATCAATGATCAAGTGTCTGATGATGAAGACTATTTTGATGAGTAGTATCCTCCTGCCGATGTTAAGTACAAGAAGCTAGAGGATAGATTGAAGGCCGTTGAGATTAAAGCCATCCCTGGTTTAGATTTTGATGATTTGGGTTTAATATCTGGGGTTGTCATTCCCTACTGTGGTACGGTGGGAGAACTGACTTGGTATGTGTTGTACCCCAAAATTTGCCCTCCCATTTCTCATTGATTTCTCACCACAAAGCCCTTGAAGCTCAAGACTTCTCCTTGCACTGTTGACTCAAATTAGGGTTTGTGTTTGCACAAAGATGTTTTGACCTAAAATGCCTAAGATGACTTTCATGCTTCATATTGGACTCCCAAGTTTATCCATACCAAGTTTCAAGTCTTGATTCCAAGTTTTGCCCAGTCAATTGGACAGTTGACCTAGAAATCAGCTGTATTGGGGAAAAAGTCAACTGTGGCCAATTGACAGTCAAACCTCATGAAAATTGACCCCCATCAACATTATGAACTCACATGGACCATTTGATCAAGTTTGGATCACAATTCCACAAGAAATTTGATCAGATCACTAAAAGGGCAAAATGGTCATTTTTAGGGTTTTGACTGCACAAAGGCAATTTTTGACTGTTTGACCCAACCAATGGCAAACCAAGCTCACATATGGACTCAAGGACCCCATGGAATTATCTTGACATGCTCAACAAACTCAAAAGATCCCAAGTACACAAGATTGACAGTTGAATTTCCCAGTCAATTGATCAATTTTGACTGTATACTGAAAAGTCAAACTTTGACTTTTTGGTCAAAATCAAGAGTCAAGATTCATTTTTCATCAAAACCCTAATTTTTTCCCAACTTTACCCCACTTTCTCACCATGATTCATTTGGATTCAAACAAAAGTCAAAACATGAAAGTTGTAGCTTGTTGCATAATCTACAACTTTTATTCACAAAGTTTTCCCAAATGAGGCTTGTATCTCAAGTTACAAATTTTTGAATAAGGGCACTAAACCATTCTTAACTTAGTGAAATTTTAACCTATTTTGACAAGGTTTTCTACCCAACTTCAAGGCCATTTTCCATACACTTACACTTGGAATTTCAATTTGCATTTCAAAGATGGATTGTAGTACACATTCCAAGCTTTCCAAAATGTCCAAGAACTTCTCAAACAACCTCATAACTTGAGAGAATCGAATTTCACAATATGGCAAAAACTCACTTTTGAATTGGCTATTTTTCATGTTCATAATTTGTGCAAACTTCTCAAACCAGCATGCCCCTTGATTACAGGTCCTTAAACCATCCAACACTCAATAATTTAATGCATGTTCATTGTGTTAAAGCATTGTTCTTTGAGTTCAAGCATTGCATACAAGTTTAATCCATTTATGGAAAAAGCAAAATAACCATTTTTGAAAAGTTAAGCTTTATGTCTAATTGAAAATCCAAGAGGTACAGATGAGATCTAATTGGCACAAGATTATGAGCAAAACACTCTGATCAAGGAGAGATTATGCAGCACATTAGGGGGCCTCTACTGACCTAGAACACAACTTGGGCATTTGTTGCTTAAAGTGTAAGTAACTTGGCATTTTGTAAGACAACTCTCATATCAGCTTGCAAACCCTTAAGCAAACTTTGAAAACACATCCAGGACATTCCAACCAAGCTAGTACACGACCCTAACATCCCTCATACACCCCTAATCCCAGAATCACCTTCAAACTGCAAGAACAGGGCAAGGCCTGCAGTTTGAGTGCCATCTTTCATTCCTCTCAAGCTTTCTTGCCCAAACCAGTTCACACACATTCTCTAGCATCAGTGCAAGCTAACCAAGACCTGAAACACGATCTGTAATTCCTCTAACAAGTTCCACCATTTTCACTTTTTCATTTTGCAGTTGAAGTTCCACAGCTCGATTCAAGGTGTCTCAAGGCAAAGTAAATATTGGAACAGCATCACCACACCTCAAGGAAGCTATACCAACCATTATCTTGCACTGAAAGCTTCCCCATTGCCAGATAGAACTTCAACTGAACAGGTACTTTGATGAACTTCTAACTCTTAGTATAGGCATCATTAGCTCTAGGTTTGTGAATAAGGAATGTTCTACTCATGCCACTGAACCTGTACATGCTTTTACTTTTCATTTCTTTTGCTTGAGCTGTGAGAATTTAAGGTTTGAAAATGGCAGAAAACTTAGGTCAGGATTTGGGATTGTTAAAATTCTCTCTCATTTCTGAGAGTTAGGATGAGTTTTTTATATATTTAGAATCGTGATTCAATGCTTAACATTTCTTATGTTGGAAGTTTGTTCAAAAAATCAAGGAATCAGGATATTCGAATGAAGGTTCTTGCGCGCGTTTTTTTTTGAATAAGCTTTGTTCAGAGGTTGAAGAAGGTGCCTCATGGGCTGGGCCATCTTTGGTTCTGCTTTTTGCACCATATTTTGTGATTCATACCCCCTGAGCCCATTTGCTTGATTTAATGTTTTTTTTTATTTTTCTTTTTTTATTTTGACTCATTTATTTTTTCTAATAATGTTTAAAACCTGAAAAATCATTTTTACACCATTTTTGCATTTTTTAAGTATTTATTTGTTTATATATACTATCATACATAAATATATATATACTATTATTTAGAAATATTATTAATAATGTAAACATATTGTATTTCTGTTTTTTTATTTCATTTTTCCCTTTTGAAACATTTTGTATAAAAAATACTTTTTTTATAAAATTAAATATTATTATTTTGTGCATATTTAATATATTTTACAAATAATATATATATATATATATATATATATATATATATATATATATATATATATATATATATATATATATATATATATATATATATATATATATATATATATATATATATATATATATATATATATATATATATATATATATATATATATATATATATATATATATATATATATATATATATATATATATATATATATATATATATATATATATTAATACACTTAGGGTATAATACCAAAAATATACATATTTTTATTTTTATTAATATTTAACACTAAAAATACATTTTTATAAATATACTATATTTTATTTTATTTTTGTATGTAAATAGTAAATATTATATATATTAAATAATTAATACCCTTTTGATTAAAATTAGGGTTTTGCCCTAAATATGAAAATACTCCAAAAATAATACCTTTTTTATTTCTTTTTTATTTTACATAAATAATACTTTTTTCATACATATAAAAACTTTTTTTGTTGCATTCTTGCATATTTGTTTTATTTCCATTTAATTTATGCCTTTAATTATATTGTAAATATTCAAAGAAAATGATGTAATAGCTAGATTTAATTTCTTGTCTAAATATCCCCCCATTTGAACATTTGTACCCCCCTCCCCATATTATTGTGTTGTAATAGTGTAGGAATTTTATTTTTCGCACTTTAAATATACCATGCTAGAATTAGGGTTTGTATGCGAATAAAACGAACAAAATAGTTTGACCTAATCTCAAGATAAACAAGCATGAAAATTGACAACACATCTCACACTTGCACCCCTAGGGTATTCCACTTTGTTGCCTTCAAATAATTGGGCCATATTGCATGTTAGGTTTCTTTGGGTAAAACAAACAATCAAATGATCATAAGTCCCTCGATGACGCTTTCAAAAAAGTTGCCTAAAATGATCAAATCCCTTTCAAAGAAAAATTGCCCAAAGACATTTAACACTATTGCAATTATGGTCTAAACGATGACCCGCGCCCGTCCCTTTCACCTCCTAATACAAGATTGTCCACCAAATGCAATGGTGGAACAAAATTGTCAAAAGGTTTAAAACATAACAAGAATCTTTGAGAAAACTTTAGGGTAGATAACTCTTAGGTACTTGTCAATTTGCAAAGAAAACACTTGCCTATTTTCAAACCACACTTCACAAACACTTTCAAAACAAACTTTCAAAAACCTTGAAACATCTTTTCAAAAGATAAAACACCTTTTGTAAAACATTCGAGTAAAGAATTGTTACAAGGGTAGCCTAGACAAGGCATCTTTTTTCAAAACATTTTCAAAACCACACACCAAGCACCAATTCAAACAATTGAAAACCAAGGCAAGTTGATCTAAGCAAGTACCTAAGAGCCCATGGATAACCATGGATAGAAAGGGTGCTAATACCTTCCCTTTCTATAATCTACTCCCCGAACCCAAGAAAAATCTCAAAGGTTTTTGTTGTGCTTTTTAAACCTTTCCTTAGGATAAAATAAAAAGTCGGTGGCGACTCTTGCTCAACCGAAACATTTGCGAACACAAACGCAAAACCCTAGTCAGTTCTCCCACTGTATCACAGAACTGGCGACTCTGCTGGGGAAAAAATTTTAAAGTGGAGTAACCTTAGGGCTTAGATCACCCTCTTGCATGACAAATTGTTTGAATTGTTTGCTTTATATCTTGGCTCTATTGTTTGGGTTTATAATCCTACACCCGGATTTTGGGAAACATTCATAGATAGCAATACGTTGTGGAAACTGTGCGGGGTATACCGACACGGTCGAAGCAATAGCTATATTAGTGCGACATATTTGTGAGTACCGGTAACCCTTGAGTTCAATCAAGGAGAGTACGGGGCCGCTGAGTGATGTCACTAAGCACTAATGACCTAGAACCTTACTTGACCATCTTGGCCTTTTATTAGGGGTAGTGAGATGACCGGCTTTGGTGCAGTCCGAAGTTGGTAGATACTCGATACTACACTCATTGAGGGTTGTTTTCTTGGAATATTTTGGTCGCTAGTTAAGTGGCTAAACCAAAACAATGAACAATGAAAACGATCCCGTGATATTGAGCTCCTTAGAACCCGGTTACTATTTATAGGACAGGTTTTTAAGCCAACTACACTCAAGATGGTACTTACCTATGAAACCCCATGCAAGCCTGAAACTAGGGTTTGGTGTGATTCACTTGTACATATATTTTGTGCATACATCATAAAACATCATATGCATTCACTAACCATTTCAAGGGTTTTGGATCTTCATCTTTGTTCTTGTTTTGTAGAACATGGAAATTCCTCGCAGAAATACCATTCAAGTCAACCTTGTGAGAGTCTCTCCTCAACTCAAGGAGCTCACCTCAAGAATTCCGGAAAATTCATCCTTCAGTGAAAGACATGGTAGACTGCTCAGCCTAGTCAACACCAACATTGAAGAAGACATGATGAAAGTGCTATTCCAGTTCTTTGACCCTCTTCACCACTGTTTCACTTTCCCTGATTATCAGTTGGTGCCCACTTTGGAGGAGTTTTCTCAACTCCTAAGAATCCCTATCCTTAATCAACTACCATTCAACGGTACGGAAAAGGAACCGAAGCCGGAAGATGTTGCTCGAGTATTACATCTACAACCATCCGACATCAAGGGGCATTGGGAAACCACAAGCGGCGTCAAAGGATTCTTAGCAAAATTCTTGTTTGAGAAGGCACAAGAATGTTGGAACTCATTGGACCTACAAGCCTTTGAAGAGATTGTGGCACTCCTTATCTATGGGTTGGTCTTGTTCCCAAATCCTGACCAGTTGGTAGATGTCAACGCCGTCAAAATCTTCTTGTCCATAAATCCAATACCAACATTGCTTGGGGACATTCTTCACTCATTTTACACACGAACAATGAGAAAGAGGGGTGTTCTCATGTGCTGTACTCCTATCCTTGCAAGGTGGTTTATTTTGCACCTTCCACAATCTGTCCTGAAGAATGACCAAGGCTCAAGGTGGTCTCAACGGCTGATGACTCTTACTCACTCTGATGTGCATTGGTGTTCTCGGTCCAGAGAAAATGTCATCATCGTCGATTGTTGTGGAGAATTTCCTAATGTTCCTTTACTTGGAATTAGGGGAGGTATCACCTACAACCCTTGCCTAGCTTTGAGGCAATTTGGATATGCACGGAGGGATGGCCCTCATGACATGTTGATTCCTGACCTAGTTTTTGACTTCGACAACGATGCGCAAGGACTTCGCCAAAGATTCATCAGAGCTTGGGGAAAACTCAACAAGGTTGATAGCAAGACTCTGGGACACAAGAATTCCACCCCTCTTGAGCCCTATCTCAAGTGGGTACGAGCCCGAGCCCAAAGTCTAATGATGCCTTATCCTCATGTACTCCCAGTGATTAAAGAGCCCGTCAATGAAGGAGAGGTTCCCTACACCATCCTACATCCAGACATGCCTACATCGTGGGAGGAAATGCAGAAAAGTTGGATTCAGCTCAAGGAGGAACGGAATACTTTTGAAGCTAGCTTCTACGCCAGTGAGAAGAAGGTTCTAGAGCTTACCCGCCGACTCCATGAGCAAGAGGACCTCAACACCTACATCGCACCAAAGAGGATGCGCAATGTCTTTTTGCCTTAAGAAGTTATTTTGTAATATTTGGCCCATGGGGCATTTATGTACTAACAAATTTCTTCTTATTAATATGACGTGCGTTCTTCTTTGTCTGAAACAATTTTGAATGTTCTAAATCCTTGAATGCATTGCATACATAAGCATACCATTCATCATGTGCATAAGCAGGTCTCACTCCAGGTTTCCTTATCTGTCTGCTGTTTATTTCAGTAGGATGGATCTCGAGCAAACAGTCAAAGACCTACAAGCTCATAATGCACAGTTCCAGCAACTCCTGATGACCTTGGCTAAGGGTCAGGAGGATATCAAGACTCAATTGGGGAATAAGGACCCAGTGAAAAAGAAGAAAAAGAGGATTGGGGTGGCTACTTTGGGGAGAAGATTTGACGGAGAAGCTCGGAGAGTGCTTGAATTTCCTCCTACTTCTGATGAAGGGACCAGTAAAAGAGATGGAGTTGCGGTGCCTTCCGAGTCTGATGCGGAAGAAGAAGAGGTTGAAGAGGATGAAGATTATTCTGATCAGCAATACCCTCCAGCTGATGATAAATACAAGGGTTTAGAAGACAGATTGGCTGCCATGGAATTACAAAGAGTACCGGGTTTGGATTTTGAAGACTTGGGTTTGGTTGTCGGGATTGTGATTCCCCCAAAATTCAAAGTGCCAGTGTTTGTAAGGTATGATGGGCTGTCCTGTCCAAAAATGCATCTCAGGTCCTACGTGAGAAAGATTCAACCCTATACGGCAGATAAAAACCTCTGGATTCATTTCTTTCAAGACAGCCTTTCGGGAGCTCAGTTGGAGTGGTTTTATCAGCTAGAAGGAACCAGCGTCTGAAATTGGGAAGATTTGGCCACCGCTTTCTACAAACAATACCAGTATAATTCTGATCTTGCTCCTACTCGTACCCAACTTCAGGGTATGTCACTAGGAACAAGCGAGGGATTCAAAGAATATGCACAAAAATGGAGGGATTTGGCTGGCAGGGTGCAGCCTCATTTAACCGACCGTGAACTCGTTGATATGTTTCTTGGGACCCTATCTGGGCCATTTTTCAATCATCTAATTGGTAACTCTTCTGCGGGGTTTACCGATTTGTTCTTAACAGGCGAGAGAATAGAAGCCGGCATCAAGTCAGGAAAGATTCAGAAGGGTGTTGTTGCAAGTGTTGAGAAGAAGCCTTTTAAGAAGGAAACAACTGTGGTATATTCTCAGAGAAGAGCGGGGAAGAGGGAGCATCGGCCAACTATGGGGGCCGTAATGATTCAAAACACTCCAAGTGAGCAGCCTCGCTATAACCAGTCCAGACCAAATCAACAACGATTGGAACGGCCACAACGGCAGTTCACCCGTATCAACATGACTCCAGCGCAAGTGCTTCCCCATCTGTTGAAGTTGAATCTCGCCACCATCAAGGAGGCACCAAAGAATGTGAATACGTCCTCTCCGTATTATCATGCCAATGCTAAATGCACCTACCATTCAGACAGTGTTGGACACGACACCAATGATTATTGGGCACTCAAGCATAAAATCCAAGACCTGATAGAGGCTAAGGAGGTAGAGTTTGACGCTCCAGAGAAGCCTAATGTGATATCTGCACCCATGTCGAAGCACGGCCGAAATGTCAATGCCATTGAAGAAGATTTGTATGTTGCTGACGTTGATGATCTGGTAACTCCTTTGTTAACCATTAAGTTGAATCTGTTAAGGGTCGGGATCTTCCCGGGATGTAAAGAAGACTGCTATTGTTGTTACTCTCTGCCGTTTGATTGTCCGTTACTGAAGAAAGACATCCAAAGCCTTATGGATAGTCGACAAATTTTGTTTGAAAAAGTTTCTGCTGTTCCAGTTCATACTGAAGATGTCTCAATCATAACCATTCACGCCAATCTTTCCAAGGCTGTCAAAAAGCCTGTTAAATTACACCAGCTACGAAATTTGTTCCTTTGAAGATAACAATTTCAGGCCCTGTTCCCTATGTTTCTGAGAAGTCAATACCTTGGAACTATGGCGGTGACGTTTACTACCATGGTATCAAACAAATCGAAATAATTGAAGAAAGTTCGGATGATGAAGAAGCCAGCATTAGTAACATTGCGGGCACTAGCAAAATCACCAGGAGCGGGAGAATATTTTCTCCAGAGATTGCCCCTCCAAGAGCAATCTTTGGACCCCCATCAGCTGACAAGGTCGTCCCTGCACCAATAAAACTCTCCGCTAGAACCCCATTGATTGAAGATGTTGTTGTTCCTAGTACTGTCTCTCCTACCGCTGATGACAAAGGTAAGGGAATCCAAGATGAGCCCGTCAGGACGAGGGCTCAACCCTGGGTAATCCCGGAAACCTCCAAGAAGGAAATGGATGAGATTTTTAGGATAATCAAAAGAAGTGATTACGATGTAGTAGAACAGCTGGGGAAAACCCCCTCCAAGATTTCCATGCTGGCACTACTACTTTGCTCAGAAGCGCACGCTAAAGCCCTGATAAAATTCTTGAAGGCAGCCCATGTGCCCCAGGAAACCTCTGCGGATCAATTTCAAAATTGCGTGGCTAGCCTGACTATGGACAATGGATTAGGTTTTTCCGACGCCGACCTAACTCCTTAAGGCAGAAACCACAATGATGCTTTGCACATTTCGGTCGAGTGTCGAGGAACTACTCTCGCGCACGTCTTGGTCGACACTGGTTCGTCGCTGAATGTTTTGCCTAAGAAGGCCTTGGACCGACTAGATTGTGAAGGGTTGGAGTTGAAGCCGAGTGATATTGTTGTCAGAGCTTTCGATGGTTCGAAGAGAATGGTCCATGGAGAGGTTGAAATTCCCATCAAAATAGGCACTGAGGTGTTTAAATCTACTTTCTATGTGATGGACATCCGTCCGTCATACTCTTGCTTGCTGGGTAGGCCTTGGATACACCATGCTGGGGCAGTCACCTCCTCCTTGCATCAGATGTTGAAGTACCCTGTCAAGGGAAAGATCATTACTGTCCATGGCGAAGAAGAGTACATGATTAGCCACTTAAATTCTTTCCGGTATGTGGAGGTTGAAGGAGAGTTCATTGAGACGCCGTTTCAACATTTCGAAGAAGTCCTTCCTGAAATAGCAGTAGCAAAGTCGGCAGCTGAGACACCGAGACAGATGGCCAGGATGGCATCTCTGGAGGACGCCAGGGCCGCAATAAAAGAAGGGAAGAATTCAGCATGGGGGCAGTTACCTGACATTCCACATAAGACAGACAAATTTGGATTAGGGTTCACAGCCGCTGGCCAGAAAGCTATGCGCCGTGCAAAGATTGAAAGGGCGCCAGTCAAAATTTCTCCCTACGGAATCAACGCTTTGGAAGATGAAGACAAGGAGAGCAACATTGAAGAGTGGATTTATCCAACTATCAAAGGAGGATTGAGCAACTGGGAGGCAAAAGACTTTGTCCCCATCACTTTTATTCATCAGTAATTTATCTGTTAAACATTTCTTATTTGGTCTGTAATATTTACTTTCAAACAATCCGTACACTATCTTTTCACCTCATGCCTTGCCCGGGGCATGTAGGTCCATTTGTAAGGGTTTTGATTATTTTTCATATCCATATGCCATGTTTAATGATTCATTGGACGTTTTTCATGTGATAAACTGCTTGTGTTCATTTTCTTTCCTTTTGCATTTTTTGTTTAAGGATGGCTATCCCTTACACACACCCACACTCACCAATGCAGGTACCCATCTACTCCGGATTCCATGGGTGACTATTCTGCTATATCTTTCAATAACTCTGAAGATCTGATCAATCTAGCCGAGTATGAAGATGACGAAGGTTGTGAAGTACCCGGGGAACTAGCCAGACATCTGCAACAAGAGGAAAGGGCCATCTTACCGCATGAAGAGCCATTGGAAACTGTTAACTTGGGAACCGAGGAAGACCGGAAGGAGGTGCAAGTGGGTGCCAATCTGGAACCAAGAGTCAAGGAGCGCCTGGTACAGTTGTTGAATGAGTATGTTGAGATCTTCGCTTGGTCTTATGAAGACATGTCGGGTTTAGACACAGACATCGTGGTTCACCGTCTCCCCACAAGAGAGGATTGTCCACCGATCAAGCAAAAAGTTCGCCGAATGAGGCCTGACATGTCTGAAAAGATCAAAGCAGAAGTAATGAAGCAATTCGACGCTGGCTTTCTGGCCGTTACGTCCTATCCTCAATGGGTCGCTAACATCGTGCCAGTACCTAAGAAAGATGGCAAAGTCAGGATGTATGTGGACTACCGGGATTTGAATAGGGCCAGCCCTAAAGATGATTTCCCGCTACCTCATATTGACATCTTGATCGACAATACAGCTCAGCATAAAGTGTTTTCCTTCATGGATGGATTCTCGGGCTACAATCAAATTAAAATGGCCCCCGAGGATATGGAGAAAACAACTTTTGTCACACAATGGGGCACTTTCTGTTACAAGGTGATGCCGTTCGGGCTGAAGAACGCAGGGGCCACTTATCAACGCGCCATGGTAGCTTTATTTCATGATATGATACATCATGAGATTGAAGTTTACGTAGACGATATGATAGCTCGGTCACAAACAGAGGAAGAGCACCTTGAACATCTGGAGAAGCTGTTTGCCCGGTTAAAAGATTACAAGCTCAGGCTGAATCCAAGTAAATGCACTTTTGGAGTTAGGTCTGGTAAACTCCTGGGATTCATTGTAAGCAACAAAGGCATTGAAGTCGATCCCGCAAAAGTAAAAGCAATACAAGAGATGCCTGCTCCCCGTACTGAGAAGGAAGTTAGAGGATTCTTGGGGCGCTTAAACTATATTGCCAGATTCATCTCACATCTGACTTCTACCTGTGAGCCAATTTTCAAACTCTTGAAAAAAGATCAGGTAGTCGAGTGGAACGACGATTGTCAAGCTGCTTTTGATAGAATCAAGGAGTATTTGCTAGAACCTCCTATTCTGATGCCACCCGTCGAAGGAAGACCATTGATCATGTATTTGACCGTCTTGGATAACTCAATGGGGTGTGTTTTGGGCCAGCATGACGAGTCTGGTCGAAAAGAGCATGCTATTTATTACCTTAGCAAAAAGTTTACCGACTGTGAGACTCGCTACTCACTGCTTGAGAAAACTTGTTGCGCTTTGGTATGGGCTGCTCGCCGACTAAGGCAGTATATGTTGACTCATACTACCTTGTTGATTTCCAAAATGGATCCTATCAAGTATATCTTTGAAAAGCCCGCTTTATCTGGAAGAATAGCCAGATGGCAGATGACCCTGACTGAGTATGACATCCAGTACACCACCCAAAAAGCTATAAAAGGGAGTGTACTAGATGACCATCTGGCTCATCAGGCTATCGAAGATTATCAACCCATGAGATTTGATTTCCCGGACGAGGACATCATGAATTTGGACAACATTGAAGATAACGGACCGTATGACGGACCCGAAAAGGGATCCCGATGGACCCTGTACTTTGATGGTGCTTCAAATGCACTTGGAAATGGTATCGGCGCAGTACTCATTTCTCCGGAAGGTTGTCACACACCTTTCACGGCCCGACTTTGCTTCAGCTACACAAACAACATGGCTGAGTATGAAGCCTGCATCTTTGGTCTCAAGGCTGCTATAGACTTGGGGATCAAATCTTTGATCGTATTTGGGGACTCGGCTTTGGTTATCAGTCAAATCAAAGGAGAGTGGGATACCAAGCACCCTAATCTTATCCCATACAAAGAACATGTCTTGACATTGTTGCCTCATTTCGAGCAAATTACCTTCGAGCATTTCCCGCGAGAAGAAAATCAGCTAGCAGATGCTCTGGCCACAATGTCCTCCATGTTTAAACTCAACTGGGATAACGAGGCTCCCCAAATCACCATCGAGCGAATGGATGAACCTGCACATTGTCACGAGATTAATATCGGAGAAGTAGTGGAACAACCCTGGTTCCATGAAATCAAAAGGTATCTCGAGACTAGAGATTATCCTGAAGGAGCTTCCGTAAATGACAAGAAGTTCTTAAGGAAATTCGCTGCTAAGTTCTTCCTGAGCAACGACATCCTTTACAAACGAAGCCATGATTGTGTATTACTCCGATGCGTAGATAAAGCTGAAGCAGAGTTGATCATGACTGATATACACAGCGGCACATTTGGCACTCACTTGAGCGGGCATACAATGGCTAAGAAGATCCTAAGGGCAGGCTATTACTGGTCTACCATGGAAGCTGACTGCCATCAATATTCCCGTACTTACCACAAGTGTCAAGTCTATGCTGATAAAGTTCATATCCCTCCGGTTCCCCTCAACGTTCTGACTGCTCCGTGGCCCTTTGCAATGTGGGGCATTGATATGATTGGGGAGATCAAGCCCACGGCTTCCAACGGACATCGCTTCATCCTAGTTGCCATTGACTATTTCACCAAATGGGTCGAAGCAGCTTCCTTCGCCTTTGTTACTAAAAATGTGGTTGCCCGCTTTATCAAGCAAAATCTCATATGTCGGTATGGTGTTCCAGACAGGATCATCACAGACAACGGTACAAATCTGAATAACACAATGATCACTGCTTTGTGCGAACAGTTCAAGATTTATCATCACAATTCATCTCCCTATTGGCCGAAGATGAACGGTGCTGTTGAAGCTGCGAACAAAAACATTAAGAAGATCATTCAGAAAATGACAGTCACTTACAAAGACTGGCATGAGATGTTACCGTTCGCTCTACATGGATATCGTACGACGACACGTACTTCAACTGGGGCAACCCCATTTTCTTTGGTTTATGGCATGGAAGCTGTTTTGCCTATGGAAGTCCAGATCCCTTCTCTAAGGATTATGAAGGATGCAGGTTTGAATGAAGATGATTGGATGCAGACCCGACTTGATCAACTCAATCTGATCGACGAAAAGCGACTTGTTGCTATATGCCACGGTCAGACGTATCAAAAGCGGATGATCAAGGCCTTCAATAAGAAAGTCAGACGTCAAGTGTATCAAGTCGGAGATCTCATAATCAAGCGGATTATCTTACCGCAAAGTGATCCCAGGGGCAAATGGACTCCTACATATGAAGGACCATTTGTGATCAAGAGCATATTTTCTGGTGGTGCAATGATTCTGACCACCATGGACGGCGACGATTTGCCGCACCCTGCGAACGCAGACATAGTCAAAAGATACTACGCATAAAATGACCTGACAAGTCGAAAACCCGAAAGGGCGGCTTGGGCAAAAATGGGCATCCCGGTGGATCGAAAACCCGAAAGGGCGGTTCAGGCAAAAATTAGGGATAAAAACAAAAAAAATCTGTACACCCGGCAAGTCGAAAACCCGAAAGGGCGGCTTGGGCAAAAAGGGGGTTTCCCGGTGGATCGAAAACCCGAAAGGGCGATTCAGGCAAAAGTTAGGGAATTAAAGCGTATGACTATGTCTCGTCGGATCACTTCGAAGACAATCTCTTCACCAACCGGTTCCAGGCTTCTGATCAATCCAGTCATCGTCAAGCGAAGCAGTGAATGGACAGATATTCAGAGTTGTGGAAGCTATAGCGGAATGGAATCCCATGGAATTATTTCACATAGCCATCTTTATTTTGTATAAATCTTTCAATATTTACGACAAAATCCTCTTACTAGGATGATTGTTTCCTTTGTACAAATATACTCATAGAAAATCAATACAAATACTTTTCCCAGAAATTTGTGTCATTTCCTTTTTCTTTTCTCTTGCACTGTTTATTTTATTTTGAGAAACGTCCAATGTTTTGTTAAATAGGCATATGCATTTGAACATAATCATTTCCTTATCAAGAAAGAGGATTACTGATAGGTTGAAGGTACAGTCGGATATCTTGATACCCTTTCAAAGGAAACCCCAGGAGATTTGGAATCCATATCCCCAGCAAGGCTTGAAGCTTATCCCCTGCAGAGTACGGACGTCTCTCCCGAGTTTTATTCAAGGTTATTCCTCACAAGGCCTTATAACTGGGTTATCCTCAACTAACAACCACGGAAGATCGCACTCGCCAAAATTCTTCCTATCCCCAGCGGAGTTCGTCAAAATTCCCCAGTAGTAACTTATATTTACAATCCCCCAGCCAGAGGATCCTCAGGAATTCAATTCCCCTCAGAGTTTAAGTTTCAGAATCCCCAGCAAAGCCAGACTAATGAACCTTCTCCCCACAGAATTTTAGGAGAATAAATCTTGAGTTCCCCCAGTGAAGTAGCCAGAGATGCTTCCCGCCAAACTGAAGATTCTCCGTCTTGCATCCTCAGCATGAGTCTACTAGATTGGTACTCCCCAGTAGAAGTCATCAGGAATTCACCAGAGGCTTGGTATACAACCCAAGCTCCTTGTTCCCCAGCAATAGCCAAGGAATTGTTCTTCCCGGCAGCAGTCAGGATGCTTTTATCTTCAGCCATTCAGGATTCATCTGTCCCAAGCAAGACAGCTCATCAGCTTACATGCGCATTCGTTACATTCATATCATAAACATTGATATAACATATATTGCATCATACATTTCATGCAACATAATTTTGTGTTTAGCTATCATTTTGTCCTTTTCAGGATAAGAACAAAAAGCTATCATTAACAGTTTCAGATGCAGTTTTGCACGGACTCATCATCAGGCAACCCTACACCGGTTCCTCCTCAAGCTCCAAGATTTCTGAAAACAGTTCACGGGTTCTCCAAGTAACAGATGTTAACCTATCACTTGTTCAGTTTCTTCTCAAGACTTCTGAAAACAGTCTATGGATTCTTCCCAACAACGGATGTTAATCTATCACTTGTTCAGATGCAACCTTTTGAAAACAGTTTACGGACGCTTCCCAACAACGGATGCTGCTCTATTGCTTATTCAACTTCAAGATTTCTGAAAACAGTTTACGGGTTCTCCAAGTAACGGATGTTAACCTATCGCTTGTTCAGTTTCTTCTCAAGACTTCTGAAAACAGTCTATGGATTCTTCCCAACAACGGATGTTAATCTATCACTTGTCCAGATGCAACTTCTGAAAACAGTTTATGGACGCTTCCCAATAACGGATGCTGCTCTATTGCTTATTCAACTTCAAAGATTTCTGAAAACAGTTTACGGATTCCTCCCAACAACGGATGTCAATCTATTGCTTATTCAGACCCCCAGTTCGAAGAGGGTCCAAAGCATGGACGCCTTCCTGATACTCATTCCAGATGGCATCTTTAAGCCCATCCCCGACAAGTTTCTGTCACCTCTCAAGATGGCATCTCTAAGCCCATCTCCAAATGGCATCTCTAAGCCCATTCCCGCATTCATTGCTTGGACGAGTGCAAATTTCTGGGCACTCTAGTGTCCAATCTCCTTTTACCCTCGAGTCACGAAAGGCAAGCTTGCCAATCTAACTCTTCGGATTCAAGAAGATTGAACAGGGGCAACTGTTGTACCCCAAAATTTGCCCTCCCATTTCTCATTGATTTCTCACCACAAAGCCCTTGAATCTCAAGATCCAGTTAGGGTTTCATCTGCTCAAGACTTCTCCTTGCACTGTTGACTCAAATTAGGGTTTGTGTTTGCACAAAGATGTTTTGACCTAAAATGCCTAAGATGACTTTCATGCTTCATATTGGACTCCCAAGTTTATCCATACCAAGTTTTAAGTCTTGATTCCAAGTTTTGCCCAGTCAATTGGACAGTTGACCTAGAAATCAGCTGTATTGGGGAAAAAGTCAACTGTGGCCAATTGACAGTCAAACCTCATGAAAATTGACCCCCATCAACATTATGAACTCACATGGACCATTTGATCAAGTTTGGATCACAATTCCACAAGAAATTTGATCAGATCACTAAAAGGGCAAAATGGTCATTTTTAGGGTTTTGACTGCACAAAGGCAATTTTTGATTGTTTGACCCAACCAATGGCAAACCAAGCTCACATATGTACTCAAGGACCCCATGGAATTATCTTGACATGCTCAACAAACTCAAAAGATCCCAAGTACACAAGATTGACAGTTGAATTTCCCAGTCAATTGATCAATTTTGACTGTATACTGAAAAGTCAAACTTTGACTTTTTGGTCAAAATCAAGAGTCAAGATTCATTTTTCATCAAAACATGCCAAATCATGAAACTTGTTCACCAAGAAATCAAGAAATGCAAATTAGGGTTAGAAATGAGAATTTTTCATAACTTAGAATTTTTCTAAGTTATGAAAAACCCTAATTTTTTCCCAACTTTACCCCACTTTCTCACCATGATTCATTTGGATTCAAACAAAAGCCAAAACATGAAAGTTTTAGCTTGTTGCATAATCTACAACTTTGATTCACAAAGTTTTCCCAAATGAGGCTTGTATCTCAAGTTACAAATTTTTGAATAAGGGCACTAAACCATTCTTAACTTAGTGAAATTTTAACCTATTTTGACAAGGTTTTCTACCCAACTTCAAGGCCATTTTCCATACACTTCCACTTGGAATTTCAATTTGCATTTCAAATATGGATTGTAGTACACATTCCAAGCTTTCCAAAATGTCCAAGAACTTCTCAAACAACCTCATAACTTGAGAGAATCGAATTTCACAATATGGCAAAAACTCACTTTTGAATTGGCTATTTTTCATGTTCATAATTTGTGCAAACTTCTCAAACCAGCATGCCCCTTGATTACAGGTCCTTAAACCATCCAACACTCAATAATTTAATGCATGTTCATTGTGTTAAAGCATTATTCTTTGAGTTCAAGCATTGCATACAAGTTTAATCCATTTATGGAAAAAGCAAAATAACCATTTTTGAAAAGTTAAGCTTTATGTCTAATTGAAAATCCAAGAGGTACAGATGAGATCTAATTGGCACAAGATTATGAGCAAAACACTCTGATCAAGGAGAGATTATGCAGCACATTAGGGGGCCTCTACTGACCTAGAACACAACTTGGGCATTTGTTGCTTAAAGTGTAAGTAACTTGGCATTTTGTAAGACAACTCTCATATCAGCTTGCAAACCCTTAAGCAAACTTTGAAAACACATCCAGGACATTCCAACCAAGCTAGTACACGACCCTAACATCCCTCATACACCCCCAATCCCAGAATCACCTTCAAACTGCAAGAACAGGGCAAGGCCTGCAGTTTGAGTGCCATCTTTCATTCCTCTCAAGCTTTCTTGCCCAAACCAGTTCACACACATTCTCTAGCATCAGTGCAAGCTAACCAAGACCTGAAACACGATCTGTAATTCCTCTAACAAGTTCCACCATTTTCACTTTTTCATTTTGCAGTTGAAGTTCCACAGCTCGATTCAAGGTGTCTCAAGGCAAAGTAAATATTGGAACAGCATCACCACACCTCAAGGAAGCTATACCAACCATTATCTTGCACTGAAAGCTTCCCCATTGCCAGATAGAACTTCAACTGAACAGGTACTTTGATGAACTTCTAACTCTTAGTATAGGCATCATTAGCTCTATGTTTGTGAATAAGGAATGTTCTACTCATGCCACTGAACCTGTACATGCTTTTACTTTTCATTTCTTTTGCTTGAGCTGTGAGAATTTAAGGTTTGAAAATGGCAGAAAACTTAGGTCAGGATTTGGGATTGTTAAAATTCTCTCTCATTTCTGAGAGTTAGGATGAGTTTTTTATATATTTAGAATCGTGATTCAATGCTTAACATTTCTTATGTTGGAAGTTTGTTCAAAAAATCAAGGAATCAGGATATTCGAATGAAGGTTCTTGCGCGCGTTTTTTTTGAATAAGCTTTGTTCAGAGGTTGAAGAAGGTGCCTCATGGGCTGGGCCAGCTTTGGTTCTGCTTTTTGCACCATATTTTGTGATTCATACCCCCTGAGCCCATTTGCTTGATTTAATGTTTTTTTTTTCTTTTTTTATTTTGACTCATTTATTTTTTCTAATAATGTTTAAAACCTGAAAAATCATTTTTACACCATTTTTGCATTTTTTAAGTATTTATTTGTTTATATATACTATCATACATAAATATATATATACTATTATTTAGAAATATTATTAATAATGTAAACATATTGTATTTCTGATTTTTTATTTCATTTTTCCCTTTTGAAACATTTTGTATAAAAAATACTTTTTTTATAAAATTAAATATTATTATTTTGTGCATATTTAATATATTTTGCAAATAATATAAATATACATATATATATATATATATATATATATATATATATATATATATATATATATATATATATATATATATATATATATATATATATATATATATATATATATATATATATATATATATATATATATATATATATATATATATATATATATATATATATATATATATATATATATATATATATATATATATATATATATTAATACACTTAGGGTAAAATACCAAAAACATACATATTTTTATTTTTATTAATATTTAACACTAAAAATACATTTTTATAAATATACTATATTTTATTTTATTTTTGTATGTAAATAGTAAATATTATATATATTAAATAATTAATACCCTTTTGATTAAAATTAGGGTTTTGCCCTAAATATGAAAATACTCCAAAAATAATACCTTTTTTATTTCTTTTTTATTTTACATAAATAATACTTTTTTCATACATATAAAAACTTTTTTTGTTGCATTCTTGCATATTTGTTTTATTTCCATTTAATTTATGCCTTTAATTATATTGTAAATATTCAAAGAAAATGATGTAATAGCTAGATTTAATTTCTTGTCTAAATATCCCCCCATTTGAACATTTGTACCCCCTCCCCATATTATTGTGTTGTAATAGTGTAGGAATTTTATTTTTCGCACTTTAAATATACCATGCTAGAATTAGGGTTTGTATGCGAATAAAACGAACAAAATAGTTTGACCTAATCTCAAGATAAACAAGCATGAAAATGGACAACACATCTCACACTTGCACCCCTAGGGTATTCCACTTTGTTGCCTTCAAATAATTGGGCCATATTGCATGTTAGGTTTCTTTGGGTAAAACAAACAATCAAATGATCATAAGTCCCTCGATGACGCTTTCAAAAAAGTTGCCTAAAATGATCAAATCCCTTTCAAAGAAAAATTGCCCAAAGACATTTAACACTATTGCAATTATGGTCTAAACGATGACCCGCGCCCGTCCCTTTCACCTCCTAATACAAGATTGTCCACCAAATGCAATGGTGGAACAAAATTGTCAAAAGGTTTAAAACATAACAAGAATCTTTCAGAAAACTTTAGGGTAGATAACTCTTAGGTACTTGTCAATTTGCAAAGAAAACACTTGCCTATTTTCAAACCACACTTCACAAACACTTTCAAAACAAACTTTCAAAAACCTTGAAACATCTTTTCAAAAGATAAAACACCTTTTGTAAAACATTCGAGTAAAGAATTGTTACAAGGGTAGCCTAGACAAGGCATCTTTTTTCAAAACATTTTCAAAACCACACACCAAGCACCAATTCAAACAATTGAAAACCAAGGCAAGTTGATCTAAGCAAGTACCTAAGAGCCCATGGATAACCATGGATAGAAAGGGTGCTAATACCTTCCCTTTCTATAATCTACTCCCCGAACCCAAGAAAAATCTCAAAGGTTTTTGCTGTGCTTTTTAAACCTTTCCTTAGGATAAAATAAAAAGTCGGTGGTGACTCTTGCTCAACCGAAACATTTGCGAACACAAACGCAAAACCCTAGTCAGTTCTCCCATCGTATCACAGTATGTTTGCGTTTGATTGCAAATTTTGGGGTTAGCAAGAGTCGCCATTGACTTTTCTTTTATCCAAAAGGAAAGGTGAAAAAGCACAGGAAAGACCTTTGAGATTGTTTCTTGAGTTAGGGGGGTAGATTATGAAAAAGGAAGGTATTAGCACCCTTTTCATCCATGGTTTTCCATGGGCTCTTAGTTACTTGCTAGATCACTTGCTTTTGTTTGAAAATGTACTTTGTGTGGTTTTTTGAAAGTATTTTGAAAAAGGCGCCTTCGTTTAGGCAAACTTTGTAATAGTTCTTGTTTGTAAGAACATATACAAAGTGTTGGACTTTTGAAAATATTTTGTGTTTTGAAAGTTTGTTTTTGAAAGTGTTGGTGTTTGTTTTGAAAATAGCAAGGATGTTTTTGTTTTGAATTTAAGAAAGTAACTAGGAACATTCTACCTACTCAAAAGTCTTTCATGTTCATTTCCTTTTTCCTTTGACATTGTTATCTTACCATTGATTCGGTAGGTAACCCTATCTTTGGATGTAAAAGGGACGGGCGTGGGTCATCGTATAACCATAATTAGCAATATTTCAAGGTATCTTAGCATTTTTCTTTAGGGACTAAGATCATTTTTGAAAGGCAATCATGATAGCGTCATCGAGGGACTATGATCTTGTATTTTGCTCGTCTTTGCTAAGATACCTTACATGCGTAATATGGCCATTTTTGTAAGGCAACCAAGTGGATTTACCATAGGGGTGTTTGGGTGCAAGTGTATTGATTTACATGCATTGTTTTTGTCTTTGATTAGGGTTTTCTATTGATTGGTTTTAGTCTTTCCATACAAAACTCTAATTACTAGCATTTGTATTTGAAAGCGTAAAAATGCATAAAATAAAGTCCTACACTATTACATCATTTAGGGGATGGGAGTACAATTTAAAAATGGGGATGAAATAGGAACTTAAATATTAAAACCATATCTAATAACAATGAAGTAAATGTAAAAACAATGTAAAAAGTAGGAAAAATGCATTTTGAACTATTATGTGTCGACACAAGCTCCTATGCATCGACACATAACTTTCCTTGCCCTTGTATTGCCAAATCAACTCAGTATGAGTTAATACATAATGGTATGTGTCGACTCATACACTGCATGTGTCGATTCATACGTGCTTTGTGTCGACTCATACACTATTTTCCCTTCTGTTTTGGGTATGTAAAGCAGTATGTATCAATTTATAAGGCTATGTGTCGACTCATAGTGTCATTTTTTTTACTTCAACATTGTTTTGCTGCATACATGGGTTAGTTCTCAACACATAATGAAAATAATGGAAGATAAACAAAAGGTTAGCTTCAAGGACAAAGTTTACCACACTTTGTCTTCAAAAATGGATTACTAATGATGCTTGAAATGGAGAACTAAAGTCAAGAAACTTACCTTGGAGCTGGATCTTATATTCTGACCTTGAGTTGTTGTCTTGACTGTTCTTGAACTTGGAAAAGAAAACAGAGGTGTTGTAGAAGCTTGTTCTGGAGTTTGAACAATTTCTAGGTAATGTATGTGAAGTGCTTTGATGTTTGGAAAGAGCTTGTAAGATATGTAGAGTTCTAGGATTTGGATTTCAAAACTCAAGAAATGGAAGCTTTATGGACTTTTATGGCTTTTATAAATATGAGATTTTGAGGGCTAGTTTACAACAAAAAACTTATGGTTTCTCTCTCTCTTTCTTCTAACCTCTTTCTCTTGCAAATGCTTCTTCTATTTATAGGCAAGGGGTTTGTGCATATGAGTTGATTAAGTTTTTAAAACAACATGTTATGGTTTGGTTGGATTTCAAAGATCAAACAAAGTCAAGTACTCCATAGTCCCAAGATGAAGTACCAAAGTTGTTGGTATTGAGGAGCTACTTCCCATGATTTATGATGAAGTATAATCAGCAACCAGCAAGGTATGGGCTCAAGACAAACTTTGTACAAAAAGCTTGCTTTTCAAGAATAGTAATGGTGCCTTTATGCCATAAATGGAAAGATCTTTTAGACAGTGGTTTAAACACTTGGGTAATAACTCAAGCTCTTGTGTAAACATTAAATTATGATGAGATTTGCAAGCAAGGAGGCCCGCAACATAAGATTATGCAACAAATCATGCCAATTGGATTATGTGTTCTTCAACAAAAAAAGCTTGCAATTTAAGAATGAATGCCCAACTTCAGGCCCTTGAATATCCTAGCTCAAATATGACAAATTCATGCTCTTGAATGTTTTGGAAAGATTGAAACATCCTGTATAACTTTCATGTTAGCCATTTTGACAAAATCATCTTGTAACTATGTTAAAAATGCCAAGAAGTTGGGACAAGATTCTGAACAAAATCTGTTGAAAATTTCTCTAAGTGTTAAATGAAAATGTCATGAATTTATAACTGAGATCCAAGCATATTTAGGAGAAGTTGTGTAAAGAAATGTTGTAGATATCATGGAGACATACAACTTTCATGTTGAAAGCTTCTTTTAAATCATCTTGCATCATGATGAAAGAATGGCATGAAGTGATGAAATTATCATGTATAAAAACACTTAATATTTCTAAGTCATGGAAATCTTGACTTTTCAAGTTGACTTTTGACTTTCTTGACTTCTTAATGATCAAGCTTGATATTCTTGAATGTCTTGATGAAATTTGATCTTTGGAATGTAATGTTAACCAAAAAGTCAAAGTTTGACTTTCTAGTATGCAATTGACCATTTTGCCCTTGTGCCAATTCCAGGTCTAAATTGATGTATCAGTGCTGCAAACTTGACATCGTAGAAGATCTTGTGAGAGAATCCTTGAGAAATGAGAGGGAAAATTTTGGGGTACAACAGATGCCCCTGTTCAATCTTCTTAAACTTGAAGAGTTAGATTGGCGGATCCGCCATTCGTGACTTGAAGGTGAAAGATGATTGAACACTAGAGTGCCCAGAAATTTGCACTCGAAGATGGATGGTGAATGGGCTTATAGATGCCATTTAGAGGAATATTGGTAAACACTGGAAGAAGTATCAGCATAAATCTCTTGTTGATTTATATTAAAACTTGATGTTTTACCTGTGAGAAAAAGAGTTAGTAAAATGCAGATGTATGCATGATGTTCACCAAATGTGGTATTATGTTAAATGCATATGGTATGTACATGCTATGATGTATGAAAGTGAGATGTATATTTTTGTCCGGGAAAATAAATCCCTGACTGCCGCTGGGGAAATTATGGGGGGGTTGAATCCCTTATTTCCGTTGGGGATGAAGAATATACATATCTTCAAACTTTGTTGAAAGGATGCTTTCGTTGGGGAAATCTCTTGAATGTCAGTTGTTATCTAGTTGGATTCAGGCTTCACAATTTGCTGAGGATGAAGTAGTCAACTTCTATCTGGTCGGATCCAGGCTTCACGGCAACTTACTAGGGGAAGAGACGAAGTAATAGTTATCTGGTCGGATTCCAGGCTTTGCAGAAAATTTCTTGAAATTGCAAAGTTGTCTGGTCGGATCCAGGCTTCACAACAACTTGTTGGGGATACGGAAGTTAACTATTATCTGGTTGGATCCAGGCTTTGCAGTAACTTGAAGTGGTAAGTACTATTTGGTCAAGTCTAGGTTTCGTGACTTTCATAAAGTTGTACTATTATTTGGTCGAGTCCAGGCTTCATAGTGTCTCTCTAGAGATCATAGTTAATTGTTATCTGGTCGGGCTCCAGGTTTCACAATAAACTATTTGAAAAATATCATCTGGTCGGGTCCAAGTTTTTCATATTTCTGAGGTTGACGAGGTCAATTGCTATTTGGTCGGGTCCATGTTTCACCATAAACTGTTTGGGGATTTGGTTGTTATTTGGTCGGTTTCCAGGTTTTACAACGAATCTCTGAGGGTAATTGTTATCTGGTCGGATCCAGGCTTCACAACAACTTGCTTGAAAAGATGAAATTGAAAACTGATATTTGGTCGAATCCAGGTTTCACAGTAATTTGTTGGGGCAGAGGAAAACTCTACTGGGGAAAAGAAGTTAAACCTGGGTCGGGTTGAATCCAGGTTCTTTTATATCTTTGAAGAGTTAAACTATTATATGATCGGGTCCAGGTTTCATAATATCTTGAAATTAAGATCAACTATTATCTGGTCGGGTCCAGGTTTCAGATACTCAAATTGTTATCTGGTAGGGTCCAGGTTTCAGATACTCAAACTTTTATCTGGTCAGGTCCAGGTTTCAGTAATTTACTAGGGATAGTGGAAAACTCTACTGGAGAAGAGGAGTTTTGCTGATGATTTTATAGGAATTAAACTGCTATCTGGTCGGGCCCAGGCTTCGACAATTGAAGAAGTCAAACTATTATTTGGTCGGGTTCAGGCTTCAGTAATAACTTGAAAATTGTGCTAATATCTGGTCGGATCCAAGCTTCATAGTATCTTTTTGGAAATAGTAAAGGCTTTGCTGACGACCTTATTGGGGATCAGGGGTTGTGGCCCTATGATTTGCAATAATATGAAAGGAAATTCAAACTGGAGAGTGTGGACTCAGTTGGGTAGGACAGACTAAGCTTGGGGAGGATACACTCAACTGGGGAGGATATACTCCGTTTGGGGATAATAGCCTTGGCTGGGGAAGATATACTCAGCTGGGGAAGACAGGCTCAGCTAGGGAATTTTATGGTGTCTTGATTGTTGTATGTTGGGGAAATTTGAACTCGGCTGGGGAGTTATGCTATCTCGTAGTTTGTTGGAGAAGATAGACTATGCCGGGGGAATACAGACTCGATTGGGGAGGATGTACTCGGCTGGGGAGTTATGTGATTCCTCAATGATTGCTAGGGAAATAAAACCTGCTGGGGAAATAAACCCTGTTGAGGAGGTGAATTTCTTTTAGGAAGATATACATGAGGCTTCAACTTGTAACATTCAATTTTAGCTGTAGAGAGAGCTGCCAAGAGATTGAGACTCTGGTTGGGGATTCTCTTATGTAAAGAGACTTTGTGAGTAACTTTGTTGAGGAAGAGGTTAATGGAATAACTTTGTGAGGGTATTCCCTATTTATTTAAAGAAGTGCCTGCTACTTCTTAGGTCATATGTGCCAACAAGTTTTAATTATGTTCATATGCATATGTTCATTCAATTCTAGTCATTGGACAAATTTTCATTCAAAGATATAAATTTTGCACTTCAAAGTATATTTGTATTGATATTTTACCCATGAATAGGCATTTTTGTACAGAGAGACGGAGATCCTAGTAAGAGGAAATCGTCGAAAGGAAAACAAAATTGAGAATGAAAACAAATAGCCATGTGAAATGATCTCATTGCCTTCCAACTCTACTATTGCCCCCAATGTCTTCAAATGTCCCTTTTCGTTGATAGAAGTTGATTGGATTGATCTTGGACCGTTTGAACTTGGACCTTGGTGATGAAATTGACTGTGTTGATTCCACGGGACATAGTCATACGCTTTAATCTTTAATTTTTGCCTGGACCGCCCTTTCAGGTTTTCAGCCCACCAGGATACCCTTTTTTGCCCAAGTCTCCCTTTCGGGTTTTCAACTTGCCAAGTGTACAATCTTTTGTATATATCCCTAATTTTTGCCCAAACCTTTTGGTTTTTCGGGATGCCCTTATTTTTCCTAGGTGTGTCGACCTAGCGGGTCTTTGATGCATAGTATTTTTTAACTATGCCTGCATTTATGGGATATGGGAAATCTTCACCATCCATGGTAGTCAGCATCATGGCACCGCCAGAGAAAACTCTATTGACAACAAATGGCCCTTCATAGGTGGGAGTCCATTTGCCTCTGGGGTCGCCTTGTGGTAGAATGATGCATTTTATCACCAAGTCACCAACTTGATATACTCGAGGCTTGATCTTTTTGTTGAAAGCCTTGATCATCCGTTTTTGGTACGTCTGACCATGGCAAACAGTAGCTAACCATTTTTCATCAATCAAGTTCAGCTGATCCAATCTCGTTTGAATCCACTCGTCTTCGCCTAGCCCTGCCTCATTCATAATCCTCAACGAGGGAATCTGAACTTCCACTGGAAAAACAGCTTCCATGCCATAGACTAGAGAAAAAGGAGTTTCCCCAGTTGATGTTCTAGCCGAAGTACGGTATCCATGTAAAGAAACGACAACATCTCATGCTAATCCTTATAGGTTACCATCATTTTCTGCACAATCTTCTTGATATTTTTGTTGGCCGCTTCGACTGCGCCATTCATTTTCGGTCTATATGGAGAAGAATTGTGATGTTTGATCTTGAACTAAATGCAAAGCTTAGTAATCATAGCATTGTTGAGGTTAGTCCCATTATCGATGATAATCCTTTCGGGGATACCATAACGGTAGATGAGGTTAGGTCTGATAAATCTTGCTACCACATTCTTTATGATTGAGGCAAAAGAAGCGACTTCGACCCACATGGTGAAATAATCAATAGCGACCAAAATGAAGCGATGTCTATTGGAAGCGGTTGGCTTGATTTCTCCAATCATATCAATGCCCCACATTGAAAATGGCCACAGAGAGGTCATGACATTCAGAGGGATAGGAGGCACATGGACCTTGTCAGCGTAGATTTGACATTTGTGACAAGTTCTTGAATGTTGATGGCAATCAGTCTCCATTGTTGACCAATAGTAACCGGCTCTTAAGATTTTCTTAGCCATCGTATGTCCACTTGAGTGAGTATCTAAGAGACCATCATGCATGTCTTCCACGATTTCCTCTGCCTCCTTCTTGTCCACACATCGGAGCAGAGTTGAATCGTGGTTGTGCTTGTACAATATCCGGTTACTTAGGAAAAATTTGGCTGCAAATCTTTGTAAGAATTTTCTGTCATTGATGGATGCTCCCTCGGGATACTCTTGTGCTTCAAGGTATCTCATCACCTCATGGTACCATGGCTTTTCCGCATCGGTGTCAAGCTCATAGAAATGTGCAGGTTCGTCGAATATTTCAATTGTAATCATAGGGGCTTCGTTGTCCCATTTGACCTTGAACATTGAAGAAATGGTTTCCAAAGCGTCATCCAACTGGTTTTCCTCCCTAGGGAAGTGCTCAAAGGTGATCTCTTCGAAGTAGGGAATCAGGGATAGCACAAGTTCCTTGTAAGGGATTAGATTAGGGTGTTTAGTGTCCCAATCTCCTTTTACTTGGCCGATCACTAGGGCGGAATCCCCGAACACATCCAAATGCTTGATCCTTAAGTCAATAGAAGCTTTCAGACCTAAGATACATGCTTCATACTAGTCCATATTGTTCGTATAATCGAAGCATAGTCTGGCAGTGAAAGGAGTGTGGCAACCTTCAGGATAGATGATCACAACACCAATTTCGTTACCTAAGGCGTTGGAAGCCCTATCAAAGACCATAGTCCATCGGGATCCTTGTTCAGGTCCGTCATATGGTCCAAGTTTCGCACAGTCGGTTACTAGCATGATACTCTCATCATGGAATTCGAATTTCATTGACTGATAATCATCCACAACTTGATGGGCCAAATGATCAGCTAGCACGCTTCCTTGATAAACTAGCTTAGTGGACTATATGGGATTTAGATTCCCTGCAGCCAAAAGTGACTGTAGGGTTAATCTTGGGCATTCAAAAAATTAAATGATTTTGTATTTATGTATTGTGAGCCATTGGATTTTTTTAAACCGTTCAGATTTAGTTGAATGCGTGACTGTGTGAAAATTGAAATGCAGACGATTCTGGTCCGAGTATATGTATATAAAGACAAGAACATTAAACATGTGTCACATTAACATTGGAGCAAAGTAAAATGAGCGAAAAAGTGTGGAAAACTATATAGTCTCATTGTCCCTCTCCAAAAATAGAAACACAAACTCACTACTTAGATTATCACTCTTGAATTTCCATTCTTCGTTTATATTTATGACACTGTAAAAAAATCTCACTCTAGTAGTAGCACTTTTTCCTTTCCTTTTCTTCACTCCTTCATCAATGGATTTCTTTTCCCTTTTATATTTCACTCCAATAATAACAACTTGAATTCTAGTTCTCTATTGTTCATCCTGACACATTCATCATTATATTAACCTATTTATTTCATTGATTACTCCATTTTCATCATGTGTTTTTTTTACACTTTCTCTCTGTAGTTTTCAGTTTTCACTTCCTCTCACTCTCTTGTCGCTACCTCTCTTTAAAATATGCTCTTTCAATGGCTATTATGCTAAAAAGATAAACTTTTGCTTAGTACATCATTGTTCCTGCGACAACACAAGTCTTTTTTTTTCTATAGTTCCCTGATTCCGCTACATGTAATGGAATCTTGGAGTTATATATCTGAAGAAAAGGGTTATGTTTCCAATAAGAATCAAGCTTCGACTGGGCTCCTAAAACCCTTCGACCAAGCATTGGCCCATCAACTTCGATTGTGCATTGGTTCCCCTTCGAACAAGCCTTGGTCCAAGCTTCACAAGCAAAAATCCCCTACAATTTTGCTTCAATTCACCAGCAGTAAACTCCTGCATACAAGCTTCGACGGGGCGTTGAATCTCTTTCGATCAAGCTTAATTCACAAAGCTTCCTCATGCTTGCCTTGGTTTCACAAGGCAAAGACACATCAACTTACTTTTGATATACAAGGCAAAAGGCCTCTTTTAGTGGTCGTCAATTCATAAGACAAAGGGTTGCCTCAGACATGCTTCGGTTCACAAGGCAAAGGCCCCTTTTCAGCTTACCTTCAGCACACAAGGCCAAGACTTCTTCAGATTTGCCTTCAATCCACTAGGTAAAAAGCTTCCTTCGACCCACAAGGCAAATACCTCTTTCATGCCTGATTCTATTCACTAGGAGATGGATTCTTTGACGCTTGTTTTGACCTGCCTCATGCTAGCGCCCACAAGGAATTGGTTTCCTTTGTGCCAGCTTCGACTGGGCAATGGTCCCTTTTTGAAACAGTTTTTCATACTTCGACATGCATGTTAGTCCATTCGAAGGTGAATTCATGAGGTCCCTTCGAAGAAGCATTCATTGGTCCATTCAAATGACACATGGTTAATGAATACAAGCTTGTCTTATGATGGGTCTTGGTCCTACATATGGCCAGGCCCATGCCTCTTATGCAATGGCATTCGAAGGTGGTGACAAAGGAGGTTTTCGATTGGCCAAATTGAAGTTTTCATTTGAGTTGTTTGAATCAAGTAGCTAGGGCAAGTAGATAGACTCAATCGAAGAAGCTCTAATAAGGAGGTTTCTTAACACTTCGAATCAAGACTCTAGGCCATTCGAAGGAGGCAATCAAAGTCATTCGTAGGAGAGCATTTGAAAGTCAAATGTGTCCAAGTTCATAGCAAATTCAAAAAGGGACAAGAAACCATGTCTTTGGCAAAGTTTCAAAGTGATATTCATGGTCTTAAAACACCAACTTAATGGTTGTTTATTCCTTTGCGCTCTTGTCCCCTCCATCCCCTCTATATAAGGAGCACACTAGCAAGCTCCAAGGATGACTGAAAAAACACATCAAGGAGTCACATGAAAAATTGTAAAAATTATCCAAAGTTGTAAAATCCTAAAAAACCTTTCCAGCCTTCCTCAGTCCAAACAAAGGGTTCAAACATATCCCTGAGGCTTCCAGGAACTCAACCCAACCCTCTAGCATACGTTTCCACGCCTAGATCAAGCAGATCGTCATCATTCTATTTTGGTATTTTTGATAATCTTAAACTCTTTCTACATGTAATATAAACTAATTCTCTTTACATATTCATGTTATTATAGTTGCTTGGTAATGTTCTAACGTGTTTCATGTGGGTGAAAGTGCCAGAATTATAGATCACCATTGTTAAGGCATCTCAAACAGAAATCCTTGAACCTCATGATATAGGAATTTTTAGATCAAATAAAGGCCACCATTAAATTCCTTGGGAAATTTTAAGGGGGGTGGGACGTTTTTGTTGCTTTGATATTGCGTATTTTGCAGGTTTTGATTTTTAGCCTCGCCAGAGAAGATGATAGTGACCACCGTGGTCGGTGGTCTGACTAATTGCAGGTGGTGGTCCAAGCTGGAGTGGCTTCATTCCTGCATCCCATTGATTGATTCAAAATATTAATTCCCTCTCTCCATTCCTGATTGGTCCACCCAAACACCAGGGTCCCACCTGCGTTTAATTGTTTTTTTTTAATTTAAAATAATTGTATTTGTATATAATATATATTTATGGATGCGTTTAGGCTAATAGAAGTATCACCGTCCCAACGGTAGAGGCAGCACATTTAAGGCTTTGTTATATGTAAGGGAAGGGGTTCGAACCCTGCCTCTTGTATATATTTTTTTTAACATTCTCTTGTAGATCTAACACTTCCACCTCTAGCACGCACACCCTGTGTCCTTAAATCACAACCATCAAAGCATCTTAGCATCAGATCAGATGTTCCAGATCCAGGCGCTCATGATAGACCTTCAAGGGAACAACACCATTGAATCCATACAGCCTCTGGGCTCTTTCATACATGGGCCTAGCAATTCCAAAAGCGCACCCCTCTATTTGCTTTAGACATCAGGCCCAATTTGCTTTTATTTTATTTTATTGCTTATTTTCTCTTAAATCATTTTTTTATTTAATTAAAAATAATAAATAATAATAATAATAGACTTAGGATTTTCTAAATTAATTTTAATTTTTTTTGTAAATTAATTAACTTAGTTATTTTGAATTGTTTTAATTAATTTAAAATCAATTAGAATTAGGTTTATTTAGCTCAAATATTTTCTTAATAAAAATGCAAAAAATAGTAGAATTAGTTTCTTTTTTTTTCTTTTATTAGAGTTAATTTTAATTAATAATCATTTTTTCCTTTTATTTAATTAATTAGGATTATATTAAAATAAACAAAAACCAAAAAAAAAGATTTTCTTATTTTACTTAGAAATTTTTAGGGTTCTAGACGTTTCTTTCCATTTCGTCTGTGTTATTTATTTTCGTATTTTTTATACTAATGTATCTGCTGATGGAATGTAATAGAATTAACTAGGGCTTTTATCGCTTTATTTATTTTCCCCAGGTTTTGGAAATGTAAATACCCCCTCCCCGAAGCCATGTAATAGCGTAGGGTTATATTTTCCCACTTTACATTTTTCTGTAAATATTAACTGTTAGTAAATAGGCTTGTATGGAAAGAATGAAAACAAAGCGTCAGCAAACTTAACACAAGACTAAAATAACTGAACATATGCACCTCTAGGGTACGTCCACTTTGGTTGCCTTCGGAAAAACAGTCATGTTCCTCGAAACGGGAACGCTTTGGCAAAAACCCGTAAATCAAAAGATCATAGTCCCTCGATGACCCTACAGTTTCCTTTCGGTAAATGATCTAGTCCCTAAACAAAATTGCTAAAGCGTCTCTACATGTTGCCTTTATGATTGTACGTCCCTTCGAATGTCCCTCAAACATCCAACGATAGGGCTACCTACTCACTAATAGTAAGATAGCACTGTCTAAAGGATAGGAAGAAAATAACAAACCTTTCGAGTATAAGTAGATAGATGTTAGATGCTCGCTCAAAACAAACTTTTACACTTATACATTTCAAAAACAACTTTCAAAAACATTTTCTTTGTCAAAACTCTTGAGGACTGATACAAGAGTTAACTCAAAGCGAATCGCCGCACTAAGGCATTTCAAAACATTTTTTTAACACACAAAGCACAAGGTACTTTTAAAATGAGATAAGAATCTAAGATCCCGTAGATAACTACGGATGGAAAGGGTGCTAACACCTTCCCTTTCCATAATCTACCCCCTTACTCAGAAAATTCTCAAAAAGGTCTTTTTCTGTTCTTTTCACCCTTTCCTTAATTTGGATAAAAGAAAAGTCGGTGGCGACTCTTGCTTACCGCAACATTTGCAAACACAAACGCAAAACCATTATAAACAGTCGGTTCTGCCACCGTATCATATAAACCTTTACTTGCCCACTTGTTTGTGGATGATAAGGTGTTGCAACATGATGTCGGACTCCGTACTTTGCTAATAATTTTTCTAGGATTTTAGAAATGAAATGGGAGCCACCGTCACTGATGACGAGTCTCGGAACACCGAATCTTGGAAAGATTATGTTCTTGAAAAGCTTGACTACTACTCGTACGTCATTTGTTGGAGAGGCTACAGCCTCGGTCCATTTCGAGACATAGTCGACAACCACTAGTATGTAGTGATTTCCAAAGGAAGACGGGAAGGGTCCCATGAAATCGGTTCCCCATACATCAAAGACTTCAACTTCTAGAATGCCCTTTTGAGGAATTTCATCGCGTCTAGAGATGTTTCCAGTGCGTTGGCATTGGTCGCAATTTTTAACCGCGATATGGACGTATTTCCAAAGACTATGCCAATAGAGGCCAGCTTGTAATATCCTAGCGCATGTCTTTGATCTACTTGCATGTCCTCCATAGGGAGCGGCATGACAGTGGAAAATTATGTTTTCGATTTCATTTTCGGGAACATATCGACGGAAAATACCATCGGCACCTCTTTTGAAAAGCAAAGGCTCGTCCCAATAATAATGTTTAAGGTCATGAAAGAATTTCTTCTTTTGTTTATAAGACATATCGGGTGGAAGCACTCTAGCATCCAAGTAGTTGACTAAATCGACGTACCATGGTAGTATGGTTGTGGTGCATATTACTTCCATAATTTCGTTTGTGTTCTTGTCTTAACAAGTTACAAGGTACTCAATTATAATACTGTCTAATTCTAATTGGGCTACAAGGCGTTCATAAGGAAAATCGTCATTGATGGGAACATGGTCTGGTTTGATGCCTTCTATTCTGGATAGGTAGTCAGCTACTACATTCTCGGTGCCTCTCTTGTCTTTTATTTCTAAATCGAATTCTTGTAGAAGTAAGATCCACCTTAGTAATCTTGGTTTGGCTTCTTTCTTACTCAAGAGGTACTGAATTGTAGCATGGTCAGTATAGATAATTATTCGTGCTTCTACTAAGTAGGAACAAAATCTATCTAAAGTAAACACAACAGCTAACAATTATTTTTCAGTGGTGGTGTAATTCGTCTGTGCAGGATCTAGGGTTCTACTTGCATAGTAAATCGCGTGAATCTTTTTATCCTTTCTTTATCCTAGGGTTGCGCCTATGGCATAGTCACTGACATTGCACATTATCTCAAATGGTTCGTTTCAATCAGGAGGTTGCATAATAGGTGCATAAATTAATGCCTTTTTTAGAGTTGTAACCGCGTCCAAACATTTGTCGGTGAAAATGAACTCATCATCCTTCATCACCAGTTCGGTTAGAGGTTTGGTTGTTTTAGAGAAGTCCTTAATGAAACATCGATAGAAACCAGTGTGTCCTAGAAAAATTCTTATCTCTCTAACAGTTTTGGGTGGTTGAAGATTTTCTATAATTTCGATATTTACTTTACCTACTTCAATTCCCTTATAGGATACTATATTCCCTAAGACGATTCCTTGTCGGACCATGAAGTGGCATTTTTCCCAGTTTAACACGAGATTGACATTTAAGCATCTTTCTAGTACCATTTCAAGGTTCGTTAAACATCCTTCAAAACTTTCTCCACAGACAGAGAAGTCATCCATAAAAACATTCATCATGCCATCTAGAAAACCAGAGAAGATGGACATCATACATCTCTGGCATGTTGCAGGGGCATTGTATAATCCGAATGGCATTCGTCTATAGGCGAATGTACCATAAGGACAAGTGAAAGTCATTTTTTCTTGGTCGTCAGGATGGATAGGAATTTGGAAAAATTCGGAATAACCGTCTAAATAGCAGAAGTGAGAGTGTTTAGCTAGTCGTTCAAGCATTTGATCAGTGAAGGGTAAAGAAAAATGATCTTTACGAGTGGCTTTGTTTAACTTTCTATAGTCGATGCACATTCTCCACCCGGTGTGAGTTTGTTGTGCTACAGATTCTTCTTTAGTGTTGCTGACAACTGTCACACCACCTTTCTTAGGTATGACATGTACTGGGCTAACCCATTTATTGTCTGATATTGGGTATATGATTCCTGTTTCTAGTAGCTTTTCTACTTCCTTTTTGACTACATCACTCAGAATGGGATTTATTCTCCTTTGATGTTCCCTAGAGGTTTTACAGTCTTCCTCCAGCATAATACGGTGCGTGCAGATAGAAGGGATTATTCCTTTTAGATCTGATATGTTATAACCTAAAGCGGTTGGGTATCTTCTTAGGACATGTAATAATTTTTCAGTTTCTATTTGTCCTAGGTCTGTATTGACTATAACTGGTCGTTCAAGTTCTGTGTATAGGAATTCATATCTTAGGTCTTTTGGTAGCATTTTGAGTTCTATGGCAGGCTTCTTTTGGCAGGGTATAGGGTCAGGAGTTAGGGCTAGGCATTCACTCAGATTTTCATCTTGATATTCAGGGCTCTAATTATCATCTTCGAGAATTGAGGGTATGGGAATCTTCAATAACTCCGAATAAGTGGTTTGTTGTTTCTCCAATTCTTTCACGCATTTATCGATTTCATCTAGGAAACAACATAATCGTCGATGGCTAGTGCCATAAGGAATTTAGACAAGATGAATTCAACTTTTTCTTCTCCGACTTCGAAAGTCAATTTTCCATTTTTAACATCTATTATGGCTCCTGCAGTGGCTATGAATGGTCTATCTAATATAATAGGAATATTGGAGTCTTCTTTAATATTCATCATTATAAAATCTGTGGGGATATAGAATTGTCCTATACGTACAAGAACATTTTCTAACATACCTAAAGGAAATTTCACTGATCGATCTGCTAATTGTACAAACATTCTTGTCGGTCTTAGTTCTCCCATGTTGAGTTTATTGCAAATTGATAATGGCATTAGACTAATACTGGCTCCTAAATCTCATAGTGCTTTGTCTATGACAAATTTTCTGATTACGCAAGGTATGGAAAAACTACCTGGAATTTAAGTTTAGGAGGCATGTTGTTTTGTATTATAGCACTGCACTCAGCAGTGAGCAATACAATTTCGTTATCCTCAAGATTTTTCTTATTGGACAAGATTTCTTTAAGAAATTTAGCGTAGGAGGGAATTTGTGTGATAGCTTCTGTAAAAGGTATGGTAATGTTAAGTTGTTTCAGAAGTTCTACGAATTTCTTGAATTGCCCTGTGTTTTTAGACTTAGCAAGTCTTTGAGGATATGGAATAGGTGGTTTATAGGGTGGCAGAGGCACATAAGGTTCTTCTTTTTCTACGTTCTCTTCGTCACCTTCTTTTTCTACTTCCTTTAATTCAGATTCTTTCTCAATCCCTTTTCCACGTTTTTGGTACATGGTTGGGTTCTCGATTCTAGGTTCAGTTGGTCCGCCTAGTTTTGTCCCTCTCTAAAGTGTTATGGAATTAAAGTGTTCCTTAGGATTTGGTTGGGGTTGTCCAGTAAAAGTTCCAGCTGGAGCTGCTTGCTGTTGAGCCACTTGGGAAATTTGTGTTTCTAACATTTTGTTGTGTGTGGCAAGAGCATCAATCTTATTAGTCAATTGCTTAATCTGTTCACTGGTGTGAATGTTTTGATTCATGAAATCTTTGTTAGTTTGAGCTTGGTTGGCTACAAAGTTTTCTATCATGATTTCGATGTTGGATTTCCTAGGGATATTTGGAATATTTGGGACATTTTTGGTGGATTTCTGAAATCCTAGAGGTGTAGTAGGAGCTTGCCCTGGTGCGTACAAAGTGTTATTGCTTTTGTATGAAAATTTTGGATGGTTCTTCCAAGAAGGGTTATAGTTATTACCATAGGGGTTTCCTTGAGCATAGTTTACTTGATCAACCGGTACTCTTGTTAAAAGTGGACATTCGGGCGCGTTATGCGCGTGAAGTCCGCATAGATCACAGGTTGGAGTTACTGCAACCACGGTGGCTGCGGGAGTTGTGGTCAAGCTTTCTATCTTTTGAGTAAGGGCTTCTACCTTAGTATTAACTTGGTCTAAGCTACTAACTTCATGCATACCGTCTTTCGTTTGAGATTTCTCCATCATGGTTCTATCGCTTCCCCACTAATAATGATTTTGAGCCATACTTTCGATGAGTTGATAGGCATCATGGTATGGTTTATCCATCAGTGCACCACCAGCAGCTGTATCAATTATTAGTCTTCTGTTGTACAAGAGACCATTGTAAAAGGTGTGGATGATCATCCATTCTTCTAGACCGTGATATGGACATATTCACAACATGTATTTGTATCTTTCCCATGCTTCGAAAAGAGATTTGCTTTCCTTTTGTTTAAAGCCATTGATATTGGCTCTTAGCATAGTTGTTTTACTTGGCGGAAAATATCGCGCTAGGAAAACTTTCTTCAATTTGTTCCATGTTGTAACGGAGTTGGATGGTAGAGACTGGAGCCATGCTCTAGCTCTATCTCTTAATGAGAAAGGAAAAAGACGGAGTCTTATTGCTTCAGGGCTAACTCCATTTGCTTTCACTATGTCTGGGCACTGCACAAACACGGATAAATGAAGATTTGAATCGTCTGTAGGACATTCTAAAAATTGGTTTTGTTGAACAGCTTGCAAAAGCAAAGGCTTTAACTTAAAATTGTTCTATGTGATATCGGGAGCAGCAATACTGTTGTGGGGTTCCTCTTGTGATGGGGCAGCATAATCCTTCAGAGGATGATTTTGGGGTCCTTCATCCATTTTGAGGTCAGGAAGAGAAAAATTAGGAAGATTAGTTTCGGGAAGATTGTACTTGGCTTGGTACTCTGATTCGGCGTCTTATACTAACAAAATGCTCGACTTCGTTGATTGGTTGTTCTAATTCCTCGTCTTTAGAGTGAGTACTTGGCATACAACTGATGGTTAAAATTAAAATAAAATTGGTTTCCTTAGTCTATATTGTGTAACAAGGGATTTACAGTATTTGACTGATTCAGTCCCCGACAACAGCGCCAAAAACTTGATCGCGACTTTATGAGTCTATCGGGTGTAGTGACTGCAAGTGTTCAGTCTATCGCGTAGTTTCAAAAGATATCGAACCCACAAGGACTGATGGTCAAAACTATTGTTATCTAAGGGTTACTATGTAAAGCTAAGGCTAATTATAAAATTGGATTTTCAGGTTTGATCGGGAATTAATTAAAATTTAATAATTAATAATGGGACACCGGTATGTATTTCGTCAACTTAAGAGATTCAGTAAATCATTGGCATTTGTTTTTAGTATTAAAACAAAGTTTCGGTGAAACTATTCATTTAAAAACCCTTGTCCCAAACTTCCATTCTATTGAATCAGATCATATCAGTTAAGCTCGAAATGAGCGCTTCCGTTGTTTCATTTAAAACTCAAAAGTATTTTTTGAAAACAAATAAGGTCCAATTAACTTTAAAGCGCTTCCGCTGTTTTTAAAATCAATGTTTTAATAACCACTATCTGGTTAAAACCTCAAACTTCCGCTCTGTTGATTTTAACCTTAGACTGTCTCTTACTTTCGTACAAAAACAATTAAATATTCAATTGGAAATTAAAACTAGAAAAGTATTTTTTTTGTAAAAATAATAATGCCAACTAATTACCGAATCCTTTCGGTCAAGCTTTACATACCGGTATCAGGGAATCTAGCCAGACATAATATTATTGCAGAACAACATAAAATTAAAATGTAAATTCAACAATGCATGCATGGTAGGAAATAAATAAATCATGCTTATTAAAATAAGAACCTGAAGGTGAATAACAAAGCGATTAATTCCAAACATTGTGTGTCCTCCACAAGCCGGCAGGATTGACTTGTAGTAAAAATAACTTGAATTAAATTTAAGTAACCCTAAGCAAATTCTAGAAGTCTGGAAACAAACTAGTGTTGCAGTATTTCTCTGATGTGGAAAAATACTGCTTTCATGATGGGATTTTTATTGCTTACGGAATACTACGAAAAGTAGAAAAGTAATGCTGGAAATCTAACGGGAAAATATCAAACGGAATACAATAAAATAATGCTGAACAGGGAAAGTAAAATTGAAAGTAATAATACTGCGTAATTGTTCAAAGTGCCAGAGAGAAATCGAGCGTGAGGGAGAGAGGAGAGCTTCAATTTTTGGTAACTTCTTCCATATATAGAGTCCATTTAGTTGAGTAAAAATAGGTAACTTCTCATGATTCTCGTTCCTGAAGCGTGGAGAAAATACATGTGAACATGTGTTTAGTACGCTTCAGTGGCGAAAGGTTCGTAACTGCTTGGATCGTGGCGAGCTTGGTGTGTATCGTGACGTGGGGCATATAATGAACATATGTCCCGATCATAACGTGAGACGTTCTGAGGGGCATAAAAATCAAACTTTTCCCGGTCGTAACATCCTGTGGTGGGCGGCACGCTTCTGTTTACAGAAATGCTGCGTTTTACTGTTTTATAGCCATTTCTTCTTCATTTTTCCATTCTTTTTCTTCCTTTTCTTATTTATGCCTTGCAAATGTTAAGTACCTGAAATATGTTTCAAAAACTACAAAAAGGGATAAAATGTGACATAATAATCAAAGAATCGAAAATTTAATGTATGTAATTCGAGAAAAAAATGCTATATCTTTTCGTGTTATCAACAACCCCCCTTCTACACATGTCTATTGTATTAGACATATATCACCCAAAATTTCATGCGGGAGATCAAAGACAATATTCTTAAGAAAACTCTTATGAACGCGGTGTATGCATTAACTCAACCATCATTCCAACACTACCGCCACGAGATAAGATTTTCAAATCTGGATGGGGGCAGGTGGATTGATAATCTTGCCAAAGAGAAGTGGACGAGGGAATATGACAATGGACAACGACAGGGCCACATGACAATAAATCACGTGGAATCGATGAATGGTGTTTTCAAAGGCATCGAAAACCTTCCTATAACCGCTTTGGTGAGATCAACCTATTTTAGGATGGCTTCATTGTTCGCGAAAAGAGGTGAAAGGTGGAGTGCAGTGTTACAATCAGGGCATTTGTTTAGTGAAAGCTGCATGAAATTTATAAAGAAAGAAACTGCCAATGTCAACACCCATAAGGTTACAGGTTTTGACTGTTTTAACCATACTTTCAGTGTCAAAGAAACAATTGACCATAATGAGGGGCTTCGAAGACAAGAGTACCAGGTTATACTACAAGACGGTTGGTGCGACTGCGGAAAGTTTCAAATTTTTTGCATGCCTTGCTCCCATCTCATAGCGGCAAGTTCATATACTCACTGAGATGCCTTAAATCTGTTATCTCCCATTTACAAGGCTGAAACCTTGCTCGGCGTATACAATAATGTTTTTAAAGTGATATCCAAAGAGGATTACTGGCATGCGTATGAAGGAGAAGTAGTTTGGCACAACGATAGAATGCGAAGAAACAAGAAGGGTTGCCCCAACAGTGTGCGTATTAAAACCGAAATAGACGCGGCTGACAAAATAGAAAGGAAGTGTAACATATATCGTCAGGTAGGACACAATCAAAATAATTGTCTCAATCGTGGAACTAGCTCCACAACATAATAATTATATGCACTATTTGTAATATATTTTTAGAAATCAATTGAACTTTATTTCTTTCTTAAACATATTTGTTACAACTAAACAAACATGAATGAGACTAAAACAATAACATACACCATTATAAAATTATATAACTCAACAAGTTGTCTAAGATATCACAATCCTCAATACAATATGTTCTGATCCATGCATCATATGGCAGACATCATTGTCACTTTTGACTTCGTCCAACCAACTTTCTTGTTTTCCTGTCACAATTGAGGTGACCGTTCTACACCTCTGAATTATTCGGTTGATTTCACCATCTTTGTACTCTCTTTCTAACCAGTGCATCAAGGACCTCTTAAGATGGTTCATGGAATGGATGTTCCAAAATTTTATTTTATTCAGAGGTTTGACAGCAGAGAAAATAACATACACATCCCTTTTAAAAATCATGTCAGATGCCATGAGAAAGAAATTTAAGAAAGTCGGAAGAAATGTAAAAATATACTGGAGGGTGATGATTGTATTTATAGAAAAACGAAAAACACATAGGAGCCAACTGGGGTTGCACCTACATATAAATGTTGTACATAAGAGCCACCTGGAGTGGCGCCTTCCTTTTCTTATGCACATAGACACCACCTGGGGTGGCGTGTACTTTAATTTTATACGTAAGAGTCATCTAGGATGGCGGCAACACTATTGTAAACTAAAACATGGTTATTTAGATAAATATTTTAAAAAGTTGATTATTTGTGTAATAAATTTGAAAAACAGTTATTGCGGAAAAAATTCATTGTTTGTCATTTCTCCCTTTATCTCAACTCAAGTGAATATATTAAACTTATATTTTACAATGTTTTTGTATTATATTGTTTTTTTTCTATTCGTATTAAGTAAAATGATAAAGGTTTAATTGTAATTTTAGTCATTCTATTTAATTTTTTTTCTTGATTTTGATCTCCTATTTTAAAAATCACCATTTTAATCTTTTTTTTTAATTTTTTTTTAAATTTTCGTCCCCTCATTTTAAAAATTGTGATTTTGATCACTTTTTAAATTTTAAACTACAATTTTAGTCTCTTTTTTAAGTTTTATTTTAAATTTTGATCCATTTTTCATCATCAATAGAATTAGAAAGGGGACTAAAGTTACAACTTAAAACTTAAAAAAGGACCAAAATCATAATTTTTAAAATGAGAGGGCGAAAATCAAAAGAGAATTTAAAAAAAGATTAAAATGGTAGTTTTTAAAATAGAGGATCAAAATAAAAATAAATAAAAGTTAAATAGGAGAACCAAAATTACAATTAAGCCAATGACAAATAAATAAAAGAACGTAACAAAATTTATTTTTTATCCAAACTATCGTAAATGTGATGTGTGTTAATATAGAAATTATTAAGTCCAATATGGTCCGTTAGTAAACATTCTCTGTATAATAAGTTATATGAGAATGTGAAAATGAATAAAAATTATCACATTAAAAATGAAAATTTGAGATTAAACGTGTTAAAAATCCAAATTATACATACAAGTATAGAGGAAAAAGAAAAACATCATATGTTTTAAGAGAAAAGAAACATAGCTAATCAATTTTTAAAAATATATTTTAATCACGAATTTTAATTTATTTTAATCACAAATTTTAATTTAAATCTTACCGTTGTTATTAAATTCTCATGTTCTAATTTTAATGTAATAATATCTGCTATCTAGTATTGCCATTACATCATCCAATTTCTTCTTGTAACTAATTAAAGAGGAATTTACAAATTAATAAAACAAAATGGATAATTTCGTTTCCGAAGAAAACCCATTTCATTCTCCTATTAAAAAAAAATCCTAATTCATTCTTAGGGCCCCAACTATCACATAAGATTATTGTTTTGGCATTCAAAAGTAGGTGAAACTCAAGGAAGCGAGTGGAATTAGAGACCTCAACAATCCTAACTATAGTGAATACGTTCGCAAAAATAAAACAAATGAATTGACGGGACCCCGCACAAGCAATGAAGCACGTGAAGAACTTTACCAAGACTTGACATGTCACAAACCCTCTTGAAAGAGAAGAGCATCTTCGAAAATGCAAACACATGTGGTGCATGGTGGTAGCCAGCTTGTGTTGTAAGGTGTTAGGTTAATTTTTACATTAAACACAACCCTCGTGCAAGATTTCGGTGATAACTGATAAGCCAAATGAAGATGAGGATGACATCAAGTCATCATGCCCATGCCATGAGCACAACCCTAGTGCAAGATTTTGGTGATAAGCCAAATGAAGGCGAGGATGACATCAAGTCATCATGCCCATGCCATGGGCAACACATGCTATAATGGGCAAAACAAAGGATGTCACGAGGGTGAGATGACTTTAAAAACCTTTACAAGTATAATATTGGGTTTTTGAAATATGTCAGGTAACTTATTTTTCAAAAGTTTATCAACCGTACAACAATTGTGGATTGATTGACTACTGATAAATATAGATCTTTTATTTTCCTTTTTGTGACACTCACTATATATGAATACATGTTCGAACGATGTTGTATGTCATGTTGCAAACCTTGTCTCAAGGGCTTCATTCAGATTAATACCGCTTTAGTTTGGTTAAAAAATATTAATATCATAAGCATGACTTTCACAGCCTGGTTGGTTCTAACTTCTAAGCCTTGCCACTTACACTAAAAACTTGCTTTGCAACTAGAAGAGCTAAATAACTTCTATAATGTCTACATGATAGTATTGCTACTAATTTTAGATGGAAAAGAGTACTTTGGTTTCTAGCATTGCTACCAATTTATAAGATTGATCACGCTCTACTTTGGTTATTTGTCACTGTAAAATAGTATAAGATTGATTACAAAATGCTCGGGCCAACAAGCTTTGAAGTTATAACTCTTAGCGTTGGAATTGTTGTTTGACCTAATATAATATCAGATTGCTGCAGAATATTTGACTTATTTGAAAGAATATAAGAAAAAATTGAAAAATATACTAAAACTTAGCAAGTTCCACTATTTAGTGGTAATATAACTCCAATGTCACCAACAAACCACGAGTACTAAAGATACATCAACAATAACTGCAGAGTACAAATTACCTCTAAAACGCACATACATCACATATACGCACAATCTGACAGTCAAAATACAGTTTTTACCTTCCTTCTTCAAACTTCACAGTCAAAATACAGTTTTTACCTTCCTTCTTCAAACTTCAGACAGATACCAAAATAAACCTATGTAAAATATCACCTAGGCCCCCGAGCATACCTCCTATCTGGGCTGCCATATGGAGCATAAGGTGACCTAGACCTCTCCCTCCTATACCTTCCACCACCATAGGGAGAGTGCCTTGGTGGTGAATAATCTCTGCCACCTCGATATGGTGAGTGCCTTGGAGACCGACGGTATGGATAATCATCACGACCATATCCACCGCGGTACCTTCCTCCACCTCCACGATCATCGCGATATCCTTGAGATCAACAAAAGATGAAGTTCATTAAGATTTCATAAAACAAGCAATAAATTAGGTTCAACGTTTAGAGAAGTGTCTCAAACTTACCAATTTCTCTAGTGTTTTTCAGCCCAAGATAGTGCCCAGGTGTGGGAGTTCTTGGCCTCTTTCTCTTTGACTGAAATAAAATAGAGAAACTGAACCCTTAGAACTTTGTTGATAGAAAACAGATATGCACCAATCATCCATGTAACACTGAACATAAAACAGATTGAATCATCTGATATATCCATCACGTAGTATTAAATTGTAAAAATCAAACCCTTTCAAATTCTACGAAGAGCCCATTAAAAGAAAGTTTCATTAAGAAAGAGTCTAGTTTATATTTATTATATTAGTGAAAAAAGCAAACACTTTCAAATTCTACTAGGAGCCCTTTAAAAGAAATTTCATTAAGAAAAAGAATCTAGTTTATATTTATAATATTAGTGAAAAAGTTATATCCACACACTAATGATCAATGCCAGGTGTGAGATACCATAAAAGACTGATTAGAAAGTTGTTGATAATGTCCGTTGATTATTCGAGAGTTGAAAGTGAATGCTGTAGTTGTAAAGTTGTTGAACATTATAGTCGTTGCTAATGTTAAGTTGATCAGAAGCATTTGATTAGTTGTTTAAGCTTTTGCCAATTATCATGTTGTTTCAGTAAAGTTGAAATGGATGAACCGGTCATCTTTGACTGTTGCCAACATAGCTGATGTAATGCATTCTGAATTTCAGCACAAAACCTTCCAGTCAAGAAGAAAGAAAAGCATAGGTGTTTATCAACTAGTAGTATATTAAAACACACATTACCCGATCAACAGTGATATAGCGACCCTCTAAAACGGATTGATTCAGGTGCTTGATACAGCGGTTTGCATCCTCAACAGAATCCATAGTAACAAATGCAAAACCACGAGATATGCGCGTACGGGGCTCCACCACAAGAAAACATGAAGCAACCTAATCAAGTAAACAACCCATGACAGCCATTCAGAGATTAGAGTATCACCACCGAGGGAAACTCTGATGATTATAGAATCAATACGATACTCACCTTTCCTTCCTTAGAGAAATGCTCCTCTAGGTCTCTCTCAGTGACCCTTGAAGATAAGCCAGTAACATAAAGTGTATCTCCCCCATTCCTAACACAACACAAAATCACAAAACTAAACTACATAAACAAAGTTGTTTCTATCAGAAATACTCAAAAAGGTAAGAGTTAGTATTCCAATCGTGAAATTGACTAACCTGTCAGGAGGACTTCTTGATCTTGATCTATCAGTAAATAAACAATGAAGGACAAAGAGAGAACATTAGAAGGCATAAAATGCAAAAAACAATGATTGAATGCTAATGAATGACTAACCTGCCACGACCTCTCGAGGGAGACCTAGGCCTTTGCATTTCAATAGATCTTGACCGAGACCTAAGCCTAGGCTTTTCGAGAGACCTTGACCGAGATCTAGGCCTTTGCATTTCAAGAGGCCTTGATTGAGACCCAGGCCTTTGCATTTCAAGAGACCTCGACCTCGACCTAGACCTAGGCCTCTGCATTTCGATAGACCTTGACCGAGACCTGGGCCTGTGCCTCTCAAGGGACCTCGGAGACCTAGACCTAGATCTTGATTGACCCCTCCATGGGGAAGGAGACCTTGAAAGCCTGAAATATTCCATCATAACCAGATAAACCAAAATAGGTTCACAAAATGCAGAGTCAACAAAGATGATCAAAATAAAAATAAAAACAGATCAAAATAATTAACATTAATCTAAAATCAAACAAATAATTTATAATGTTTAATTCCATTTCTGTTAGGGTTCCAATTCCAAACACATAAACGAAGAAAATTGGATCAAAAGTATTTGATAATCATAAGTTCTGTAATCAAAAGAGAATTTTAGGGTTACCTTCTTACTGGAGAATCCGCCTGCAAAATAATTGAAGAATAACAAGAAATCGTTAAATAAGGTTCGACAAGAATTAAAATGAGGTATAGACCCAGAGAGAAAACTTACCATTTCTACTAGCGACGAACAACGATAGCGATGAAGAACAAAGCCGCAGCGATGAAGAACAAAGCCGCAGCGACGAAGAGTTGGGGTTTTTCACGTTTTTGTCTTGGGAGACGTAACGAATGCTTCTTTGTTGTGGTTGACGATGTTTTCTCTCTCTCGTTTTTATTATAAAAATTATTATTACACTTTTTTTACATTTTTATATATAAAAATATTATTTTCTTCAAACAAAAATCAAATCTCAGAATAACTATAGCAAATATATGTAATACTATAAAAGTTAGTTTTAAAAAATAAAAATAAACCGACTCATAATTGAGTAATGTTAACATGCGTAATATTGGCATAAATTAATAATTTATTTATAAATTTTGTTTAAAAATATGTATATTTAATTTTTTGAAATTATAAGTATTGATTATTTCAACACAATTTCTTTAAGTTATGTTTGGATATCATGAAATGAACGAAATGAAACGAAATGAAGCAGAGCGGAATGGAGTAAAGCAGAACGAAGATATCATTATATTATTTAGAAATTTTAGGACGGAACAAAGTAAATTGTTCATTCCGTCCAAATCAGAGGAAAATGAGTATAGTGGTGAGTGATAAAATGGAATGGAATCCATATCACTCCATTCCTCTTTGTTCCATCCGTTTTTAAATTATTCAAACAATGAAATATCATTTTATTACATCACATTCTACTTCGCTCTATCTGATTCCATCAATCCAAATATAGTCTTATAGTACTTCTTTTTTTTAAACTTGTGCATTAAAGATATAACTTATATGACTAAATATAATTTTAGATCATATTAAATTGTGCCCTAATATATTTTGAAGGAGGTGTAATTCCTTTAGAGATAATCATTATTATCATATCTCTATTATAACTATGATTATAAATGTGAAATAAAATGGAATTAGATATGAGTTTTCCAAACCTTAGAGGCAAGAAAACTTTATTTTTTTGTATCTTTGTTATTTGTCTGGATAAGTTATCTTATTTCTCATACTGTGGAGCAAGGTTTTTTTGGAAAACTTTGAAGGCGGGTAAAAATGGCCATTTCATATCTCATTTGATGTTTGTAGATAATCTTTTATTGTAATACCCCATTTCTATCCAACGAATTAAATAAAATCAGAGTTATAAAAATTTTCAACAAATAAATGGAATGCTACACTTTCAACTTAAAACTACGACATTCAATCAGCTATAGTTCAGATACATAACACACGAACTTTAGATGAACCGATAACAACTTGCTTAATCTTTAAAAATAAAAACAACTTTCATTACTACGCAGCGGATTCACAAAATTCAACTGAAAACACCATAACATCTTATCCAACTCAAAACAATTCTAAGACAACAAGTCTTTTTAATGGAAACAACTAAAAAATTCAGCAGCATAATGAAAATCAACAATAAAGAAAACATGCATTCATCCCCCCGAGTGCTATGTATCAGAGTGACAACACCGACTCGAACTAACGAGGGTAACAGCTAACCTTCTTGATTACCTGCACGTTACCAATAGAGGACAACATTCAAACGGAAGGGGTGAGATATCGAACCATATAATCGGATATACAATAAATAATATATTAGTATTAGATCATACAATTCACCACTTCACAACTTTTTATCAATATTCAACATGATTAATTCATCTGCACGACAACTCAGAATGCAACATGATATGCAACTCGTTTTTATGCACATACATGTGGTACCAATGGAGCAGAACTCCCAACTTAGAAATCTGTCAATAAATAGAGGCATCAACAAGGCACAAGCCTTGAACTTTATATTTTCCAATTCAGGCCAACTTGACGAGCATCAGCTCCAACATGATATGTTATGTATGCATTAACGACATGAATGTAACAACAACAACAACAATAATTCAACTTAATTCAACATTGGCCATAAGTCTGCAACTTAATATTTTGCCCATTAATAGAGGCAATGAAATCACCTACAAATTCACATTTTTCAACAAAAATGCCACCGAACAGATCAACCAAAAATTACTACAATGAACTGCATAATTATTCAGACTATTTTGGCTAAAATCGGTTAATTAATTATCGGCCAAAAATTCTATTATTTCAATTTTATAAATCCTACAAAATTATTTATTAAAGATATTAAATTATTATTATTAAATATTATGTATTGATAAACCGGAACGTAGTAGCTACAGTATACAAACTAAGTGCCTCTAAAAGTTGCTTCATTCTATGCGCTACAGAATGCAAAACGAATGCCATTAAATATTACTTCTAAAATTTCACTACAGCATTGCAATTTAATTACTTCTAATACTACTTCATCTTATATTGCTACAGTAGCAAGTTAATATTCCTAAATACTGCTTTATATGATCGCTGCATTGCAAGCCAAATGCCTAATAAATATTAATTCAATTCAATATTGCTACAGTATTCAGCCACTTGCCTCCAAATGTTAATACACTTCATTGCTATAGCGCTACAGTATTGCAGGGCAATGTGTCTCCAAATGCTACTTCCTAATTTGTGCTACAGTCTTCAATTAAGTGCCATCAATTATTAATTCTTACATTTTGCTATAGCATTCAAAAACAAATGCCCTCAACGTACTCCTTCTTCCATCGCCATTGTATGCAAGTTGTATGCCAAACACCACTTCATTCTTGTACCGTCACAGCAAGCAAAACAATTGTCCTTAGCACTACTTCATTATGTTGTTACAGGAACAAGGCAAGTTCCTTTTAGAAGTTACTTCATTAAATATTGCTACAGTGTGCCAAACTAGCTACCTTCCATTGCTTCTTCAATTTATGCGCTACAGTATACCAAACTAACTGCCTTTGTAATTATCACATCATTTAGCGCTACAGGAATAAGTAAGCTAATTGCTTCTACATACCACTTCTTTCTTACGCTACAGGAACAAGAATGGAATTTTGCAAAGAAAATACTAAGGCACTTATTTATATGCATATTTAGTTATATTGGATCCTAAATCATCTCTCAATTTCATCAATATACCAATTTCAAACACAACTAGAATTAATTTTTATAACCCAAATTCACATACTATTAATCATACATCTTATTATAGAGTCAGAACTCCACCCTTACCTTGGATTAAAAGCAGCTTTAAGAGACTTCAACCAAATTTTTGGAGAATTTGGCACTTGAAGAAATTTTTCCTCTTCTTCTCCCCTTACAAACCCTATTTTCTTCTTTTTCTTCTCTTCCTGATAACAACACTCTCTCCTATTCTTCTATTTCTATTCTAATATAATATATCATTATATTAATCTAAATAAATCCAATTGGGCTTAAATGCTACACCCCACTTTTACTACACAACACCACCAATTAAGCCCAATATCATATTTAAGCTTAATAATAAAATAACACTTTAACCTAATTCCACCAAATTAAATCCGATTAATTATTATTCCAACTTAATAAAATAATTCTGACTTCGAAGATAAAAATTTGAATTAATAAATAAAACATTCAAAAATATTTAATTAAATAAATAATTAAATATTGGGGCGTTACAACTCTCTCTCACTTAGAATATTTTCGTCCTCGAAAATAAAAGTTTACCTGGTTCAAATAACTCAGGATAGGAGTCTCGCATCTTGTTCTCCAACTCCCAAGTCATGCTCTCTCCAGCAGCACCTAACCAGACAACCTTCACCAATGCAATCTCTTTTCCTCTTAGAATCTTCATCTCGCAATTTACAATTCTCACAGGCATCGTCTCCATCGTGAGATTATCCCGTACTTGCACATCGTCCATCTGAATCACATGAGATGGATCAGGAATATACTTCTGGAGTTGTGACACACGAAACACATCATGCAAATTCGAAAAATTAGGCGGTAAAGCCACTCTATAAGCAACATTTCCCACTCTTTTTGAAATCTGATACGGACCAATAAAACAAGGAGTGAGCTTCTTAGACTTCAGAGCTCGCCCAACACCAGTCACATGTGTGACTATCAAAAACACATGATCACCAACTTGGAATTCCAAATCTTTCCTTCTCTTGTCATGATAACTCTTTTGTCTACTTTGTGAAGCTTTCATCTTTTCTCGAATCAACTTCATCTTCTCAGTAGTCTCACGAACAAGTTCAGGTCCAAGTACTACACTTTCACCAGATTCATGCCAACATAATGGAGTCCTACACCTCCGACCATACAACGCCTCAAAAGGTGCCATCCCAATACTAGAATGGTAATTGTTATTATAAGTGAACTCAATCAACGGAAGATAAGTATCCCATGAACCTCCCTGCTTAAGAATACATGCTCTCAACAGATCTTCCAATGACTGAATAGTCCTCTCGGTATGACCATCCGTCTGAGGATGATACGCCGAACTCAACCTCAACTTAGATCCCAACGCCTCTTGCAAACTTTTCCAGAAATCAGAAGTAAACCTCGGATCCCTGTCCGACACAATACACAAAGGAACACCATGCAACTTCACAATTACACTGGTGTAAATTTCTGCCAACTTCAAAATCGGATATGTGATGTTAATAGGTATAAAGTGTGCTGACTTCGTAAGCCTATCAACAATCACCCAAATTGAATCGTGTCCACTCAAGGTACTAGATAATCCCGTTACAAAATCCATAGAAATGCTATCCCATTTCCATTCTGGAATCTCTAACGGTTGCATCAACCCTGTAGGCTTCTGATGTTCAACTTTCGACTTTTGACAAGTCAAACATGCATACACAAACCGAGCCACATCACTCTTCATTACAGGCCACCAAAATAAATTCTTCAAATCTTGATACATATTTGTAGCTCCTGGATGAATACTCAACTTGCTTTTATGACTCTCTTCAAGAATCACTTTCTTCATCTCCACATCATCAAGAATACAAATTCGATTACGAAATCTTAACATACCTTGCGCATCCAACTTAAAATCATTGTTCTCAGACTGATCAATCCCAACCATCGAATCTACCAACTTCACATCTAACTTCTGAGCTTCTCTGATGCTATCCAGAAATTCATTATTAATCTTTAACATTCCCAACATAACACTTCGCGGTGTCACTTCACAAACCAAACTCAAATCTTGGAATTGCTCAATCAACTCCAACTCTTTAACCATCATTACCGACATGTGCAAAGTCTTTCGACTTAAAGTATCGGCCACAACATTAGCTTTTCCTGGATGATAATTCAAACTGAAATCATAATCCTTCAACAATTCTAACCATCGGCGCTGCCTCATATTCAACTCTTTCTGATCAAAAAGATACTTCAAAGTCTTATGGTCACTAAACACTTCAAATCTAGAACCATAAAGATAATGCCAACAGATTTTTAACACAAAGACAACTGCAGCTAATTCTAAATCATGCGTAGGATAATTCTTTTCATGAGTCCTCAATTGCCTCGACGTATAAGCAACCACCTTACTATTCTGCATGAGCACACCACCTAACCCCATCAGACAAGCATCACAATACACAACAAAAGGCTCTCTTGGACTAGGCAAAGTCAAAACTGGAGCTGGCGTCAATCTCTTCTTTAACTCGGTAAAACTTTCTTCACGTCTAATATCCCACACAAAAGCTTTACCCTTACAAGTCAACTTAGTCAATGGAAGTGCCAACATAGAAAAACCTTCGATAAACCGTCTATAGTAACTGGATAATCCCAAGAAGCTTCTAATCTCGATAATCGACTTCAGAGCTTCCCATTGCAACACAACATCGACTTTAGAAGGATCTGCGGCAATGCCACCACGAGAAATGACATGACCAAGGAAACTAACCTCTTGTAACCAGAATTCACACTTGGACAACTTCGCATACAACTTCTTCTCTTTCAAAACTTGCAATACAACTCTTAGGTTCTCTTCATGTTCTTCTTTCTATTTAGAGTAAATCATAATGTCATCAATGAATACCACCACAAACTGATCCAAATAAGTATGAAAGATACGATTCATGTACTCCATGAATACTCTCGGCGCATTGGTCACGCCGAAAGGCATCACCGAATACTCGTAGTGTCCATACCGAGTTCTAAACATGGTCTTTTGAATATCATATTCTTTCACTCTAATCTGGTGATATCCTAACCTCAAATCAATCTTAGAAAACACACTTGCACCCACCAATTGATCCATCAAGTCATCAATTCTCGGAAGCGGGTACTTGTTCTTAATCGTCACTTTATTCAGCTGTATATAATCAACACAGAGTCTCATACTTCCATCTTTCTTCTTTACTAACAACACAGGCGCTCCCCACGGTGACACACTTGGTCTTACAAACTTTTTCTCAAGCAACTCTTATAACTGCTTCTTCAGTTCAGACAATTCAGATGCATACATCATGTACGGTGCCATAGAAACAGGTCTGGTACCAGGTACAAGATTAATCGCAAGTTCAACTTCTCTTTCTGGCGGTACACCAGAAATTTCATCCAGAAACACTTCAGGAAATTCGTGCACCATTTGTAACTCATCAATTCTAACTCGGTTCTCCATTGATAACGACGCCATCAACGAGAACATCTGCACTTTGTCTTGCATCAGTTGCCGCAACTGTTTACCAGTCAACGAACCGACTCCTTCCTCTTCAGAAGTAGAAAACCTCACAGACTTGTTATAGCAATTGATATGAACATAGTTATACTCTAACCAGTTCATACCCAAGATCACATCCAATCCTCTTAATGGAAAACAAATCAAGTCAACAACAAAGTCTTTGCCGAAGATCGACAAAGGGCAGTTCAAACACACACGAGAAGTAATCACCGATCCCTTAGCCGGAATCTCGACGACCATTTCTCCATACATGGAAGATAACATAAGACCCAGTCTTTCAACACAATCAGCGACAATAAAACAATGAGTAGCACCGGTATCAATAATACTAATTAAAGGCGTACTATTAATGAAACATGTACCTCTGATGAGTCTGTCCTCACTAGCTGATGGAGTCCCAGCCAAAGCAAACACCTTTCCACTGGTTTGCGCCTTCTTTGGTTTTCGACACTGACTACCAATGTATCCTTCTTCACCACAGTTGAAACAAATCATCTCTTTATGCTTGCATTCAAATACAACATGCCCAGTCTTACCATAATAGAAACACCTCTTCACCTCAGTAGTACATACATTACTCTTATGACCAGGTTTTCCACATTTGAAGCACACCACACTAGCAGGAGCATCTCCCCCACTAGTCCTTTGACTCTAAGCAACTTTCAGTTTACCTTTACCAACTAGGGCATCATAAGGATTACCATAGCTCTGTTGGTGCTTACCCCTCTTCTCATTGATAATCTTATAATGAGCATTATTATCCTCTTCATAAATCCTGCAACTATCAATCAACTTAGCAAAGACACGAATCTTCTGGTATCCGATTGCCTTCTTGATCTCTGGGCGCAACCTATTCTCAAACTTGATGCACTTCGAAAACTCAGCATCTGCCTCACTATAGTGTGGATAAAACTTAGCCAACTCAGAAAACTTTGTAGCATACTCAACAACTGACATACTCCCTTGCTTCAGCTCAAGAAACTCAATTTCCTTCTTACCACGAACATCTTCAGGAAAATACTTTCTCAGAAATTCCCTACGGAACACAGCCCAAGTGACATTCTCACCTGCAGCTTCCAACCTTTGACAAGTCTCTAACCACCAGTCATCAGCCTTATCCATTATCATATGAGTACCATAACAAACCTTTTATGCTGGAGTGCAATCCATCACACAGAAGATTCTCTCAATCTCCTTCAGTCAATCCAACGCTCCATCAGGATCATACTTACCCTTGAAGGTAGGCAGATTCTCCCTTTGGAAAGTCGCCAAACTGCGAGATCCAGCATTCTTGTCAGCATTCGGTTGATTCTGCATAGCCCGAGCCATCGCTTGCAGAGCAGCAGCAAGTGCAGCATCATTCCTTCCAGCCATCTCAACTTATCTCTATAACATAAACAACAATTATAATCCAGATTAACAATACTCAATTGTTAGACAAAACTACAACTCGACGACTTGACCAGACGAACCGACCTGCTCTGATACCACTAATGTAACACCCCATTTCTACCCAACGAGTTAAATAAAATCATAGTTATAAAAATTTCCAACAAACAAATAGAATGCTACACTTTCAACTTAAAACTACGACATTCAATCAGCTATAGTTCAGATACATAACACACGAACTTTGGATGAACCGATAACAACCTGCTTAATCTTTAAAAATAAAAACAACTTTCATTACTACGCAGCGGATTCACAAAATTCAACTGAAAACACCATAACATCTTATCCAACTCAAAAAAATTCTAAGACAACAAGTCTTTTAATGGAAACAACAAAAAAATTCAGCAGCATAATGAAAATCAACAACAAAGAAAACATGCGTTCATCCCCCCGAGTGATACGTATTAGAGTGACAACACCGACTTGAACTAACGAGGGTAACAACTAACCTTCTTGATTACCTGCACGTTACCAATAGAGGGCAACGTTCAAACAAAAGGGGTGAGATATTGAACCATATAATCGGATATACAATAAATAATATATTAGTATTAGATCATACAATTCACCACTTCACAGCTTTTTATCAATATTCAACATGATTAATTCATCTGCACGACAACTCAGAATACAACATGATATGCAACTCGTTTTTATGCACATGCATGTGATACCAATGGAGTAGAACTCCTAACTTAGAAATCTGCCAATAAATAGAGGCATCAACAAGACATAAGCCTTCAACTTTATATTTGTCAATCCAGGCCAACTTAACGAGCATCAGCTCCAACATGATATGATATGTATGTATTAACGACATGAACGTAATAACAACAACAATAATTCAACTTAATTCAACATTGGCCATAAGCCTGCAACTTAATATTTTGCCCATAAATAGAGGCAATGAAATCACCTGCAAATTCACATTTTTAAACAAAAATGCCACCGAACAGATCAACAAAAAATTACGACAATGAACCGCATAATTATTCAGACTATTTTGGCTAAAATCGGTTAATTAATTATCGGCCAAAAATTCTATTATTTCAATTTTATAAATCCTACAAAATTATTTATTAAAGATATTAAATCATTATTATTAAATATTTTGTATTGATAAACCGGAATGTAGTAGCTACAGTATACAAACTAAGTGCCTCTAAAAGTTGCTTCATTCTATGCGCTACAAAATGCAGAACGAATGCCATTAAATATTACTTCTAAAATTTCGCTACAGCATTGCAATTTAATTACTTCTAATACTACTTCATATTATATTACTACAGTAGCAAGTTAATATTCCTAAATATTGCTTTATATGCTTGCTACATTGCAAGCCAAATGCCTAATAAATATTAATTCAATTCAATATTGCTACAGTATTCAGCCACTTACCTCCGAATGTTAATACACTTCATCGTTATAGCGCTACAGTATTGCAGGGCAATGTGTCTCCAAATGCTACTTCCTAATTTGCGCTACAGTCTTCAATTAAGTGCCATCAATTATTAATTCTTACATTTCGCTACAGCATTCAAAAACAAATTCCCCCAACATACTCCTTCTTCCATCGCCATTGTATGCAAGCTGTATGCCAAACACCACTTCATTCTTGTACCGTCACAGCAAGCAAAACAATTGTCATTAGCACTACTTTATTATATCGTTACAGGAACAAGGCAAGTGCCTTTTAGAAGTTACTTCATTAAATATTGCTACAGTGTACCAAACTAGCTACCTTCCATTGCTTCTTCAATTTATGCGCTACAGTATGCCAAACTAACTGCCTTTCTAATTATCACATCATTTAGCGCTACAGGAATAAGTAATCTAATTGCTTCTACATACCACTTCTTTCTTACGCTACAGGAACAAGAATGGAATTTTGCAAAGAAAATACCAAGGCACTTATTTATATGCATATCTAGTTATATTGAGTCCTAAATCATCTCTCAATTTCATCAATATACCAATTTCAAACACAACTAGAATTAATTTTTATAACTCAAATTCACATACTATTAATCATACACCCTATTATAGAGTCAGAACCCCACCCTTACCTTGGATTAAGAGCAACTTTAAGAGACTTCAACCGAATTTTTGGGGAATTTGCCACTTGAAGAAATTTTTCCTCTTCTTCTCCCCTCACAAACCCTATTTTCCTCTTTTTCTTCTCTTCCTGATAACAACACTCACTCCAATTCTTCTATTTCTATTCTAATATAATATATCATTATATTAATCCAAATAAATCCAATTGGGCCTAAATGCTACACCCCACTTTTACTACACAACACCACCAATTAAGCCCAATATCATATTTAAGCTTAATAATAAAATAACACTTTAACTTAATTCCACCAAATTAAATTCTCTTAATTATTATTCCAACTTAATAAAATAATTCCGACTTCGACAATAAAAATTTAAATTAATAAATAAAACTTTCAAAAATATTTAATTAAATGAATAATTAAATACCGGGGCGTTACAGGTAAAAATGGCCATTTCATATCTCATTTGATGTTTGTAGATGATCTTTTATTGTTTGGTCAAGCTATAGAAATTCAAAATTAATGTGTGTTGGATATTGTTAATCAATTTTATTTGTTTTTTGTTCAACAAGTGAATGTTGATAAAACAAACATTCCTTTTTCAAGAAACACTTTTGTAATTGTTTGTCGTAAATTGGCTATTATGTTTGGGTTTTGTGAAACTCAATCACTTGGTAAATACCTGGGAATCTCTTTCCTTGGTAGAGCACCAATGAAGTTTGATTTTAATTATATTTTGCATCAAATTATATCGAAGTTGGCCTCTTGAAAAGCTAAACATTTTCCTTTGCATGTCGAATAATTCTCTTTAAAGTTGTTAGTGAAGCGCTTCTTATATATATTATGATGACTGCTAGTATTCTTAAAGCTTGTTTGCATGAGACTCAAAAGTTACAACATTTTTTATAGTGAGTGATAGTGAATAACATATAAGAGTTCATTTGGATAAGTGGGATGTGGTTACACTTCCCAAGATTTTATGAGGATTGAGAATTAGACTATTGGATGTTATAAATAATGCTTGTTTTTTTTAATTTGGTTGGGCCATTTGTAGCAACGATCAATCTCTTTAGTGTGAGGTCATACGTGGCAAGTATATGAGGAACAATGTTTATTGTGATGATGTGATTGTTAAGTCAAATGATTCCAATTTGTGGAAGAATCTTAACAACTTATGGTCTAATTTTACTTAGTTTGTGTATTGGTATATAGGAGATGCTGTCAATATAGATGTTTGGTCTCATTGTTATGTTGGACCAAATATGGAGTTGATAGATATTAATACAAATATTGTCAATATGGTTGATTTTTAGCATTTAGAAGACTTATTGGGTAAACATGGACAACAGAATGTGATCTTTTAGAATAAGTTTTTCCTCAAAATGTGGTGACTAACATTCTAGCTATTATCCTTCAAGATATTAATAATGGAAGAGATACTTGTTGTTGGTAACTGATTAAAAAGGGTGAGTATATTTGTTCATCTAATTATAACTTATTGTGTAATTTGTTAGGCAAAATGGCGAGAATGGTTGGATGTTGATTTGGAAGTTTAAAGTCCTTTAATGAATAAGGTCTTTTATTTTGTTGGTGTATCATGGTAGGATAATGACTAATGAGAGGAAAAATAAAATGTAACTAGAAAAGTCCTTTTGTGGTCATTGTAGAATTAAGGTGGAATCAATTTTACATGTCTTAGTGATTATCCTTTAGTTTTTTCTAACGGACCAATGTGGTAAAGTTGGATGTGAGGGATTCTTTCTTCACTAGTAATACTAAAGAGTGATTGGATTTTGATTTGTGTTTGGATTTTGGTTTTACTGGAGATCTTTTATGGTCTGAACTTTTGGCAACCTCATATAATACGCCCTTTGGATATGGAGGAATACAAAATAACATATGATGAGAATTTTGTGAGACCTAGAAGTATGGGGCATCAAGTTACTAAAATCGCTAATGGGTATTTTTTTATTTTTTGCATCAGAGTTACATGGTAGTAAGATGGAATTGGCTTGAGAAGTTAAGCAAATAAGGTGGTTTCCTCCTCCTTCGGGTTCGGTGATATTGAATACAAAGAAATCTAATAAGAATGGTATGATAGTTGGTTATGGTGGTTTGTTAAGAGGTTGTATGAGTGTGTGGCTTAGAGGTTTATCAAGATATTTAGGTTCTTGTAATGCCTATATTTTTTAATTTAGGGGTGTGCTAGAAGGATTAAAATTAATAAAAGATATAGGTTTTCAAGCTATTGAACTTCACATAGATTTCAAAGTGGTTGTTTAAAACATTTTGGATATTCGTTTGGTAAAATTGTACAACTAATTCAAAATTTGCCTTATGAATTGAGAGGTTCATGTTTATTATGAGTAAAATTCTTCTTTCGATGTTCTTACCAATACGAGTTGTGATTTATGTCCTAATTTGATGATATATGAGGAAGTTTCTGCTTAAATTAGTGTTCTTTTATTTCTGGATGGTATTGAAGTTTCTATTCCTACGATTATTGTTGTCTAATCTTTTCTATTTAGGCTTCAACCATCTTTTCTCCCAAATGACCACGCCTCGAATTTAACAGGGAAAAATAATTTAATTGGGAGCCAATGTAAGGAAAACTTGAATTTTAAAAACAATGGTGCTGATATTCACCTCGCACCCATATGACATACTTAAAATACTAAGTTATCATTGTGTTTATTAATCTTATTTCATTTACTTTTATTAAGATTGCATGTTGTTCTGATGATTTAATATTTATAATTTTGATCTTTTAAAATTTAAGTTATATGATTAATTTATGATGAATGATGCTATATAATTTTTAATTATTGGTTTTTATACTATAAAAAATGAAATATAAATATTCAAAAACACGTAAACACGCTTTGTTTTGAATGGAAAGTTATGATTTATGAGGGCATAGGTGGACGAAGAAACTCATCATCTATTAGGGCAAGTGCTCAATAATCATCTCTGATATATTTTGGGGACATGGTCAGGGTGGTTCAGGGAGACAAAGTGGTTTGATAATGCTAAAATTTGGCCCTGCCCCTGTTCACAATAAACTGAATCCAACAAATTATCTTGTGAAGTAAATCTACTTTCAATCAAAAAGATTTTTTGAAAATCAATTTTCAATCACTGGTTTGACAACGTCGAGGTTTAATTCAACTAGGGATTCCACAACAACTAAACAATATCATAAAATGTAATCAAAATTAAAAAACAAGAAAAACTTCTACCAGGTGGACCATTCCATAATTTATTTTTTCATTTTATTAGAATTGTCTTTTCCAAAGAATTCTCTATTGATATTTTAAGCACAATACACAAAAAAAAATTAATGAGAATGAATTTAGAGTTGTATTGTAGCTTTAAGAAAAAAATGGAGTTGAAAACTGAATGGATTGTAGGAATGTGTAAAAAATAAAATTTCATGAAAAAATGGTTATTTTTTTGTGAGGGTCTGAGTAAATGTGTCGAAGAAACTTTATGAGTTACAAAAATTTAAAAAAAAAATATATATATATATATATATATATATATATATATATATATATATATATATATATATATATATATATATATATATATATATATATATATATATATATATATATATATATATATATATATATATATATATATATATATATATATATATAGTTCCCGAAAGGGTTATTCTGATAATTAATTAAATTAAAAACTAAGGTTTTGAGCATATTGAGGGAATTGAGAATTTTCTAAATAATTTTACATTAACATCAAATGAAAATCATGGTATTGCTAATAATTTAACTTAAAACTAGTAAGTTAAAATCATTTGCAGAATAGCACATTTATATTAAATGTCATTGTAAAATAGTTTATGTAGAGAATGCATGTCCCGCTTTTTCATACAAATGATTAATATTGAGTTGGGAATTCATATGTGCATAAATAGGTAGGATTAGACTAAGAAATGAATGAGTTACCACAAAGTCACTAGTCTAGAGAGGAACAAAGAATAGACACATCTAGAAGCACACCTAAGTAACGTCAATGATCTAATCAGGAGTGTGTAATAATGATCCTATAATAACGTGTCTACATTTGTCCCCTAAGATTACTCTCCAAATAGGGTTTAGGAATATAAAACCATAATTCTCTTCCTATAATGCCTAACACATGGTTTCTGACTAGATACATTATTCCTAGCCTAAAAAGCCTCATAATCGCACAGTAATCTTATTTGGTAGTGATAGTGTTTGTAGGGCCCTATATATGGAACATATATTGTCCTTAGCTACTTGATTGTCTCTAAGGTCACAAATTTATCTATTATAACAATCAATTCCCCCATATGTGGAAAACATGCTTAAATATTTCATTAATATTTTGTTAAGAGATCCATAACTAACACGAGACACAAAAGATTAGTGGCAAGACCTGTCATTTTTACTCAATAGCTTCACTAAGTTAATTTCAAAACTATAACGACATATTCTCCATAAGTCGCTCATAATTAACCACATAACCTAGAGGTTTCTCATGTAACCTTGATGATTCAATGCATTCCACCTTTTTCAGAAGGAAATGAGACTAACAACTTCATCAGTGGCTTATGAGTGACATATCAACACCAAAATACGAGAACTTTGGATTTCACCAGCATGTGATCATCAGACCCACAAAGACAATCTTATTTGATACTTTCCAACATTGCACCCTAAATACTCAATGTCGTAACCCATCTATACATCATAGGCCTATATCCAGGAGATATGGGAGGAATGTTTGTCCTAGGTTTTCACTCTAACTCAAAGATCCCCAAACACATGTTAGAAGGTGTGGTCCCCATAAACGAGGTCATAGAGTCTCCCTTGTATACTATAGATAATTGAATGTGGAGGTTGAGTAGTATATTCCCATCCGTTAGAATATTGTTGTGACTATCAATCCTATTTTTTAAAGAGATCATGGTTTAACTACAAATTGTAATGCCCCATATTGCTTTCAGGATTACCAACTGGCCTTATAAACCAACACGAGTCTTTTCACCATGCTTCGTCCTCATTCATACGCTTTCTTATAAACTTACTAGAATGCCTCATATCCAAATACTACTCCAATTTAAGCCTTATTAACTATGGAGTTCTTATTTGTTAGGCTATCGAATAGAATGTGCATCTTGTTAGTATAGGCAATAATAATCAATCATTATAAGTCTTTTTTCAACCATGCAGTCTCATCTTTGCACAGCTTCAGGATCCCTCTCATTCTGATGTGAGTTATGCAATCATTCCTCGCCCTCTTTGGCCTCAAGTGTTACATGTTCATCGCCCTCTTCGACCTCAGGTGTTACATTTCCACCATCTTCCCGTTGATTTGTCCTTGAACCACATTGTACTAGGAGAGGTCTAGCTATAATATCGTTTGTAACACCCCATACAACTTTCAGGATTATTGTATGACCCTAAAAACTAACACGGGTCTTTTCAACATACTTTGTCCTCAGTCACACACTTTCTGATAAATTTCCCAAAAGGTCACTCATCCAAATACTACTCCAAGTCAAGCACGCTTAACCATGGAGTTCTTATTTTTTAGGCTACCGAAAATAAGATGTATCTTGTTGGTATAGATAGTACCAATTAATCCTTATAAGTCTTCATTTAACCATGTAGTCCCTTATTTGCATAGTCTCAAGATCCTCTCATTCTGATATGATTTTGACAATCACTTCTCACCCTCTTTGATCTCAGGTGATACATGCATGCCAGCTTCCTCTTGGTTCGTCCCTGAACTACATCATACTGGGAGAGGCATGACTCTGATACAATTTGTAACGCCTTAGTCTACTTTCAAGATTATCGATTGACCCCACAAACCAACACGACTCTTTTTAGCATGTTTTATTCTTACTCACATGCTTTTTAGGAAACTTCTCATAAGTTTACCTGCCCAAATACTACTCCATATATAGTTAAGTGTACTTGAATTGGAGTAGTATTTGAATGAGTGGCCTTTTGGGAAGTTTCCTAAAAACCTTGTGGATGAGGATAAAGCATTCTGAAAAGACCCGTGTTGGTTTGTAGGGTCAGTCAATAATCTTGAAAGCAGTCTTGGGAATTACAAATATGGAGTAGTATTGGATGGATGACATTCTGGGAAGTTTCCGAAAAAGCATTTGAGTAAGGACAAAGCATGTTAAAAAGACATGTGTTGGTTTATAGGGCCAGTTGGTAATTCTGAAAGCAATTGGGGGCGTTACAAATGCTATTAGAGTAAGTCCTCTCCCAGTGTGATGTGGTTTGAGGATGAACCAAGTAGATGGTGGTGGGCATGTAACACCCAAGGAAAAAGAGGGAGGGGAGTGGTATCTAAATTCACATCAGAATGAGAGAGGTCTTGAGGCTATGTTGGGAAGGGACTGCAAGGTTAAGGGAATGCTTATAAGGATTGATTGGTACTACCTATACAAACAAGATACATCTTTTATCAATAGAGTAATAAATAAGAACTCTATAGTTAAGCGTGATTGACTTTAAGTAGTATTTTTATGGGTTATCCTTTGGGAAGTTTCCTGGAAAGCGTGTATGTGAGGATAAAGCATGGTGAAAAGACTCGTGTTGGTTTATAGGGTCAGTCAGTAATCTTGAAAGCAGTACATGGTGTTTCACCGCTCCTTCACTCAATGCTCTCATTAGAAAAATAAATGATTAACATATCCTAAGGTGTCTTAAAAAGTCCTATTGTGGAGTCGTGAGAAAGAAAAATCATCATAGAAAACCATGTTGAAACAATTGATATTATCATTTCATTTAGTCAATGGACTACTTAAGTGCAAGTTGTTTGTTTATGCATTGAAAAAGGTGTTATGGATTGCTTTAAATGCTTAAAACACATGTCCACCAACTAATGGGATGATATCTATAACCATTTAACAACCTCTTCAGTGTATCCTGGAGACAATCGAAGTCAATAGGAATCTTGGGAACTATACATGATGACAATTTGTTTTAGTACAATTTATATTCACTTTAAGTGCTTTTGACGTTAATTTGTATATATTTTTGTAGAATTTAATAAAGATTCAGAAGAAATGTGAAAAATACCAATCCAAGTCCAAATATTCTTAACCAGATATATTTTTATAATATTTTACTTTGAGAGTAATGATCACAAAGTAAGGAGAGGATTTGTAAACAAGAAAAAACTAAAAAGAAGAGGAATTGCAAAAGGATCGAAAATGCGTTGCACCAGCAAAGCAAGGTATCCCTATTTTGAGTATAGAAAGAACAAAATGAACATGTGAAGCAAACACACCACACCAAATGGAAAAGTGGCGCAATAATTCATTATTGGAAAAATCATGTCGCTCACACAAAGCAAAAGTGGTGTGCTAACTATGATTCATGGAGGATCATGTTAGCATCATCCTAAAAATTGTGACGCACCTATAGGGCAGAGTGGCACGATTTTGTGAGAACATAACTTTTCAATAAATTATAAAACCCATTTATTTATTAGGGTTTTCAACTTTATGATCGTTGTACCCCAAAATTTTCCCTTCCATTTTCTTTAAAACATTCTTCTATGGTTCTCAAATGCTCAAGGATACTCAAGGGTTGACCAGTCAAACCTCCTCCTAAGCAATGGGTCTACAACTAGGGTTTTGAGTTTCTTAAGGAAGATTAGGTTTCAAAGGTATCAAGTGGTTTCCATGATTATCCATAGGTCTTCAACAATGTTCATGTCAAGTTTTAACTCTTGCATCACAAGTTTGCTCAGTCAATAGCTCAGATAATTGAAAATCAAATGTATTGGGTAAAAAGTCAACTATGGTCAACATACAGTCAAACTTCAAGATTTTTGGTCAACATCAACATTTTGAAGTGATATTAATCATTTGGTAAATGTTTGATCATGATCTATCAAGGAAATCCCTCAAATCATCAAAGTCAAAAGTTGCCAAATTAGGGTTTCTTTAGGAGAAGTCATCTAAACTTTGACCAAGCATAACTTTCACATGCTTCATCAACTTTTCCCCAACAAAATCCCATTTTGAAGTAAATTCAATTCTCTACAACTTTGTATCTATATGCTTAAGTCCAAAAAGTTCTTCATTTGAGAGATATGAGTCCATACATTATAGGTCATTTCAAAAGTCAACAAAAAGACACTTTTTGTCAAGGCAACTTACATTAAGATAAAGTATCCAAATGAAAAAATTATCAAAATAGAAATTGAAGAGGACATCTTGAGATTTCCAAAAAGTCAGATATCACCTTCAAAAGGTGAAAATTGAGAGAGTTATAACCATTGAAAGTTGGGAAATTTTGGTAGAATACATGAATTCCAAATTAAGCAAACTTGTGATTTTGAGCTAATGGGCCTAACTTTTGATGTTCAAACATGTTCACAATATGTTAGAGGACTTCTAAATACATGCCAATATTTTTTATGATTTTATTTATTTTATTTGAATTTTTATTCATTTAAATGCAAATAAATCAAATAAAATGCAAAATCATTGGGCCAAGGCGCATGAGCTTTAAATTTCAATCACATGAAGGCCCAAGAACACATGATGAATATGCCAAAACTGTGTGAGCTCAAAAGGGCAAGAAAAATCTCAAAATGTAAGGTGGTAAACATGTTTGATTCTTGTCTCATTTGACCATAATTGCATTGTCTTCTTACCATATTTGTTCACCATACTCCTTCCTCTATATATACACATGAGATCAGATGCAAAAGGACCACAAATCCTTACCTCACAATTGCCAAAAAAATTCCAAAACTTTTCAAAGAATCCAAGAATCTTAAACCCTTTTTATACCACCTTTCATTACGAATTTGTGATTCTAATCAATTCCATTCCTTCCCAAGGTATGATTGGATCACTTATAATGGTCCAAAAGGCCAGAAAACATCCTTGCAAATATCACGATTTCATGCATACTTGAATTTATGTATTTCTTATTTTATTACATTCTAACGTTTCTTACTGATTGCTATGTGTTCATGAGGCCTAGTAATGCAGTATAGAATGGTTGCAGGGGTCCCATGCATGCTAGTTTGCAAAACACCATATTTGCTCCGATCAGTTTCGTTTGATTTGAAACTCATGATCCAAGGGTTTATAGTCAAAACTAAGTCCAGATTTAAATCCAGGAGGGTCGAATTAGGGGGGACATGATGTTTTGGATTACTAATGTTTGATTTTTGTAGGTTTCGCATCATTCGGGTCACCCGAGAAGACGACTGGAGCTAGGGCTCCGACGCTTCTCTGGTCATCATATTTGTTTATACATTATAATTTTATTATTTGATTATGCTAACGCATGTAAAGACCACCCAATGGTAGCGCGATTGCCCTTAAGACACTCCTATGCATGTACCTGGGTTTGATCCAGGCGTGAGGCATTTTTTATGTTGTGTAATTCTTACAGATCCAACGCAAGCATCCTCCACACGCATACCATGCACTCTTATGCCATCACCATCAGATACTGACCAAGCCAGATCTAGCGCTCCAGATTCGCAGATGTACCATAAAACCCTTGGAGAATAAGACATTGGATCCCATGCAAAATTTGGGTTGTTGTTAATGGGCCTACTGATTTTCACACCCCCAGATTCATTCATCCCAAGCCCAATTCCCTTTTTTTTATAACTATTATTTCTTTTTTTAATATAATTAGATTAATTAGTTCTTTTTTAATTTAATTTAAAATTAATTTAGACTTTAGGTTTTTTTATTTATAAATTTAACCAATCATTTATTTATATAATAATTAAATTAATTCCTTTTTTAAAAAATTAAAATCATTTTAGTCCTTTTTAGGTTTTTTTTATTAAACTTTTTTTCAATTAAATAATTTAGAGTTTTTACTTTAGGTTAATTAATTACCTTTTCTCCATTAAAATCAATTAATCATTAAGATAGATCATCAATTATTTTTTGTTAAACTTTTTTTCCATATCTTTCTTTTTACAATCTGTGTGCGCTTTTTTATTTTTGCGTTAGTTGTTTCATAATTATGTAACCGTTGATGGTTTGTAATAGCTTAAACTAGTGTTTACTATTTCTTTCCCCTAATTTTGTGGTTTGTATCCCCTTCCGTGAAGTCCTGTAATAGTTTAGATTTCTTTTCCATATTTTACCGTTTATCTTATAATTGCTAGATGTATGCTAATAGAGTTTGTATGACAAGATCTAAAACAAATGCTAGAAAACATAATCAAGACAAATTAACTGAAAACAAATCATTTTTCACACACGCACCTCTAGGGTGACTCCACTTGTTGCCTTCAGAAAACAGTCATGTTCATCAAACATGGGGATACCATTAGCAAAGACCCTCGATTAAAAAATCATCATATAGATCATAGTCCCTCAATGACCCTTCGATGCTACCCTCGATAAATGATCTTGTCCCTCGATGTTGCCTATGAATACATGATGATAGTCCCTTCAAATTGCTAAAGGTATCCCTATATGTTGCCTTTGTATCCCTATATGTTGCCTTTATGATTGTACGATGACCCGCGCATGTCCCTCAAACATCCAATGATAGGGCTTCATACTAACTAATGGTAGGACAACTGATCATGGGATTTGTACTTATGTATCCAATGATTCGGACTGCAAGTGCACAGTCTTGTCGAGTAGTTTTAAAAGATATCGAACCACAGAGACTGATGAATCGATCTACCGTTTTCTATTGTTACTATGTAAATCTAAAGCTAATGAATATTTGATTTGGGTTGTAGGGAAACTAATCGTTAAATTAAGTTGTATTTTAATAATCGATGAGCTTAATTACCAGTATGCAACAGTCTTACCTCGAGAACTAGCGACCTGTCGGGCGTCTTTATATTTTCAAAACAGTTTTCAGTAAAACCTATCTAGTTTAAAAACCCTCGTCTCACACTGTCGTTTTGTTGATCTAGGCTATGCAGTTAAGTCCTAACATACGCTTCCGCCATCCCGCAGGAGTTAAAAACACTTTTTGGAAACTAAACAAAATCTTAATTAACTTTAAAGTGCTTCCGTTGTATTTTAAGCCAATGCCTAATTACTACTGTCCAGTTAAAAGATCTCAAACTTCTGCTTTGTTGACCCTAACCTCTATCTGTTTTTTTACTTCCGTAACAAAACAATTTAATGATTTGAAAAATAGTAACTTAGGCAAGAAAAGAAAGTTTCATAGTAAAAATAGTCCCGACTAAGTTACTCGTTCCCTCAGTTGATTGACTTTACATACCGGTATAAGATTTCTAGCCTGACATAATATTAAACCAAACCGCAGAATAATATAAAGGACAAACACAAATAAACATAATTATATTAATTAATAAGCAATAAGAATTTGTAAACATAAACCTGGTAATAACTCTGAAGACAGAAGCACTCCTGCACAAATTGTAGGCTTTGCTTCGATCGAAGAATATATTTAACCGTACAAAAGAAAATAATGTTGGGAAGAAATAACTGGGAAAAGAAAATAATGCTGAAAAGAAAATAATGCTGAAAATAATATTCTGCTGAAAATAATATCTGCTTAATAAAATCTCTAAACTTTCTCGCCAAAAAAAGAAAAACCCTTTCTACTGTGGTCTCAGGCTTTATTTATAGTGCTTGCTTAATTCGTTTCTCTCGAAAATGTAGGAACGGTTCACTTTTCTTCCTTGAGAAATAATAGGCCATTTAATTGTCATGTTCGTTGCTCTTTTGACTGAGTGGGTGAGAGAATGTAGGAACTCGTTGGATTAACCTTTGAACGTGTTTCTGTCCGTTGGATGAGGAGAAAGTGGGGTGATGGGCTGTGACGTTCGTCACACGCAAGTGACTATCGTCACTTGGTCTTCATGGAGCGTGACGTTCGTCACGTCACCTTGACGGTCGTCAGGGCTTGGTTGCTTGTGGGCCACGTGCTCACACTTGTAATGGGCTTTTGGGCTGGTTTCTTCTCCTTAGGCTCTTTTACTACTTTTTGCACCCTTTTTTCTTCATTTCTTCAAAAGTGTTCGGCTCAGTGCATATCTGCAAAAATAGAAAAATACCTGCATAATACTTATAAAATAATTTAATTCAAACTAAAGTATGAGAAATATTTGGTGTATATCAAGCCAGAAATATCACATATTTGTGTGTCATCAAACTCCCCCATACTTAAACTTTGCTTGTCCTCAAGCAAATGCTAAGTACGATGTTTTTTCTAAACATGGTTATGACTCAGATCGACTAATATATAGATGCATTGTGTTTTTGTTAGAAAATCGGTGGTTTGATTCGTGCTCCATAACTACGTCGGCGACGCTAGACAATCCCATTTTACGTAAACTAGTTACAGGTCCTATCATAGCCTACCTCGAGTATTTGTCTTGTTTTGCCTTTTTCATTCTAGCGCAATCACATTAAGCCCTTTATCTTCACACGCACATAGCAGAACAATCAGTTAGTGGTTATGATCCTTTTAAACTTTTAGAGGTTTCTGACACAGTAATGTGGCAACCTTTAATTCAAATGTTGGATGCGGGGGATCAGACCGTAATCTGCCCTACCGAGTTCAGTACCAGATGCTCCTGAACCATCCATCAAATGAATTTTCATGTTACTTTGTAAGGTTTACATCCTTTGGATTAGGCGATCGGGTGAGGATCGTCCAATTTAATTAGTGTGTTTCCTTGCAACATTTTGCTGAAATATTCTATCATCCACATATATTCATCGACTTCCTGCGTAGTTTGTGTTTAAGATGGTGCTGACTGCTAATATAAACTACTCAAGGTTACTATAAAGACTAAACTCAGGGTGTTGGAAACAACATGTACTTGAACTGATCTATCATATTCTGGGGTTGTAGAGTGTCTAAACGGTAGAAATTTTGCTTAATCTCGCCCCAATTCCTGATGATTAAAGATTTTGCAGTCTATTTACTTGTCGAGTGAGAGAATTTTTTTTATGGGCTTAAAAAAGAAAGGGGAGTCTAAAAGAACAACACAAATTGCTGTAATAGATGACTTGAAATTTTTTTTTATTGAATTTAAGATAACAGAAGGGAAATTACAAAGAAAATAAAAATTACTAGAAAAAAGGGAAATACTTCCTCCTCCATACTTGAATCATACATTGTCCTCAGTGTATTGATAGAAGCGGGAAAGGGGAAAGATAACAACATAATCATTCTTCCTCCTCTTGTCTTTGGTATCGGCCACGTGTCCTTGTTCTTCGACGTGCTTGCCCGCCATATTTGGAAGATTCGCCGCCATCTCTTTGGGATATGATATTATGTAAGTCGTCAACACGGAGTGTTAAGGCTCGCATACCCACCGTTATTCCTGTGGTGAATTCCAGCATACTTTGGTCGTGCCTGAGAGCATAGTCATTTTGGTCTCTCTGCATTTGTTGCATGAGAGTCATCATCTCGATTTGGCGTGTCTCGAGGCTTTGGTGGCGTTGAGTGGACAACTGGTTTTGTTGCATTATTGCGGCATATATTGCGTCGATGGTGGCGGGATTGTTGGCTTGCTGTGGTTGGGGCTCTTGCTGCTCTAATTCTTCTTCAATTTCGTCAGCGACAATGTTGTTAGCCTGACCTTGATTTCCTTGCACATTTTCTCCGGGTTCAGGGGCGTTCAGGTTGTAAAGCCAGTTATCCGGATTACCCAAGTGTTGTACCCCAAAATTTTCCCTCCCATTTCCTCAACATTTTCTCATCACAAGACCTTTGAAGATCAAGATCCAGTTAGGGTTTCCTCTGCTCAAGACTTCTCCTTGCACTGTGGACTCAAACTAGGGTTTGTGTTTGAACAAAGATGTTTTGACCTAAAATGCCTAAGATGACTTTCATGCTTCATATTGGACTCCCAAGTTTATCCATACCAAGTTTCAAGTCTTGATTCCAAATTTTGCCCAGTCAATTGGACAGATGACCTAGAAATCAGCTGTATTGGGGAAAAAGTCAACTGTGGCCAATTGACAGTCAAATCTCATGAAAATTGTCCCACATCAACATTATGAACTCATATGGACCATTTGATCAAGTTTGGATCACAATTCCACAAGAAATTTGATCAGATCACCAAAAGGGCAAAATGGTCATTTTTAGGGTTTTGACTGCACAAGGTTAATTTTTGACTGTTTGACCTACCCAATGGCAAACCAAGCTCACATATGGACTCAAGGACCCCATGGAATTATCTTGGCATGCTCAACAAACTCAAAAGATCCCAAGTACACAAGATTGACAGTTGAATTTCCCAGTCAACTGATCAATTTTGACTGTATACTGAAAAGTCAAACTTTGACTTTTTGGTCAAAATCAAGAGTCAAGATTCATTTTTCATCAAAACATGCCAAATCATGAAACTTGTTCACCAAGAAACCAAGAAATGCAAATTAGGGTTTGAAATGGAATTTTTCATAACTTAGAATTTTTCTAAGTTATGGAAAACCCTAATTTTTTCCCAACTTTGCCCCACTTTTTCACCATGATTCATTTGGATTCAAACAAAAGTCAAACCATGAAAGTTGTAGTTTGTTGCATAATCTACAACTTTGATTCACAAAGTTTTCCCATTTGAAGCTTGTATCTCAAGTTACAAATTTTTGAATAAGGGCACTAAACCATTCTTAACTTAGTGAAAATTTGACCTATTTTGGACAAGTTTTTTACCCCACTTCAAGGACATTTTACATACACTTCCACTTGGAATTTCAATTTGCATTTCAAATATGGATTGTAGTACACATTCCAAGCTTTCCAAAATGTCCAAGAACTCATCAAACAACTTCATGGTTAGGGAGAATCGAATTTCACAATATAGCAAAAACTCACTTTTAATTTGGCCATTTTTCATGTTCATAAGTTATGCAAACTTCTCAAAACCAGCATGCCCATGATTACAGGTCCTTAAACCAAGTTACACTCATAAATTCAATGCATATTCTTTGTGCCAAGACCAAGTTCTTTGAGTTCAAGCATTGTCTAGAGGATTAATCCCAATTTGGAAAAAGTAAACTATCCATTTTTGCAAAAGTTCACTTTATGTCAAATTGAAAATCCAACAAGTACATTGCAAATCTGATTGGCACAAGATTATGAACAAATTACTCTGATCAAGAGAAGCTTTGCAGCAGGATTAGGGGTCCTCTACATGCCTAGAAACACAAATTGGCTTTTGTTGCTTAAGGTGGAAGAAAAGTGCATAACTCATACCAACTTCCATCTCAGCTTAGATACACAAGAACAAAGTTATCAAACACCTTACACACATCATAACCAAGCTATTGCACGAGCCATTTGCCTCCAAAACATCATCAAACCAAAAAACACCATCAAACTGCAAAAACAGAGTTGCCTCTGCAGTTTGAGTGCCAACTTCTATTTCTCTCAAGCATTCTTGCCAAAACCAGTTCACACACCTTCCATACCATATATGCAAGCTAACCAAAAGTAAAAGCACGACCTGTAATCACTCTAACCAATTCCACCATTTTCACATTTCTGACTTGCAGGTGAAGTTCTCTAGCTCGATTCAGAAGCTTTCAAGACAAAGTAAACATTGGAATAGCATCCCTGGACCTCAAGGAAGCTTCTCCAATCATCACCTTGCACTGAAAGTTCCTACATCTCCAGATAGAACTTCAACTGAACAGGTAAGTTTTTGAATTCGTATCTCTCTTATTAGGCATCATTAGCTTTAAGTTTGTGAAGAAACAAGGTTCTACTCATGCCACTGAACATGTACATGTTTTTACTTTTCATTTCTTTTGCTTGAGTTGTGAGAATTTGGAGTTTGAAAATGGCAGAAAAACTAGGTTAGGATTTGGGGGAGGAGAAATTCTCCCTCATCTTAGAGAGTTAGATCAAGTTATGCATATGGTTAGAATCGTCTCTTCATGCTGAACATTTTTTATGTTATGAGTTTTTGCTAAAAAGCCAGGAATCAAGAGTTGGAAGATGAGGAACAGGGCGCGCATATTTTCAAACATGTTTGCTGGAGGTTGAAGACAGGTCTTCTGGGCTGGGCCTGGAATACTTTTCTTATTTGCACCACTCTTTTGCTTTCACACCCCCATGGCCCATTTGCTCATTTCTTTGACTTTTTGACCTTTTTCTTTTTTTGATTGACTTTGTTTATTTTTTCTCATATTATTAAAAATATAAAAATCTTTTTTCTCACCATTTTTTAATTGATTAGGTATTTATATGATTTTCTTTTGATTAATACTTAGATAAATAAATATATACATCTCATTAAAATATTAAGAAATATGTAAAAATACTTTTATTTTTATTTTTATTTTATTTTACCTTCTGAAAATATTTCACATAAAAAATACTTTTTTTATTAAATATTAAATATTATTTATATATATATTTATATATATATATATATATATATATATATATATATATATATATATATATATATATATATATATATATATATATATATATATATATATATATATATATATATATATATATATATATATATATATATATATATATATATATATATATATATATATATATATATATATATATATATATATATATATATATATATATATATATATATATATATATATATATATATATATATATATATATATATATATATATATATATATATATATATATATATATATATATAATGCATATTTAGAACTTAATACATATATATGTATATTTATTAATATATTTAGGTTAGAATACAAAAATACCTATATTTTTCATTTTTATTAATATTTGATATAAGAAATACTTTTTTATAATATACTTCATTTTATTTTTATTTTTGTACATAATAAATAAATACTTGTATTAAATTGAATAATAATACATTTTATTTAAATAGAATTAGGGTTTTGCCCTAAAGATAAAAAAACCCAAAAAAAATAATATCTTTTGTTTTCCTTTTATTTTACATAAATAATCTTTTTTTTCATACATACAAAAAATCATTTTTTGCATCTTGCATATTTATTTTTATTTTATTTAATTTATGCAATTAATCATTTTGTAAAATATTTCAATATTGATGCAATAGTTTTAGGTTTAAATTACTTGTCAATATCCCCATTTGAACATTTGTACCCCCCATCCCATATTTGGTTTTGTAATAGCTTAGTAAATTTATTTTCGCGCTTTATTGCTTTCTAATTATACCATGGTAGAATTAGGGTTTGTATGCGAAAAAAAACAACGAAAATAGTTTTGACCTAATCTCAAGACAAATAAGCATGAAAATGAACACACAAATCACACTTGCACCCCCTAGGGTACTCCACTTGTTGCCTTTCCAAATTGGGCCATATTGCATGTTAAGTCTCTTTGGGCAAAACAAACAAATTGAATGATCATAGTCCCTCGATAACATTTTCAAAATATTGCCAAAACAAATGATCAAGTCCCTTAAAGAAAATGCCCAAAGATACTTGGCACCATTGCAAATATGGTCTAAACGATGACCCGCGCCCGTCCCTTTCACATCCTAACATAAGATTGTCCACCAAATACAATGGTGGAACAAACTTGTTAAAAGGGTTAAAACATAGCAATAATCTTTTGAGAAATTTAGGAGTAGATAACCTCTTAGTTACTTGAATCAATCTTGCAAACTAAAACACTTGCCTATTTTCAAAAAACCATACATCACAACACACTTTCAAAACAACTTTCAAAAACCTTGAAAACTTTTCAAAAGACAAATACACCTTTGTATACATTCAAACATGAATCATTACAAAGGTTGCCACCACAATGGCCTCTTTTCAAAACATTTTCAAACCCACACACAAAGCACCATTTCAAACAAATGAAAGCACCATTTCAAACAATTGAAAATGCAAGGCAAGTGATCTAAGCAAGTAACTAAGAGCCCATGGATAACCATGGATAGAAAGGGTGCTAATACCTTCCCTTTCTATAATCTGCTCCCTGAACCCAAGAAAACATCTCAAAGGTTTTTGCTGTGCTTTTTAACCTTTCCTTAGGATAAAATAAAAAGTCGGTGGCGACTCTTGCTCAACCGCACAAGTGCGAATACAAATGCAAAACCACAGTCAGTTCTCCCACCGTATCACAGAACTGGCGACTCTGCTGGGGAATTTTTAAAGTGGAGTAACCTTAGGGCTTAGATCACCTTTGTTTTCAATTGTTTGCTTTGTTTGCTTTTATATTTGTGGGCTTTACATCGGAGTTTCATAGATCCTAACCCGGATCTGGTAAATACCCTTTTTTTAGGTAGCATAATCTGTGAGGGACCTGTCCGGCGTAGACCGACATGGGTGAAGCAGTGGCTACATTGGTGTGGCATCTTAGTCTGTACCTGTATCCCTTGTGTTGCAACGGGGAGAATATAGGTCTTCTAAGGAGCCATTAAACACCAACCAACCTTAGAACCCTAAATTGACCAACTTGGCTATTAGGACAGTAGTAGTATGCTACACTCATTGAGGCCAAACTCTCGAGATGGTTCTGGCCGCGAGAAAAGATTGCGATGCTAGAGTTATGACCGATTGAGGGTAGCCAATGATTTGAGATCCTCTAGAACCAGGTTACTTTTGATAGGACAGGTTTTCAACCCACAAAACCAAAAGAGGGTAATACCTGAAATTCATGCTGACCTGAAACCTAAGGGTGTCTTGTGTGACTTGTGTGCCTTATTTGCCTATGTGAATACTTGTGGTGTGCTTCATCATAGAATCATGCCATCATACCATTGCATGCATCCTGTATAAAGGACTAACCCATTTCAAAGACAAAAGAGTTTCATCTTTGCTCTGTTTTGTAGGACATCATGATGCCCGTGCGTAGGAATACTGTCAGGCTCAACTTTGTTCAACCACCAGTTTTACTCAAGGATTTGGTTGGAAGGATTCCAAACACTTCTTCTTTCATCAATAGACATGGTTCTCTCCTTGGCTTGGTCACTGCAAGATGGGACCAACAACTGATAAGTGTTCTGACCCAGTTTTATGACCCTCTGTATCATTGTTTCACCTTTCAAGACTTCCAGCTGGTTCCTACCCTGGAAGAATTCTCCTACCTGCTTGGGATCCCTGTCTTGGAACAAACTCCATTCACTGGTTTGGAAAGGACTCCTAGGCCTGAAGAGATTGCTGCAATTCTCCCCTTGACCAAAGAAGAGGTATTAGCTAACTGGGAAACTAGAAATGGAGTTAAGGGATTTTTGGTCAAATTTCTGGTTGGCAAGGCTAATGATTTCTGGAATGACTTGGACTTCAAGGCGTACGAGGATATTCTGGCTCTTTTGATCTATGGTCTGGTATTGTTTCCCAATCCTGACACCTTTATCAGTACCCATGTCATAAGGATCTTCATGTCTCGGAATCCTGTACCCACTCTTTTGGGTGACATTCTACAACAACTCTATGCTCGCACTGCTCGAAAACGGGGAACTCCGTGGTGTTGTACTCCTTTGCTAGTAAGGTGGTTTATTTCGCACCTTCCTAAGTTCGTGCTGAAGAATGAAGAAGGAAAAGGATGGGCTCGGAGGTTAATGTCTCTCACTGATAATGACATCACCTGGACTCTCAGAGGGTTGGATGAGGTAGCTGTTATTGACCGTTGCGGAGAATACCCTAATGTTCCGTTGATTGGTATCCAAGGAGGAATCTCTTACAATCCATGCTTAGCTCTCCGTCAGTTTGGAAGAGCCAGAGGAGTTGGGCCTCATGAAATGCTGGTTCCTCACTTCCATTTTGAATTTCAGGCAGACAGTGACAAACTACGCCATGGATTCATTAGAGCTTGGGACATAATTCACAAAGCTGACCCACATGAGTTGGGACCAAAAACTTCTCTACCAATGAAGCCCTATTGCAAATGGGTCCGCATCCGTGCTCAGAGGTTAGGTATGCCATACGAAGCTGTTATACCTCTCATTCTTGAATCTCCTGATGAAGATGGGGTTCCTTCAACTGTCCTCCCTCCTCAGATACCCACTGATTTTGACACAATGAAGAGATCTTGGGCGCAGCTAAAGGAAGAGCGGGATTTCTATCGGGAGAAGTTCAACGAGCAGGAACGGAAGATCCAGAGGCTGACTAAGCAATTGGAGGAAGAACGGGTCCTGAACAACTACATCAGCACTGAGAAGAGGAGGCCATGGGAGCATTGATGAGCTTTGGATATTTCCTTTTATAGTTTTCATTTCCTTTCCAGTATTTTTCATTCTTGTAATGCCTAAGGGCAAATTGTTGAACAATTGAAAATTTTAATCTAATGAAGTGTGTTTCCTTTTTGTCTACAAAGTTGAATCTTGTTTGTCTTTGAAAACATAAAACATACGCATTCTATTGCACCATATGCATAGCAGGTACCCTATTTCACGGGTTACTTAATCTCCTTCGCTGTTTATTTTGAACAGTCATCATGAATCCAGACTCCTCCAGTGAGCAAGCAATCAAGGCCCTTCAGGCCCAAAGTGCACAGTTTCAAGAGATGGTCCTAAGCCTAGCCCAAGGTCAGCAAGAGTTGAAGACTCTACTCATGAAGAAGAAGAAGAAAAAGAGGACTGCGTTGTTCAACGCCGGACGCAGATTTGGGAACACACTCCATAATGAAGCTGAACCAACTACTTCCTCTGCTGAGAAAAACAATCCCCAAGGGGGAGGAGCTCCTAGTCCCGCAGTCTCCGACAACGAGACAGACTACAATGACGAACAATACCCACCTGCTGCTGACAGATACAAGCAATTGGAAGACCGCTTGAGCGCCATGGAAATTCAGAATGTGCCGGGACTGGATTTCGGAGATCTGGGGTTATCTTCTGGGGTAGTAATTCCTCACAAGTTTAAGGTGCCTGCTTTCGCCAAGTATGATGGGGTCTCCTGCCCAAAGCTACATCTAAGGTCGTACGTAAGGAAGATCCAACCTTACACGGCGGATAAGAACCTCTGGATTCACTTCTTCCAAGATAGCCTCTCGGGGTTACAGCTTGAATGGTTCTATCAATTAGATGGAACTAGCATCCGACACTGGGAAGACTTGGCAACCGCATTCTACAGACAATACCAATACAATTCTGATCTCGCTCCTACGCGTACCCAACTTCAGGGTATGTCTCTAGGAACGGGTGAAGGGTTCAAAGAGTACGCACAAAAATGGAGAGATTTGGCTGGCAGGGTGCAGCCTCCATTGACTGATCGTGAGCTGGTTGATATGTTCCTAGGGACTTTGTCTGGTCCATTTTTCAATCATTTGGTTGGTAACTCCTCCGCTGGGTTTACAGATTTGATTCTAACGGGAGAAAGAATTGAAGCTGGCATCAGGTCAGGAAAGATACAAAAGGCTGCCTCTACAAGTACTGAGAAGAGGCCGTTTAAGAAAGAAGCAAGTGCCGTCTATGGTCCTAGAAGACAAGTCAAGCCCGAAAATCACCAAGCCGTCAACGCTTTGGTCATCTCAAAACCTGTTGCTGCTCCTCAACAGTACAATCAACAAAGAAGTGAAAGGCCCAAGAGGCAGTATACTCGACTGAGTATGACCTTATCTCAAATTTTACCCCAGCTGTTATCAACCAACTTGGTGACCCTCAAAGAAGCTCCTAAGGTCGTCAACACTGCATCTCCTAAGTATAACCCAAATGCCCGGTGTGCTTATCATTCTGATAGTCCCGGGCACACTACTGATGATTGCTGGGCCTTGAGAAACAAAGTGCAAGATCTTATCGACGCAAAGGAAATTCAGTTTGAAGCGCCTGAGAGACCGAATGTTGTAACCGCTCCTATGCCCCAGCATAGAGTAAATGCCATTGAGGAAGGGTTGTATGCTGTTTCGGTAAATGAAGTTGTTACCCCTCTTTTGACTGTTAAGAGGAACTTGCTACTAGCCGGTTTATTTCCGGGTTGTAGTAAGGGTTGCCTCCTGTGTGCTGTTATCCCTACCGGTTGTCCACTGCTAAAATCAGGCATCCAAGGCCTGATGGATAGCAAGGAAATTCTATTCAAGAAAACTGCTGTTCCGTCTGTTTCCATTGAAGAAATATCTGTTGTCACAATTTATAATCCTGCCAAAGATCCCGTAAAGAAACCAGTCCAGATTATGTCTATTGCACCCATCACTATTACTGTCCCGGGGCCTCTCCCGTATGAGTCTGATAAAGCAGTCCCATGGCATTATGGAGCCGACGTGTATGTGCTTGGGGTGAAGCAGGAGTTCAACACCAATACCAATATCAGTAACATCACTGGTCCCGCAAAGATTACCCGCAGTGGCAGGCTCTTCTCGCCTGACATTGCACCGCCAGTTATCCGAAAACCTCTCACCATTACACCCGCAAGTGTGCATGTTCCAATTCAAATTCCTGTGTCTACTACTGCCACCGAGTCCTTTGATACTCGGGGAAAAGAAGTTGCTACCGATTCGCCTGCCAGGACGGAGGCACCAAAAAAGAAGACTGCTGTGGAAGCCTCCCAACAAGAAATGGAGGAAATTCTTAAGATTATCAAAAAGAGTGACTTTAACGTTGTTGAACAGTTGGGGCATACTCCCTCCAAAATCTCTATGTTATCGTTGTTGCTATGCTCAGAGGCCCATGCAAAAGCCCTGATTTCATTTCTGAAAACGGCCCATGTGCCGCAAGAGACCTCCGCGGATCAATTCACCGACTGTGTGGCTAATTTGACGGCTGACAATGGCTTGGGGTTCTCGGATGCTGACCTCACCCCCAAAGGGAAAAATCACAATGATGCCCTGCATGTTTCCATAGAATGCAGGGGCACTACTCTCGCACACGTGTTAGTGGATACCGGCTCTTCCTTGAATGTCTTGCCCAAGAAAGCATTGGATCGCCTGGATTGTGAGGGTCTGGAGTTGAAACCCAGTAACATCATTGTTAGAGCCTTCGACGGTTCTAAGAGGATGGTGCACGGTGAAGTAGACATCCCTATTCGTGTGGGTTCCCAAGTTTTCAACTCAACATTCTATGTAATGGATATTCGTCCATCTTACTCCTGCTTGTTGGGTCGACCCTGGATTCACAAAGCTGGGGCAGTAACATCCACTCTACACCAAAAACTCAAATACCCTGTCAAAGGGAAGATTGTTACTGTGCAGGGTGAGGAGGAATACATGGTGAGTCACTTGAATTCATTCCGGTATATCGATATGGACGGGGAGTTTATTGAAACCCCCTTTCAACATTTTGAGGAAGTACCTCCCGTGTTGGCATCAGCAGAAGCAGTAGTTGAATAAGATTTTCCATTGAAGATTGCGTCCTTAAAGGATGCCCGGGTTGTAATCGAGAGAGACAATTGTACAAACTGGGGTCAGCTTCCTGACTTCACTCAGAAGAACGACAAGTTTGGGCTGGGCTTTACTGCAGAGGCTCAGAGGGATGTGCGCAAGGAAAAGATCAGAAAGGCTCCGGTATTTATCTCCAACCCAAGGGTGAATGCTATCGAGGAGGATGTGGAGGAAGCAGAGTTTGACAGTTGGATCTACCCGACTACTAGCAACGGACCAAGCAACTGGACGGCAAAGGATTTTACACCTATCACATTTGTCACGCAGTAATTGATTTCTTTTGATTTCCAATTTGTAACAAACAATATGTTAAAACTTTGTTGGCTCGGTGTCCTACCCGGGACATCGTAGCTCCATTTGTGAGGGCTTTTTGTATGACATTTCCATATATCATCAATCAAAACATTGGACGTTTGTTGCATTTCAAATCTTGTGCTCTTTTTTCTTTCTGTGTTACATATATTGCAAAACAGCTATATTTACACACACTCACTTATACAGGTTTCAATCCACTCTGGATCTTACTGGTAACAGCTCTGCTACCGCCAGTTATGACTTCGAGAATCCGATCAACTTGGCCGAAGACGAAGGTGAAGATGATTGCGAAGTGCCTGGTGAACTCGCAAGACTGCTACTCCAGGAAGAGAGAGCTATTCAACCACATGAAGAGCCGGTGGAAACAGTTAACCTGGGTACTGAGACAGATAGGAAAGAGGTCAAGATTGGTGCCAATTTAGAGCTCAGCGTGAAGCAACGATTGATCCAAATGCTACAGGATTACATGGAGATTTTTGCTTGGTCCTATGAAGATATGCCTGGTTTGGATGCCGACATTGTAGTTCATCACCTGCCAACCAAGGAAGACTGCCCTCCGGTAAAGCAAAAAGTCCACCGTATGCGCCCAGAGATGTCTGAAAAGATCAAGGCTGAAGTTATGAAGCAATTCGACGCCGGATTTCTAGCAGTAACTTCTTACCCTCAGTGGGTTACCAATGTGGTGCCAGTGCCGAAGAAGGACGGTAAAGTCAGAATGTGTGTCGACTACAGAGATTTGAACAGGGCAAGCCCCAAGGACGACTTCCCCTTACCTCACATCGACGTTCTTGTTGACAATACTGCTCAACACAAGGTGTTCTCCTTCATGGATGGTTTTTCAGGGTATAATCAGATCAAGATGGCTCCAGAGGATATGGAGAAGACTACCTTTGTGACTCAGTGGGGCACCTTCTGTTATAAGGTCATGCCATTCGGATTGAAAAATGCTGGGGCAACCTATCAACGTGCCATGGTTGCTTTATTTCATGATATGATCCATCATGAGATTGAGGTATATGTTGATGACATGATTGCAAGGTGTCAAACTGAGGAAGAGCACCTTGACCATCTGAGGAAGTTATTTGACCGACTCAAGTTATACAAGCTGAGATTGAATCCCAACAAATGCATCTTTGGGGTAAGATCCGGAAAATTGCTAGGTTTCATTGTAAGTGACAAAGGTATTCAGGTGGACCCTGCCAAGGTAAAAGCCATACAAGAGATGCCGACTCCAAGGACAGAGAAGGAAGTCAGAGGTTTCCTGGGACGACTGAATTACATTGCCCGATTCATCTCACATCTGACTCCTACTTGTGAGCCAATCTTCAAATTACTGAAGAAAGATCAAGTAGTACGCTGGAACGATGAATGTCAGGCTGCCTTTGAAAAGATAAAAGAATATCTCCAAGAGCCACCCATTCTTATGCCGCCAGTGGAAGGAAGACCTCTGATACTATACTTGACAGTACTTGACAATTCAATGGGGTGTGTGCTGGGGCAGCATGACGAGTCTGGCCGAAAAGAGCACGCTATTTATTACTTGAGCAAAAAGTTTACCGACTGTGAGTCTCGTTACTCACTGCTTGAGAAAACTTGCTGCGCTCTTGTATGGGCTGCTCGCCGGCTGAGACAGTACATGCTGACTCACACTACTTTATTGATTTCAAAAATGGATCCCATCAAGTACATATTTGAAAAGCCTGCTCTGTCTGGAAGAATAGCGAGATGGCAAATGATCTTGACAGAATATGACATCCAGTATACAACTCAGAAAGCAATTAAAGGAAGTGTACTGGCAGATCATTTGGCACACCAACCTGTGGACGATTACCAATCTTTGAACTTTGATTTTCCGGACGAAGACATCATGGTGGTAACTGACTGCGAAGTACCTGGACCGGATGAAGGACCTGAGGAAGGATCCCGATGGTCTATGCATTTTGATGGAGCCTCTAATGCTTTGGGAAACGGCGTCGGCGCTGTAATCATATCTCCCAAAGGAACTCATACTCCACTCACCGCCCGATTATGTTTCAACTGCACCAACAACATGGCAGAATATGAGGCATGTATCATGGGTCTACAAGCTGCAATCGACCTAAGGATCAAGTTTCTGAGTGTCTTCGGAGATTCCGCTCTCGTGATCAATCAGATCAAAGGCGAGTGGGATACGAAACATCCGAATCTTATTCCTTACAAGGAGTATGTGTCAACCTTACTCCCCCACTTTGAAGAGATAACTTTCGAACACTTCCCAAGAGAGGAGAATCAGCTAGCGGACGCCCTAGCTACGATGTCTTCAATGTTCAAAGTTAAATGGGACAATGAGGCTCCCCGAATCATTATCTGGAAGTTGGATGAACCGGCATACTGCTGTGACCTTGAGGCTGAGAAGGTGACTGAAAAACCCTGGTATCATGAGGTGAAAAGGTACTTGGAAGCTCAAGAATACCCTGAAGGTGCATCTGTCAATGACAAGAAGTTCATGAGGAGGTTTGCGGCAAAATTCTTCCTCAGCAACGGCATTCTCTACAAACGGAATCATGATTCAACTCTACTACGTTGTGTGGATAAGGCTGAAGCAGAGAAAATCATGATAGAACTGCATGAAGGTACATTCGGAACGCATTCCAGTGGGCACACCATGGCTAAGAAAATCCTTCGGGCAGGATATTTCTGGTCCACAATGGAAGCTGATTGTTACCAGCACTCTCGAACTTGTCACAAATGCCAGGTCTATGCTGACAAGGTGCATATCCCTCCGGTTCCTTTGAACGTCCTGACGGCACCTTGGCCTTTTGCGATGTGGGGCATCGATATGATCGGTGAGATCCGACCGACGGCATCCAATGGGCATCGCTTCATCTTGGTGGCGATCGATTACTTCACCAAGTGGGTTGAGGCAGCTTCCTACGCCACAGTAACCAAGAGCGTCGTGGCACGTTTCATCCGGCATAATCTGATCTGTCGGTACGGTGTCCCAGAAAGAATCATTACGGACAATGGTACCAATCTCAATAACAAGATGATCACTGAACTCTGTGAACAATTCAAGATACAGCGCCACAATTCTTCTCCCTACCGGCCGAAGATGAATGGGGCTGTAGAGGCAGCTAATAAAAATATCAAGAAAATTGTGCAGAAGATGACAGTGACCTATAAAGATTGGCACGAGATGTTGTCGTTTGCTCTTCATGGGTACCGTACCTCAGCAAGGACGTCAACCGGGGCAACTCCTTTCTCGCTGGTCTATGGCATGGAGGAAGTCTTTCCAATTGAAGTCCAGATATCCTCTCTCCGGATAATGAAGGATGCAGACTTGAGTGAAGATGATTGGATCCAGACTCGACTTGATCAATTAAATCTGATTGACGAGAAGAGGCTCACTGCTATCTGTCATGGTCAAACGTATCAAAAACGGATGATCAGGGCATTTAACAAGAAAGTCAAACCACAAGAGTATCAAGTTGGGGACCTGGTAATCAAACGCATCATCCTTCCTCAAAGTGATCCCCGGGGCAAATGGACCCCTACATACGAAGGGCCATTTGTGGTTAAGCATGTGTTCTCAGGAGGAGCCATGATCCTAACCACCATGGATGGTGACGACCTTCCTCACCCCGCCAATGCAGACATGGTGAAAAAATACTACGCATAAATAAAAGACCCGCTAGGTTGACATGCCTAGGCAAAAATAAGGGCTTCCCGGCGACCCGAAAGGGTTCGGGCAAAAATAAGGGATGAAATGAATAAAAATCTGTACACCCGGTAAGTCGAAAACCTGAAAAGGCGGCTTGGGCAAAAATGGGTATCCCGGTGGACTGAAAACCCGAAAGGGCGGTCCAGGCAAAAGTTAGGGATAAAGCGTAACACTATGTCTCATTGGATCACTTCGCATCCGGAATTCGGCATCAACTATCTGGCTCAGATTTCGGCATCGACCAATTAGCTTCATCTTCAACTAGGCAGCAAAGCGATGAGACGCTTGGAGACATAAAGGCGATAGCAGAATTGGAACCCAGTGGGATTGTTCACATAGCTGTTTTGTTTTCTTTTCAAAATTGTAAACTCTATGTTATTTGGCGGCGCCCTCTTACTAGGATGTCAGCCTCTTGTACGAAAACGCCTATTCACAGGCAAAACTCAAATCGATACAAATTCACTTGTCCATACAAATTGCCATTGCTTTTCCTTTTTTATGTTTTGTCTTGCGAAGAACGTCCAATGTTCATTTTTGATATATGCATTTGACATTAAATTGCTGATTCATAAATATTTGCATATGAGACGAAAGGCTAATTACAGGTGACATCAGAAACAGGGGCAAATGAGGAGTTGTTTGATGCAGTCTGGTTGCTTTGTCCACCAAGGTACCTAGGTAGATTCGACTGAAGAATGTGACCAAATCATCTCAACGCTCCGCAGAGTAAGACAAGATTCAGCAATACTTTCCCCAAACGGAATCTGATTCCCCGTCAATCCTGAAAAGGCACGACATTCCCCGGCAGGTCTTAAAGCTCATCCCCAGTAGATTCTGGAAGCTTGTTCCCTGCAGGGTACGGACGTCTCTCCCGAGTTTTATTCAGAGTTATTTCCTCACAAGGACTTATAACTGGGTTATCCTCAGCTAATTGCCACGGAAGATCGCCCTCGGCAAAGTTCTTTCATTCCCCAGCGGAGTTTATCTTTGTTATTCCCCAGCGGAATCCATCATTGAAGTCCTCAGCAGGCCTCTTGTCAAACTTCAGCAAAGTATCGCTGCCACAGAGCCACTCCCCGGCCGTTCGTCAAGGATTTATTTTCCTAAGACGAAATTACATTCATAAACATTTCACATTTCCATACATCTTGCTTACATATGTGATAAAGTGCATACAACACTACCTCATGTGAACATCATGACATCATGCATATCATACATCATGACATTGCATACAACTTATGTTTTGTCTTTTCAGGGAAAAAGACAATCCCAAAGACAATTACCTTCAACTACAGCATTTCCAGATTCGATTCCTGTATCCAGCCAGGGCATATCTGTTGACCACATTTCCAGACTCGATTCCTGTATCTAGCCAGGGCACGTCTGAAGAGTTCGAAGATTCGATTCCTGTATCCAGCCAGGGCACGTCTATCAACTACAACATTTCCAGATTCGATTCCTGTATCCAGCCAGGGCATATCTGTTGACCACATTTCCAGACTCGATTCCTGTATCTAGCCAGGGCACGTCTGAAGAGTTCGAAGATTCGACTCCTGTATCCAGCCAGGGCACATCTGTGAACAACCGATTGTAGATTCGATACCTGTATCTAGCCAAGGCATGTCTGCATAATGAGATTGAAGATCAAACACCTATAACAAGCCAGGAAAACATCCGTCTTTCTCAAATACACAAGTTTTCGCTAAGGGATCTCTTATGCGATCAACACTTCCAAATGGCATCTATAAGCCCATTCCCGACAAAGTTCCGTCACATCTCCAGATGGCATCTATAAGCCCATCTCTCTATCCACCGTCTCTCCAAATGGCATCTATAAGCCCATTCCCAACATCACATTACTGATACTTCAACATGCGAGTGCAAATTTCCGGGCACTCTAGTGTCCAATCTCCTTTTACCCTCGAGTCACGAAAGGCAAACTTGCCAATCTAACTCTTCAGGTCCAAGAAGATTGAACAGGGGCAACTGTTGTACCCCAAAATTTGCCCTCCCATTTCCTCAACATTTTCTCATCACAAGACCTTTGAAGATCAAGATCCAGTTAGGGTTTCCTCTGCTCAAGACTTCTCCTTGCACTGTGGACTCAAACTAGGGTTTGTGTTTGAACAAAGATGTTTTGACCTAAAATGCCTAAGATGACTTTCATGCTTCATATTGGACTCCCAAGTTTATCCATACCAAGTTTCAAGTCTTGATTCCAAATTTTGCCCAGTCAATTGGACAGATGACCTAGAAATCAATTGTATTGGGGAAAAAGTCAACTGTGGCCAATTGACAGTCAAATCTCATGAAAATTGACCCACATCAACATTATGAACTCATATGGACCATTTGATCAAGTTTGGATCACAATTCCACAAGAAATTTGATCAGATCACCAAAAGGGCAAAATGGTCATTTTTAGGGTTTTGACTGCACAAGGTTAATTTTTGACTGTTTGACCTAGCCAATGGCAAACCAAGCTCACATATGGACTCAAGGACCCCATGGAATTATCTTGGCATGCTCAACAAACTCAAAAGATCCCAAGTACACAAGATTGACAGTTGAATTTCCCAGTCAACTGATCAATTTTGACTGTATACTGAAAAGTCAAACTTTGACTTTTTGGTCAAAATCAAGAGTCAAGATTCATTTTTCATCAAAACATTCCAAATCATGAAACTTGTTCACCAAGAAACCAAGAAATGCAAATTAGGGTTTGAAATGGAATTTTTCATAACTTAGAATTTTTCTAAGTTATGGAAAACCCTAATTTTTTCCCAACTTTGCCTCACTTTTTCACCATGATTCATTTGGATTCAAACAAAAGTCAAAACATGAAAGTTGTAGTTTGTTGCATAATCTACAACTTTGATTCACAAAGTTTTCCCATTTGAATCTTGTATCTCAAGTTACAAATTTTTGAATAAGGGCACTAAACCATTCTTAACTTAGTGAAAATTTGACCTATTTTGGACAAGTTTTTTACCCCACTTCAAGGCCATTTTACATACACTTCCACTTGGAATTTCAATTTGCATTTCAAAGATGGATTGTAGTACACATTACAAGCTTTCCAAAATGTCCAAGAACTCATCAAACAACCTCATGGTTAGGGAGAATCGAATTTCACAATATAGCAAAAACTCACTTTTGATTTGGCCATTTTTCATGTTCATAAGTTATGCAAACTTCTCAAAACCAGCATGCCCTTGATTACAGGTCCTTAAACCAAGTTACACTCATAAATTTAATGCATATTCTTTGTGCCAAGACCAAGTTCTTTGAGTTCAAGCATTGTCTAGAGGATTAATCCCAATTTGGAAAAAGTAAACTATCCATTTTTGCAAAAGTTCACTTTATGTCAAATTGAAAATCCAACAAGTACATTGCAAATCTGATTGACACAAGATTATGAACAAATTACTCTGATCAAGAGAAGCTTTACAGCAGGATTAGGGGTCCTCTACATGCCTAGAAACACAAATTGGCTTTTGTTGCTTAAGGTGGAAGAAAAGTGCATAACTCATACCAACTTCCATCTCAGCTTAGATACACAAGAACAAAGTTATCAAACACCTTACACACATCATAACCAAGCTATTGCACGAGCCATTTGCCTCCAAAACATCATCAAACCAAAAAACACCATCAAACTGCAAAAACAGAGTTGCCTCTGCAGTTTGAGTGCCAACTTCTATTTCTCTCAAGCATTCTTGCCAAAACCAGTTCACACACCTTCCATACCATCTATGCAAGCTAACCAAAAGCAAAAGCACGACCTGTAATCACTCTAACCACTTCCACCATTTTCACATTTCTGACTTGCAGGTGAAGTTCTCTAGCTCGATTCAAAAGCTTTCAAGACAAAGTAAACATTGGAATAGCATCCCTGAACCTCAAGGAAGCTTCTCCAATCATCACCTTGCACTGAAAGTTCCTACATCTCCAGATAGAACTTCCACTGAACAGGTAAGTTTTTGAATTCGTATCTCTCTTATTAGGCATCATTAGCTTTAAGTTTGTGAAGAAACAAGGTTCTACTCATGCCACTGAACATGTACATGTTTTTACTTTTCATTTCTTTTGCTTAAGTTGTGAGAATTTGGAGTTTGAAAATGGCAGAAAAACTAGGTTAGGATTTGGGGGAGGAGAAATTCTCCCTCATCTTAGAGAGTTAGATCAAGTTATGCATATGGTTAGAATCGTCTCTTTATGCTGAACATTTTTTATGTTATGAGTTTTTGCTAAAAAGCCAGGAATCAAGAGTTAGAAGATGAGGAACAGGGCGCGCATATTTTCAAACATGTTTGCTGGAGGTTGAAGACAGGTCTTCTGGGCTGGGCCTGGAATACTTTTCTTATTTGCACCACTCTTTTGCTTTCACACCCCCATGGCCCATTTGCTCATTTCTTTGACTTTTTGACCTTTTTCTTTTTTTGATTGACTTTGTTTATTTTTTCTCATATTATTAAAAATATAAAAATCTTTTTTCTCACCATTTTTTAATTTATTAGGTATTTATATGATTTTCTTTTGATTAATACTTAGATAAATAAATATATACATCTCATTAAAATATTAAGAAATATGTAAAAATACTTTTATTTTCATTTTTATTTTATTTTACCTTCTGAAAATATTTCACATAAAAAATACTTTTTTATTAAATATTAAATATTATATATATATATATA